>OY728119.1:803768229-804968229 GCA_963277665.1 Viscum album | reverse complement strand
GTGTCAGAATCTGACATTATCAGATGATGATGGGGAGGGGGATTTGATGGTACATTATATTTCCCCTAATATGATAGAGTGGTTAAAAAACTATTCAATGTCACATGAAATATGGGAAATGTTAATAGAGAAGAGATGCAGTTAACTATTGACAAGACCATGAGTTTGAGTTCAGAGATAATGTGTTACCCCATATTTCACTATAGAATAAATTCATGGGGTAAGCGAAGAAGGCATGTCATGATATATGATATATTTTCTCTTTTGTTATCCATGATTTCATCTTATTAGTTTCATAATAAATTATATACCCACCAAAAATATATCAATTACATGATGCTTCCCTTACATTCCTCCTTAAGAGGTGCATACCAAATTCCTCACATGTTCTAAATCAATTAGGGTTACCATTAGAGAAATACCTTTCATAAAAGGATCACCCAATGAATACATTAGATCATAGAGGAAAATTTCTATGAAATAATCAAAATCGTATGGTTAAAGTGAGGTGGCCAAAGCATTAGTTTGAGGAAGAAACTTTGAAACCATGAGAGGTGATGAACCAGAATTACACAGACATATTTTCATCTTAGTGTCTAATATAAAATTTCAAGGGTGATTTTTTTTAATGGGGAAATATTTTAACACCCTTAGAACATAATATAACTTTATTTTTCAAATAAAATCAATTTCATTCATAGCTTGTAATACATGCAAGGCAATGTTTAAAATAAATGAGATACTATATTTAAATGTTTTTATTTATGCTTGGACGTTAACCAACCCATTAAATTGGTGTTATGCATAGGATTAACTAAATTATTAAAGTAATTTTTTAATGATTTAAAAAATAAATTCAATTATTATCTATTCACTATAAATAAAATAATATCCATTTTAAATAGAAATAAATATTTTCTTAAAAACAACATATTTTTTGAAAGGAATAATATTCATGCATTGCACACGTATTTTGAAATTATTTTTTACAAATTTCAAAAAAAATTATAAAATGAACTTCATTTTTTAAATTATCATATGAAAATTATCTCAGTCTAAATTATTGTGACTTTTCTAAAAATTTTGGTTTTTTATGAATAATGAAAAACTAATTATTGTTTAAATGTTCCTTTAATTTAATTAAATTACAAGCCACCATTTATATTATTTTATAAGGATAATTACAGAAATTATATATTAATTTGTATAAATTAGGACATTCAAATAAATTCCATTTTTTATATTAAATATTTTTAAACTTTTGAATAATGTTTTTTAGGAAACCATTATTTAACATGTATGTGGGTCTTATTTGAGAATATAATCTACCAATTTTATGAGTATAATTTTTAAAAATGGATACCATATATAAATGAATCATAATTAATATTATCTAATAGTATATACGATTATTTTATCCACAATTAATAGTGAAAATAGCCAAATCCAATTATCGTGGTAAATGTAAAAACTGGTTTACTAACGGTTTGAACTAAAAACATAAGGGTTAAAAAATAACAAAAAATGTATAATTACTATTTTATGTTCATATTTATAAATTATATCCTATGATGATTGAAAATGGTCCTATTTTGACTATTGTTTGCTTGTGGAAAACATAGTTGGAGTTCTTTCTTTTCAAATAATCTAAATGTTTCATTTCCCCCACATATAAAAGGTCATCATCTACACTCCTTTCCAAAAATCCAAAAGCCTATTGGTTTGAAAAATACTTATCCAATTAAATTCATTTTTCCACTCCCATAATAATATTATCATTTTCTCTATCATAAATCTATTGTTGAATGGATTTACATTTAAATCGAAAAGAGTTATTCGAAGAAGAGGTAACAGACTTGACCGAGTGTTTTATGTTTTTTATAATTCATCAACATTGAAATATTATTAAAATTATTATTATACATTAACCTATATATCATTAAGATACTTCTATATTGTAATTTTATTTGAATGACATAAAATCATCTCATCCTCTATTAAATAAGAAATAAAACTATTGACCATGTGTTTGGTGGTCGAGAGCCTTATGAAATGACATAATTAGTTTTCCATAAAATCTTCTAATTGATAGATATAATAAAGTATATAATTTTTATAAATAGTATTGAAGATATTATTTTACATATGTAAATATAATATCATTCATACCTTCATACAGTCGATTCTTTGGAGAATAAGACAACATCTCTTATGTCCATGATAGACTACAACATCGTGAAGTGATGTAAACAATATTTCACATAATATTTATATATAAATTAATAAGGATCAATTTTATGTTTATATATGGAATTAATAATATATTAACCATTATGAAAAATAAATATATCATATACATTTTTACAATATCAACCATTGAATAAATGATAGCCCCATTCTTGTGAACTTTGGTCAACTACCTCACGAAGAGATGTTATTCGTTTATATTACCTCATCACATGAATGGTATATTCAAGTGTATTTTAAGAAAAATATATAATAATAATTATATAATGACCATCCTAGAAATATAAAATAACACTTAACTTCTTTCTTTCATTATCTTTGGTTAATTCAAACATTACTCATTCATACGTATGACCCACCTCTCTATGATTATTACATAGTTAATTTTTAATAAAAAAATCATGGATGTTTCAAAAACTATAATTTATTTATAAAACTAATAATTATTTCTTTTTATATATTCTATATATTAGGAATTAATAATCACTTGGACCTTGATCAACTTACCAATGTTATTTGGGATATATAATGCATTTATTATTAAAATGTTTGATGTAAAATGAATTGGATAAGAAATTTATTATAAAATGTTGATTAATACTAATATAGTAAATTTTTTATGAAATTAAATAATTAACATAATTTTATTATTTATAAAAAAACCGAACTCAAAGGAAAATTCAGGTTGAAGGTAAGGGATCTCTATAAACCACCCTTTCCATATGGTTATGAACATTCTCTATCTTAATCAAATTATATCTCTCACAATGTTTTAGAAATATTATATATTATGAATATATTTATCTCATATATATACATATATTATTCACCCTTCCACTGATTGGGTAATACTTTCCTTATGAAGTGTTCTAAAATTTCATTATTAATAAATTTATATCGATCATGATCTGAAGAAAGATTACAAAACCCATTTTATTTCCAATGGAAATTCATTTTCATTACATTATGATTGAATTCCATATGGGTAACAAATAGATCTTGAAGATGTTATGATTAGTGCACCCATAAAGCACTCAAATACACTAGGTAAATCATTAGTCATATGTGTCATCATGTATGGGATTAAAGAGTTTCCATAATCCATTATGGGACACTATACACCAGGTGATACTATGAAGGTAATATTCCCTAAGTCATTCTTATGTCTTATTATATGTTATTTACACATTTAATATGTTTACATGATTTTATATAACCATAATTATTATTTATACTTCCACTTGAATAATCATATACATTCACTTTTATTATATCATCTTATTCCATTGATTCACATTTCAATATTTCTTTTCATGTTTATTCCATTAATTTCCTTTTTCTATCTCCCATTTCATTATATGTTCCCATTGTTATGACATACTGTTTTTGGAGATCAAATTGGTTATAAGAGATAACTATGGAGAGTAAAACATGGATTTTAGTTTTTATCCTTTTAGATTTTACAATCCTTGTCTTCCAAGGACACTAGTCCTTTGCGACCCTTATGTGGTATTAATGGATTTTTATATTTAACAATCATGAAATAATATGAATAAATGTATTGGGTCTCTATATAAAATATAGAATCTTAGTAAGTATAGTTGGATCTTGAGAATGTGATGTGGGGATAAGTTCATAAATTTTTAGGTTGGTGAGATGCATAAAAAACATGAATTTGGAAATAATATTTCATCATAGAAAGATAATGTGTTGAAATAAATGATTTTTTCAATCCTACGTTATGAGATACATGTCTCACTACATATCTAATTATAGAATAATCAAGATACATACATATCTTTAAAATGATTTCAATTCAATAAATTGGTCATGTGGTCTACGAAATTATGTTTAGATTGTATATTCATAACCATTTCATACTCATAGGACATACATATTCTAGTATACAGATCTATATCTCTTATAGTGTTGGGTATATAAATTTTTATTTGATTCATATAGAATGAACCCCTCTAATATGTTTTTGGTTATAAATTTTTTATCATATGTGATTTAGTTTAATATCACATGACAATTATTAATGGGATATCCATCTAAATATAGGTACACCAAGTGATCAAAGGTTAATGAGAAGTCCAAATTATATCTATGGATCTCCCAAAATTATGGGAATTTTTTATCATATCAAACTTTTATAAATAATGAAAAACATTATATGGATTCATAAGTAGATCATGATTCTACATAAGGGAATATTTAACTCAGGGAATATTCTAATCTATGAAGTTTCAATAAATACAGGATGGAACATATGTCACAAAGCATATCATAATTGAAAAAAGATTCAATTTGGTTATATTATGTTCATGATAATAGGAAATAATTTTACAATTTTTAATAAAATATGGATGGACCACCAAATATTATTACAATGAATTATTTTTTAGGGTGGTGAAAAACATCATGAATGAATGATTGTTTGAACATAAATAGAATGTGGGTGTGTAATTTGAATTGTAGTTTGACATAGGTACATCAGTCTTAGACATATACCAGAAACATAGAGTGAGATTACCTTAAAAGGGGGTGAATCAGGGTATGAAGATTCTAATATAATTAAAACTCGTTCTTCGTTAAATATTTCACATGAAAATAGGATCATGGCCTCTCAACCATGATTATAATTTTTTTATTATATTTAACTATATATTTATAAGGTTTATCAATATATTTTGGCATTCATACATAAAGTAAATATGGAAATGATTATTTACTTCCCTCACCCCCAATGGAATACATCTATAGAGAAATCACCAGAGTTGTTTCATGAACCAAAATCACAATGAAGCTAACTACTTATAAAGGATTGGTCTAGGTCATAGATATGAACAATCTCACTACATTGCAAGGATTATAGATCACTCACCACATCTCATTTTTCACTCCATAAAACCTTCCTTAATTATCTCAATATCAGGGGAAAGGATCTCCTTTATAGTTTATGGAATTTTTGGTCTCTTATCTTTATCCCATTAAAACATTTCATCTTCAACTATGAATAAATGATAATTTAAAGTTTCTATTGGAATTTTCCTTCAACTCTGTAAAAAACTATGATGTAGAACTTAATTTAAATACCATAATCCCAAGATAAATATAACTTTTCTATATAATCAAAAAAGTTTCCATTATTTTAATCGATCAAAAATGGTTCCCAATTATTCATTTCTTATATCCCCTAATTGGAAGAAACTCCCCTTTCTCTCTGAGAATCAAATATGGAAAAGTGTTCTCTAGGAATTTTTTTCTCTAGAAATGATAGAAATAGTAATATATATAATTACTCTTTATTCATCCAATTGTTTTATTTATAATGAATTTTAACATTACTAGGATAATAGAATGTATTGTAACTAATTAATGGGATAATAATTTTAACATTTAATCTATGTTTGACAAATTGGAGTCAAATAAATAAATCTTTTTATGTTTTATGTAAAACATCAAGATGAATAAAAACTACAAAAATGTGGTATAGACTTATTTATTAAAATATAGTTCCTCCCACTTTTATCTTCCTTATCATGGCCATGTCAATGGAAGTGTAGTCTTTTCTAGCTTGTAATTCATAATGATTTGTGTATGTGCACTACGACGAGCACACTCATAGTTTTCCCGATCCATGCTTCTGGATAGTACCTCCTCCAATAACATTATAATATGTTTATCATTGATCTCCTATAACTTGTTCTCACCAAAACATGTTGTGATATTGACACATCACTATAGTGTTAGTTGAATTTCCCAAATTGATTACTTCTTTTGAATTCAGTCCCTCTGCGGTGTAAGGAATTATTTTGTCATGGACCAAGTCTCCTCTAAAAAGGATAAATTGAAGACTTATCTAATCTGTCTTGGTCAAATAATTTTTTTTGTTGAAACCCCTCTAAAATTTTTCCTTATCTCTATATAAGGGACATATCCACATTCAAATATATTTCATTATAGCATTCACTCTCTGGCATAGACACAATAAAACATTCCGTAGAAATGCAATCTATATGAACATACTTCTAAACTATGGGTTATTTTGGATATGGGTAATCCTATGATATCATATTCCCACATCAAACATGAATTTGATAATCCTATAGCATCTATGAAAATTCTTCATTGACTCACTGAATTTGATTAAAGTAGTCCACTTCCGGCCTTCTTTAGTCTACCTCCTTATGGCATGGACGACTACCTCTAGGCTGCCACCTGGTGTTGTGGACCACAATTACCATGTGAACATGTCTTAATTTATGTATGTTTTCCTTCTCTCATGGTTCCATGAAGGATGGATTTCCTTTTTTTGTTCTTTTGTTTAGTTTAGCTTTCTCCCATATGTGCATCGTCATGTTGTCTTGGTTAGGTTGAACAAAGTTGGACTTCTTTTTGACCTATTTCATCCTTTATTATATTGAAACCATTAACACTACAGTGTATCTATTGGGACTAATGATATTAATTAAATGATTATGGTGTATCCATTTATATTACATCCATTTTACCACTTGGTAAAAATTTGACACACATTTTTCCAATAGTTTTTCAATTTGAAAAGATGATTTAATATTAACTCTAAGCCTTTTAGATCTTCATAGGCTGAAAAAATATAAGGATTAATATCACATGATATTAAATATAAATACCTAATATACTTTTTCACTTTTCATAATTTTTTAAATAACTTTTTTTATAAAAAATGGAATCACATATTATTTTTACCACATTGGTAGCAAGATCCATTAATATGTGATTTTATGGTGTATTAAATCAGGTTTTTATCATCCTTTGAACCATATCATTTCTTTAATTATATGTTTATTTAAAAATATATATACATAAAAAATAATATAATGATAGTTTCACATAAAGGTTCATGGATTTATTCATTTTCAACATTACCTAGCATGGGACATTACCCAATTGTGGAATCAATCACAACATAACATGATGGTTCTTGAATTTCATCACAAGTGGATATCACCACTATAACTCCCCGAGATTTTGATGAGAAATATTATTTTTAATTTATTTATTTTCTTGTGTTGTACGCTACACAAAGATTATGTTGTGCTATATGCAACACTGTATTAGCTTGTATTATATGTAACACTATTTTTGGCTTGCGTTATATGTAAGAGCAACCTTCCTCGATAGCTTGCGTTGTACGCAATACCGAGTTTCACTAAACAATGATATATTATTATAATATTATTAACTAGCCGTTATGAATATTATTTACTGAGTTTTGAATATTATAACATTATAATTCATCTTACACATTTTCTAGAATGAGATATGAAAACAAAATCAATTTTTCAGATAAAAGAAGTATTTTTCAAAAAATGCAGTTTTAACGCCTTTTGATGGAACACCCATTATAAATATAATTTTTGACAACTTTATAAGTTCAATTATAAAAAATAAAATTATTCTTTTGAATTAGGATATAAAATTTTACATTGGATAAATTTTTGATACTTTTCTGATAACTTTAATATTTTGATGAATAGTAAAAATACGCTTAATGTTTCTTAAAAACAACTTTTATCATCAAGATAATTTAGATTGTTAAATGAAAAAATTTAATGATTTTAAAGTATAAATATAATATATTTTTACAATTTAATATAATTCATGTCATTAACATTAATTTTATATTGAATTCATTGGTAAAAACATTTCAATCTTTGACAATGTTTTAACATTTAAAACTCGTTTTCTTAACAACAAAATTAATTTTAAATTAATTACTGCAACTTCTATGTTTTGAATTTTGAAAAATGGATTCCATATTTGGATTCAGTGGGTCCAAATTTTTTTAATAGGTTACTTTTATTTTTTTGACATTAGGAATTGTAACTACGGTAATTTTTATTTACTACAGTTAAAGGTAAATCAGGAAATTAAGGGTAAATAAAAGATTATAAAATTACCCTAAAACCTACCAAAATTATATTGGATGAATAAATGTTGACCCATATAACCTAAGGTTCAGAATATATTCGTTTCATGGACTATTTACCATGAAAATGGTATACTTATAATTAAAACCAAAGAAAGTGACGACATGTGACTCCCTTATATCTTATAAGTGTAATAATTTTAATTTAGTGATAAACTTCATAAAACTTCAAACATGAATAGTATATAGAAATATGATAACATTTTCTAAATCATTTGAATTTATTTATAATTTTTAGGGATTAAATCATTATCATTAAGGATAACACAATAGTGATGTTGAAATTATTTTATTGATTGAAATATAAAATAAATGGTTTTAAAAATATTAAAATAAATATTATATGAACTATTTAATGTGATACGCGAATTTTATAGATTAATATGACATGTTAGGAATCTATTAAATATTTTGTATTGAATATATCTTATGTATAGATTTTATTTAAAATCAAACAAATTAATAGTGTCAAAATTGACACTATTGTTATTTTATAAACGTAACATATTATAAAATTGTTTAAAAATCACAAAAATATTTAAAAATAATAAATTTAAATTTATATGGTTTAAAAGTTAATAATTTATCCAATTATGGACAATTCACAACACATAAGTAATTATTTATAACAATTTAAAATTTAGAATATTATTACCACAAATAAAATTAAATAGATTAAATAAGGATAAATCAATTTAATAAGGTTTAAAATAAATTAAAAACATGTATAAATATTATTTGTTGATTATATTACAACCTTATATCATCTCATCTTCTAATGGAGTCATTTTAGGAGGTTTTTAATTTGTGTTGGAATTTATTATAAATTAATATTTCTTATGTTTCCAAAGGTGTCCCTCTCCTCCCTTGTAAAAGGGCACCTCCTCCCTCTCCTCTTCACACAAATTTGAGCCTTCAAGCTCGGCCAAACCCAGAACATTTATCTTATTAACACCTCAATTTTTATCAAAGAGGTTCTGGTCTTCTCAAAATACCAACTCTAGTTCCATAAGAGGACGTTTAAAAGAGGCACATCGAGGAAGAGGTGATTTCTTCTACCGATTCTTTCAAGTTTTTTCTTCTTCTACTTCATCTTATTTATTTGTTTCATTATAAAGTAATAACATCAGTATCACTCATATACTTATATGTTATTATAAATATGAAATAACCCTATTTCACTTTCAATCCATCCTACGGAAAATGAAATCACCGTGCGTGCGTACATACAGAATATCGTCTCCACGCCGTGGTGTAAACTGTTTTCCACCACCACCTTACTTGGATGGGTATAATGGTGTAAATAATAACTATATATGATTATTATAACATGATACTTATTTTTATATGTTATATCATCAACTCCAAGACCATTCAATATTTATGGCAATGATATCGTCGGTCGTGCGTACGTACGGTTTACCGTCTCCACGATGCGATGTGATTTGTTCTACATGATCTTCACTAAACCATGATTATATAAATTAATTTAATGTATAAATATGATATATATAATATAATACTACCATTATTTAAATTATGTAACTATAACCTAAAAAGAGGAATAAGAATTTATTCGACAAAACACGCATAAGAACATAAAACAATGAACACCCGAATAACAAGTAGTATTGAAATATTACTAATAAGATGCTAAGAATATGACCATATATGATATCATAACAATGAGTATGATTCCGGAATAATTCAATGACATTATTTAAATCATTATACAGGAGGTTCGGACAAGTACAAATCTTATCGGACCTAAGGTAAGGGAAAATCTCACAATCTCATTTTTATCGGAGATTGTTTATAATTCAGAATTTACTGGGGAATATTTATCATCCACATCCATGATTCCTCAATATGTAATATTATTTCTACCCTCCTACAATTTTTTAAATAAAATTGTACCTATTAGTGAATTTTTATTAAAATATATGAAATGAATCTTTTTTCTTTTTCAGTACGAGATACTTTTTGACTTTTCCGGCCAAAGTACGAGAAGAATGTATTTTTTAACTTATACAGCATGAACGGGTTTTTACGTTTTTATACCCCTTATTTTCATGAAGCTTACTCTAAAATATTTCATGATTATTTTGAACAAAAATACTTTTATTTTAAAATTTCATTTCACTTTGTAAAAAGAAAATGATTTTGAAGAAGATATGATATTTTCCTCAAGAATTCATTTCAAGTGTTTTATCAAAACTATTTTCCATCTAAGATGACATTATTTAGTATGTTTATGTTACAAGTATAATTTCTCTATTATTTACAGAGTTTGATTTTTCTTATGATGAACTGATATCCATTTGTTTTATATTGATTATGTTATGATGGGATGATGTTTATAAAACCCATTTTATTCTTTGGGTGATGATTAATGATTTATGTTTATGATGTGGCACACATAAGAATGATTTCATTATGAGATGGGTGGGACCTATATATCTCTTAAATGCATTTGGTAAAGATTTATATCTCATGAGATAGACATGTCTAGAATGGAAAGTTAACCTAGTTTAGTGATATAGGACTAGAACGAGGAGTGAACTCGATTCAGTAAGGGACTTTTTCCACTATGATGGTCTTGGAAGCAATTCCTTGGCTACTATGGAAATAATAACATGTGCTTAATGTTTTCCACAATTATATGTTTTATTCCCATGCTATTTTATCATCGTTAATGTTCCTTTTTGATCGGTGCCTTATGCATTTTCAAGATTTATGTCATTACTTGTGGTTTTGATGTTTTATGTTCATGTTCTTACGTTCAAATGTTTAGGGGTTGTTTTATGTTCTCCATGTTTACCCTTACTGAGCATTTGAGCTCACCCTTTTTATGTTTTCTTTTCCCCAAGATATTAAGAAAGGTTTTAGGTAATAAAACCAAATGGGAAGATCTTTATGGGAGATGTTAAAGATCTTTCACCATGATTAGAAGATTATATTCTGGTTTTCCAAAGACAATAAACTAATACGGTCTTTTGGTGCCTATTTTTTGTAATGTATTAAGTATTCCACAAAATTAATGTAATGTCTATGTACGCCAAGCTTTGGGTCTCTACAGTTGGTATCAGTGCGAAGGTTTAGTTAACCTTTGTAAACTAGGATCTGAAAACTTTAGTGAAATCCCTAGAGATATTTCTAATGTATGTATAGGGATTTCTCTAAGGTTATGTATACGTATAGGTTATAGTCCTATAATTACGGTAACGATCTTAGAATTAAACCTAAGATGTTATATATTTAAGGTACTCCTCCTTTATTATGTTTTTTTCCTATCATGATTTTTTCCTCTCACACTATTCTTTTTGGGTTTTAGAAAATGGCTGGAAACAGGAAGATTCATGATAATGGAGGATATGATGGAGAATGGAATGATATTCTTCATGAGAAACCAAATGAAACGGGATTTTGGAAGTCAAAACATCGTTATTATGCCTAATCATCAATCTCATAATATGATCAATAATCTCAACTTTTGTGAGTATCCTGACTCAGCTAATAAGAGAAAGATAGAGTTTCATGATTATCATAGAGGAAATAAAGTTCAATTAACCTCATGTAAATCATGTGGGAATAGTAATAAGGGAGAATGTTTCAAAGAAACTGGAAGATGCATTGGGTGTGGAAAAGAAGGACACAAAGCCAGTAATTTATAAGGAAAAGGTTTAGTTAAAACCATGGACAAGGATAATGGAATTTATAAGACATCAACAATGGTTAAATGTTTTAAATGTGGAATGTATGGGAATTATCTAAACCAATTACAAAAGGTAAAGTCTCAAGAAGATAATCATCATGGTCGTATGAGTATTATTTATATTGATGATAATGAAGAGACTAAAAATGATTTGTGAGGTGAAAGAATTGTTGAAGCTCGGTCAATGGTTTAAGAAGGTAGTGGAATGATTTATGTTTATTAAGAGTTATGTTGTATAGGTAATGGTACTATGGAATAAAGACAAACCTAAGGATTGTTACACTATGGAATTTTCCTAAAGTATTTGAAATTATATGTTGAATAGTACCGGTAACCATGAACGGTTTTTCAGATATTTTTAGAAAATAGATGATATGTTCATAATGAAGGCATAAGGAGATAATGAGATGTTTGATAGTATTAATGATCTCATAACTGATATAAGGACAATGTGATATCATGGTTTGAGTATATAGAAATTTTGGGATTTTGGTATGTGGGAAGAGTTAACTTTTGACAAAATTCATGTTTTCACTAAGGTTATATGGTAATTTATCTTTCAAGAGAATACATTATTAAGGTATTAACATGTTTGGAATGTGATCAACAAGATATATCTTATGATATATGGGGGATAAATGATGGTATTCACATGCTTGTTATGTGACCTTTCCAGTAATCATTTTCTTTATACTATGAGATTGGACAGATGAATTTTGGATAAGTCTAATGATCGGAATGTATTATGTCAGACAACATATAGTATTGTTTAAGGATAGAAAATTTTTTCGATATTATTTTGGTAATGTTATAATAGTCTAGTTTTAGAAAATGGACAACCTGCAGGATGGGCGACAACCCATCACGTCGAACAAGGTTGTAGGAATAGAACCCACAACAGAAGTGTGAAAGGCCTTTATCACCTACAACTGGCCTACAGGAAGTCCCTGGTAAGTAGAAACTAGTTTTATTTCATTAAGCAGGATGATAGATGAAGTATAAGTACATTTTTGGAACCGTATATGATTAATCTCACCATAGATGGACTTATGTATTTAGCTATTACTAACCTTATGTTTGAGACATATGGAATGAACTATCATTATATCTCATGATCTACTAACACTTCACGAATGACAAATTCAACTTCATTTATTTAATAGATGAAGTAGAAATTGTTCAAGGAATGACCAATGGTGAGATTGTACCAAAATCAATTAAGTATTTCTTCTAATTCTATTTTTCTCAACTTTAGGGAAATGATCTTGAAAACCAAAAACATTTTCCTAGATGGTACCTTAGATCATCACAAATTTATGGCATTATGATTGTTGGATTTTTCATAGACATGTTCTCTACCACATTCCATCAGAACTTAATGGTTATATTTCTCTTCCATATACATATTTTCACCTATGTTCTTCTATGTGGAAACCCAGTGATGAGTTAATTTGGGAAACTGTTACGTTTCATACATTTGTTTTTAAAATTAAGGTTTTTTATTTCTTTTTATGATATGGGTTTATATGAATGAATCTTTAAAGCAGTAAACCATTTTTAACCCTGACGAATTTCGAGGGCGAAATTCATTTTAAGGGGGGTTGAATGTAACACCCCGAGATTTTTATGAGAAATATTATTTTTTATTTCATTTATGTCTTGTGTTGTACGCTTCACCAAGATTATATTGCACTATACACAACACCGTATTAGCTTGTAGTATATGAAAAACCATTTTTGGCTTCTGGTACACGCAAGAGCAACCTTCCTCGATAGCTTGCGTTGTACGCAATACTGAGTTTCACTAAACAATTATATATTATTATAATATTATGAACTAGACGTTATGAATAGTATTGACTGAATTTTTAATTTTATAACATTTTAATTCATCATAAACATTCTCTATAATGATATATGAAAAAAAAAATCAATTTTTCAGATAAAAGAAATATTTTTCAAAAAATGCAGTTTTACCGCCTTTTGATGGTGAACCCATTTTAAATATAATTTTTGAAAAGTTTGTAAGTTCAATTTTATGAAATAAACTTCTCCTTTTGAATTGGGATATATAAATTTACATTGGATAACTTTCTGATAACTTTCATATTTTGATGAATAGTAAAAATACGCTAAATTTTTCTTAAAAACAACTTTTTTCATCAAGATAATTTAGATGGTTAAATGGTAAAATATAATGGTTTTAAATAATAAATAGAATATATTTTTACAATTTAATATAATTCATGTCATTAACATTAATTTTATATTGAATTCATAGGTAAAAACATTTCAATATTTGACAATGTTTTAACTTTTAAAACCTCTTTTCTTAACAACAGGATTAATTTTAAATTAATTACTGCAACTTCTATGTTTTTAATTTTGAAAAATGGATTCCATATTTTTATTTAGTGGGTTAAAATTATGTTAATAGGTTTCTTTTCTTTTTTTTACATTATAAATAGTAACTACGATGATTTTTATTTACTATAGTTAAAGGTAAATCGGGTAATTAAGGGTAAAAATAAGATTATAAAATTACCCTAAAACCTATCAAAATTTTATTGGATGAATAAAAGTCAACCTATATCACCTAATGGTCAGAATAGATTCGTTTCATGGACTATTGACAATGAAAATGACATAATTATAATTAAAACCAAAGAAAGTGACAACATGTCACTCTCTTATATCTTATAAGTGTAATAATTTTAATTTAGTAATAAACTTCATAAAAATTCGAACATGAATAGTATAAAAGAAATCTATTAAAATTATATACATCATGTAAATTTATTTATAATTTTTAGGGATTAAATAATTATCATTAAGGATGACACAATAGTGATGTTGAAATTATTTTATTGATTGAAATATCAAATAAATGGTATTAAAAATATTAAAATAAATATTATATGAACTATTTAATGTGATCGACGAATTTTATAGATTAATATGACATTTTATAAATCTAATAAATATTTTTTTTGTAATATATCTTCTATGTATATTTTATTTAAATTCAAATAAATTAATAGTGTCAAAATTGACACTATTGTTATTTTATAAAAATAACATATTATAAAATTGTTTAAAAATCACAAAAATATTTTAAAATTTAAATTTAAATTTATATGGTATAAAATTTCATAAATTATCCAATTATGTACAATTCACAACACATAAGTAATTTTTTATAACAATTTAAAATTTCGAATATTATTACCACAAATAAAATTAAATAGATTATGTAAGGATAAATCAATTTGATAAGGTTTAGAATAAATTCACAACATGTCTAAATTTTATTTTTTGATGATATTAAAACCATATCTTAACTCATCTTTGAATGTAGTCATATTTTTAGGTTTTTAAGTGGGGTTGGAATTTATTTTAAATTAATATTTCTTATGTTTCCAAAGGTTCCTCTCTCCTCCCTTATAAAAGGGCACCTCCTACCTCTCCACTTCACAAAAATTTGAGCCTTCATGCTCATCCAAACCCTACCCATTTCTCTTCTCAACATCTCTAGTTATATCAAAGAGGTTTTTTCCTTCACAAAATACCAACTCTTGTGCCCTAAGAGAAAGTTTAAAAGAGGCACGTCGAGGAAGAGGTAATCTCTTCTACCGATTCTTTCAAGTTTCTTTATTCTTATACTTCCTCTTATTAATTTTTTTCATTATAACTTCATAACATAAGTATCACTAGTATACTTCTATGTTATTATAAAGATTAAACAACCCTATTTCACCTTCTATCCATCCTATGGAAAATTGAATCACTGCGTGTGCGTACTTACGGAATACCATCTCCACGTCGTGGTGTAATTTTTTTTCCACCACCACCTTACATGGATGGGTATAATGGTTTAAAGAATAAATATATATGATTGTTATAAAATCATACTGATTCTGAGAATTTATATCATCCACTCCAAGACTATTCAATAATTATGGGAACGATATCGTCGCTCGTGCGTACGTACAACGTACCGTTTCCACGATGCGATGTGATTAGTTCTACATGATCTTCATTAAACCATGATTTTATAAACTAATTGAATGTATAAATATGATATATATTATACTACTACTATTCTTTAAATTATGTATCTATAACCTAAAAAGAGTAATAAGAATCTATTCTACAAAACACGCATAAGAACATAAAGCAATGAACACCCGAATAACAAGTAGCAATGACATATTACTAACAAGAAGCTAAAAATATGACCAAATATGATATCATAACAATGATTATGATTCTGTAATAAGTCAATGACATTATTTAAATCATTATACAGGAGGTTACGACACGTACAAAGCATATTACACCTAAGGTAATGGAAAATCTCACAATCCCATTTTTATCCGAGATTGTTTATACTTCAGAATTTACTGGGGAATATTTATCATCCACATCCATGTTTCCTCAATATTTAATATTATTTCTATACTCCTTAAATTGTTTAAATACAATTTTACCTATTGGTGAACTTTTTGTAAAATATATGAAAGGAATCTTTTTTCGGTTTCAGTACGAGATACTTTTTGACTTTTCCGGCCAAAGTATGAGAAGAATGTTTTCATTAACTTATACGACATGAATAGAATTTTATGTTTTTATAAAGCCTTATTTTCAGGAAGCTTACTCTACAATATTTCATTATTATTTTCAAAAAAAAATCCTCTTCTTTTAAAATTTCATGGCATTTTGTAAAAATAAAATTATTTTGAAGAAGAAAGGATATTTTCCTCATTAATTCATTTCAAGTGTTTTATCAAAACTATTTTCCACATAAGATGAAATTATTTAGTATCTTTATGTTTCAAGTATAATGTCTCTATTATTTACATAGTTTTATTTTTCTTATGAATAAATGATATATATTTGTTTTATATGGATTATGTTATGATGGGATTTTTTTTATGAAACCCATTTTATTCTTTGGGTTATGATGAATGATTTATGTTTATGTTGTGGAACATGTAATAATGATTTCATTATGAGATGGGTGGGACCTATATCTCCCTCAAATGTATTGGGTAAAAATTTATATCTCATAATATAGACATGGTTGGAATGAAAAGTTAATCTGGTTCAGTGATACAGGACTGGAACGAGGAGTGAACTCCATTCAGTAAGGGACATTGTCCACTATGATGGTCTTGGCAGCAATGCCTTGGATAATATGAAAATCATAACATGTGCTTAATGGTTTCCATAATTACATGTTTTATTCCCATGCTATTTTATCATAGTTAATGTTCCTTTTTGATCTATGCCTTATGAATTGACAAGATTTATGTCATTACTCATGATTTTGATTTTTTATGTTCATGTTCATACGTTCAAATTTTTAGGGATTGTTTTATATTATTCATGTTTACCCTCACTGAGAATTTGAGCTCACCATTTTTAGGTTTTATTTTCCCCATGTTATAAAGAAAGGTTTTAGGTAAGAAAACCAAAGGGGAAGATCTTTATAGGAGATGTTTAAGATCTTTCACCATGATTAGAAGATTATAATCTGATTTTCCAAAGACACTAAACTAATAAGGTCTTTTGGCATCTATTTTTGGTAATATATTAAGTATTCTACAAAAGTAATGTAATGTCTATGTACTTCAAGATTGGGGTCTCTACAGTTGGTATCAGAGCGAAGGTTTAGTTAAACTTTGGAAACTAGGATGCAAAAATTTTAGTAAAATCCCTAGAGATATTTCTAAGGTATGTATAGGGATGTATCTAAGGTTATGTATACATATAGGTTATAGTCCTAGAATTACGGTAACGATCTTAGAATTAAACCTAAGATGTCATATATTGAAGGTACTCCCCCTTTATTATGTTGTTTTCCTAGCAAGACTTTTGCCTCTCACACTATTCTTTTTGGGTTTAATAAAATGGATGGAAATAGGAAGATTCATGATAATAGAGGATATGATTGAAAATGGAATGATATTCTTCATTAGCAACCAAATGAAATGGGATTTGGAAGTCCAATCATCTTTATTATGCCTAATCAGCAATCTCATAATATGATCAATAATCTCAACATTTGTAAGTATCCCAACTCAAATAATAAGAGAAATATGGAGTTTCATGATGATCATGGAGGAAATAAAGTTCAATTTACCTCATGTAAATCATATGGGAAGAGGCATCAGGGAGAATGTTTCAATGGAACTGGAAGATTCTTTTGGGTGTGGAAAAGAAGGACACAAATCCAGTAATTACAAAGGAAAAGGTTTAGTTAACACCATGGACAAGGATAATGGTATTTTAAGACATCAAAACTGGTCAAATGTTTTAAATGTGGAATGTACGGGCATTATGAAAACCAATGCCCTAAGGGAAAGTCTCATGAAGAGAATCATCATGGTCATATGAGTAGTATTTATATTGATGATGATGAAGAGACTACAAATGATATGTGAGATAAAAGAATTGTTGAAGCTTTGTCAATGGTTTAAGAAGGTAGAGTAATGATTTATGTTTATCAAGAGTTATATTGTATAGGTAATGGTACTATGGAATAAATACAAATCTTAGGATTGTTACACAATTGGTTTTCCTAAAGTATTTGAACGTATATGTTGAATGGTACTGGTAACCATGAAAGTTTATTCAGATATTTTTGGAAAGTATATGATATGCGCATAATGAAGGGATAAAGAGATAATGAGATTTTTGATAGTATTAATGAGCTCATGACTGATATAAGGACAATGTGATATCATGGTTTGATTATATAGAAATTTTGGGATTTTTGTATGTGGAAATAGTTAACTTTTGACAGAATTCATGTTTTCACTAAGGTTATATGATAATTTATTTTTCATGAGAATACATGATTAAGGTATTCACATGTTTGGAATGCGATCAACAAGATATATCTTATGATATATGGGGGATAAATGATGGTATTCACATGCTTGTTACGTGACCTTTCCAGTAATCGTTTTCTTTATACTATGAGATTGGACAGATGTATTTTGGATAAGTTTAAATATTGGAATGGATTATGCCACACATCAGATAGTATTGTTTAAGGATAGACCTTTTTTCGATATTATTGCTGTAATGTTATAATAGTGTAGTTTAGGAAAAGGAAAACCTCCAGGATGGGTGACAACCCATCGCGTCGGACAAGGTTGTGGGAATAGAACCCACAACTGAAGTGTGACAGGCCTTTATCGCCTACCATTGGCCTACAGGAAGTCCCTGGTTAGTAGAAACTAGTTTTATTTTTTTAATCAGGATGATAGATGAAGTATAAGTCCATTTTTATAACCATATACGTTTAATCTCACCATAGATGGACTTATGTATTTAACTATTGCTAACCTTATGTTTGTGACAGATGGAATGACCTATCATTCTATCGCATGATCTTCTAACACTTCTGTAAGAACTCAGTTCCTATTTTTGAGGTATGGGTTTCTTCTTTTCACTTTTCCTTAAGTGTTTTTGAGAAAATAAGGAAAATGGAGAAAAATCCTAAATTGTGGGACTACACGTCGGGTACTACTCTACATGTCGTGTACTTTGGCTGTGTGGGATGAGTACACAGGGTGTGTATCCATGTCGGCGAAGAAGGGTATAAAAACCGACTACACGCCGCTTAGTGGATATTTACACGTCGGGTAGTTAGTCGGAAGGAAAATATTAAGGCGGTGGGAGAAGCTGCCAGCTGAGCGGCAGTACACATCGTGTAATCAGAAATTCATGCCGTGTACTCATGTTGACGGATGAACAGTGCGGAAGTGCCTCCAGAGGAACAGTTAAATGAGAAAAGTTCACGTCGTGTAGTCAATAGTACACGTCGTGTAGTTTGTTTTTTCGCTTAAAATGGGCAGTAGCCAACCCTATTCACAAGATTGTATTAGAACATGAGGAAGGAGTCGGGAGAGGAGGCCGGACATTCAAGGATCTCCGGATCGAGTGTCGAGAATCCGTTTTCGCCTCTGACGATCTTGTTGGAACCTCACGGGTAAGCCCTCCAGTCTCCTTAAGTCGTTCTTGCCAATTCTTCCTCTAAAGAAAGTTATTTGAGTTTGAACGAGGTTTTATTTCACGTCATATCTATGTCATTCTTGGATGATTCGAGGATCATTGTTCGTGTAAACCATTCAGGGACGTTTAAGGTAGGTGACTTGGTGTTTAAATTCCAACTATTGTGTGTTTTTGTGTATCGTTGTGATACGCACCCATGAATGGGGTGTCGTATGGCTGAGTCCTTTTTGAATTGAATACCTAGAATTGTATAGGTAATTATATCTGATAATAAACTGTTGTTTGGGATCGCTTCTTGGATCCAGAACCACCCTGGGGGTGTGTTCCTCTGTTTAGCCGTTTGTCCAGGATACCTAAGGGTATACCATGTTTATATTATGCATTAATTTTTCCTTTAGATTAATTTCATGTAAATTGCATGTTTATATGTTGGTAATGTCCCAGTTACTTGTTTAGACTAAGGAAAGTGATATATTAACCTGAGGGCATAGTTATATTAGCCTGAGGGCATTGTTGATTAGCCTGAGGGTGTGGTTATATTAGCCTGAGGGAAATGACTGACGACAAGATTCTTATTACCTGAGGGTTTCATTTCAGTTTGTCCTGATAGAAAGATTATATTCGCCTGAGGGCGTGGTTTTTCTATATTAGCCTAAGGGCAAGATTCTGGTTGGCCTGAGGGATTGGTTCTATTGAGCACAGAATGTTATTAAATTAAATTGTTAAAATTAATAATAAGATGGAAATATAACTGGTAAAGTTAGTCACTTTTGAGTACTAATTAGTTTATTTCATTTTACTATGGTACATTGTTGTTGCATATTTTCACACAGTTGGGAACGGGCCTTTGGTGGGTGCCTACTGGGATTTATTTCTCACACCCTATTTGGGTCATGTCTTTGACCCAAACAGATCACATTTCTACAGGTGTGGATAAGGGAAAGGGTTTCTATACAGGTACATGATTTCTATTGAGGAGTAAGGGAGAATGGGACCGGGCTTAGGCTCGCGATGCTACTGACTGTTTCATTTTGTTTTGATGTAATTTGTATTGTACTGTACTATATTTTTGTGTAATATGTTCTGGCTGTTTTCATAGAACTTGAGACATGTTGCATCATTATCTATATAATTTTTGGTTATCTTTTTCTGCAGTTGTTTATTTTAGAAGTGTATGGTTTATTACTTCCTCTGTTGGTGTATGCTTTTCATTTTATTCTGTTGTGCTACACTTTGAAAAATGAGGGCATAGTTTCCCCACTATCATACCTAGGCCCTCACTGCTAGTTGGCAGCCTCTGGCGTTTGGGGAAATGTGCTTGAGGTCATGTGACCAACAGGGTCTAGGGCACCCGTTGAGTGGAACCCGGGCTCGGGACGTTACAAAGTGGTATCAGAGGAGTTATTTTCTTTTACTTACTATTTGGAGCCTTGGTTAGGGATAAGATGAAATGTTAGTTGGTAATAAGTTGTGCTCGGGAGTAGTTAACCTGTGTACAGGGAAAAGCCAATTTACCTCATGTTGCAATTTTATTGATTTTGAAATTTACAGTTGATCTAATTTCACCATTGTGTGACACACTTGTGAATGTGATGTTTATATTTTATCCATGGGTTCTATTTAGTTGCAACCCAATGAGATGAGGGTATTCCATCTAATGCATCATTTAGGTATATGTCAGAAATCACATGCCATGCATAGTTCCATGCCATGTAGACGCATTAGAAGTTGCTTGTTGTTGTGATAGTTGTGCTAGAAAAGAATGCTATTGTGATAGCTACTTTGATAAATACATGTTATGTGATAGGGTATGTTTGTGTGATACAGATAATAGAATGGACACCAAACATTGGTTTCTGGGGATTATGGGCCCTCAATGACCGGAATTTGGTGGACCATTGACTGTTTTTGTTATAGCACATATAAGACGCCAGACTTTGATTCGTGGGGAGTATGGGCCCTCACTGATCAGAATTTGGAACTTAGGTGTTGTTTTTCAGTGTTTTCTAGGTTCCTTAGTAGTATCTATGCCTTACGGTCCAGAAAACCCAGGATACACGCCGTGTAGTTCCTTGGACACACGCCATGTGATCTTCTGTTCGGGAAGAAAAGAATACTTTTTAAGTACACACCATGTACCATCAGTACACGCCGTGTAGGATATTTCTGTGTCATAGACCGTGTGGACGGGGACAAGGGGAAAGGAAATGCTTGGGGAAACCCCATTGTGTACCGGATGTACACGTCATGTAGTGTTGACCTGGAGTCCACTGTGTAACTAAAAAACACAGGCGGAGGAGACCTTAAGACATACATGATGTGTCCACTATGGAACACACAGTGTAGTCTAACCTGGGATCCGGCCGTGTAACTAAAAATACGGGTCGGTGTAATCTTTTAGTATACACACCGTGTGTGTATGGAACACTCTGTGTAGTGTGAGTCGTGTATCCGACCGTGTAACTAACAACACGGGTCGGTGGAGCTCATTTAGTGCACGTCAGGTGCCTGAGGGACACGCCATGTAGTCTTGTCCGAGGACAGACCATGTGGTTTTAGCCATGTGGCTGGGAAATGGGGTTGTGTACACGCCATGTGCGGGTTTAACATGTCGTGTAGTCTTAGCCGATTAGTCGGCCATGTCACAAACGACACAGGTAGTTGGAAAATTACACCATACACTCCGTGTATATTATATACACGCCGTGTAGTTTTGTTCAATGGGATTCGTGTGGAAGGACCCAGGTAGGGGAAGAGAATTCAGGTACACACCATGTAGTCAATATACACGCTGTGTAGTCTTGTTTTGAAAATATTGAATGCCTTCTTCCTCCTATTCCCCTTTTGGTCCCTTCATTTTTTAAGTCTTTGATAATCTTGATCTAAGGTGTGTTTTGACCTTGTAGAGTCATGCCGCCGAGACGACCATGCGTTGTTCTCCAAGAGAGTAGCAAAGATTATACTCCAGAGATAGTGGGGCATGGGCTACCAGTGGATCCTCCTGTAGAGCCAGATGCGGCACCAGCCATTATACCAGACACAGGAATAGATGCGCAGTTCCGTGAAGGCTTCATGCGGTTCATGCAGGCCTTTCAGGGAGCACCGCCGGCTGCCACATCTATGGCTGAGCTGATTCGTATTTTCCAGTAGCATCATCTGCCTATGTTTTCAGTCGATGGCAGACCATAGGCTGCAGAGTCTTGGATGGATTCTATGCAGACTATTTTTGAGCATCTTGAGATGCCTCCAGGGTGGAGGGTCAAGCTCGCGACTTACATGCTGTGTGATTCTGCCAAGAGGTGGTGGGATGTTACAACTCAGTCAGAGAATCACAGATACAAGGTGTGGGAAGATTTTCAGATAGCCTTATATGACTTCTTCTTCTCAGAGACGCTGACGGAAGATAGAGCTCGAGAGTTCATGAATTTGAAACAGGGCGCTATGTCGGTGATCGATTATTCTGATCATTTCACCGAGATTCATCATTTTGCACCTATTCTGGTGGGTGATGAGACGTTGAGGGCAAGACGCTTTGAGTATGGTCTTCGATATGACATCCGCGCACTGGTGATTGTTTTTAGGTTTCTTACTATACATGCTATTGTGAAACATGCGCTGATTACAGAGAGTAACCTTCGAGAGGCTAGTGGTGTAGGCCAGGGCGGTTCGGCACTAGTTTCTAGTACTATTTCTGCCGGCAAGAGGAAGCGACAGATGAGTTTCTCTCATAGTGGCAGTACTAGCCAGACGATTTCTTCAGGTAGTCAGGTCATGTGGTACCAGTGTGGTAAGGAGGGGCACAAGAGACCTCAGTGTCCATGAGACCCAGTGAAGTGTTGGGCCTGCGGCAAGATGGGTCATCTACATCGCTTTTGTAGGGTGTTTCTACCGGTGGCTAGTGAGAGGGGTTCTGTACAGACTCCGCCTGCGGGAGAAGGACCAGAAGCTTCTTACCATTCGCGAAACTGGAATACGTCAGGGCATACAGGCATGGACGGTGGTCGTGGTCGTGGTAGCCAGACACCAGGATCTCAGAGGCAGCAGGGAAAGACAGCTCAGGGTAGCCAGGCTATGTCGCAGGGTTAGGGCACAGGGTAGGCATATGCAGTGCCACAGACCCAACAGGAGCGGGATCCAGGAACTTCTACTATCAGACGTACTATTCTAGTTGCTTATGTATTATCTTTTTTTACTTTTTGATATGGGTGCTACACATAGCTTCATATTTGTACCCATTTTGAAGAGCCTTGGGCTCTTTGTTTCTTCTTCTTCTGCTGTTATGATGGCAGACACTCCGTTGGGAATTATAACGGCTGGTGTGAGTCAGTGAAAGGAGTGCCCTCTTAAGGTTGGTGGGTGTCACTTTCTATGGGACCTCTATGTCTTAGAGATGACGACTTATGATGTCATTCTCAGGATGGACTGATTGGTTCCCTTTCGAGCCTTTGTAGATTGCTATCGTCGCAGGGTGAGTTTCACATCACCAGAGGGAGGAGAGTTTCTATACAAGGGAGAATGGGATGTTCATGTGAGTCGAGCTAGACCAGAGAATTGTGGGAAAGGTGGAGTCACGTCCCAGATTGTGAGTATATATCTGGATGATCAAGGGACTTTTCAGAAGGATTTCCCTCCAGTAGTTGATCGTTTCAGGGATGTCTTCCTGGACGACTTTTCAGGTCTACCTCCAGAGCGTGAGGTGGATTTCTCTATTGAGCTTGTGTCAGGAGTAGCACGGGTGTCCATTCCTTTTTATAGGATGGCTACACCAGAGTTTCATGAGCTCAAGAAAAAGTTAGAGGAGTTACAGGAAAAGGGTTTCATCCGACCCAGTACTTCTCATTGCGGTTCTCCGGTCCTCTTTGCGAAGAAGGAAGATGGTACCCTCAGACTATGTGTGGATTATCGGAAGTTGAACCAGTTGACGGTCAAGGACCGATATCCCTTACCGAGGATTGATGATATTTTTGATCAACTTCATGGAGCACGAGTGTTCTATAAGATTCACATGAGATCCTGATATCATCAGATGTGTGTGAGACCATCAAACATACAATTTACGGCCTTTCAGAGAAGATATGGTCTGTACGAGTACTTGGTTTTGTCATTCGGACTCACGAAATCGCCAACAGTTTTTATGGATCTGATTAATCATGTGTTCCATCCTTATCTGTATTATTTTGTGGTAGTATTCGTGGACGATATCTTGGTGTACTCGCACACTCAACACGCCCATGCCACCCATATTGAGATCGCATTGAGTACACTGAGAGTGAATAAGCTATATGATAAGCTTTGAAAGTGTCACTTTTGGATAGACCAGATTCACTTCATGGGTCATATCATCTCAGAGGTAGGAGTTGTAGTAGACCCAGAGATGGTGAGAGCAGTAGTTTCCTAGGAGCATCACAAGAACGTGTTTGAGATACGGAGTTTCTTAGGGCTGGATGGTTATTACATATGCTTTATACAGGACTTCTCCCACTTATCAACGCCGTTGATGGGTTTGACTAAGAAGGGTGTGAAGTTCGTTTGGTCAGAAGCTTGTGAGACAACCTTCTAGGAGCTGAACGGAAAGTTGAAATCAGCACCAATCCTGATACACCCAGAGTAGGGAAAGATCTATATAGTTTACTGTGATGCATCAGGTATTGGGCTGGGAACTGTGTTGATGCAGGGCGATCGAGTTATTGTGTACGGTTCTCAGCAGTTGAGGCTACATGAGTGGAATTACCTAGCACATGATCTCGAGTTGGCTACAGTTGTACATGTGTTGTGTTGTTGGAGACATTATCTTTTAGGAGATCATTTTTTGGTTTTCACCGACCACAAAAGTCTCAAGTATATATTTACTCAGCGTGACTTGAATCTGAGGTAGCGAAGGTGGGTCGAATACCTTCATTCCTTCGATTTTGAGCTTGCCTATACACCTGGCGAGGGTAATGCAGTTGTTGATGCACTGTGTAGGAAGACTCAGACACATGCAGTTCATGAGGCCAGTGGTGAGTGGAAGCTTATGACTTTGTTCTCTGAGATGCATTTGGAGGTGCACGATATTTAGGGACAAACCTATCCTTCATCTTTAGTTGTGACTTCTACCCTCCGGGATAAAGTGAGGATGAGATAGATATCTGATTCAGAAGGCCTAGTTCTATGGGAGTCGGTGGCCAGTAAGGACCCTCCATCTGGGTGGATGATAGGCGATGATGAGGTACTGCATTTCGATGGACGAGTATGGGCTCCAGGGGATATACGTGAGGAGTTGATGAAGGAGTTTCATGATTCATATTGGGCAGTTAATCTCGGAGTTACCAAGATGTATCGTGACTTGATACGTCAGTCCTGTTGGCCGGGTATGAAGACAGAGATAGCTAGTTTTGTTATGAGATGTTCCACCTTTCAACAGGTGAAGTAAAAGCATCAGAGGCCATCTGGACTGTTACAGTAGTTACCCATTCCAGAGTGGAAATGGGATGATGTCACGATGGACTTCGTGACTGGGTTGCCGAGTTCACCTCGAGGCAATGATGCTGTATGGGTTTTTGTGGACAGACTCACAAAGGTGGCTCACTTTTTTCCGATCAAAGAGACCTTCGGTGTTGACGATCTCAGGAAGTTGTATTTCTGAGAGGTCGTATGTCTTCATGGGGTTCCACATTCAATCATTTTGGATAAGGACGCTCGTTTTACGTATCATTTCTGGCATAGTTTTCAGAGGGCACTGGGTACACAGGTGATTCTAAGCACATCTTACCACTCTCAGACTGATGGTCAATCAGATCGTACAATACAGGTGCTTGAGGACATGTTTCGTGCATTCATCCTAGACTTTGGGGGCTCTTGGGAGAATCACATACCCTTGGTTGAGTTTGCCTATAATAACAGTTTTTAGGAAAATATTGAGATGGAACCTTACGAGGCTTTATATGGTAGGTCATGCCGATCACCTTTGTGCATGATAGAGGAAGGTGAGGCATCTTTACTGGGACCATGTCTTGTGTAGGAGACTTCTGAGCAGGTCCAATTGATTTAGAAGTAGATGGCTACCGCACAGTCTAGTTAGAAATCTTATGCTGATCGCTGCAGACGACCCATAGAGTTCGTGGTCGGGGATCATATTTTCTGGCGTGTTTCACCGAGATTAGGACATAGGTGGATCAAGAGACAGGGTAAACTTTCACCGAGGTATGTGGGGCCATTTGAGATTCTGGAGAGAGTCGAGCAGGTTGCCTATCGGTTGTAGTTACCGTAGAGGTATCGGGCCATGCATGATGTCTTCCATGTATCTCAGTTGTGCTACTATCATTCAGACCCGTCTCACATCTATCAGCCAGAGGAGGTTGAGCTTCAGATAGATGCATCCTTTGAGGAGAATCTGATTTGTATTGTGGATAGGAGCACGAAGGTTCTCTGAGGTCGGTCAGTTCCTCTCATACGGGTGCTATGGAAACATGGCCGAGTGTAGGAAGAAACCTGGGAGTGGGAGACCAACGTATGTGCTCAGTGGCCAGACTTGTTCTGAGATTTATCTTCGCCACCCTCAGAAGGGAAATTCGGGGACGAATTTCTTTAAGGGGGGGAATTTTGTAAGAACCCGGTTATTATTTTTGATGTACAGGTTTCTTCTTTTCTCTTTTCCTTAATTGTTTTTGAGAAAATAAGGAAAATTGGGAAAGATATTAAATTTCGAGACTACATGTTGTGTACTATTCCACACGTCGTGTACTTTGGCCATGTGGGATGAGTACACAAGGTGTGTAGCCATGTCAGTGACGAAGGTTGTAAAAATGGACTACATGCCATGTAGTGGATATTTACATGTCGTGTAGTCAGTCGGTAGGCAAATAGTAAGGCGGTGGGAGCAGCCGCTAGCTGAGAGGCAGTACATGCCGTGTAATCAGAAATACACGTCGTGTACTCATGTCGATGGATGAACAGTGTGGCGGTGCCGCAAGAGGAACAGTTAAATGAGAAATGTACATGCCATGTAGTCAATAGAACATGACGTGTAGTTTGTTTTTTTCACTTAAAATGGGTAGTAGCCAACCCTGTTCACAGGATTGGTTTAGAACTGGAGGAAGGAGTCGGGAGCGGAGGTAAGACTTTTGGGGATCTCCAGATCGAGCGTCGAGTATCTATTTTGCCTCTGACGATCTTGCTGGAACCACACGGGTAAGCCATCCACTCTCCTTATGTTGTTCTTTCCAATTCTTACTATAAGGGAAGTTATTTGAGTTTGAACGAGGTTTTATTTCACGTCAGATCTACATAGTTCTTGGAAAATTCAAGGATCTTCATTCGTGTATACTATTCAGGGGTGTTTAAGGTAGGTGGCTTGGTGTTTAAATTCCAACTATTGTGTGTTTTTGTGTATCGTTATGATATGCGCCCATGAATGGGGTGTCCTATGGCTGAGGCATTATTGAATTTAATACCTAGAATTGTATAGGTAATTAAATGTGATAATAAACTGTTGTTTGGGATCACTGCTTGGATCCAGGACCACCTCGGGGGTGTGTTCCTCTGTTAAGTCATTTGGCCAGGATACCCGAGGGTATGACATGTTTATATTATGAATTACTTTTTCCTTGAGAGGAATTGTATGTAAATTGCATGTTTATATGTTGGGCATGGCCCGATTACTTGTTTAGCCTGAGGGAAGTGATATATTAGCCTGGGGGAATAATTGATTATCCTGAGGGCATATTTCTATTAGCCTGAGGGCATTGTTTATTAGCCTGAGGGTGTAGTTCTATTATCCTGAGGGAAATTTCTGAGGGCAAGATTCTGATTACCTGAGGTTTTTGTTTCAGTTTGGCCTGAGGGCAAGATTCTATTCTCCTAAGGGCAAGCCTGAGGGCGTGGTTTTACTATATTAGCCTGAGGGCAAGATTCTGGTTGGCCTAAGGGCTTGGTTCTGTTGAGCACAGAATGTTATTAAATTAAATGGTCAAAATGAATAATAAAATGGAAATATAAATGGTAAAGTTATTACTTTTGAGTACTACTTAGTTTATCGCATTTCACTACTACACACTATTGTTGCATATTTTCACACAGTTGGGCACGGGCCTTTGGTGGGTGCCTACTGGGATTTATTTCTCATGCCCTGTTTGGGTTATGTCTTCGGCCCAAACAAATCACATGTCTATAGGTGTGGATAAGGGAAAGGGTCCCTATATAGGTATATGATTTCTGCTGAGGAGTAGGGGAGAATGGGACCAGGCTTAGGCTCGTGATGCTACCGGCTGTTTCGTTTAGTTTGTTTGTACTCTGTATTGTACTGTAATGTATTTTTGTGTAACATGTTTTGGTTGTTTTCTTAGTACATGAGACATGTTGCATCATTATCTATATAATTGTTGGTTATCTTTTACTGAAGTTGTTTATTTTAAATGTGTATGGTTTATTTCTTCCGCTATTGTTGTATACTTTTCATTTTATTCCGCTGTGCTACACTTTGACAAATGAGGGCATAGTTTCCCCACTATCAGACCTAGGCCCTCACTGCTAGTCGGCAGCCTCTGGAATTTGGGGAAATGCGCTTGAGGTCATGTGACCAACCGGTTTCGGGGCACCCGTTGAGTGGCACCCGGGCCCGGGATGTTACAACTTCACTAATGACAAATTCAACTTCATTTCTTTAAGAGATGAAGTGGAAATTGTTCAAGGAATGACCAACGATGAGATTGTACCAAAATCAATTAATTATTTATTCAAATTCCATTTTTTCAACTTTAGGGAAATGATCTTGAAAACCAAAAATGTTGTCCTAGATGGTACCTTAGATCATCACAAATTTATTGCTTTGTGATTGTTTTATTTTTCATATCCATGTTCTCTACCACTCTCCATCAGAACTTGATGGTTAGATTTATCTTCCATATCAATATTTTCACCAATATTCTTCTATGTGGAAACCTAGTGATGAGTTAATTTGGGTAACCCTTACGTTACATACATTTGTTTTTAAAATTACGATTTAGTATTCCTTTTTACGATGTGGGTTTCTATGAATGAAACTTTTAAGTAGTAAACCATTTATAACCCCGACGAATTTCGAGGGTGAAATTCGTTTTATGGGGGGTAGAATGTAACACCCCGAGATTTTTATGAGAAATATTATTTTTAATTTCATTGATCTCTTGTTTTGTACACTACACCAAGATTATCTTACACTATATGCAACACTGTATTATCTTGTAGTATATGCAACACTATTCTTGTCTTGCGTTACACTCAAGAGTAACCTTCCTTGATAGCTTGCGTTGTACGCAATACCAAGTTTCACTAAACAATGATATATTATTATAATATTATGAACTTGCTGTTATGAATAGTATTAACTGGATTTTGAATTTTATAACATTATAATTCATCTTACACATTTTCTATAATGACATATGAAAACAAACTCAATTTTCGTATAAAAGAAGTATTTTTCAAAAAATGAAGTTTTACCGCCTTTTGATGGCGCACCCATTTTAAATATAATTTTTGACAATTTTATAAGTTAAATTTTATGAAATAAACTTATTCTTTTGAATCAGGATATATAAATATACATTGGATAAATTTTTGATACTTTTCTAATAACTTTCATATTTTGATGAATAGTAAAAATACGCTAAATGTTTCTTAAAAAAAACATTCCATCAAGATAATTTAGATGATTAAATGATAATATTTAATGGTTTAAAAGTATAAATACAATATATTTTTACAATTTAATATAATTCATGTAATTACCATTAATTGTATATTGAATTCATAGGTAAAAACATTTCAATCTTTGACAATGTTTTAACTTTTAAAACCTGTTTTCTTAAGAACAGGATTAATTTTAAATTAATTATTGCAACTTTTATGTATTGAATTTTGAAAAATGGATTCCATATTTGGATTCAGTGGGTCCAAATTATGTTAATAGGTTACTTTTATTTTTTTGACATTATGAATAGTAACTACGGTAATTTTTATTTACTACAGTTAAAGGTAAATCGGGTAATTAAGGGTAAAAATAAAATTATAAAATTACCCTAAAACCTACCAAAATTTTATTGGATGAATAAAAGTCAACCCATATCACCTAAGGTTCATAATAGATTCATTTCATGGACTATTGACCATGAACATTATATAATTATAATTAAAACCAAAGAAAGTGACAACATGTCACTCTCTTATATCATATAAGTGTAATAATTTTAATTTAGTAATAAACATCATAAAACATAAAAAATGAATAATCTACAGAAATATAATAAAATTATCTACATCAATGTAAATTTATTTATAATTTTTAGGTATTAAATAATTATCATTAAGGATGTCACAATAGTGATGTTGAAATTATTTTATTGATTGAAATATCAAATAAATGGTTTTAAAAATATTAAAATAAATATTATATGAACTATTTAATGTGATACAAGAATTTTATAGATAAATATTACATGTTAAAAATATATTAAATATTTTGGTTCGAATATATCCTCTGTGTAGATTTTATTTAAATTCAAATAAATTAATACTGTCAAAATTCACACTATTGTTGTTTTATAAAAATAACATATTATAAAATTGTTTAAAAATCACAAAATGTTTTAAAAATTAAAAATTTAAATTTATATGGTATGAAAGTTTATAAATTATTCAATTATGTACAATTCACAACACATAAGAAATAATTTATAACAATTTAAAATTTAGAATATTATTACCACAAATACAATTAAATAGATTAAATATGGATAAATCAACTTGATAAGGTTTAAAATAAATTAAAAACATGTATAAATTTTATTGTTTTATGATAATACAACCCTATCTCATCTCATATTTTAATTGAGTCATTTTTGGAGGTTTTTAAGTGGGGTTGTAATTTATTATAAATTAATATTTCTTATGTTTCCAAAGGTTCTCCTCTCCTCCCTTATAAAAGGGCACCTCCTACCTCTCCTCTTCACACAAATTTGAGCCTTAATTCTCGGCCAAACCCTACCCATTTCTCTTCTCAACATCTCTAGTTATATCAAAGTGGTTCTAGTCTTCTCAAAAGACCAACTCTAGTGCCCTAAGAGGAAGTTTAAAAGATGCACGCCGAGGAAGAGTTAATCTATTCTACTGATTCTTTCAAGTTTCTTTCTTCCTATACTTCCTCTTATTAATTTGTTTCATTATAAAGTAATAGAATAAGTATCACTCATATAATTATATGTTATTATAAATATTAAAAAACCCTATTTCACCTTCTATCCATCCTACGGAAAACGAAATCACCGTGTGCGCGTACTTACAGAATACCGTCTCCACGCCGTGGTGTAATCTGTTTTCCACCACCACCTTACTTGGATGGGTATAATGGTTTAAAGAATAAATATATATGATTATTATAACATGATACTGATTCTGAGATATTATATCATCCACTCCAATACCATTCAATAATTATGGGAACGATATCGTTGCTCGTGCGTACGTACGGCTTACCGTCTCTACGATGCGATGTGATTCGATCTACATGATCTTCACTAAACCGTGATTATATAAAAAAATTAATGTAGAAATATTATATATATTATACTAATAATATTCTGTAAATGATGTATCTATAACCTAAAAATAGTAATAAGAATCTATTCGACAAAACACATATAAGAACATAAAGCAATGAACACCCGAATAACAAGTAGAAATGAAATATTACTAATAATAAGCTAAGAATATGACCATATATGATAACATAAAAATTAGTATGACTATTTAATAAGTAAATGACATTATTTAAATCATTATACAGGAGGTTATAACACGTATAAAGCATATCCAACCTAAGGTCAGGGAAAATCTCACAATCTCATTTTTATCCGAGATTGTTTATACTTCAGAATTTATTGGGGAATATTTATCATCCAAAACCATGTTTCCTCAATATGTAATATTATTAATATCCTCCAACAATTGTTTAAATACAATTTTACCTATTGGTGATTTTTTTTGTAAAATATATGAAAGGAATATTTTTTCATTTTCAGTACGAGATACTTTTTGACTTTTCCGGCCAAAGTACGAGAAGAATGTTTTTTTAACTTATACGGCATGAATGGATTTTTATAGTTTTATAACGCCTTATTTTAAGGAATCTTACTCTACAAGATTTAATTATTATTTTAAAAAAAATTCTTTTCTTTTAAAATTTCATGGAATTTTGTAAAAATAAAATGATTTTGAAGAAGAAAGGATATTTTCCTCAAGAATCCATTTCAAGTGTTTTATCATAACTATTTTCCATCTAAGATGACATTATTTAGTATGTTTATGTTTCAAGTATAATGTATATATTATTTAAATAGTTTTATTTTTATTATGATGAAATGATATCCATTTGTTTTGTATGGATTATTTTATGATGGGATGATGTTTATGAAACCCATTTTATTATTTGGGTTATGATGAATTATTTATGTTTATGTTGTGGCACACGTAAGAATGATTTCATTATGAGATGAGTGGGACCTATATCTCCCTCCAATGAATTGGGTAAATATTTATCATGAGATATAAATGGCTGGAATGGAAAGTTAATCTGGTTCAGTGATACAGGACTGGAACGAGGAGTGAACTCGATTCAATAAGGGACTTTGTCCACTATGATGGTCCTGGAAGCAATGCCTTGGATACTATGGAAATCATAACATGTGATTAATGGTTTCCAAAATTACATGTTTTATTACAATTATATTTTATCATGGTTAATGTTCCTTTTTTATCTATGCCTTTTGAATTTCCAAGATTTATGTCATTACTCATGATTTTGATGTTTTATGTTCATGTTCTTACGTTCAAATGTTTAGGGATTGTTTTATGTTCTCCATGTTTACCCTTACTGAGAATTTTAGCTCACACTTTTTTATGTTTTCTTTGCCCCATGATATAAAGAAAGGTTTTAGGTAATAAAACCAGAGGGGAAGATCTTTATGGGAGATGTTGAAGATCTTTCACCATGATTAGAAGATTATGTTCTGAGTTTCCAAAGACACTAAAATAATACGGTATTTGGGAGTCTGTTTGTTTTATGTATTAATAATTCTGTAAAAGTAATGTAATGTCTGTTTATGTCAATATTTGGGTCTCTACAACCACTATCATTCTTATGCATTGAATCTTACTCATTTCCACATAGTTATTTCTGAATAATTACTTTAGAAAACATCTTCCTTCACATCCAAAATTATTATCATATAATGAATCATACTTGGTGGATTTTACTTCACATTATCTTTCACCAATTTCATACTAGTATCAGCCACATGTTTTTTCTTGCATATTTTTCATATTTACCTCCAAATTAATTTTTGGGTGTTCTCAGATTATGGTTCATGATAAAAACAAAATTTGAGGTACATTTTCATTCTTCAAAACATTGATCCTATTTTTTCTTAAGAGGCCTTATTCTAGGATAATAATTATATTTTAATGTTATAGGAATAGTGTGTCTTTGTATAGAATATCTACCCTTCCATGAATTTATCAAATTTCATTAGCTTTCCAAGCACTAAGATTAGAACGAATAAAATTTCACCATTATAATAATACCTCATTTGGTCTCTCCTTGATTGATATATTTTCACTAAGGTATTTCATCTATCATATTTGTGATTTCTAGCTTTGAATATTCTACTCATACATTTTCCAAATCAAATGTAATTAAATCAACTAGTTTATTTCATCATTTTTGGAACCATAAATTTTTTTCTTGAAACTTATACTTAATTTCATATTTAAGATCAAGGCTCCACTTCATTTCCACCCATGTTTTGGTATCATTATAAGGGATCATAATCTTATAAATTAATGTTTTAATCTTCTCCTCAAGGAAATTAATTTTCATATCATTATCTTCCTAATGACAAAAAATTACATTTATATTTTAATAATAATCCATATCATAATGTATTATTTACCCATGTAGTGGTTTTAGATGAATAATGATATCCTTAAACTCCAACTCTTCAACCATTTATATTAAAATATCATTGGAAATCACCTAAATCATATATCATTTTAATTTCATCATCATTCAAATTTAATTAATTCTAAATTTTAATTTTACTTATTTATCCAATTATCAATTATTTTATAGGATATATACTAAATAATAGAAAGGTTTTCATTAAACATGATACTCTATTTCTCTTGATTATTATTACATTGTCATTCCTTGTAATAATAACATGATGTTGATTCCACTTCATTACAAGGATAACATCTTCTTATCAACTATTTTGGAGTCTAAAATTTCATATAATTTTTCCAAGCATGGGATTTAATTAGAGATAACATTAGGATCAGATTTTACCTGGACATATTAACACTGAATTTTGGATGAATTTTTCAGGTTATTATTCTTCAGTTTTTTCGTAAGGATACTCTCACTTATCTGTTATTAAATTCCAAAAAATAATAAAAATACATCAAAAATATTTATATAGAATTCAATAATTCGTCTTTTCCATTTATTCTATGATACAATACATTAGTTCCCCATTAACCAAAGTATCAATTACAATTTTTTTTTTATCTATTTCAAGTATATATCTCTCTATTCTCAATAGAAAAACACTCTCTTATTTAAATTTTTAAAAAACACCATTATAAAATACTATGACTATATGAAATATTTTTTACATGTTGTTAAATTCATTAAATTAAATAATGGATCTATCCCCATTAATAAAATATTTAACAACACTTCATATCATGTTAGATAAACAAAAAATACAAAAATGAACATATCTCTTTGAAACAACATTATAGACTTTTAAAAACAATGTAGAGAATGATTACCTAGAGCTGGGGAAGGGGTGAATTTAGGAATTCACTATCTATGATAATTAAAAAAATTATCTATTAACTATCTCACATTCCCAGTTAGATAATAACCTCCCAAACACAGGGCTACATTGTTATTCAATTTAACTATATATTATTTACTATTCATGAATTTTTTGTGTGAATGTATAAAAAAAATATGGAATGAGTATTTATATGGTTCACCTTCACTTGGAAATATCCAATGTTCATTAATTTAAATTATTTCATACAAAAAAATCATTATGAATATCACAACATATAACACTACTGGAAATATGACTTTTACCAACGGTTTTGGCCAAACTGTTGGTATAGTTCATTAATTTGGACCTATACCAACGGTTTGGCCAAAACTGTTGGTATATGTCACTTATATGGACCTATACCAACGGTTTTGGACAAACCGTTGGTATAGGGGGGACCTATAGGACCTATACCAACGGTTTGGCCAAACCGTTGGAATAGGTCCCCACTATACCAATGGTTTGTCCAAAACTATTGGTATAGGTCCTAAAATCAAAGGACCTATACCAACGGTTCTCAAAACCGTTTTTATAGGTATATACCAACGGTTTTGAGAACCGTTGGTATAGGTCCTTCTATTTTTAATCTAATCTTCTTACCGAGAACATTATATAAATCAAAATTTAAAATTATTATAACAATTCATATATATAATTATGAAATTATGTTCACAAAAGTCATGTTAGGTTAGTGGTTAAGTCATTCAATTATAAACTAGAGGTCCTGGGATCAAATCCCATCGAATGTTTTTTTTTTGAAATACATATACCAACGGTTTTGAGAACTGTTGGTATAGGTTTTCATATTACTTATACCAACAGTTTTTGAAAACCATTGGTATAGACCTATTGTCACGGCTTACTTGCCAACGGTCCTCCAAACCATTGGTATAGCCTATACCAACGGTTTGAGGGCATATACCAACGGTTCCAAACTGTTGGTATAGGGTATTTTTCTAGTAGTGTAATGGTTTAGGATATGTCACTCTCTTCTCATGTTCATTTCATTATAGTGTTTCAGGATAGCTCACTACTTCCCCATGGTCAAAACCCTGAATGTTCTTTCATTGGATCAATGTTGGTGGAAAGGATCACCATCACGATTTATGGATATGTAGGTCCCATTTTAAACATACTGTATACATATTACATCTTTAGTTATCAATATGTTCCCTTTTAGGTTACTTCTGATATTTTCTCTCACCTTTGTTAAAACAAAATGATGAGACACTTTCTTTAAAACTAGAATATCTGAAAAACCCATATTTTCTATATTCATAGGAAATAGTTATCCCCTTTTTCTAGATCATAAATTTTTATCAATTATTCATGACTTCTATTCCCTTATAGGAATAAACTATCCTTTCTCTATAAGAATTTGATTTTGAAAGTGTTCCCTTTGCAGAGTTCCATCTATTGAACTCTATGTACAATATTTATATATAATATATATGTTTCTATTTAATATAATATCTTTTATTGAATATCATATTTTCTATATAATTCCAAGTGTACCATTTAATTAATGGGATCATAATTTCTATTTAAACCCTATATGTACACACACGAGTCAATGAAATAACACTACAATTTTAGTTTCTAGAGAAACTTCCAAATGATTACAAACTAACCAGACATGTTGTTGTCTTATGGAATATGATTTAGAATGTACCATTGTGAAAATTATACATCATTTTATTTTTCCAAATTTATTTTTCTCACTCTCTCAACTTTTATGATGGTACAAGGAAAGAAAATGTAGAATGAACATCTATTTTTTGAAAAGTTATACTCTAATAAAATAATAAATACACTAATAACATTCTCATAATATCAAATAGGATCTCTTTTATTCACTTATCACATTAAACTAACTATGGTATTGGCATATCACTACAATTTGACTTGAGGATGCAAATATTTTTAATTCTCTAGAATATTGACCCTCCATGATGCAAGGTATAGCTGCAGAAATGACTAAATAACCTCTTGTGATACCATGGTGTAACCTTCTCTCATGTGGTGTAGCCACATTAAATTTCAAGGATAAAACCCCTCTATGATTAATCATTCTCAGTATATAGTTTAAACCAATACATCTAAAAGGAATTGGATGTATCATTATCTCTACATATCAGACACATAAAATATTATAATTGCACATGAATACATCTTTTAGAATTTTTAATTCAGTGTCTATTTTATCTAATGATTTACCAAAAAAATATCCATCCCTAACTATACTTACATATAGATATTCATTATCAAATAAATAAAATCTTCTAAAGACTCACCAATTGGGATTAACAGTATCCACTTTTGAAATTATCCTTGCTACCACCCTATGGTGTAGAACATTACCTTTACACTTTCATCCTATGACATGAACCCATTTATCTATGTGTTTATGCTTTCCTACATGAATAATCTCATATTATCCTACTGCCACTACGGTGGGATGGCCATACTCGTTCCCTTTGGGGTCAAACATTCTCCTATATGTGCATGGTTGAGCAAACATGGTTTGGAAGCCAAATATTGGAATTCTTTTTGTACACAACTATTCTTTATTATTTCACAACCATATAAAACACTATGTAGTCATAATGACTACAATGCATACATAATTCGGAGTTATCCTCTAATATCTCCTATATGGAATACTTGGATACAAAATAGTGTAGTTTAATACGTTAGAGTTATCCTCTAACATCTCTTTTACAAAATATCTTTGATGCACTATGGTGTAACGATAAATATTTCAGTTACCCAAAAAAATATCCTATAAGAAATATATAAATAAACAATGGGAAAACTTCACAAAGTCCCTTTTCAACACAGCTACCATGGGAACCACTATGTTATGGTACTTTCGATTTTGGACCATATGCACTATTGTGGAACAAAATCCGTTAAATTCACTTATGTTATGCCTCCTAGGTTCTCCTTGATTACAATAATTACTCTTTAAATAATTTAATATATATATATATATGAATCATGATATTAGCAATAAATATACTTTTTCTACATTCCTTGGGATTGACCAATCTCCCCTAAAACACTACAACACTTTTCTCATATACAACATGTTTTGTAAAAAATGTAATTGTTAATAAATATAACAGGTTCCATTGATATTAACACACACATTGTGGTCCTAAACCATGAATTTAATCATTTTAATAAACATTAAATAACTGTATTTTCATGAAATATAACTTCCATCCATTGAAATTTTTAGAATGTAGTCTTTATAATATTACATATCCTATAATAATTGGAATAATTCCAAACATATTTATTATAATTTGATGGTATGTTTACTATATATAGACCTATAAACAGAATATATGGATCATCCATTGAGAATACTTAAATTTATCGAAATTATATGTATAGAGAGTGGGAATAAAAAATATACCATTCCACATAATTTATGAAAATTTTTATTGTTGAACTTATTTCATTAAGTTTAATTTTATTCAACTATGAATGTGGTGGTTTATAGTTTATTTCCATGTGATGGATACATTTTCCATGTAGTTTATAGAATCAAGGAATGGAATTTAACTATGTTATTCAATATATTACAGTGAGGATGTAATATCCTGTAGATTAATGTCATAATCAAAGGAAGTTCCATCATGTAGTTTGACACCATGTAATGAGGGTATTATAGTCTATAGTTATAAATCATTCGGTTTGGACCTTTACATTATTAAAAATGAAGGTATATGAAAACATTATTTGGAATAATTTAATTTGTGGTAGGATTTACACACCACTAATAGAATCTAATTGTTGAAAAAGATATCTTCGAGTAAACCTTCAGTATATTCTACAGTCCCACCAATATCGGTTAAAACTTCGGTGGATTCTTATTACAGCTGTTTATTCTCATACATATATATTACAAATGTTTTTAAAAATAAAAAAATAATAAATTAGAGTACCATAGTGTTTTATATTCCTCATAGGTTAGATATAAAATATTTTTATTCTATGAAATGTATTAAAAATCTCAAAAAATAATATTCTATCATATTAATCATCTTAGACATATCCAACACAAAACATTATTCATAACCTACTGAAGGAAACATAATAAAATGGGTGAGAAAATATTCTTAGTAAGGGTAATCATAGGTGATAACAATACATGATCATATGAATGAATTAACAATGAATAAGGTAATGTGATCACAACATACAACATTCATAACCAACATATCGTAGATCATAAACATGATTCATGGAATAAAAATTATAATTTCAGGAACCGTGAATCATAAGAGAGATAAATCATTGTATATAAATCATGAACCATAAGCTCTTGTCATTAATGTGTGGAATAGTCATAGTATAAAAACTATTTCATATGTCAAGGTTAATTACTAAGATCATTAAATTAGGATGAAACACAGATTTATTATAACTAATCAAGAACATTAATTTTTTTCTCATAATGGATCAATCAAATCAGTTGGGTTCCCACAATGTATAAAGAGAATTTTCATATTTCCAATAGTTGATAAAGCACATCCTCTTGTTTACCTTAACTATCTTCTGAAATTTAATTCATTCCCCATTTCTTTGGATTGAGATCTAGGTCCCACCTCTCATATAATTAAAACCATACACTTATGGGTTTCATAAATTATTCATTATATCCTAACCCATGAAATGAATTGAGTTTCCTAAAATTATCATCAAAACATATCCCATAGGAAAGAAATGGGTTTCCTAAGTGTCATTCCATCACAAAAATAAATCCAAAATATAAATAATATTGATAGTATCATTGAATCATACCCTCAATAAAGCATAAGTAACATCAAATAGTGTTTTATTACATGGAAAATTAATTTAATGATCTCTTGAAATAATTCATGTGGAAGATATTCCTTCAATTTTTATCCTTTTTTATGACACAAAATTACAAATGGAAAATTTTTATTTGAAATAAAACATATATTATTTTGATGGAATTATCCAAAAATTAAGGCCCTGTTAAAGTGGTAAAATATTCTTATACTGTATATGTAAAAATATCCTTCATTGTTACTTTTCAGAAAAGTCACAAATTTACTTGCATCAAAATGATAAAAATATACTGTTAAATTCCTTTTTTAAAAAGTAATTAATTGGTAAAAAATAAAATAAAAATTCTTAGGATAATATCATACACCCTTTTGAAAATATGTTTAGAAAACATGAACATGGAAGGGAAATATTCTTCATCGTATATTTAACTATAAACAATCTGGAATAATAATGAGATTATAGAATAAACCGCTACCACTTTGTAATCAATTGAATCCTATTCCTCATGAAAGAAAGAAAAATATATGGATATGTAAATACCATAATTTTAATAATAATACTCATAAAGGAAAACCATGGTTTTATATCCACTACCCAAAATATATAATTAGTGTATATGGCTTTTGTCCTATAAAAATAAAGGAGAGAAAAAAATCTATTACCACAATTACCTATTTTATTCAGTAAAATTCAAATCTCTTATATAATTAATATATAATTAATATAAATTTATTATATCAATTTTATAATATCATTAATTTTTTTACTTATTAGTATCACCTTATAACATGTTTATTAATATTTTTTTATTAAAATCAATGTTCTATGTCATAACTACATTGTTTTGAAAGCGTGATTTGGTTTCGTATTCTTGGCCCTCATAATTTGATCTTTCTCTAATCATTAATAAAACATTAATCATGGTATATAAGTTATATATTATTATTATATACATATTTACAATCATTCATATTGATTATAGATAAAATAATGAATTATAATGTTGATGGAGATTGTAGGCTCTATGTGTGCATGAATGCTATTATCATTTTATTGATAGATATAGTGAAATAAAGGAACATAATGATTCAAATCTCCATAATAATTATTCTATCATATATTCATATATATCATTTATATATATTGAAACCATCATAATTTCATTTCATAAAATATGATGGTGAAAAATTAATTGTATCACTACGTGGAGGCCATAAGTCGTACGTACACATGAGCGATACATTTACTTCTTCTTTGATTTGAAATAGGGTGTAAATAGTGAACTATTGGGAATAGAGGTATTTGTGATGGGATATTTGTGACAGGATCCCATCGCAAATATCCCGTTGCATAAAACGGTGTCACAAATACTATTTTTTTGTGATGGGCCCGTCACAAAAAAAAAATTGTGATGGGAACCTGTCTCGTCGCAAATAAGTCTCTGATTATATAAATCATATATAAATAAACCTTTTGTGATGGACTCGTCACAAATAGTATTTGCGATGGGCCTGGTGTCCCGTCACAAATACTATTTTTAAAAATTTATATTTAAACTATTTGCGACGTGAGCCCATCGCCAAAGGTCTCATCGCAAATACAAATGAAAATAAAAAAAATATATTTAATAAAAATATGATTAATAAAAAATTATATTAATATTATTAAAATAATAAAAAACAAAAAATATTAAAATTCTCAATATTCTCAAAAAAATATAAAAAAATCATCAATTATTTTTATTCTTATTATCAGTAAAATAAACAAACATTAAAAAATTAATACATAAATAATATATTTAATAAAATTATGATTAATGAAAAATTAATATTAATATTATTAAAATAATAAAAAAATAAAAAATTATTAAAATTCTCAATATTTAAAAAAAATATATAAAAAATCATAAATTAATATAATAATTATTATTATTAAAATTAACAGATGTTAAAAAACATAATACTAATAATAAATAATAAATATTTTAAAAAAATATATTTAATATTTGCACCAATATAAAAGACAGAAACTATAAATAGGTCATATTACAATAAATCTTGAATTCAAATGTTTGTAACATAAAAAAATCATTGGGGGCATCTTGTGGAGGAGGTGGAGCTGTAGGAGATGGTGGAAAAACTCCATCCTTAAACTATGAGTCATATGGTGCATGTACTCCATCTACTCATGATGCTGCTGCGGCCATCGACCTGTCTCCTCCTCATGCTTCTACTATTGCTGTTGTCGCCGCTGACACATCTCTTCATGCTGCTTCTGCAAACTTACTATAAGCTCAGTTTGAGTTCGCAACTGCTTCTGATACTATGACGCAGAAGATGATTCCTGTCCACGAGCTCCTCTCGAACTGGATGCCGAAATCGCATCAGTACCATAATAAGTACCATGAGTCATATGAGAGATGATATCCACTACTCGGCCTTTCTCAAAGCCACACTGAGTCGCCTGCATCCATGTTGCCTCGTCGAAATGGTGGGCACTAGTCTGATCAGTCATCTCATCCTGACTCTCAACATGTGTCTGAGAGGTCTCTATATCATCTAACTCCTTCAATTCCAATTTGAAATTAAAATTGTTAAAATATAATATGAAGTTAATTGTCAAAATGAAAAAAATAATACTAACCACAATCTGAAGCTGGCGATCACCTCTAATCTATCTAGTGGTTGGGTTATTGTACATCCTCTGATAAATGTCGTACTCTATAATATTTGGATTCTCTACTGCCTACAGAAATATAAAATAAACTATTTATATTCAAATTTATATAAAATATTTAAAAAAGATACTTACCATATGCTCTCTATGCATACTGAATGTACATCTACCAGCTTAATGTGTCACCTCCTATCTCCCCCGGTTATGCCAAACCACTTAAGATCTCCTCTAAAATCCACCACCCAACTAGTGTAAACATAATCCATCCTAAACCTGAGAAGGAATATACTCTGGTCTGTGGGCTCTACACGACTCATCAAATTCTGTCACTCCTACTTTCTTAATGGTCATTCTTCTCAAATTGTGAACAAACTGATGGAAACGGTCACACATAGACACCTGCCATGCTGCGTGGAAAACATCACGCATGCTATCATCAATGAGATACCATAACCCTAAAAATAATTTATAATATCAAGTTGTTAAAAAAAATTAAAATAAATATTATTTATTTACGTACCCGCCAATGATTCAACATGTCGAGTCGCACGTCAACAGGAATCTGTTCCCTTGTGATCCATGGCTGAGAATAATAATTGTGCCAAATTGCACTCCCCTGTCCAATAGCTACAAGTGTAAAACTTTGAAAAAGGAATAAATAATCAAACAATTAGTATATATATAAATAAATTAATGAAAGCTAACTAAAATATATTGGTTATCATACCTTCGTGTGCGTGGATCGAAGCCTAGATGTGGATGTTGCTTGGGGATAAAGTTAGGAATCATCAGTCACGCTAAACTGTGCCACCTCCACGTACCCCCTGAACCTCCAGTAGGCTGAGGGTCAGATGATCCAAAATCCCCCTAATCCAAAGGTATCTCATCCTCATGCAACTCACGAAATAGATTAAGTTCCATCCAAAACAAAAAATGATTATTATTAATAAATATTTGAAATTAACTATTATATATAGATATATATTAGTTATGATTATAACCAACATTTAACTGTGTCATTGTCCATCTTCATCCTCATCTCTATAGCTGTCAATGTCAATGTCTTCATCTTCCTCCTCAGCATCATCAATATCCATATGAGTTTCATTTTCATCATCCCTTGTAATTTCAAATTCTTTTGTAACATTATGAAAATCTTCATCATCATCTCTCCTTAATTGTGGGGTGTCATCATCGATATTCACATCTCTTTGTGAAAAAAAGGATTTTGAGTAGTCTCGTGAAAAATTTCAATTCATTCCACTTCAGTGGAAACACATTCAGTTTGATTAAACTGATTTTCCTGAGATTTCATATTTATTATGCTCCACCAATCACTCAAGTCTCTTGAAGTAGCACATTACTTTGTGTAATAAATTTGATGTGCCTGTTTAGCCAGTAAAAATGGTTCATTTTCTTGCAAGAAGACTTTTATATTTAATATCGATGAATCCATTTGTCATATGGACACAGAAGCCTCTCTCAGTATCTGGCCACTGACATTTAAATATCGTTATGTAATTATGTCCTAGATAACACAGCTCAATAATTTCATCCAGAATGCCATAAAAGTGAACATTTGTTTCTCCATGATGTGATCCTCTCAAGAAAACTCCATTGTTCATTTTTTTTATTCTCTATATTCACATGTATGAATTTTTAAACCATTCACCATATATGAATCAAAATATTTAACCATTTTAGAAGGTGGGTTACTCAATATACACAATTTCTTATCAATTTTATCATCATGTTAAGACAACTGAAAATTTGTAAAACAAATATCAATATAATAAATAATAAACGTAATTGATATTCAACCAACAATAATTTATGATACCGATTTTTGAAACCATTGAGAAATTTTTTTGTCTGCATTCTTCCAGAGTAGCTGCGTTAATTTATGGAAGTTTCTTCTTGATATGATTATCATATAACCTACAAATAATTTAATTTTACATACTGTAACATATATTATAGATAAGTGACAGAATAACTCATAGTACAAATGATTTCATTTCTTTACAGTAGAGAAGAACATATGTATGATCTCTATGATGTTTCTCATCTGAAATCCATCGTTCATAAACTCTACTAAATCTATGATTTGGAAAATTAAAAACTGATAATGGATTTTCCATTTCAACATTATCATTCCCCTTGTTTCGTCCCATGTGATTTTGTTTTGAGGGATATTCATATTCAAAATAATGAGAGCAGAAAAAATCAATTTCCTCTTCAAAATTAGCTTCATAAATTGAATCATTAACTGATTCTTTGTTTAACACTTTTTTTTCAATTTTTTCATATATCTCTTGAATGGGTACATCCATCGAAACTGTATTAGAGATCCACATTTAGCTTCATGTGTAAAATGTAATATCATTTTTCCATTGAGTCAAAGAATGTCAGCAGAAAGATTTTTTCCAGTTTACATATAATTATAGCTACATCGTCTTCTAGTTTTCTTAGCACATCATAGTCTATTTTCGTTGCACAAATGTCTCAAAAAAATATTATATATCTATTATAGAATCCCAAATCATAGAATTCAACAAACCTCTGAATCCAATTGGTATAAGTCTTTCCATTATAACATGACAATCATGGATTTTTTATCTAGTAATATAACCATTCTTAACATAACTACCCAAATTGGAAGCATATCCATCTAGAAGTCTCAAATATGAAATCCGCTGACAAAATAATAAGTGAATCTCTTTGTACAATTTATAAACTGATTTTGGATTCATTAACCTCTATGATCTGACATTTTCAAATAGTTCAAGTTCTGGTCGCTTGCAAATTTGGGCAAGATCTAATCGTGCCTTTATAGTATCTATGTTCTGACCTGGTGTATCCTAAACTGCATGAAATAATTTACCAAAACAGTTCTTCTCAATATTCATGACATCCAACATGTGTCTGACAAAAAAATTAGACAAATATGGAAGATCCCAAAAATGATTTGTTTTATCCAATTATGTTTTTTCCCAAAGCCAGGTATTTTCTATTGGTCTACTGTTGGCCCAAATATGATGAGAGGTAATGAAAACACAACTGATTTTAACTCTGTACCTGAGATCATTATTGGAGTTTCATTCCTTTCAATTGTACCTTTTCTAAAATGATATTTGTTTCTCCGAAAAGTGTGATCGGTTTGAAGGAATCTAAGATGGAAGTCAAAATAGAAAGGTTTTTTCCATTAACGAGCATAAAGTCTTTGTTATCTTTCATAAAGTAAGGACATGATTTCGGACCATGTGTACTCTATCCAGATAACATTCCATATGCCAGAAAGACACTAATCGTTCACATCAATGTTGTTTTTATTATAAAATTTTGTTTCGTAGAAACATCATATGTACTAACACCATCACTCCACAATGCATTTAACTAATCAATCAATTGTTTCAAATAAACATCAATATTCTTTTTTTAATGTCCTAGGATTAATAAGGTCAAAATGATATAGGGATATTTCATCAACATCCGTGGAGGTAAATTGTACAAAGTTATAAAGATAGGCCAACATGAGTATAGACTACCATAAGAACCAAATAGAAAGAAACCTTCAGTAGAAAGACCCAATCACATGTTTCGGGCTTTTAAAGCAAAATACGGATGCAGACAGTCAAAATGTTTCCCTGAATCACTATCATATAGATGATTCATGATTTTATCAGTTGAAATCTTGGTTTTGTACCATGACATCATTGAAACTGTGTTCTGAGACATAAATAAATGCTACAACCTTGGTGTATGGGGGAAATATCTCAACTATTTTACTAGAATCCATCCAGACATCCTTGGTTGAGCTTCTTTATACCTCGATTTTGCACATGTGGGACAACTATCCAATGAATCATTTTTACCAGAATATAAGAAGCAATCATTTGGACATGCATAAATCTTCTGATAACTAATTCCCAGATTATGAACAAGCCTCTTCTCTCATTGTAATTTTCTGGAAACAAATTTTCTTTAGGTAATAATGATTTAACCAAAGAAAATATCTGATCAAAACAGTTGTTTGACATTGCATTATCTGATTTAATAGCCATAAATTTTGCTACCAATTCTAATTTTCTTATCTTGCAACCAGGATATAATTCATCCTCAACAGACCTCAACAACTCATAAAATTAATATGGTGCCAACTCAGGAGTTAAATCAATATCAAATTGAGATTTATCTGGTTGAACAGGTGGATCTACAACATCATTACTAAATTTTGAAACCGCGAAGGATCCGGAATCAATTTATTAGTATCTTCTCTAGAATATCGTTCACCGTGTTGATACCAAAAAACATTATCTGGTTGAAAACCAAACTATAAGAGATGTCCCCCAACCTTGTTAAATGTGTCAAACGTTCTCAGAGCACATTTTTTACAAGGACACGTTATTGTTCCTTCTGAAACATATTATGGTTTTGATGATGTAAATGATAAGAAATATTTAACACCCTCAATATATACCGGATGTAAACTAGAATCATTTGGAATTCTATGATGATTTATCCAAGCGCGATCATCTAATAATGAATGTTGTCACCTTCCTTGTTCAATATTTTTCTAAAAAATATAAAATAATTACTGTTTTTGAATAATTTAAAATTATAAAAACACTACGTGAAAAAATGATAAATAATTACTACTACTTCTTATTAATTACCATTACTTATGGGAACACAATTTCCAGTGGATTGACAACTACTTTTTTGTCTGACCCCTCATTTACTTCCAAATATCTCTCACAGAAATCACAATGAATAATATGCTCAGAGGTATGCATATTCATTCTCGTGCATATGAGAATGAATATGCGTACCTCTCAGGAGATTCTTCATTATGATTTATGTGTGAGAATATTGCAAGTAAATGAGCTGTCAGACAAAAGATCCCCCTTTTATCGATAATCATCTTCTTGAAACTGTCACCGCCTGAACACATTATGAAAAATTTTGTCCTACAGATGCATATTTAAACACGTGCAAACGAGATTGGATATGCATACGTAGAAGCATACTTTTCATAATGTTTTGAGTCGGTGAATGTTGAAAGGAGAAGAGTCATCAAGAAAAAGGAGTGACGTCAATCCACTAGAAGTTTTTCCAAGTTATTATAAGTTATTACAATTTATTTATTACTAATTTTTTCTATTTATTACTAATTATTCCTATTTATTCCTAATTATTCCTATTTATTACTAATTATTCCTATTTATAACTAATTATTCTTATTTATTTCTAATTGTTCATATTTATTACTAATTATTCATATTTATTCTTAATTAATCATATTTATTCCTAATTAATCATATTTATTACAAATTATTCCTATTTATTCTTATTTATTCCTAATTATTCCTAATTATTCATATTTATTCCTAATTATTCATATTTATTACTAATTATTCCTATTTATTCCTAATTATTCTTATTTATACCTAATTATTCCTATTTCTTCCTAATTATTCTTAATTATTACTAATTGTTCATATTTCTTAATATTTTTTTCAATTTTTTACTAATTATTCCTATTTATTCCTGATTATTCTTATTCATTCTTAATTATTCCTATTTATTCTCAATTATCCCTATTTATTTCTAATTATTCCTATTTTTTCTAATTATTCCTTTTTATTCATAATTATTCATAATCATTCTTATTTATTCATATTTATAACTAATTATTCATATTTATTACTAATTATTCCGATTTATTTCTAACTATTCATATTTATTCCTAATTATTTATATTTATTACTAAGTATTCCAATTTATTACTAATTATTCATATTTGTTCCCAATATTCCTATTTATTCTTAATTATTTCTATTTATTCCAAATTATTCCTATTTATTAATAATTATTCCTATTTGTTACTAATTATTCCTATTTGTTACTAATTATTCCGATTTTTTACCAATTATAACTATTTATTCCTAAATATTCCTATTTATTACTTATTATTCTAATTTATTCTTAATTATTTTTATTTATTACTAATTATTCCTATTTATTCCTAATTATTTTTATTTATTACTAATTTTTCCTAATTATTCCTAATTATTCGTACTTATTCCTAATTATTCCAATTTATTACTAATTATACCTATTTATTACTAATTATTCCTATTTATTACTAATGAATCCAATTTATTCCAAATTATTCATATTTATTCATAATTAATCATATTTATTACTAATTATTCTTATTTATTACTAATTATTCATATTTATTTGTAATTATTCCTATTTATTCCTAATTATTTCTATTTATTACTAATTATTCATATTTATTACTAATTATTCTTATTTATTACTAATTATTCCTATTTATTACTAATTATTCCTATTTATTCCTAATTATTCATATTTATTTCTAATTATTCATATTTATTAGTAATTATTCCAATTTATTACAAATTATTCATATTTATTTCTAATTATTCCTATTTATTCATAATTATTCTTATGTATTCCTAAATATTCTTATTTATTACCAATTATTATTATTTATTACTAATAATTCTTATTTATTACTAATTATTCCTATTTAGGACTAATTATTTCTATTTATTTCTAATTATTATTATTTATTCCTAATTATTCTTATTTATTACTTATTATTCCTATTTATTACTAATTATTCTTATTTATTCCTAATTATTTATATTTATTCCTAATTATTCATATTTATTACTAGTTATTCATATTTATTACTAATTATTCATATTTATTACAAATTATTCATATTTGTTCCTAATTATTCCTATTTATTCCTAATTATTCCTAATTATTCCTAATTATTCCTAATTATTACTATTAATTCCTATTTATTACTAATTATTCATATTTATTACTTATTATTCTTAATTATTACTAATTATTCCTATTATTCCTAATTATTCTTAATTATTCCTATTTCGTACTAATTATAACTATTTATTACAAATTATTCCTATTTATTACTAATTATTTCTATTTGTTACTAATTAACTGTAATTATTACTAATTAGATATAACTATTACTAATTAGCGTTAATTGATATTAATAACTACAATTTACAACTACTAATTACTATTTACAAGTAATTATTTATATTTAATACTATTTTTTGTTAATAATTATTAATTATTGCTAATTATTAATTATTACTAATTATTAAGAATTAGTAATAATAATTTCAAATTATTATTACAAATAAATTCTGATAACAAAAAAAATTAAGACTATTTTATTTACAACTTATCAACAATAATTAAAATTATCATAAAAAATGAAATAAATAATAAATAAAATAAAATATAAATACCTTTAACAAAATTTTTAGTACTAATAATTATTAATATATGATTTTGAATAACTAATTTTACATTTCCTGTAAATGAATAATTACTTCATCATCGTTGAGTAATTATTTTTTCACTAAATAATATAAATAAATTAATATGATTTACATGAATATTTTATATTTATTTATTCTATTTATGTTCGAATATATCTTCTTTAAAACCATATATTAATAAGGTTATACTAATTAAATACAACGGTGTTAACTATTTGACATTCTTTGAAATAAAATACAATATGGGGTTTAATGTCAACCAATGGGATCCAAAAGTTCTTACATTTGAAACATGGATTTTATTTATCTAAAATTACTCATCTAATAAAATTTGTTGCATTTATTAGGTTATTTAATGGCTCTTATATTTTTAATAAAAATCATTTTATTGATTTTTCTTCTACATGCACAAGCATTGTGTTGGTGTTCCATAATCCTTGAAGTTAATTATTTCAATTTTAAAAAATAAAAAATATATTACTATTTTAAAAATAAATCAATGAGTCTCAATTTAAATTATTGTATTCATTAATTATTTATATTTACTCGTATTTGTTTCAAGATAACTTATTAAATTTTTTAATGTGACATTTCAAGCCTTATTCAAGCAGGGCACAATAATTTGGATATGCTTCTTGATGTAAAATTAAAAAATTATTAATTATTAGAAAAAATAATAATTTATGAATTATATTTAATAATAATGTCATGATATGGATTTTTAATTATAAATTAGAATCTATAAGGCACCAAATTTTACTTTTTCAATGTTGTGTAAGCATACGCCAGTGCTGAAAATGATTTTTAAAATTAACATTTAATAATTTATTATAGATATGTTCTATATTATTTTGATTAGATATTTATAATAATACCACAATTTATTCATTATATTAGTTTAATAAATTTTATATCGTAATTATGTGTAGATGATATCATAAGACATACAGTATTTTATAAAAACAGTTTTTTATTGTTCATGAAAAAAATTAACATTTCAGAAAATTTAAACAATTACACCATAGAGTAATGTGGGAATGATGATTTCAAAAATTAGATTCATTTTATCAAATAAAATATATAATAGGGTCAAAATTTAATTATACGTAGTTTTTTCGTAGAATAAATAAAATTTATTTTTTGATTAAAACTTATATTTGATGAATAAAACGACATTACTAATAATTATGAGTCTACTTACTTAGAATTAATAAATAAATATATTTAATTATGTGGTTTTTACTATTTATACCCACCAATTTAATCATCTATGTTATATTGTAATTTTAAAATTTTAATAACATATTGTTGTTTGTTACACCTAGGTGTTGCATGAAACACATGATTCTGGTGAAATAAAATTATTTAAAGATAAATATTTCATTAAAATATTAGTTTTTTATATTCAAACCCCATTTAAATGAACCATTCTCTAAGAAAATCAATCATGAAAATTTTCAAATTCTATAATTCATTAATATATACCCACATCGTACATATGAATAATAAAACATCCCTTAAAAAGGTAAGGTTGGAAACATAAAGGACAACTGATGTAACACATAACTAGGTTTCCACATAGGGAAAAAACTATGGAAAATTAAGAGATGTACTTGGAAGGGAAAACTGACCAACAAGAATTGGTTGATAGTGATTGATAACAATGTCAATATTAGGTTAATGACTACAACAACATAAAAAAAATAGGCCGTAATAATGTCACTAATATCATCAGAAATGGTGATAATCGGATAAAATTTTCTTTTAAAATCCTTTTAGAAAATACAATTACTTGATTTCATTTCATTTGTAAAATATAACATTTTGGATGTTCCTTGATGAATTTCTTCTTAATATTTTACTCTATGAATGAAATATGAAATTATAATTTCTGAATAACTAGTACATAAAATGATTCATAATGGAATACTAGACAATTCCTTCTCTATCTAGAAATCAACATAAAATGGTTAGAACAAGCTATCCAGTATGCATAAATAATCATTTGATAAATTAACACATTAATCACTAAAACATTGTCCAAAATTAATCTAATAAAATTTCATACATATTTTCCCTTACCAACCATACAAAACATTAAAATCCATAACATTTGAAATAATTTCACTTAACTAACATATCACTTATCCCCCCATGAACATGATGTAGCTCTTAATTGTAACATATGTGAAGAACAATACCATTTATTATCTTGACGATTTTAAATAACATGAATTTCCAAGTAACATTAGTAAAAACATTCATGCTTTCAAAAATTTAGTCCTTCTTCATTCCATAAATCCAAAAAAATTATACACTTAATCCAGGATATCATAAGACACATTTTCATCATAATATTATTCACTTCCTTGTACATCCATACTAACACCATTATTTTATCCCAATCGAACAAATATTTTTCGTATTGTTATTTAAAAATCATGAACATATTATGGGTTATCATTCCCTAAATCTTGTGTTCATACCACCTCAAACACTCTTCGTGGTTATGAGTCAATTTCAACAAATATTTGGAAATCCATAAGTAAAAACTATCACAAAATAATTCATAGATGTTTCATTATTTACTATTTCAATAAAATTACTTCAAAAACATTATTATTGAATTCCAGTACATAAACACTCAATCATTCCACTACCTTCATAAACTATTAACCAAGATTCATTGATTTATTCTTTAAAAATATTTTCATCTCAGTAATTCATACGATGTCTCCTCATTATCAGAAATATAACCATTACTCTTGAACTATTTCAAATTTTCTTCACAATTGTTCTCCCTTCGGAATCAATTTGAATAATGTATATACATTCTACATTGAAAACATTTATTTATCGAAGATTTTTTTATAATTACAATACCCCCACCCATTATGTTAGAAAACCTTTCACTTTTTTATTACAATTACATTATTTCTTTATTTCTTTTCCAAAGTCAAAGAATCTTTCTCTTCCTTTGAAAATTTATCCTTGATTCCTTCCACCAAATGATTTAGTTTAGGAAAATTGAACTTAATTTCCTCTGTGTTCACCATAAAAATTTTCATTCTCTTATTAGATGAGTCAAAAAACAAGTAATGTGGATATTGTTGATTATATTATGTGATTAATGATTAGTCATAATAATCAGGATTCACCTCACAACTCCAGTTTCATTAGGTTTCTTAGGACGATGATCATTCAAGGATGAACTCTATAAACCAACCCATTCATCGTCCAAGCTCTACTTCTTATAGGTCTCTATGTCACTATCGCAAACATCGAGGGAGGGTTCTCGCATCTGCATTGATGTCCCTACATCTACCGCTGAGGAGGCATCGGCCTACTTGAAATGGACTATTGTAGACATTATTGGGTAATTTAAGCCACCGACACCATATTACAATTCTTTGTATGCTCATTGGGGATTTTTCAGCCAATGATAATTTCCGCGATCCATATGAACTCCTTCTTCCTCATTCTTTCTTTGGAGTAAGACTTCAACCATGTGTGGTGTAAGGCACCCCGATCCTTGGGTCGCTAGAGATTTATCCCATCCCAGTGGTCCATGGATGTTCATAAGGGAAAAGAGAGTCCGACTATTGAGTTATAGATCATCCTTCCTGGGTTACCACTACTTTTCCATATGATGGATTAATCAATGTGATTGGTGACTCCCTTGGGGGATACCTTTTCACATATAATAGTACTAGGTTCTGAAATGATAACCTAGTGGCCCACATCTTTGTGGAAATGGAAATCCCTTATCATTCATGGACAAGCTCATTATTCGGGTGAAATATTCCTTCTATTGGAATCAGGATATTTCTAACACTTTCTTCCCATGATACTTCTCTCATTGTCTTCTCCAGGGTATCTCCTTGCAGGTCTTCCTTTCTCACCACCAAATCATGATTCGCCACAGTCCTCTTGCAGTAGTGGAAGAGTATGTATGGATGGTCCTGTTAAATTCCAATCCTCTTGAAGTAGAGATAAAGGCAGTTCATGTTCATGGTGTTTTTTCTATATCCCCCTCACAAGATCGAGAAACTGAGCTTCCTTCTACTCATTTTCTAGATGATGAAGAAACAACCTGTCGAGCTATAGTGCCATATTACCCAAGGTGGTTCCACCCACTCCAGTTCGGTTGTATCCCCATATTTTTTCTCAACTTCATGAATCTGCTTTAGGTTGGTAGGATGGAGGTTTTTCAAGGCATACCTCCCTCGCATATGGATTTTCTAGCACTCCCTCCTCAACACTCAGTTCCACACCGAAGTGTCTCTAAAGGATATGACAGAGCACATGTGGAGGAATCTACTCTAAAGGGTGACCCTGTCAAAGGGAAACCTCCTTAACCTACCTTTAAGTCCTTATTGGTGCATAAAAAATGCTATCCACCCTATAAATCAGGTAATAAATGGAGGGGTATAACAGACTCCCCTGGTACTCAGAGAAAGTGAAATCCATGATCCAATGATGCTTACACAACCCAGAAGTGCCACTTTCCAAGAGTATTTTTGTATGGAGGTTGTTAAAATCCAAGAATTGAAAGGTTATTCCATCCTCCCACTTCCACAAGACTACATGTTTTAGAGCTAGTCCCAGAAAACATTTCCATCAATGATACAGTTACTCACATGAAATTCCCAGTGCATTGGCACCTCAGTCAATATGGACTTCTTGGATTCTAAACTTTCCAAGAAAAGGGTCTCTATAATTTCCATAATCAATCATAAATTAAATCCCACTAGGATCTAATATTTCTTTATAAGGCTCGAGATGAAGGGATACATGCTTTCTAAGCCATCCAACCGAAATATATGGATTTTCTGGAATAAAAGTTAAATTGTGGATCATGTTCAAGCCGATGAACATTTCATCACACCTATGGTGACACAATGAAACCACTACCTCTATATTTACATCCTTTATGAGAGATTTAACCCCAAAAAAAGAGATAATTTGTGGAAATATGTCAATATTATTGATCCAAAAAATCATCTGTGGTTATTTTCGGGAAACATCAATGTTGTTGCTGATCCAAATGAGTGGAAGGGTTGTGGGCCTTTTCTAATAAAATCCAGCTTATATATTGTCCAATTCATGGTGGTAATGGGGATCATGGAACTCATCATCTCAGGTGTCTGGTTCACTTGGTGAAACAACCAATGGGGGTACCACTGTTCATGGAGTTTTTTGGATCGTTGTCTGGATAACATTCAATCCATATCGGCATACTCTAACTACATGGTGAATCATCTAGTGGATGGTATATCAGATGCTTCCATGCTTCTGGTCAACCTTTTTTCTGGGCATAACCAACATGATTGGTTTTAATTCTACTGGAAATGGGTCAGTATACCAGGCTACTATGACCCGATTAGAGACACATGGAATGAACCCTCCCAGGTTCAAACATTGTCTTCCCTTCACTACAAACAGAGGCATCTCAATATGAGGATCCAGTCATGGATGAGGGATTCCCCATATATATAGTGATATAGAGTCCACCATCATATCTATGAATTTTTATTTTTGGGAATATTTTTAATCACATTCCATCGTTTAAATTTTAAATAACCTCTCTTGAAATTTTCCCATGAAATTACTCATATGGACCCCCAATTTATCCCCCTTTTTATTGTCTACCATTGTTCTTATGTGGATTGTATTCCCTAGAAACCCACTATACTTATTAAAACAGGCTTCCATATTTTTGATCTCCACACTCATTGGTAATCCATTGAAATTGGATTCAGCGATGATAAACCTTTCAAGATTATATGTCTCTAAATTTTGTGCTGAATTTGATGTCTCTATGAATATTCCCTCTTAGATCTAGATTATGAATGGTGACTGTATATTTTAATAGGGGATTTTTTATGGAATACTTCTATAATATTTCCCTTATTTCTTCAAGCATGGGCCTTCTTCAAAGGAATGTGGCTTTAAGTCTTCATTTTAGGATTCCGAAAAGGCCACATGGGTTGAAAAATCAAGTAGAACCATGATCTAGATTATCAAATGGTAAATGTAGGACCTCTTGGAAAATTTAATGATGGGAATATGAAGGTTTTTAAAAAGAATATTTTCGATAAAAATTATTAACATTCAGAAAATAAAGTAATTATAGGTCTTTTAGATACCTATAATGTAACCTTAAGTAACAACGTTTCCCCTCCAAATATGGGGGAGGATAAGGACATGTATGTTCAATCAAATGATACAGAAGAGAAAGGGCAAGGTGACCTCTCAGATTAGAGTGATTCTCTACGTGATGAGGATGATTAAACTAATCAAATAGTGGAAGAATATTTAGAATCATGTGCTAAGAATGGGAAAATCCCATAGTTGATGATGATTGATACATTACGCCAAAACCCAAAAAGACAAGGAAATGTAGGTACAATTCTACTCTTGAAGGAATAATAGTCACAAGATCAATTGATGCCTCTAGTAAAAAACACTGAGCCTTCAAAACAAATGATATTTTTTGAACCTGTTGCACCCCATGATTTAGAGGAGGAGGATTATGATCTAAATAATGACCCATTCTACAGAGATTCCAAAAATATTGTAGATAAGGATGATATAAGGGAAGAAATTAGTGCATGTATGCATGGACAAGGTGAAATTAAATTCCAAAAATATAACAATCATTTTATTTTAACTGAGATATACCTTCAAATCAAGAAATATGTGTTTATCGTAATAGTTGTTGAATACAAGAAGAATCCAGATATCAACTATAGAGACATTCCTTCGGAATATAAATTTATTTTCATTTTTAAGCCCAATTCTTGACAACATGATAATATTTTCATTTTTTGAAGGACAACACAACCATGTTTGGTTTTATTGTATGACAAAAGGAATCGAGGATGATTAATGGAATGGAGATTTTTGAGTACATTAAAACACATATTTTATTTTCTATGCGGACCCTTTCACTGATTATCAGGTTATTCGTTCATTTTTTTCATTAGGCAATGACATGAAAGATGAAAATTTTTCTCTCTTAATCAGTGCAGGTCTTCTTACTCAAACACTATTTAGTCCATGAATTCTATGGTTTTCATTTCCAAAATTTGATTTCAGTACATTAAGGTATTTTTTAGGTTGAATAAGTGTATATAATTTTAATACAACAACTGTATGGTAATGTTAAGGAAAGAACACATGTTGATAGAGACTAGGAGTTGTAAGTAAAGCTTTAGCTTCCATCCAAACTAGATGGATTAATGTGGTGGAATCCCCATTGGACTGTACATCCCCCTATGGATCTCATGGACTAGTTGATGACAGGTTGTTTTAGTCATTTTTTTCTACTTGATATTTTTCTTACTCTTCCTTTGTGTTTCCGCTTTATACATCACTCAATCCCTACTTGTGTAATCTCTTTACACCTTGTGTTTGAAATCCTATTATTGTTATTTTAATAAAGTACAATGGGACATGAATTGGGTGACCAATTCATGCTACCACATCTACAATAAAAGGACTATCTAGTGGATTTTTTTTGAAATATCAATGCCTTGTTAGGGAGGGGGTGATAATTAAATGTACTAAAGTTGGAGACAGGAACACTACATTCTTCCATGTATGTATCAAGGAGAGTAAAAGGTAGGTTAAACTGAAAATTATTTTGGATGATGGTACTTATACTAATTAAAGTTATGTCATGGGAGGATTGGACAAATAATTATTCAAGTATCTTCTTACAAGCCCCAATTCTCACATTCGCAATGGGTACCCAGGGGACAATATGAGGCTATTTTCAATGATTCTTTAACTTTTTTCTGACCTCGATAATGATTTATTGGGGGTTATTTCTAGTAAGAATGACGTTTTCAAAGCTATGATGATCTTGAACCCTGATAGTACAATGGGTTGGAATTTCTTACCAAGATTCATTTATATGTCTTATTGGGATATCGTGAAAGAGTATTTGTTTGTGAATATCCAATAATTTTTCATGGGAGGTCACTTGCCTCGTGTTGCATGTGCCACCACCATTATGATTCTCCCCAAAAGAAAGAATACATTATCAATCATTCATTTTAGACCAGTGAGAAAGTGTAATGTACCTTATAAAATATTATCAAGTATAATTAACTTCAGGATATTTATTCACATCTTGTAGTTGGTCTCTATGGAAAAACACTGATTTGTGAAGGGCCCATCAATCCAGGGTACTGTCACGTTGGCTCAAGAAATGATCAGAGAAACAAACTTCAAAACTCACAGTCCTAACATGTCCATTATGAATGATATGAAAAAAAAATATTATGATCATGTTGAATGGAGATTAATAATTAAGGTTCTTAGAGTTATGGGTCTCCCCTTTTGTAAAATTGATATTATATTTCTATATTTTAGTTCCCCATGGTTAGTGATCATGTTCATAGAGAAAAACAAAATGGATTATTTAAAGCCACTCATGGCCTAATATAGGGGGACCCAATCTCTACATGAATGTTCATTCTCACCCAGGAGGTCCTCAGTCATATTATCCGATGAATCTTAAGCAATGGTGAAATACTCTCTTACCATAGAAGGATGAGATATCCATCTGTTTCCCACCTCATGTTCAATGATGATACGATCATCTTCAACAATGATTCAATTAGATCATTATGAGTATTTAATAGGGTGTTGGATAAGTAATTCCACTAGAGTGTCCAAGTTATTAATAAGAGAAAGGGAAACCTCAATATCTCTAGTGGTATACCCTCTGACAGGTTATCTACTTTGAGCCACAACCTAGAAATGCAGAGAGGGGACCAACATATAGAATACCTAGGTAACCGCATATTGTCACATAGGATACATATTCATGACTTCGACCCCCCACAAATTTAAGATCACAAATAGGGTAAACAACTAGACGAATAAATATCACTCTTTTGGGGGATGAATTGCACTGCTGGACAGTGTGCTTTTGGTTATGCTAGTGCATTCCCTCTCATATATCAAGGTCCCAAAAGGGGTCATTAAGAACATTGAAAGAATATTAGTTGGATTCATATGGGATCCTCTCTATGAATAAAAGAATCCAATGGGTATCCTGGAACAAAATGGAGATACCAGTTAAAGAGGGAGGTATAAACATTCGTAATCTTGGGGATACCCTCATCTTATGGATTGAAAAATCACATTGGAAGTCTTGGAGAAGAATACCTTGTTTGGGATAACCATGAAAATCATTCCATCGGGAAACCTGGATTCAATGGTTAGCCATGCCTATCATCATTGGTCACTGATTGGTCCCCTAGTCATTACCATTCATCCTTATTCTCATTAGCTTATCAGAAATGGGGATATCTCATTCTGGCATCATAATAAGAACAAGGATACAATCGACTTTCTAGTATTCCCAACCACCAACATCTCTTTTAGGGAAGCCAGTCTCCACCTATATTCTATTCCGAATATTCTTTACATGGATCAGGGGGCCGAGTTCAACCTCCTTGAGAAAAACTCAGATCCTGATAGGTGTATTTTCACCCCATCACCCTCAGGCTCTTTCAAGATGAAGTACATCAATCAGATAATTAGCATACAAGACCATGTAGACATTTTGAATGATGTTCTATGGGATAAAAGTATCCCAACTAAATTCATATTCCTTACCTAGAGTCTTATAAAAAAGGAAATTTCCACATATGAGAACATTATTCTCTATAGGATTAAAATAGTATCCAGGTGTTATTTCTATAAGGATCATAAAGAGGAATGTATTGGATAAATTTTCATTAAGGGAGAGTGGGTACGTGATATGTGGAATTAATTTGGTGATTTCACTACCTTCTACACTCTTAAAATGGAAGATGAACCCTTTCTAGATCGTTGGTTCCATAGCTCGAGAGACAGGGGCCTCAAGAGAATGACCCGCACAATAGTGTTTCATGCCGGCTATTGGTGTATCTAGAAGGCAAGGAACAATGTGATAAATGTGGGGGATCCCATGTTGGGATGTTATATCACTATAAGAAAAAAAATTAATTGACATAGTCATGATTTTGATAAACTTGAGGGATACCCCCTCTCTAAAATAGTTTATTAGAGGGTTCCATGACTAACATGGAAGTTGCAGTTCATAGTACAACAATTTTTGTTATCATCCTACTCCTAGGGACTTGAAACTAAACATCCATGGGTTATTATCCTTGGGTGTCATGCGTGGAGGGGTGGTAGGTGAGTTTATGTCTTTTATGCTAATGGTTCAATCATCATGGCATTTACTGCTCAGCTTGTCCAGAGTTCTTCACTCTAAGATAAGGCTATGGTGACACTGATGGGCCTTATCTTGTGAAACTAGCAGAGTTTTGACATCACAGAAGCATAATATAATTCACTATTGATGCACAATGCCCTCTATGGGTTCATGGTTTTTCCTTCACGGTTATCTTATTTCAACCAAAAAATTCTTTCCATTATTAGAAACAAAACCAATGTAATCCATGCATGGTGGGAGGGTAATAAAGTGGTAGATCACATGGCTTCACTTGAGATCCTTGTTCTAGAAAACAGAGGTATACACTATTTGAAAAGTTTAAATCATGATGGGGTTAATATGATTAGAGTGTATTCCTTCTGTCTCCATTACTTCAGGCCACCTTAACCTCTTTTAAATTAGCATATAGTGGAAGGATGTGGGTTTCATGTACCTTCATTTTCATTGAAAAGAAATGTACATGATGTTGATGATAGATGATGTCTAAATCCTGAAACCTTTTATTAATCAACGACACATTAGGTTTAACTAAGATCACTCATGATCTTTAACAATGCTTTAGGGTTTTATCCTACACATAGTCATATCCATCATGATTTCATAAAAAATATCCAACCCGAATCTCCAAATACTATTTGAACCCTTATCTCAAACAAACTATAACATCTCATGATTTATATACATATATATTACATGAATTTAGATGAAATACCATATAATCAATTCCATAACTGTATAGGTTCAGAGTGTTTGGAGATTAGACATACAATATTCTTATTTTATGAATGATTTTAAACATCTCTCTCAAATATGTTATCTCATAGCAATCCTCTTTAAAACACCCTACCTAAACCTTTCTTCATTACTTGGGGAAAGAAACATAATTAATGGGTGAGCTCTGATGGTTTTTAAGGGTAATAAAAAGGTATATAAATTTATGATTGTATAAAAACATTAAATAAGAATAAGGCTATGTGATCATTACTTTTTAATTCGATATCCTACCTCTCCTATATGATAAATAATATTCATCAAATATAAAATATCATATTAGAAAACATGAACCTAAGAGTGAGAAATCACAATAATTCTATCATGAACCATAAGCTAATTCCATAATTTTTTTGGAATTGTTATAATTTTAGAAGCCATTTCATATGTCAATGTTAATCAAAAATACCTTTAGAACATACCATAATATTTTTTCCAAAAATGCATCATGACCATCGACTTGTTTTCCACAACTGATCATACAAATCAACTGGTTTACTGTAGTGGGCAAAGCCCATCATCCTTTTTCTTAGTCGATTAAGCACATTGACTTTTTTCCCATAAATATATCATGTGATATAATTCATGACCCAATGAATTTAAGGGATATATTAGTACCACCCATCACATAAGGAAAACCCTAAATATTTACCCCATATAAATCATTCATAATATCATAACACATGAAATGTAATGGGTTTTATATTCATTTCATCGTAACATAACCCTTGGAAATGCAATGGGTTGCATAAATATAATTACATCATAAACAAAAACCAAAAATATAATGAATTAAAATATTATCCATGAATCATAAACCTAGTAAATAATATGTAACGTAAAATATTATTATCATATATGGAAAATTATTTTGAAATATCACTTGAAATAATTCTTGATGAAAATATCATTTTCCTTTCGATTTTTTTAAAAAACCAAGAAATTAAAAATGAATTTTTTTTTGAGAATAATGTTTTAAACTTTTAAATAAATCTTCTCAACATTAAGGCATCATGAAATTGGGGAAATCATCTCATGTTGTATAACTAAAAAGGACTTTCCTTTCGTATTTTGTTTTTCAGAATAATCACAGTGTACCCTGTCTGGAAAAGGGTAATAACATTCTATTAAAAACATTTTATAAAATGTAAATCATCGGAAAATTTGAATTTAATCATTAATAGGATATTATTGAAAAACATTAATAATTTTTTTAGAAAACATTTACATTTAAAAAATTATTCCCTAGTTTATATTTGAATTTAAAAAATCTTGAATAATAATGAAATTGTCAAATAACCCCTAACCTTGTTGTAATTAGTCGAATAATAGGACATGTGAATGAAATAAAATTATATGAATATGTAAATAAAGAAAAATAATAATAATCATCATAAAATAAAATAATGGAAAGTATGTACACCACATAGAAATAACAAGTAGTGTATAAGGCATGCGTCCCATATAAATAAAAGTGAGGAAACAATTCTGTACCTCAAGTATTTCCTTTCATAGTTCACATTCAAATAACTTATATAATAAATATATATTTATATAAATTTATTCCATAATCATAATTATATAATAATATTTATTATAAATATACAAAATCATATCACCCATTTCGTAATATTTTGATATTAAAATCACAATTCTCAGTGGTAACTAATTATTTTTCCAACAATGTTTCATTTCGAAATTAGTGGTAATAATAAATTTATCTTAGTATCATCATTTATAAAATTTTAATAAAGCTATAAATATCATATATAATAGTTATATACATATTTATAATCATTAAAATAAATTACATATAGAATAATTAATTACATCATTCATGGTGTCGTTAGGCCATATGTACGCATCAACACTATTTTCATCTTTCACTTTATGGAGTGAATGAAAGTTTGAAAATAATTTAAAATCCCATATTAATAATTATATAATATATATATCATATATATTCATTAAAACCATCATAATTACAATCTGTCAAATATGGTATGAAAAATTGATTGTATCCCAACGTGAAGACGATAAGTCATACATATGAACAAGTGATACATTAACTTATAAATTGATGATAAATAGGGTTTATAATTGAGTTTTAATAATCATGATAACATTTATGAGTAATTAAGATACTAAAATTGTTGTTTTATTATAAGAATCATTGATTTAGAGGAGGTATGTAATAGTATAAAATTAAACTGGCCAGTTAGAGTGATTAACTCTTTTTCGAAACGTATCCTTTGGATATCCTCTTAATGTATATTGGGATAGAATTTTGAGAATTCCAAAACCTATATCAGGTGTCTACTAAAATTTAAAAGAAAAATTGGTGGGGTTTTGTTGATCTAGAATACTTAAGGTGGTGAATTGGAGGGAAGTAAGTGTTCCCTTTTATAATTGTGGTGAGGGGTACTTTCAAACTTTTCTCAAAATATAAAAATATATTACGACTATTCTGGATCTAAAAATTTTAAATTATCCAATAAATTTACTGGTTATGAAATCTTATACCTTATATTTTTATTTTTTTAATTATTTAATATCTTTCCTCTTTTAAAACATATAAATATATGATTATATTTAAGAAATTTTATTTTTGTCAATTTTGATACAATTCATTACATTGACATTTAGAATATAAAAATAGAATATTATATTTAGACTAATAATTTTAATACATCCCTAATATGTCATATGTTGTATAAAATTATTGTATTACCTTAATTAATTGAAAATAAATTACTTTTAATATTTTTGTTATAATTAATTTGAATCTTTAATTAGTTGAATAATTAATTCATCATCGTCATGTAATTATTTGAAGAAATTATTTTCCCTTTAAATTATAAATATATTAATATGATTAATATAAATATTTTATATTTCTAAAAACTATTTACTATCTAATATTTCATTTGAATACCACATATTAAAAATACACTACTAATTAAAATCCATCTTGTGAACATTTTGACTATTATTTAAATAAAACATTATAAGGAATGTAATTCCATACAAGTGGATCCCAAAAGGTCCCAAACTATAACCATGGATTATTTTGGTCGAAACATATTCATATAATAAAATTTATTCAATTTTTTCATTTTATAGTTCTTATAATTTTAATTGACAACAGTTTATTGATTTCTCTTCTGTTTTCAAAAGCACTCTGTCAGCATTTCATATGTATTAAAGTTAATTAATTCATTTATAAATATTATATTTAAATTAAAAAGTATGTAAATAATTAATTTTTATCCAGATGAAATTTTAAATTAGTTTATTATGTATATTTACTCATATCGATGTTAATAAAAATTATTAAATTTGTAAAAATCAATTTTATTTCCTTATGCAATCATTGCACAATAATTTGGATATGATTATTTTTATATATTTCAAAATATTATAATATATTAGTTAAAATAATAATTTTGTAATTATATTTAATAACAAATGTATTAATTTTATTTGTTTAAAATTAATATCTATACATCAGTGAATTCGAATTTTCAAATGCTATGTAGGAAATGCACCTCCACAGATTTTTTTTTATAATTATAAAATGATCATTTATATTTTATATGTTATTTATTATTTTTTATGATATTTATAATAATATTATAATTTATTCATCCCATATTTTTAATAAAATTCATGTCATAATTATATTTTGAGGATATAAAAAAGATACTATATTTTATAAAAAAATATTTTTTTACTATTTATAATAAAATTATTCTATTCTAAAATTATAAAAACATGAACACAAACTAATTTTCATATTTTGATATAAAGAAATAATTTCATTTAATAAAATAAATTTTATAAAATTTTCTTTAATTAATTTTACATACTTTTCCCATATAAAGCAATAAAAATCATTTTTTAATTAAAACATATATTTGATGAAAAATTTTACTTTACTAAATAGTAATTGTTTATTTCATATGAATTAAAAAATAAATATATTTTATAATATGGTTAATCCAATTTATACTATGCAATTTATTAGTTAGGTTATAATAGTAATGTTAAAATTTTAATAATAAATTACGGTTCATTAATGGTTTTCATTATCTGCCACACAAGATAATGAAGATATGAAATTATTTGAAGATAAATATTTCCAAAAAAATTGGGGTGTTACACTCTTTCCCATGTATCTTTGAATTTTAAAAATCTCGAATGAATTCCACTTTGAGTAATGTTCACAAGTATACAAAATTAATTAATTCTTGAACAAAATCATTTTGATGAACCTCTTTATTGTGAAATCTATGAATACTTTTATCTAAAATGAACACCATATCATCTAGATGATTCATAGACTATACATCAATGAATATATAAATCCAAATAGAAATATGGGGTGAGGGATGTAGAACCTCAATGGGTTATTCTTCCTCAGTTCCTTATAAAATAAATCATGTGGTCCTTAATGTGGCAGAGTTGTGGTGAAATATTCCCATAGAGTGTACAAGTGTTTATCTTCCCAAAAATTATTGTCTTTTTCCATCATCTTATGAAGAATGTAAGATATATTCATATTATTTGTTTTAAATTTTCTATTCACCTCTATATGAATGTGGGATAAGTGGTTGTACTAATTATTATATTCTTTATATAATTGTATCAGATTAGAAGTGTAGAAATTGGTGTCCTTTCCTGTAAATATTGTGTTAGGGTCACCAAATCATGTGATGATATTTTACTTCATGTTGTTGCTAATATAATTTGTACATACATCCATTCATGTTATAGCCTTAGGTCAGTTAGATAAGATTTTGGTGATAATAAAGATTAAAAAGAACTCACTGGATGTAGCTGAGCGATATATCCCTATGACATTAATTCCCCATATCATAAATGAAAAAGGAATATTTTGTAATGTGAAACATAATCATGGTTAATGGATGAAATTTGAATGTATTTTATAAGTGTTCAACTTGATACTAAACCCCACATAGTATTTCACCAGGGATAGAAAAATAAATGCATCCATTTTGATCTGAGTAAGATCATCACTCGAAACATATATGAATGTCATGTATAAATATAGATGTACACAATGATGGTGAGTTTCAATTCATCAGAGATGGAATAACCCAATACCTGATTCATAAAGGGCTTACTAGGAGTTTGTCCCATTGTAAAGGTTTATTTTTTATTCCTTCTAATGGATTTGTACCTTATTATCTCAATAAGATTAGAAAACTCAAAATTTTAGTTAGTATATTATATGTGAAATCAATTTTTGGTATCTCTTGATAATGATATTACCTCTCTTAGTCAATTGGTAGTATTTACTTCATTTTCCTCTTCCATATCATTATTGATGCATTGTGAGATGAACCTAAAATATGAGTTTTGAATTAAAATATCCTCCTTTTTTTGATCCATAATGGTAGTGTGTACATTATAAAATGCATTATCTTGGGTATTCTTTGAATGTAGAGTGTGATATAGTATTGTCTTATATAATAATTCATATATCATCCATCTCTTGTGATCGAAAAAGGGAATAACATCCTCCCTATTAACGGAATATTCACCGTTAATCATCTTGAATAGAAAATCAAAATCACAATAGATGTTTATGAAGGCTAAAGGTATTTGTGAATCTATATTGAATCCTTTGATTCGATATTTGTAATCTACCTTTTTATTGGTGTGACCTTCAAATGTTAAGAGGTAATATCAAATAATATCCTTTATAAGTATCATCAATGTAAATTTACAACGATTAAAGATAGTTAGGGTTGGAATAGACCTCTCAATCTAGGAGATCTTTCTTAATTAGTGTCTTCTCTGGGAAAGGGTGTGATATGAAAAAATATTTCAACTCTTAACCTTTAATTTTATTCTAATACATGATGTGAATCTATTATTACCTTATTATTATTTGAAACTATTCTGACCTCCCATTTAATATCATGAAAGTGAGGATATATTTGAGTGGTATAAAATGAGAGATAAGGTGGAATTATAGTTGTCATAGATAATGCATTATATTTTTCACAAAAGAGATCAAAACCAAGAAGTTATAATATATATCATAATATTAGGTATCATTATCATTCATTGTTCCACTAGGTTGATAGTTGTTTTTTTCATTCATGATTCATTCGTCTATGTGAGGTGTCTGTTGAGTGATCACTCTAGGGATTCCCCATATAGGATGATGTGATTCCCCTCCCATAGTTTGATCTTTAATGGTTGGTGTCAAATTTATTATTTTAGAGTATTGATTACCTCTTTTAAATACTAATTCCACTGATATGTGACTCCATTTTGCAACACCATTTTGAAGGATAGCCACTTAACAGTAATATTAGAAATAAAGAATATAATATAAGTGAGATATCCTTTATGTCCCTCAACTATTTGAGATTTTGAGGTGGATGAATTTCATGTATTTCATTGAAAATATTTGGGTCATATTTGATGTTGTTATGAAATACCATTTTTTCCAGGAATAATCTTAATTTCTCTATACAATAACTTTTAAATGGGGTTTATTTTTATGTTTTGGTACAACGTTTGATGAAAACGGTTCCATGATCTTCAATATTTTCATAGTTTAGTTGAAACATGACCATTAAATCATCAAAATGTGTTCTAAATCATATCATGAAGGGTATTGAAGAAATTACTCTTGGAACTTTGATGTGTAGTTTCCGCATTCATTAAGACTAATGGTATACATTGAAAATATTATACCTCTTGGTGTGATCCGAAATAAGTTACGACATCATCAAAAGGTTCCATATGAATCTAATAATATCTGAAATACCACTTCATATATGATATGTCATGGATGTGAATTGTTACATCGGTCCAAATCCTCACGATTGGGACAGTAAAATCATCTTTTGGATAGTTCTAGTTGAGAACTCTAATGTTAATGAATATTTTTATTTTCTCCTTATTCATTCTAGTATGGAAAATATTGTTGATTCATTTTATGTATTAAAAATCCAAAATTAGGATATGTTTAATTAACTTTTCAAATTCAAATTTTACCTTGGTGGTTTGGGTAGGATTAATTCCCAATGCTTCTTTCTTAAATACATATAGGTCATATGAAAAAAATTATGGATAACCATATTGGGATCCATCTAATAAATTTTATTATAGTATAATTAAAATAAATCAATATTCTATTTGACAATTGATATATATATATATATATCCTATTATTTTATGGTTATGGTTGTACTAATAAATATAGGTAACATATTGTCCTCTATACCAAAATTCACATGTCTTATCTCATTAATGGTAGTTGAGATAGTACTTAATTTATGGAGGGAATTATTTGTGATCGTCGTCCCTATATTTTTCTAATGCCTTATATTTTTTTGAATTTAGGAGAAAAAGGTGAATTTTATATATGGTAGATTATATGGTGGGAACTCTAGATCCCAACAATGATATGGGGGGATACATGGATAATAAATGTGATGTTAGAGAATCTATGGATCTTGAAAAATATTTTGCGGCATATTCGAATCCCATCTTTGATGAAATGGAATATGTATAATATAAAATATTATGACATATTTATCCCAAATAATTGGGAAGAACTCATTAAATAGATATCATAATAATGGGGTGTAATTCACTAAAACCCTATACATTATTATCTATAGATTCATATCCACTGGGTTAAAGTCTATTATTTATGTTGATTAGGAATAAAGCTTATTTAATCCTACATAATGGTAAATATGTTCTATATACAAGATAATATATATGGATTACAAACCATTATTTTCATCCCTCGTCATAGGATTCATTGTATGGAAATTTAATTGGAAATAATATGAATTGAATTTGGATTGATGACGTGTATTATTATCGAATGTAACACATATGACCAGTTTAATTCCAATATCTACATTTCATTCCTAACTTTGATTAAAGGGAAACACATTTTTTTCCATGTATTTTTCATTACTTTAGGTGGTCCATTTCAAGGAACTTGGAGGAAGAAATCTAAATATATTTATCTATCACATTCAAATCTCCCTCCCTCTTTTAAATAATTGGGTCTATATATTATGACTCTCTTGATTACAATGGGGTATTTAAACTATATAGTACCCCCAATTATCCATTGATAGAGTATTGTATTTCATAGTAGCTTGATGAGAACACTTATAGACTTATGGCCTACCCATCATAATGCTCAATGATATGTCTGGTCGAACCACAAATATTTTTTTAATATTAAAAAAAACATGGATTAATTTCTTCTACTGACTATTTCATTATCATTTGTATCATATCTTTTGATATAAAAATTAAATTCAATAAAGAGTACCTCATTATAGACCAAATGTTAGAGGTTATGACTAGAATGAGGTTGATCTCTGGTCCATTTTAAATAAAACATCCTTGTAATATCACTATATCATGATTTTTATATATATACATTTTTTTTGATAGTCCTTGTTGTTGATGATTTTGGAATTTTATAGCTTAAATAAACAAATATATAGAACTAAACAGTAAAAGAATCATCATGAAACATATAAAAAAATGTTATCATCTTTAAATTCATTAAAATATAAAATTTTCTCTATGTAGAGACCCAAAGCTTTATGTACATAGACATTACATTACTTTTGTGGAATACTTAATACATGACAAAAACAGATGCCCAAAGACCGTATTAGTTTAGTGTCTTTGGAAACTCGGAACATAATCTTCTAATCATTCTAAAATATCTTCAACATCTCCCCGAAAGATCATCCCCTTTTGTTTTCTTACCTAAAACCATTCTTTATATCCTGGGGAAAAGAAAACATAAAAAGGGTGAGCTCAAATACTTAGTAAGGGTAAACATGGAGAACAAAAAACAATCACTAAATATTTGAACATAAGAATATGAACATAAAACATCAAAATCATGAGTAATGACATAAATCTTGGCAGTGCATATGGAATAGACCATAATGTAACATTTAACGTGGTAAAATATCATGCGAATAAAACATTTAATTGTGAAAACCCATTAAGAACATGTTATGATTTCCATATTAGCCAAGGCATTACTGCCAGGACCATTATAGCGGACAAATTCCATTACTGAACAGGGTTTACATGTCGTTCTAGCCCTATATTACTGAACTGGATTCACATGCCATTCCATCCATGTCTATCTCATGAGATATAAATCTTTTCCTAATTCATTTTAGGGAGATATAGGTCCCACCCATCTCATAATTAAATCATTCTTTCATGTGCCACAAAATAAACATAAATCATCCATCATAACCCAATGAATAAAAAGGGTTTCATATATGTCATCCCATCATAACATAATCCATATAAAACAATGGATATAATTTTATAATAAACAAAAATAATCCATGTAAATAATAGGGACATTATACATGAAGCATATTCATATTAAAGAATTTCATCTTAGATGGAAAATAGTTTGGATAAAACACTTGAAATGATTTCTTTAGGAAAATATCATTTCTTCTTCATAATCATTTTCTTTTCACAAAATGTCATTCAATTTTAAAAGAAATGATTTCATTGAAAATAATCATGAAATATTTTAAAGTAAGATTCATGAAAATAAGGCGTTATGAAACTGTAAAATTATGTTCGTTCCATATAAGTTAAAAAAACATTCTCCTCTTACTTTTAATGGAAAAGTCAAAAAGTACCACATATGGTAAACAAAAGAAAGATTCCTTCCATAACACAAAGTAAAATTAAAATAGGGGTAAACATGACTTTAAGCATACATGTAATAATATTAAACACTTTATGAACAACATTTTTATGGACATGGATGAAAAATATAACCTCTGTAAATACTTACGAAGAAACAACCTCAGATAAGAATGAGATTGGAATAATTATCCATTACCTTAGGTCTAATTTCTTTTATACGTGTCTGAAACTTATATATAGTGGGTTTAAACATATTATTAACTTTTAAAGGAACCATTATAATATTTATGATATCATATATTATTCACTTAGGATATTATATTACTCGTTCTTTTGTCAATTTTATCTTAAAACAGCGTTTTGGGTAAAATCGTTTCATTTATCGTACGTGCGTTGAATTTTTGTTCATGATATTATTACTTATATCCTGAATTACATAATTACAGAATGTAAAATTTGATTTATATATAATTTATATTCATCATATAAATATATATGTTATATCGATAAATGGAATGAAATACATCATTCATGGAGATGGTAGGTCGTACGTACGCATGAACGCTATTTTCGTTTCCTTATTGAATTGAATGGAATTAAGTAAATGAAAAATATATGTACATAAATACAGTATCATTATTATGTAATATATTTCATGATTATTTATTATATATACTTTATAATCATTTTTTAATGGTTAATCATTGAGAATGAATCTCATTGCGTCGTGGAGACGGTAATCCGTACGTACGCACGAGCGATGATATGATTCCAATAATTATTGAATGGAATTAGAGTGGATGATATAATTTATCAGTATCAGTAGGATGTTATAATAATAATATATAGTTATTATTTTCACCATTATACCCATCCATGTAAGGTGGTGGTGGAAAACAGATTATACCACGGCATGGAGACGATATTTCGTACGTACGCACACGCGGTGATTTCATTTTCCTTAGGATGGATAGAAGGTTAAATGGGGTTGTTTCATATTTATAATAACATATAAGTATATTAGTAATACTTATGTTATTACTTTATAACAAACAAATAAATAAGAAGAAGTAGTAGAAGAAATAAATTTGAAAGAATCGGTAAAGGATATTACCTCTTCTTCGACAGGACTCTTCTAAACCTCCTCTAAGGGCATAAAAGTTTGTATTTGAAGAATACCAGGACCTCTATTATGTTACTAGGAAAGTGGGTAAGGTAAATGGTAATGGTTTGGCCGAGCTTGAAGGCTCAAAATGGTGTGACGAGGAGAGGGATAAGGTGCCATTTTATAAGAGAGGAGATGGGCACTTTTGGAAACCTCTAAAATATTAATTTATAATAAAGTCAAACCCCAGCTATAAACCTCAAACAATGACTAAAAGCCGAATATTATATGAGATAGGGTTGTTATATCATCAACAAATAAGATTTATACATGTTGGGAATTTATTTTAAACCTTATCAACTTGATTTATCCTTATTTAATCTATTTAATTTTTTTTATGGTAATAATATTCTAAATTTTTAATTGTTATGAATAATTACTTATGTGTTGTTAATTTTCCATAATTGGATACTTTATTACATTTTATTACATATAAATTTCAATTCATAATTTTTAAATATTTTTGTGATTTTTAAAATATGTTATTTTTATAAAATAACAATAGTGTCAATTTTGACACTATTCATTTAATTGAATTTAAATAAAATCCACCCAAAGGATATATTAGAACAAAAATATTTAATAGATTCATAACATTTCATGTATTTCTAGAAAATTCGTTGAGAACATTAAATAGTTCATATAATAATTATTTTAATATTTTTAAAACCATTTATTTGATATTTCAATTAATAAAATAATTTCTACATCACTATTGTGTCATCATTAATAATAATTATTTAATCCCTAAAAATTCTAAATAAATTCTCATGATGTAGATAATTTTATTATATTTATGGATACTAATTCTATTTGAGGTTTTATGAAGTTTATCACTAAATCTAAATTATTACACTTATAAGATATAAGAGAGTGACGTGTTGTCACTTTCTTTGGTTTTAATAATAATTACATCATTTTCATGGTCAAAAGTCCATGAAATGAATATATTTAGACCATTAGGTGATATGCATCATCTTTTATTCATCCTATAGAATTTTGGAAGGTGTTGGGGTAATTTTGTAATCTTATTTTTACCCTTAATTACCCGATTTACCTTTAGCTGTAGTAAATAAAATTTACCGTATTTACTATTCATAATGTCTAAAAATTAAAAGTATCCTATTAACATAATTTGGTCCTACTTATTCCAAATATGGAATCCATTTTTTCAAATTCAAAACACATAAGTTCTATTATTTAATTTAAAATTAATCCCGCTGTTGAGAAAACAGATTTTTAAAGTTAAAACATTTCAAAAGATTGAAATGTTTTTACCTATGAATTCAATGTAAAATTAATGATAATGAATTGAATTATATTAAATGGTAAAAATATATTCTATTTATAATTTAAAACTATTCAATATTATAATTTAACCATATAAATTATCTTGGTGAAAAAAGTTTTTTTTAATTAAAATATAGCATATTTTTACTATTCATCAAAATATGATAGTTAATAGAAAAATATAAAAAAATTATCCAAAGTAAATTTTTATATCCTTATTGCAACGAATAAGTTTATTTTTTCTAATTGAACTTATAAAAGTGTCTAAAAGTAGATTTAATGTGGGTGCGCCATCCAAAGGCGGCAAAACTGCATTTTTTTTAAAATACTTATTTTACCAGAAAATTTATTTTATTCTCATACCATGTTCTAGAATATGTGTAAGATGAATTATTATGTAATAAAATTAAAAATTTAGTAAATAAAATTCATAACGTCTTGTTCATAATAATATATCATTGTTTATTGAATCTCGGTATTGCGTACAATACAAGCTATTGAGGATGATCACTCTTGCGTGCAACACAAGCAAAGAATAGTGTTTGTGTATAGTACAAGCTAATATGATTTTGCGTATAGTTCAATCTAATCTTGGTGAAGCGCAAAACACAATATTTAAAAGAAATTAAAAAGAATATTTCTCATAAAATCTTGGGGTGTTACATTCTACACCCCTTAAAATGAATTTTGCCCTCGAAATTCATCGGGGTTATAAATCGTTTACTACTTGAAAGTTTCTTTAATTGAAACCCACATTGTAAAAAGGAATATTAAAACTTTATTTTAAAAAGGAAAATTAAAAACATAATGGATAACCAAAGTAACTCATCACTGGGTTTCCACATATAATAACATAGGTGAAAACATGGATATGGAAGAGAAATCTAACCATCATGTTCTGATAAAGAGTGGTAGAGAACATGGCTATGAAAAAGCCAAAAATCACAAAGCTATAAATTTGTGATGATCTAAGGTACCATATGATTCATCGGATATGAGAGGACAACGTTTTTTGTTTTCAATATCATTTCCCTAAAGTTGAAAAAATTGTATTAGAAGAAATACTTACTTGATTTTGGTACAATCTCGTCGTTGGTCGTTCCATGAACAAATTCCACTTCATATATTAATGAAATTAAGTTGAATTTGTCATTAGTGAAGTGTTAATAGATCATGTGATAGAATGATAGGTCATTCCATCTATCTCAAATAAAAGGTTAGAAAAATTTATCAAATATACATAAGTCCATCTATAGTGAGGTTAATCGTATATGATTCCAAAAATGGATAGACTTCAACTATCATACTGCTTAATAAAATAAAACTAATTCCAACTAACTAGGTACTTCTTGTATGCCAGTGGTAGGCGATAAAGGCTTGTCACACTTCGGTTGTGGGTTCGATTCATGCATCCATGTCCAACGCAATGGGTTTTCACCCATCCTATAGGTTGTCCTTTTTATAAAACTATACTATTATAACATTTCAGTTATAATATCAAAAAGTTCTAGCCTTAAAAAATATTATCTGATGTAAAATTAATAAAATCCATTCTTTAGGATTATCCAAAATACTTCTATCAAATATCATAGTGTAAATATAATGATTACTAAAAAGTTAATCTACCAAGCATGTGAATACCATCATTTATCCCCCATATATCATAAGATATATCTTATTGTTGGTCACATTCCAAACATGTGAATACCTTAATCATGTATTCTCTTGAAAAAATGAATACTCATTGAACCTTAGTGAAAACATGAATGATGTATAATGTTAACTCTTTCCACATACCAAAATACCAAAATTTCTATATATTCAAACCATGATTTCACTTTTTCCTTATATCAGTCATGAGTTCATTAATACTATCAAACATTTCTTTATCCATTCATTATGCTCTTATCATTTTCATTCCAAAAATATTTCAATCCCCTTTCATGGTTACCAGCACCATAAAATTATTGAAAACCACAATAAACAAATACATAGATATTCCAATATTCCATGATAATATAAATGAGATTCCACAACATTATTTTGGAATCCCATTACATAAACAATTAATCATTCCACCACATCGTTTTCATACTCAACATCACCAATAGTGATCCCATGTGACTTCCATTTGCCCCTTTCCTTAAGAGGTTGTTAATGTCAATCATCATTAACCCTTGTATTAGGGCATTGGTTAGTATAATGCCCCATTTCCTTGCACTTATATCATTTAAGTGTTGGTGGTGAATACTATGTAGTCTTTTCACTATTCTTATCATTAGCTACCTTTTCCCATTACTTCGACACTCTTCTACTTGATGACCTTCTTTTCCACACTTAAAACATTTTTAAGTCCCTTTATTACAATCTCCACCATGTTTCTTTCCACACTTTGAGCATAACAAAACATTTGTTTTCGTTTCACCATTGTTTATAGATTTTTCCTTGAACTCCATATTTCGTTTCTTGTCAAAACCATGAGATGGATATGTAACACCAACTTCATGTTCTACCTTGATAGAACAATGCACAATTTATTCATAGCTACTGATGTCTCTTACAGCTAATGTCATTCAAAGACTTGATTTTAATCCATTGAATGATCGATCAACTTTACTTTCAGGTTGGATGATAAAGTCTGATTCAAACCTTGCAAGCCTTGTAAAATTTGCCTCATCTATACAAACATATTCATTATACTTTTTATTAATATCAAGGAACTCCTTTTCCATATTTTTTGAATAATACGAGGGAAGTACTTATTGAAAAACAAGTTCTTTAACTCATCCCATTCCATGGATTCAATTTCATCTTGGGGCCTTGTATTCTTAATTAGAGTCCACCACTAGTATGCTTCACCTTCTAAACGGTAATTAGCTAAAATGACTTTTTTGTGTTCTGAACAGGGAAGTATGGAAAATATCTTTTAAATGGTATTGATCCATTTTTCATGAATAAGTGGATCAAAAGACCCATTGAAAGAAGGTGGGTGTTTCCTCATGAAGGAATCAATAGAATATTGTTCCCTTCTCTGCTCATTTAGAAGTCCAGAATGATTCATAGCTTGTGTAAGTATAGCAATAAAATTTTGCAATCCATATTCTATAACATTGGTTTGTTCAGGAGGACAATCATTGTATTGTCCATTACATTGATCAACACGGTTCCTTCAGGTTCCAGACATCGTCTAAAACCCAAAAAGAATAGTGTGAGAGGAAAACATCAGGCTAGGAAAACAATATAATAAAGGGGGAGTAACTTTAATATATAACATCTTAGGTTTAATTATATGGTCGTTACCGTAATTCTAGGACTATAAACTATAATTATACTTAACCTTAGAGACATCCCTAGACATACCTTAGAAATATATCTAGGGATTTCACTAAATTTTTCGCATCCTAGTTTCCAAAGGATAACTAAAACTTTGCTCTGATACCAACTATAGAGACCCAAAGCTTGACGTACATAGACATTACATTACATTTGCAGAAAACTTAATACATGAAAATAACTGACGCCCAAAGACCATATTAGTTTAGTGTCATTGGAAACTCAGAACATAATCTTCTAATCATGGTGAAATATCGTCACCATATCCCATAAAGATCTTCCCCTTTTGTTTTATTACCTAAAACCATTCATTATATCCTGGGAAAAAGAAAAAAAATAATGGGTGAGCTCAAATGCTCAGTAATGGTAAACATGGAGAACATAAAACAATCCCTAAAAATTTTAACGTAAGAATATGAACAAAAAACATCAAAACAATGAGTAATGACATAAATCTTTACAGTGCATAAGGCATGGATCATAATGGAAAATTAACCATGTTAAAATAGCAAGGTAATAAAACTTATAATTTTGGAAAACCATTAAGAATATGTTATTATTTCCATATTATCCAAGGAATTTCTACCTAGACCATCATAGTGGACAAAGTCCATTACTGAACCGGGTTTACTTGTCGTTCCATCCCTGTATTACTGAACCAGATTCACTTGTCGTTCTATCCATGTATATATAATGACATTTAAATATTTACCCAATTCATATAAGAGAGTTATAGGTCCCACCTATATCATAATAAAATCATTCTTTCGTGTGCCAAAAAATAAACATAAATCATTCAGCATAACCCAATGTATAAAATGGGTTTCATATACGTGATCCCATCATAACGTAATCTATATAAAACAATGGATATAATTTCATAATAAAAAAAATAAAAACATGTAAATAATAGGGAAATTATAGATGAATAATATACTTATTAAATAATGTCACCTAATATGGGAGATAGTTTGGATAAAACACTTGAAATGAATTCTTGATGAAAATATCCTTTCTTCTTCAAAATCATTTTCTTTTCACAAAATGCCATGGATTTTTAAAACAAAATTATATTTTTGAAAATAATCATGAAGTCTTGGAAAGTAATCTTCATGATAATAAGGCTTTATGAAGCTATAAAAAATCCATTCATTCCGTATAAGTTAAAAAAAATTATCCTCATACTTTTAACGGAAAAGTCAAAAAGTACCATGTATGGTAAACAAAAGAAAGATTCCTTCCATTACACAAAGTAAAAGTCAAAGTGGGGTAAAAATGTCTTTAAAAATAAATGGAAGAATATTAAACACTTTATGAAATACATTTTTATGGACATGGATGAAAAATATAACCCCAATAAAAACTTACGAATAAACAATCTCAGATAAGAACGAGATTGGAATAATTATCCCTTACCTTAGGTCCAATTTCATTTGTACGTGTCTGAAACTCTTTTATAGTGGGTTTAAACATATTATTAACTTGTAACATAACCATAATAATATTATTATATCATATATTATTCACTTAGGACTATATATTACCCGTTTTGTTGTCAATTCTATGTTAAAGTGGTGTTTTGGGTAAAATCGTTTCATTTATCGTACGTGTTTCGACTTATAATTCTTGATATTATTACTTATATCCGGATTTAATTAATTACAGAATGTAAAACATGATTTATATATAATATATATTCAGCATATAAATATATATGATAGATCGATAAATGGAATTAAATACACCGTTCATGGAGAGGGTAGGTTGTATATACGCATGAACGCTGTTTTTGTTTCCTTATTGAATTGAATGGAATTAAGTAAATGAAACATATATTTACATAAATATAGTATCATTATTATGTAATATCTTTCATTATTATTTATTATATATACTTTATAATCATTCTTGAATGGTTAATCATGGAGAATGATTCTCACCGCGTGGTGGAGATGGTAATCCGTATGTACGCATGAGTGATGATATCATTCCCATAATTATTGAATGGAATTGGAGTGGATGATATAATTTATCAGAATCGGTATGTTGTTATAATAATCATATATAGTTATTATTTCCACCATTATACCCATCCAAGTAAGGTGGTGGTGGAAAGCAGATTACACCACGGCGTGGAGATGATATTCCTTACATACGCACGCGCGGTGATTTCATTTTCTGTAGGATGGATAGAAGGTGAAATAGGGTTGTTTCATATTTATAATGACATATTAGTATATTATTGATGCCTATGTAATTACTTTATAATGAAACAGATAAATAAGTGGAAGTAGAAGAAGAAATAAATTTGAAAGACTCGGTAAAGGATATTACCTCTTCTTCGAGGCGACTCTTCTAGACCTCCTCATAGGGCACTAAATTTGTCCTTTGAAGAATATCATGACCTCTATTATGTTTCTAGGTAAGTGGATAAGGTAAATGGGTAGGTTTTGGCTGAGCTTGAAGGCTCAAAATGGTGTGAGGATGAGAGGTAGGAGGTTCCCTTTTATAAGAGAGGAGAGGGGCACTTTTGGAAACCTCAAAAATATTAATTTATAATAAACTCAAACCCCACTTAAAGTCCTCCCAAAATGACTCAAATCAAAATATTAGATGTTATGGGGTTGTAATATCATCAACTAATAAGATTTATACATGTTGAGAATTTATTTTAAACCTTATCAACTTTATTTATCCTTATTTAATCTATTTAATTTTATTTGTGGTGATAATATTTTAAATTTTAAATTGTTATAAATAATTACTTATGTGTTGTGAATTGTAAATAATTAAATACTATATGACATTTTAGTCCATATGAATTTAAATTCATAATTTTTAAATATTTTTGTGATTTTTAAAATATGTTATTTTTATAAAATAACAATAGTGTCAATTTTGACACTATTCATTTATTTGAATTTAAATAAAATCCAAACAGAGGATATATTCAAAAAAAAATATTTAATAGATTTATAAAATTTTATATTTATCTAGAAAATTCGTTGATCACATTAAATAGTTAATATAATAATTAGTTTGTTTTTTTAAAAACCATTTATTTCATATTTCAATTAATAAAATAATTTCTAAATAACTATTGTGTCATCATTAATGATAATTATTTAATCCCTAAAAATTATATATAAATTTTCATGATGTATATAATTTTATTATATTTCTGGATACTATTTATATTCAAGATTTTATGAATTTTATCACTAAATTATAATTATTACACTTATAAGATATAAGAGAGTGACATGTTGTCACTTTCTTTGGTTTTAATAATAATTACATCCTTTTATGGTCAAAAGTCTATGAAATGAATCTATTTCAACCCTTAGGTGATATGTATGGACTTTTACTCATCCAATAGAAATTTTTCAGGTGTTAGGGTAATTTTATAATCTTATTTTTACCCTTAATTACCTGATTTACCTTTAACTTTAGTAAATAAAATTTACTGTAGTTACTAATCATAATGTCTAAAAAAAGTTGCATATTAACATAATTTTGACCTACTAATTCCAAATATGGAATCCATTTTTTCAAATTCAAAACACATAAGTTTCATTATTTAATTAAAAATTAATCCCGATGTTGAGAAAACAGGTTTTAAAAGTTAAAACATTGCAAAAGATTGAAATGTTTTTACCTATGAATTCAATGTAAAATTAATGATAAATAATTTAATTATATTAAATGGTAAAAATATATTCTATTTATACTTTGAAACCATTAAATATTATAATTTAACCATATAAATTTTCTTGATGAAAAAAGTTGTTTTTAATTAAAAATTAGCGTATTTTTACTATTCATCAAAATATGAAAGTTAACAGAAAAATATAAAAAAGTTATCCAAAGAAAAATTTTATATCCTTATTGTAATGAATAAGTTTATTTTGTATAATTTATCTTATAAATGTGTCAAAAACTATTTTTAAAGTGGGTGTGCCATCAAAAGGTGGTAAAATTTCATTTTTTGAAAAATACTTATTTTACCTAAACAAATTATTTTGTTCTCATACCATGTTCTAGAATATGTGTAAGATGAATTATTATGTAATAAAATTCAAAATGTATTTAATACTATTCATAATGGATAGTTCATAACAATATAACGTTGTTTAGTGAAACTCGATATTGCGTACAAAGCAAGCTATTGAGGAAGGTCGCTCTTACGTTCAACACAAGCCAAGAATAGTGTTTGTGTATACTACAAGCTAATATGATGTTGTGTATAGCGCAATATAATCTTGGTGAAGCATACAACACAAGATTTCAATGAAATTAAAAAGAATATTTCTCATAAAATATTGGGGTGTTACACTCAACATGTTCTTTCTTGATTTATTGGGTGAGGGGAATGTCATATAGAATTGAGGGAATGGTTAGAATGATGTAAAACTATTTCAAGATTTCATGCATCAAATATAGGGGTTTAAACTTTTTTCATTTTTTCCCTTATAATTGGTTTTGGAGTTAGAAACATGGCATTTAAAGATTAACTTATTTTGATTATAATTAAGGGGATTTTTGGACATTTATGAGTTGGGAAGAAATTTATATCCCAATCTCTGATGTTGAGAAAAAAAAAATATGAACAGGTTACTATTCTTTTGAAATAGTATCCAATTAATCACTGGATGTATTAAGATAAGATTTATTCTCCTATTTAGTTCATTTAGGTTCATGACTTTGGGTTTCTATAGAATATACGACCTTAATAGAAACAATGATTGATTTTCAGGGTCCATATTGACCATATATTCCACTAACTCCCAATATACTATGAATTCATCTTCTAATATATATAGGTATATCATGTTCATATAATTATCTAATAGTATTTATGAATGGGTCTATTGAGTGGATAAATTTAACCAGTCCTCATTATGCCTCGTCATTCGAGGAAGGATCTATTTGGTGTGGTGGTTCCCATCCTCCAAATAATGTTTGTAGGATATCAAAAATATTTTAAACTAGCTTGAATGCCTATAAAACTCTTCCTCTAATTCCTTATTCGATACATTATGACATAAATCACTTTTAGAATAATATTTAAATGGAGGTTTTGTTTCAAATTTAATAGGGGGTTAAGTGTAAGAACTTGAGGATTATGTTATTCCATAATTTTATAATTTTTTTAGTTTACCAACTCCCTAGAAACATGGTCATCAAATTTATATGAATCCATCTTTATAATTTTCATAACATAGACTTATTACAGTGTAGTGAAAAACATATTTGTCACATATAAAACAATTTTTTTCATAATTACATAAAAAGTGATAGAAATGCACTTGAGTATATCCCTGAAGAATAAGATGTCGTGGATATATTTCCAAAATCATTTTATGGAATGAGAAATGGACAGATTGACAATTTAGACTAATATTTTTTTTGATTTCACGGCTTGTAGAATTTTGATCATTTAGTTTTCCATGTCTAATATAAATATTCTTGAAGCCAACTCTCCAAAAAAATAATATTATTTACTCATTCAATCCTCAAATATTATTGAGGTTGATCCCTCTTTCTATTTTAGTTACAATTTTTAATACTATTTTTTGGTGGATCTGCTATATTATATGAGACCTCAAGTAAATTTTTATCTCAACTCTACTATATTTATCACAAAGTGCTATCAACATTTGATGAGTTTTGTAATTTTCTATCTAGTATTATCTTCCATGTGTTTTAAGACATCTAAAAACTCATGAAAACCCAACTTTATATTTAAATATAATTTGTGATTTTTTAAACTCATCATGTTCATTCTTTATAAAAATATGTAATTGGTATTTTTATGGGAGTATCATATTAAGATATTAGGATAATTTTTTACATATAAGGATTAAATATAATTCCCTCTCATTTTATTATTGTTCTCATTTTGAGTGGTTGATAACTACTTCTTCATTATCTTAAATAATAATTCAAAAAGGAACTTAGTTGTAAGGTCTTCTCTGATAACCATAGATCCCGCTGTTATGTTACTAAACCAGATGTTTTTTGGGTACTTATTTGGCCTTAAAAAATAATATTATCATTTAATAATATTTTTGTTTGACAATTACTATTGTGGGGCCACATTGAGGGAAAATGTGTGTCAAGTGATGATCATGGATCCTAATGTCCTTGAAGAATAGTAATGCGGGAATCCTGAAGGAGGAAAAGGGATGTGTAAAACCCACATAGTTGAGTAATGGTTTCTCTATCATTGACCTAAGAATTTAAACCCCTTCATCCCATCTAATTAATAAGTAATGTGATTTATGGTGTCAATGAGTATTTTTTGTGGTGACACCAAGTATTATGCCCTTGATGAACCAATTTGTGAAATCAAAGATCATCATATCTAGTCGTCACCAATTATTGATATCCAACTTGAGTTAGATTGTTTTGGGTCCCTAGAATTGGAATTATCTCTCTTCGCAATGGAGGAAACACCTTTTCAAATATCATGTACCCATATAGTAGAGGTTTATTTCTTGGAATCCGAAATACCCAGGATCAAATCCAAGCCGAGGAATAATTATCGAGTATAGTAGCTCCATTGTAGTAGATAGTGTAGTAGGTACTATAGCAGTAGAGCTAAAATATGTAGAAGTATTTTAGCAGTGGTGAAACTATTGGGCCGACGATAATGTATCAGGAACTGCAGTGGCAGTGGTATTGTACTAGGGGATATAGCATCGTAGTTACTATAGAATAACTATTCACTGAAGGGCCCTTTGTGCCAAAAAATGGGTTTTCAAGCCTTCTATTCAGACCACTTTCCCTTGGTCTTTTGATCTATTTAATGGGTATCCCTATACCCAGACAAAAAAATAGGTCTTTTATTTAATAATAAAATGAGGCTTTGACTCGAAACATTGATGAAAAATATATAAAAGACATTATTTTGTTTGACCACTGGGTTTCTATTAACTTATGGTTCATGCCCATACTGTTTTGGTGTTTATGGACTCCACTATTATTTTCTATGAAGCTCCTTCTTAGTGTATATATACTATAGGGGATACATTGATCGCCAACTATGAATTTCAATTAGAAGGAATATCATCTCTCTATTTATAAAAGTATTGAGCTTACTCGTCTCTTAAATATCTTATACATATCATGTTATCCTTTCCATGACTAAGAGAGGTATATCTTCCAAGTATGATGGGTTCTTTTTGGATATATCCATGCCATTTCCTTTCACTTTGGAAGAATCATGCAAATCAGGTGGAAGATAATCATTGAGAGTAACTTATAGATTATAGATATTTCTATAATTAACAGTACACCCACATTCATTGTGTACATAAATGTTTCCAATTATTCAATAATACATCTCCTCATCACATACTTTTCAGTTAGATTCACTTTTTAGGTAATCTATGATGCTAATAAAAATTACATTTACTAATGTATAATGAGTAGGGGGAATCATATTCTTATTATCCATCGAGTGGTGTAGCTATTTTTTCCCATTGAATATATATTAAATTAAAAAAAATCAAATTTTGTATTTTCCATATTAGTGGATTTTTTTATTATGAACACACCAGTGTTTAACATATCATTCTCTAAAGATGGTTAAAATTAATGTGTCTCTTGTGGAATTCAATGGGAATACTCAAATTGATAGAGATATATAATAAATTACATGAAACCGCGAGGGTGAATCCATTGAATTTTACTACCAAAAATGTGAAGTCTAATTTAGAAAGAGGATGAGGGGTTAATATTGACCCCATTCTAGTGGTAAAGGGTTAAAATGTTTCCAAAACCATTAAATCCAAAATATTATGTGTATTTTATGATCCAATGTGTGGTTATAAAAACTTATTGAGCCTTTTTCATAGGATTTAATCTCGTAATGTTATAGAAATAACTATTACCATAACTATTATGATTTTATAGCCATTTACACTATCTTGAGGAAGATACTAAACACATATAGTGTGATAGATTATTTCCCTTGAGGGAAAACCTTTGTTTTTTGGTATGTCTTTCCTAATTAGGGATGATTAGGTAACATTCCTTGAATATTATTGTAATATTTGATCAATGGACCACTCATTTAAAATATTCATGTTCTATTCCATGGGTGTGGTAAGGATCCATTGGACTGAACACCTTTCATACACAGATCTCAATCCAATGGTCATGCATGAGGAGATGAACATGCATGTTGTGAATCTATAGGATCTGGGTTTTCTAATAATATTTGGAAATACAAATCCATATGAAATATCTATCCTTGGATATGAATATATGTTTTTGAATATATGATTATTGGGGAAATTTTATCAAGAACATTGTAGAAGGTTTGTTGATGGACATCACACATCAATTTAAGCATAGGGTTTTACAATATTGAGAATGTTGTGAAATATATTTGACAAAAACTCTTTCTCATCTTCTTGTAATATATTCCATACTCCACATAGGGCTAATTATTTTCCATGATATAACCTAGTGTTTCTAATATTTCATGATATAGATTAGGTAGAAATTCCACATTTTGTATTTTTAGAACACAATATAATAAGGTCCCTTGGGCCATACCATGAACAAAATATTATCCTCGATCAGTATCTTGAACATGGAAATGGTGTTCTTCTCACCCCCTATATGGGATTTATCAACCATATCATACAATAGTAGAGGGTTACCCTCTAATTTTTAATTCAAGAAGGGTATTTTGAAATATCATTTTTTATATTATATGAAAAATATATGAGGGAGGCCTAAATGATAACCTTATCCCCAAACCATCAGTCCATTGTGATGATATTTTTCCAGTCATTGAGTAGGCATTTAGTTGGCCTAAAACTCTGGAACTCCTCTTGAATTGAAGATAATATGGGAGTAGTGTCAAAATTGATATGAACAATTCCTTTAGAAAAATTTCATAGTGTTGTGTAATTCCAAAATGATCACCATGTGGATGATTGCATTAGATTTAATTTAGCTTCCATGGGGAGGACCACTACTGTTACTTATGTTAGAAAGAATGGAAACTTATATCATATTGATTTTAATTCTGATGGGAGGACTTACACATCATGTACACTAGGGATGGTATTTGTAATACCTAAAATATATATTTTAGAGGTTACCTCCGTGATCATTTCTACATTCCAATTCTGACAAGGTGTTTTCATATTTTTCTTGAGATATTATAGAAACATTTTTCACGGATTTTAAAATATTATTATTAATCATGGAAGGAATATGAACACACTATTGGGTTTTAGGATTCCCTTAATGATATTCATGGTCTTGAAATTGGGTTCATATCACCAGTCATGATTGGATTTTTTGTACTGGATGAAAAAACCATAGTGCATTGGAGTCCACTATTGATACCTCATGGATATCATCAGAATATATCAGTGGATATCTTTAATTATTTCTTGATCAACATTTTGTGTTGGATCTATCAAACATACCCTCATTCATAAAATATTATAATATTATTTTTTTGTTAAAAATTAATTAATATCTTACCCTATAATTATTGTTCTTATGTGTGTAATAGAATGCGATAATTTCCATAGAGTACTTCTGTCACTAAAAGGATAGAGATGTTACCCCTATAATGAGAACCTATAGGATCCACAAGATTAATCTAAGATATACAATATATATCCAGATGATACAACTTTATTTTAAATAAATGCTACAAGATATTAGGGTTGGAGACTAATAGGGATTTCAGACACATTATCAATATGTATGACCTTGAAAATCATCATCAGAGTATGAGATTTTGAGAACTGGAATATCTTGTATGAAATCTATATTTATATGTTTCATTGTACATTCACATCTATGAACAAGTATAATGAAACATAGACATTAATATTATAATTAATTATTTCATGGGTTCATATACATTAATGTATTGACCAAAACTATGATGACATATGTTCTCGGGAAGAATGTAATGTTGTGTGATGGATGATTAATATGTATTAAGGGATAATGTGGGAATTTATATGTCCCTTCAATTTTTTTAATAGATGTTAATAACTTGGTACCATTAATGGAAATGGAAATACCTTATTATGTATATGGAAATGAAATTATTTTCACCAGTATATTTCTAGATATTCATAGAAATAGACATCGAGTAAAATGGTTGATGACATAGTCATACAATATAAATAATTAGAGATATCAAGAAAATTTTATTATATAATAAAAGGTACTTTTATAGAATGTTTTAATCTATTGTGTAACTGACTTTATACACTATGGGATCATTATCATTTTTCATGATGATAACCATTGATTTTGGTGGTGTAGCTTAATACAATAGAGATAAGGGACTCAAGGAACAGACACTATGTATTCATAACCCATGTTAAATTATTTATTAATTTAACACATTGGATAAATATTATTCTTGTATGTGTACAATTAATTATTCATGTTAGTTTGAACCTCAAATATTTTTTCAACAATTATTCATGTTATTTGAATATGTAATAAATAATTTTTTATGTCTATTTATTATTTATTTTTGTTAGTATATATTATTTATTCAATATCATTATTTAACAAGGTAACAAATTTTTATATATTTTCTTTTGTGATCATTTGAAAAATATTTAATCACTATTTTTTTAATATTATTTTTATTTAAATTATAGTTAATAATGAAGTGATATTTATATATTAAATAGAATTCATTACAATATTGATAAATATTATAGAGGATTAGGGACCATGATTAATGGTCTAGTGAATGTTTTGACATTAATTATTTTTTGGAGAAATAATGATTTATTAATTCAATAAACATTTGGTTATTTTAACTACATGTTTAGAACATGGTAAGTAAGAAATAATAATTATATTACTATTTTGACATGGGGTTCTTAGGAGTATAATAAAATAATAACATCCCCTATGGAATTATTACTTTCTAATGATAGTTCTAATAAAACATGAATATGAAATTTTTCAAAGCTCTAGCCACATACAAATAATTATGCAAAATTATTTATAGAGAGAACACTCTAAAACAATAGATATCTACTCCAGAAAATACTATGGAAAATTTAGATGAATTCTAGTCCTCCACAAGAGTGATTCTTTAATTCCTTCAAGGATTCAATTTTGGTTAAAAGTTGATTTAGAAAACATTATAACCATATGTGATACTACTCAGATGATTCTATGGTGATGATCAGAGGTTTCAAGAACTTTTGTGGGTAACAGATTCAAGAAATCTATACTTGATTCCTTAGAAATAATGAAGTTTTACTTAAAGGATTCTACTTATTTTTCAATGAATAAGTAATTATATGTAATGTAATCCTGCTATCCAATATACATATTTTTCAAATTATTTGAAAATATAAAATGTCTAGATGTTTTGGAACCCATTCATCAAGTTACCTAAGTCATTCCTAAACAAGATAATAAAAGTCCTATTGTTCTTGGGTCTAACCCTCTTCTATTATTCCCACCATAACATTTAATATATATGTGTGACTTTCATGTGTCATCAAGTGCAGTTACCATCAAATAATGAAGATGATATATTATAATTGTTTTCTATTGTTTATGTAAAATACAATTATTTAATGGAGGAGATATATCCAATAGATGTAAAATAATGAAGAAAGGGTTGTTATGGAGGTTTTAGAATAATTCTTTTGGAATAAAAGATATTGTAATGTGAATCCATAAAATTATTGGAACACTTATAAATAAAAGAAGTGAATGATAAAATGTAATTATGGATATTATAGAAGAATGGTACATGATAGAAATATACATTAGGTGGAGGATACATTATGTACCTAGGGATGTTTCGTAAGAATATTACATCATAATAACACCCTCCAGATAAAGGATCCATTGGAATATGGAACTCATTATATCAAATGATGATTAGATGTAATTATGTAGGGAAACTATAATAATGAGATATTGAATATAACAATTAATATTTTAAAGAAGATATGTTTACCAGATGATTCAGATGATCTAGAGAAGGAAGAATCCTAAGGTAAAAGCATTTGAATAATAATATTGATATTGAAGTAATCAAGTTGGATTAAAATGACTAAACACATCGATGTTTTGGTAAAATTATTATGATTCATTCCTATGTAATATATATTTTTTCACCTGAAAATGTGTGTTATGACATAATATTGGTATATTGATGAGCTATAATACCACCATTAGGATATTTTGAGAAGTTATTCTAGTTGGATTTTGCAAGATCCCTTTTATTTTAAGGTATGTCTCAGTTAGAGTTTTTCGTTATACTTTTTTTGTTGTGTTCTCAAAATAAAAGTTTGTCATTTGAATAAACATGATCATGGGTTTCAAGGAAACATGATAAGGACCAAAGAGTATCAGTAAAGAGATATTCTGGGAGAAAATGATTTAATGTTTAGGGATGTACACTTCATTGAACTAATGGTGTCTATGTATAAAAGGGTTAAGTGTTTCATGGTTTCTTGGTGAGTTGAGAATATTTAAGATTTCTATGGTTTGTTTAAAAGAAAAATGGGTTGTAAAATAAACTACATAACATTTATGCCTCAGGTCAATAGATTACATGTCACATAATTGTTTGATGTTTTTAATAAAAAATGAGGTAACGGATTTTTTTCTTTGTATTAAAATAAAAAATTTAATCAATGTTTAATAACATAAAATGACATGTAAATTCCTGGACATCATTTTCAAACAAAATTTGAGGCTGAATTATTATTGTTTTTTATGTATCTCTTCTCATCTCAACCTTAGGTATTTCTACAAGTGATTTTTTGGTGCCAACTTCCCTTACAGATAACTTATTTTTATGAGATATACTTAGAAGGTCTTTTCTGTTGCTGTTATTCTTTCTCTTACTTATTCTCCAACACTTATGGTGAAATCCTTTGACCAATTTGTTTCTTGGTTTTTATCATTATCAATTTTGATCTTGGAACCTTTTTCAAATGGTCTTCACCTTCTTACTTGTTGTAATTGGCCATTGTAAGGGTTGTTGGATCTTCCATAAAATATAGGGATCTAAATCTTAACCCCTTGGATTCATAATTTCCAAGTGTATAAAATTTTGTGATTACACCATCATTTTAGGCACTGAAATTAATTAAATAAACAATTGGAATTATTATTTGATATCATTTGGTTTCAAATGGATTTTTAACTAGATCATGGCTACCCATGGGGTGAGTGAACCATGATATTAATTTAATTGGGTAAGGGTGTGAATTATGTTTGTCATGATATGTTACCTAGGATGATTTCTTGTTATAGAATCCATAAATTATGGAATATTTCATATTGATATTATCATTAATAAATTGTGAATTAAATTTTATTGTCATATGAAATGAAAATGCTAATTATTGTAATTAACTACTGAGAATTGTGATGTGATATTATGATAAAAATATTGTATGATAGGGATTGTGTTCCCTACTGTAATTACTATATATTAGGATCAATACTAGACAAAGAACACTTATATGTGGTAATGCTAATAATTTAGCACGCTCGACCAAATCCCAAATTGTAATTATTACAAAGATCAGGATATTCACATTCACATACTCTAATTCATATAGGATTTTACCCATATTATATAATTATTATATGTATTTGACCTATATTTGTATGGATATACAATGGTTATATGGTTCTGGTTTTTATTTTCATAAAACAAGTTTAGATATATTATAGAATAGAACCAATGTATGTTATGTTACACTTTTTAGATGGTTTTTGTAGGCATGGTCATAAGGATGCTTAAAATAGTCTGGAATGGATTTAAATAAGGTTGTTTTATTTTATTAATGTTTAAATAAATTTATACACCTTGTTAACACCTATTTACATACACTACTTGTCTTGCTGGTTTTTTAGAAGTAGTTGTGTCGACCTACTAAGTGATAATGACTCCCTATTTGGGTTGTCATTTTGTACCTATGCAGATTATGTGGATATAGGTTTTGATAAGGGAAAATGACCTTTTTACTGATTTATTGTTTACAGATGGGCTATAGTTTGGAGATGGGACTGATGTGGGGTGTGAGACCCATGCTAATGAGTGTTCTATTTGATTATACTAGTCTATTTATTATATTTCAATAGCATAACATTAAGTTAAATTCCATCATATTATTACATAATTAATTAATTATTATTATATTTTTCAATTCGGATATTATTTATTTTCTATTAAGTCTTTAAATTGATTATTTCTATGTTATTATGGTTTGTTTTCTACTGCAATGAAATATCATACCATGTCGTATAGTCTACTTACTATAATTTTCACACCCACACTTCTCGTAAGAAATCTCTGGTGTATGGGGAGTTTTTCTTTATCTCTCATAACCAACCATTTTTAGCCACATGAGAGAGTGAAAGATTGAGGGATGTAAAAAAGATGAATTTAAGATCATGTTTTATTTTAATTTGTTTTACTATTTGGTAATGGTATAAATGATTCTAAGATGTTCCAGGACTTCTTAATGAGATTATGCATGGGATTAGCTAACCCATGTATGAGGGAATATACGATTTTTGAACGAATGTATTGGTTTTTGTGTTTTATTCATGTTACTGTTGATGTTGTTTCTAATAGGGTGATTCACATATTGTATGTGGTTATTAGTTTATGATGTTATTTTTTCCTGAAATTTTTAGTTGTGGCCTAGTATAACATGATATAGGAAAACATACATTCAAATAGAAAAAACGAGGTATTTTAACATTAACTATTCATGATTGGGGAATATCTATTTTTTCTTGTGATGTATAAATGCCTATAGAACTATGAGATTAGATGTCTATTTCACTATATAAATGAAATTAATTTTTGCTTCATGATAAAACACTTGTAAGAAATGTATAAAGTGACCAATAGTTATTGTTTCTCAACAGTAGTCACTTTTAGGGGTTGACCTCATTGCTATATAGTTCACTAATGTGTGCATTTTCCTTTAAGAGAAAATGCCTCTTATTTATCTTTGACTAGAGAATCAAGAGAGTGGTAATAATCCTGATTCTAATGCATCTGAGCCAAATATTACTATAGCTCATGATTATAATATGGATTTTCAGCTTCGTGATAGCTTCTTAAGGTCACAAATTACATGGAAAGGGAGTCTATTCATGTTATTCCTTCAATGTATATGTTGATAAGAGAATTTCGGCTACAACATACTCTTATGTTTACTAGGGAGGAGAGAACCCAGGAATATTTGTTCTAGATTGTGTTAGTCGATATGATCTTTAACCATCTCAAGAAACCCATGGATTAGTGGGTGATTTTTGATGCATATATGCTTCAGGGACCAAACATGTGTTTGTGGTATATTCAGGGTGAATACAGGTTGCATCATTAGCTATAATGGTAGGAATTCATGGATATGTTCTAAGTCTATCTTTATAAAAATACTTTAAGGCATGAAAAATCTCATGAGTTCATGCATCCGAAGTATGAGGGTTTTCTAGTACTAGACTAAGTGGGATATTTTACATACCTACATCACTTTGATCCATATTAGGTAGCTAATTAGATCTCTAAGTAGATAGGTTTCTAAGATGGTCATTTTTTTGAGATCCAGTCATAGGTAATCATTTTAAATTTATGATATGTAGAATAAGTAATGATTCATGCACTCATCACTAAGAGGAATCTGAGAGAGGTCCTTAGAAAAATCCAGGATATTTAAACTAGGTTATTTAATAGTTATTCTTTCAGACACAAGAAGATCTATTATGATAGTTTTCACAAATTAGTAGTGGGAAGAGCAGTCACGGTAGGGAACGACCATCTCAAGATCATGTTACATTCCAATTATATCAGTGTGTGATGTTTGGGCACAAGAAACCACGGGTTCATTATCTCACTATCATGTTTCATATCTATATACTATTAGTTCATCTTCCTATGTTTGGTGAAAACATTCCATAGTATACAAGTGGTTGAGGATCATGGAAGTATCTAGAGTCGTGAAGGGGCTTAGTTGTGCCTTAGTAGACTGGTAACATGAGTACCATAGACCGTTTGGTCCTAGTTAGGTTATTTGATACGCCAATTCATAATTAATAGTACCAAAAAAATGATATAGATCATGGTATTCATATTGAAACCTTGGGTAGATGGAATTTTTCATTTAATGTTATGAAGACCACGCCGACTAACGTGGATGAAAAACTATCTTCTGTCAGAGGTATGATAATTACATTTTATACATTTGAATGGGTTATTTTGATACATGAGAATCCAAATCTTTTCTATATTATATATTGTAAAATTATTTTGGATTGGATGTGGAAATATTATTTTTTTTACCATTGACATGTCGTTGAGTGTGTGGTTGAATAATATGAAACATTGATAGGATTGCTCTTTTCAGATGAGTCATTAACATTTTATTTGGGAACTGTTTATAATATAAATGATTCACATTGACATTATTCATGATAAGAAATTATTAGTTTTATACACTGATATTATCAAATACTATAGGAGGAGAGTTACATCCGTATATCTAGAAGGAATCATCTATTTTTACCAACGTGAGTTGGATCATTAGGCTAGTCATGAGGGACCAATTCAGTGAAATTTGGATTGTCTCACAGCTTACATCTCTGGTATTTCTATACATATTGGTGGAATTCAATGGTATTATATTCCTATAGTGGTAGATGTTTTCATGATATTATCTGTGATGAGTTATATGGCTTATTCCCTGAGCGAGAGATCGATTTCATAATAGAGTTTATACTAGGAGAAGATCCAGGTTTTATTCCACTATACAAAAATACTCCACAACAGATTTAGGATTTGAAATATTAGTTGGAAAATCTAGAATCAAAAGGCTTCATATGACATATTATATTTCTTTTCTGTTATCCAGTTCTCTTCACCAAAAAACTGATGATGTTTTTCACTTGTGTGGGGATTATCAGAGGTTGAACTAGATGAAGGTTAAGAACCAATATCCTCTTCAAATCATTGATGATATTTTTTATTATTTTAGAGGTGATAAGATCATATGAAGGATTCAATTGAGACCAGTATATCATCTGTTAATCATTAGACTATGATACATACATTATATTTCTTTAGTATAGGGAATTCCTTGTATGAATTCATAGTGATTCCATTTGGGTTGACTAATGTTCCTTTCGTATTCATGGCCTTAATTAAGAGGATCATTAAAAAAAATTTAATTGGTGTGTGGTGATGTTTTTCAAATATATATTAGTTTTCTCATAGTTATAATATGAAAATTTAAAACATATAGATATTCTATTTAGTACATTTAGAGAGCATCAACTTTATGCAAAGCCAACAAATTTGGTTTTTTGATTAAAGAAGTTTACTTATTAGGCCATGACATCTCAGATGATGGAGTGTTATTAAATTAATAAAAATTCAAAATAATTAAATCTTGGGAAGAACCCAATAACATTTTCAAAATTCAGTGATTTCTGGGATTAACGGGTTATTACCTGGATTTTATCCAATACTAGTACACCACCCGTGTGATGCACGACACTATAAAATAATTCTTATTATTAACTATATATTACTATTTATAAAACATAATAGTTTATTACTTGTCTTCTTAATAGTACTTTTTATAATAGTTGCAAAGAAACAGTAATGTTTAATGTATTTTACTCACAAATAAGTGGTGAATAATTTGGAATTATAAGTGAATATATTAAGAAGACATCAATATAAAATGTTAAATTAAGATACATCAATTGTAATGTGAAACACTTTGGAATATTTAAGGATGAAAACCTGACTTCAATATAAACTGCATTTAGGAAAACAATATTGTATACTATGGAACACAAAGTTGAAGAGAATTTACTTAAAGAATAGTTTATCTAATAAAAAATATGTGATGTGTCGAGGAATAATTATAATACATAAAAAACTTTTTCCACAAATAGAGATGTTGTGATGTTTAGACATGGAGTAATTTTCTAGCAAGTAGAAGATATTCCCAATGCATTTCATCTTTGCCTCACCAATATAAGATTGGTTGGAATCTTCCTTGTCTAACACATCATAAGAGTACCTGAATATGTAGCATAATAATACAACATAAGAATATATACAACATAAGTATACAACATAAGAATACCTGAATATGCAGAATAAGTATTATTGTCACTGAGAAATGGACATGAATGAAATATCCAACTGAAAAAGAACATTCAAATATACATTAATCACACATCGTAAGTATATACATCATAATATATAAATTCACATGAATGAAAATAACATTAAAAGTAGCACATAGGATGGGAGTGATCACATAAAGAAACTCAATTGATGCATTAAGGCCTCTTACAATTCCAAGACCTGCACACTGAGGTAATTCAAAATCATAAGCTAATTTTCAAGCCAACAGTAGTTGCATCAATGTTGTAGAAAATTTCAGACCTAGGGAACTGGAAGTGGAGATGTCTAATAGTAATACAATATATGGATATCTTATAAGATACTCCTATCAAATTTGATGAGGCAATGTAGTTGGGATATCATGCCACACAAAAAATATAACAGGCGAAGAAATCATGGAAAACAAAATAGAATACTTATAGATGACCAAAATCAAAGGATCCATTCGAACAAAATATTACAAAAATAGCCTGTGGGGCACATGAAAACTCCTAATAGGCCATAAGAGTATAATGAGTATTAATGATAATCAATGAGATAAATAAAACATGGTGAAGATACATGCTAATCCCACACCAGATCTATTTGATCAGTCTTCTATAAAAGGAAAACATAAGCATTGTCCAATATTAAGGGTAAAAAGCGACACAAGTAAGTGTGAAACCATACATAAAGGAAAATACCTCATGTAAAGTTAATGTAATGTGTAAGCATAAAACCAAAAATATAACAAGAAATCCAAAACTATGCATTAAATGTAAAGAGGGGACAATGGTCATGAAGATATGTAATATTAATAGGTATCATATCCAAATCAACATAGAAAGTAGGAAAATAAAATTGAACAAATCAATTTAAATGGACCCAAAACATGTAATAGTAGTTCATTTGGTAGAAAATCACTATTGGGATGAAAATAGCAGACCAGTGTAGATTTTTATCAAAAATACTCCCACACACCATGTCCACTTGATCTAGCATCAATAAAAGTAACAAATATTGTATATTGAAACAAAAAGAAATATTTTATAACAGAACTAACTGAAAAACATGTTTTAGTGAACCTAGTTTGCTATTATGGAATATGAGTTCATAGACTTTGGAGACACCATTTCTAGTGGTGACCAAAATAAGGATATTTTAAGGGTGTATGAATTCCTCAAATTTTAGGATGGAAAGTATAATTCATTTTATGGCTCAATGATAAAAAAATTAAAGCGGATTCTAAAATAAAAAATGACAGCTCAATGAAAGAGAATACAGTTGTTGTAATCAAAAATATGAGAAATATGATAATTATGGATTTAAACACACAGACAAATAATAAGTGTTTCATAAGTTTGAAAGAAAAAATTTGCAGAACCTTTTCGGCAAAATGAAATGAAATAGTCATCCAATCTGGATGTTTTTTTACAAGAATATATAAGGCTGAAAATCCTCAGCTTTAAATTCTAGTACCTGCTACAATCTGTACATAAAAAAATTAAAAACCTGAATTATTATTAATGAATATGTAAAACTCATAAGAAAATAAATGTTATATAGAACCTAAAAAAATTCTGAAAAAATGTAGAAAAAACGAAAGAAAAAATGCAGAAAAAAATTCAGTCATTAGTATATGAAGAAAACGTACATAAGAAAGTGCAGAAAAAATGTAGAATAAAATGCATGAATATGATGATAAAAAACCCATGAATAAGATGATAAAATGATAAAAATTATAACAGTTATAAAAAATCAGAATAAAAAATATGATATTTTATCATGACTATTCTAATATGATAAAAAAAGCATGAATAAGATGCTTAAAAAATCATGAATAAGATGAAAAAAATATGATGTTTAGTAAAAATCATAACAGTTCTAAAGATGAAAAATAACTATTAATTGAAATAATATAAAAATCAGTAGTAATTGAAATAGACAAATTTGTTAATATGGCCATCTTGTCCCCCCCCCAAATTTTCCAACACCTCCTCCTACCCCCTACCCAGCTCTACCCCTCTGCTTCCCCCTCCTATGCTTGTCTCCCACCCAATCCCAGAAGCTCCCCCTCCCACCTCAGCCTCTCCCCTACCCAGCCCCTTCCACCACCACTCCCCCCTGCCCACCCTCTTCCCCCAGTACCCACTCTCCCTGCCATCATCCTCCCCTCCCCTCCCCTCCCCTCCCCTCCCCTCGAACCTTCCCAGCCCCTCCCCTATGCCCTCATCCTCCCCTTCCCTCCCCTACCCTCCAATATGCTCAGCCCCTCCCCTTGCCATCATCATCCCCTCCTCTCCCCTCATCATCCCCTCCCCCCTTCCCAACCTCTTCCCCCAGAATCCCCCTCCCCCCTTCCCTCATCCTCCCCCAGCCTCAATCCTGCCCAGCCCCTCCCCCCTCGCCTCAAACCTGCCCAACCCCTCCACCCTGCCCTCATCCTCTCATCCCCTCCCCTCCCTCCAATATGCCCAGCCCTTTCCCCCTTTCCCTCATCCTCCCCTCCCCTCCCCTTATCCTCCCCTCCCCTCCCCTCCCCTCCCCTCCCCTCCCCTCCCCTCCCCTCCCCCTGCCCAACCTCTTCCCCCAGTAGCCCCTCCCCCTGCCCTCATCCTCCCATGCCCTCCCCTTCCCTCCCCTCCAACCTGCCCAGCCCCAACCCTCCCCTCCCCTTCCCACTAACCGAAATTTTTTTTGACCCTTTCCTCCCCCCTCTCATTTAATGTGAGTAAATGAGACATATTACTATGAAAAAAAACCTGGGTAATGTAGTGAAGTGAAAAAAAACATGTCATAAAAAATGGATTATTTGTTTATAGTAGTCATCTATGAAAAGAAACTTGATAAAAATTCAATGAAAACAATTATTAAAATGAAAATGAAAAATCACTACTAATTGATATAATAGAAAAATTATTACTAATTGAAATAGAAAACGTGGTTAATCTGGCCAGCTTGTCACCCCACCCCACCCCCCCACCCCCAATTTTCCAGCACCACCTCCTACCCCCTACCCAGCTCTACCCCTCCACTTCCCCCTCCTCTACTTTTCTCCCACCCAATCCCAGCAGCTCCCCCTCCCACATCAACCTCCCCCCTACCCAGCCCCTTCCCCCACCACTCCCCCATGCCTAACATATTCCCCCACCCCCCCCCCATTTTAAGCACTTCCTCCTACCCCCCTACCCAGCTCTACCCCTCCCCTTCCCCTCCTCTGCTTGTCTCCCACCCAATCCCAGTAGCCCCCCTCCCACCTCAGCCTCCCCCCTACCCAGCCCCTTCCCCCACCCCACCCCCCTGCCCAACCTCTTCCCCCAGTAGCCCCCTCCCCCTGCCCTCATCCTCCCCTCCCCTCCCCTCCCCTCCCCCTACCCAACCTCTTCCCCCAGCAACCCCATCCCCCCTTTACTCATCCTCCCCTCCCCTACCCTACCCTCCCCTCCCCTCCCCTCCCCTCCCTCCCCTCCCCTCCCCTCCCCTCCCCTCCCCTCCCCTCCCCTCCCCCTGCCCAACCTCTTCCCTAGCAGCCCCCTCCCCCTGCCTTCATCCTTCCCTCCCGTCCCCTCCCCTCTAACCTGCCCAGCCCCTCCCCTCCCCTCCCCTCCCCTCCCCTCCCCTCCAACCTGCCCATCCCCTACCCCTTCCCTCCCCTCCAACATTTTATAATGCTTTTTTTAACAGTAATTGGTGAAGAAGATCCATAATCTAGAACCACTGTCAGTTCAAAAGTAAAATTAGTAAAGAAAATGAGATTATTCACATTTAATATATTTATTGTATCTGAAAATGTTGGTAAAATGAAAAAGTACTAACCATTGGTAGGTATAGGTGAAATTGGTATGCGTGATCCTCTGATCTAGTCGGAATTCAATTTCACAGAATCAAATGTTGCAGTAGAACATAGTTGATGGGAGATCATGGGTGATTTTCCTGTAAAGTTACGAACCTATAATTCAGTAAGTTTATGGAATGTTTTAAATAAAATACAGCACTATTGTACCTATGTGTCATTCTCTCATATGAATTATCCTTTTCAACCTTGCATATCTCGATGCTGACGATGTCTTCATCATTGTATTTTATAACATTGGGGTGTGTTTGTTAACATAAGGTTCTATTTTTTCATGCACCATGTTTGCAAAGAAGTACCTATACAGAATAAAAAAATTAACTAAAATTGTTCTGGAAAATCAGTCTATATGCTAGAAAATTATAACAGAAACTCCCATACAGGTAATCTAAAAAAACATTATATGTTAATGGTTAGTTTACCTATATTTTTCGTTGATTTTATTTTATAACAATGGGGTGATTGTGTTAACATAAGGATATATTTGTTTGTATGTGCTATGTTTCCCATATAGGTAATCTAAAAAAACTACATTTTAATGGTCAATTTACCTATATTTTTCATTGATTTGATTTCCTAACATTGGGGTGACTTTATTAACATAAGGATCTATTTGGTTTCATGTGCTATGTTTTCACAGTAGTACCTATAAATAACAAAAAAATCAAGTAAAATGGTGTTGGAAAATATGCTTATATGATTCAAACTAATAACAGACACACCCATATAACTAATATACAACATAGAACACTATATATTTACAACCATTTTACCTATATTTTTCATTAATTGGCTTTGATAACATTGGGGTGTGTTTGTTAACATAAAGTTCTAATTGGTTTCATGTACCATGTTTTCAAAATAAGTACATCTATATAATAAAATAAAATTAAGTAAAATGGTGTTGGGAAATCTTCCTACATGCTGTAAAATGATAACAAACACACCCATATAGGTAAAATGGTCTTTCCAGATATGTGCATTGGTAAGAATTTTTTCGTACAGGTTAGATTTTACATCCAATTCATGAAACATGATCATATAATAAAAACTAACCCAATGTCAGTACTATATCTAATTTGTAAAGATCCACATCTCTAAAATGTGTCAATACTCCGCTTGCCCTGATGGGGAATTTGTCTAGATTATAGTCTAACTCCACCATGTGACCTAGTATGTAGGACAAAGACCATCCCAACACTGTTAATGTTTACCCATTATTTATCACCCATTCTCATTCTACAACGATCATAATTCTCATATCATATGTGAAAATTCTAAATTTCCATCAAAACAAATAACCTCTAAATGAAGTAACAGACTATTAAAATTATAACTAATAGTTGTAGAAGTTTCTAAGACATCATAACAGTAGTTGTAAATTGAAATTTTTTATGAAAAAAAATAAAAATTGGCCTGTACCATTGAAAAATTATATATATGAAGTAACATACAATTCAAATAATAATTAATATTAATTAACATTGAAATATGAACAATGTACATGTGAATTTCAGAATATTGGAGATAGTTTTGAAACCAACAAAATATAACGAAAAATTTTCACACAATAATTTAATTTTGAAAAGAAGGGTGTCTCAGGTTACAAAAGATGTAGTTCTATAAATGATATTCACATTCTACCTTCTACGATGGTGTATTCCTCCACAATCTAGCGTTACTTCAACTTGTCCCCTTTTATGTAGGATCGAAACCTAGAATTAAAATTCATTATATTGAATATATTGATTGCATAAATTAGTGGTATAGAATATTTCAATAAATATTGATTAAATATAGATACAGTTAAAATAGTAGAAAACAGAAAGGATAATCACATTTTACGTTATTACTAAATCTTCAAATTCATGATCGTCCAACACAGTCAATAATATCTATACATAAAGGAAGGCCTACATGTAGAACTTATTTTCTAAGGATATCATTTCAAGCCTGGAACATCCCTTTATACATTGAAAATTAGTATCAAGAAGTGATAAAATTCATAAAGCCTAGAGGGAAGAATACATCCAAGAACTTCAGGGACATGCTTTTTAGAACAATATATAGTTCAGTGGGGATGGGAGCTCTAACGAACCGAATCCGGAGCCCCTCCACTGGTTCCCCATACCCAGTTCTCCACATGAACTCAAGCACGTTTCCCCGAATTCCAGAGGCTGCCAACTAGCAGCGAGGGCCTTGGTGAGTTTGTGAGGAAACTATGCCCTCATTCGGTAAAGTATACAGCGGATGAACGACCAGACACAATAGTGGAAACAATAAACATCATAAAACAACTGAACTGAACAGTGGAAGCAATGTATAAAGTAATGATGAAGCATCATGGTACATATGTCTATGGAAAGCAGTAAACAAACCAACATGCTGATGTAAAACTGAAAAAAAAGTGAAAAAGAAAACAAAGTAAACTCCTCAGCATCGCAAGACACGGCTCGGTCTCATGCTCTCCAACTCCAGTGCAATTCAAGAACCTGATGTAGAAGGGCTCTTGCCCTTATCTACACCTGCAACAACATAGTCTGCTTGGGCCCAAAAGCAGGGCCCAAACAGGGTGTGAGATACAATCCCAGTAGGAAATCACCCAAATATTTGTGTCGAATGGTCAATGAATACATGGTAGTAGTATAACAAGAAGCAGTAAACAGGAAAGTACAAGCTGCTACAATCCACAGTTCTAACAAATAAAGTACACAAGTAAGCAACCAGCAACAGGAAGAAAACAGGTAACCCTCTGTTTAGCTCTCTCAGCCTAACCCCTATGGTTCAACCCAAGTACTAGCAACCCTCTAGGAGGAACATACAGTCTCACCCCTCTGGTTAATCTATGAAATTAATAGACTCTCTGAGGAAGCACTCACCGTCAATTCCCCCTATAGTCTCGTATCGTACTAAAGGCTCTCTGGGGAAGAACTCATCGTCTCATTCCCCCTGTGGCCCATGTCGAGGAACTATAGACTCTCTGAGGAAGAACTCCTCTTCAATTCCCCCTATGGTCTCGCATCGTATTAAAAGAAACTCTAGAGAATACCTTACGTCAATTATCCCTATGGTCTGCTACAATAGGTACTCAGAGTCCTATGTGGAAATAAACATGATCAGCGTGCATACACCATCCAAGTAAACCTCAATAACTACTTGGATATCAGTATAAGTTTCCACAGCAATACAAGGTAACAGTTCCACTATCCTACAACTAGGCACGGCAACTGGAAAATGCTAAACAGTACAATGAGCATGGCAAAGAAACATGAGCACAAACAAAATTACTCTGTTCACAAACATAAACCTCTACTACAGCAATCAAGCAAAGCAGGAAAACAGCAGGGGAAAAACAGGAAACCCACAATTCCCCACCCAAGGGAATTTGTGTAATTTTCACAAAATACTCATCGACTTTCAACAGAAAGGGACAAACCACCTACCTCGATCCTAGGAGATCGATTTACGTGAACCACGGCGATTGATTCCCCTTAGAACATCGTAGATATGAAAAAAATCACAAAATGCTCAACCCACAATAACTCGAAAACGAGGATGAATCAGAAAACAAAGCTCAAGCAGAAGGAAGAACTCACCGTTGTGATTCCAACACAATCAGCCGTGCTCAAATCTGAGAATGGATGAAGAGGTGGGAGCTCGTCGAAGATTTGGTCGTACGGGCCGCTCTCGGGCGAACGGGGCCTAAAAGAAGACGCTTCTGTGCGTCAGGCGCGACCCTGGTTCATTTTGTGAAAAAAAAAAAAGTACACAGCGTGTACTTTTAGAGTACACGGTGTGTACTGGGTCCTTTCCATACTCCTCCAAAATCGGCCTCCACGTTACCCCTACACACCATGTGTGTGGCCCGGGCACGGCTAGTACACGGCTTCGAGCCGGAGAAGAGTACACGGCGTGTACTCAGATAGTAAATGGCGTGTACTTCGAAAATTTATAGAAAGTCCATTTTTCTTAAAAACTCCAGAAAAAGGAAAAAATACCTGAAATGAAGATCCGGGTTCTTAAAAACTTTCCCCCATAAAGAAATTTGTCCCCGAATTTCCCTAACGTAGCATAGAGGATGAATCCCCGAATAGCTTCGGCCACTGCGATCGTACATCGGCCTCCCTTTCCCATGTCTCGTCATGTACTCTCCCGTGCTACCATAGCACCCGTACCAGAGGAATAGACCGCCCGCGGAGAACCTTTGTACTATGATTGTCAATCCGGATAGGATGCTCCTCAAACATTACATCCACTTTAAGCTCAACCTCCTCTAGATGAAAGACATGAGACAGTTCTGGAAAGTAACGTCGGAGCTGAGAGACGTGGAAGACGTCGTGCATGGCCCGGTACCGTTGAGGTAACTGCAGTCGATAAGCAACTGGCCCCACCCTCTCCAAGACCTCAAACGGCCCGACGTACCGCGGCGAAAGCTTACCCTGTATCTGAATACTCTTGTGCTCCAACCTCGGTGCGACACGCAGGAAAACCTGATTCACAACCTCGAACTCCAGAGGTCGTCTCCGCTGATCAACATAAGACTTCTGCTGGGACTGTGCTGTAGCCATCCACTTCTGAATCAGCTCTATCTGTTCTGAGGTCTCCGAAACAAGATGAGGTCCCAGAAAAGATGCCTCTCCTGCCTCCAGCCAGCATAAGGGTGATCGGCATGGCCTACCATAGAAAGCCTCATATGGTTCCATCTGAATGGTCTCCTGGAAACTGTTGTTGTAGGAGAACTCCACCAGAGAGATATTCTTCTCTCAAGAACCACCAAAGTCCAGGATGCAAGCTCTGAGCATATCCTCTAGCACCTAGATTGTGTGCTCGGACTGGCCATCGGTCTGGGGATGGTACGCCGTACTCAAAAGTACCTGTGTACCCAAAGCCTTATGAAGTCCTTTCCAGAACCGAGAAGTAAAGCGCGCATCCCTATCTGAAACAATAGAGCGTGGAACTCCATGCATATGAACGATCTCTCTGATGTAAATTCGTCCCAGATCATCAACACTGAAGGTCTCCTTGATCATCAAGAAGTGGGAAACCTTCGTGAGCATGTCGATGATAACCCAAACAGCATCGTTTCCTCAGGGTGACCTCGGCAACCCGGTCATGAAGTCAATCGCAACATCATTCCACTTCCACTCCGGAATGGGTAATTGTTGTAAAAGGCATGATGGTTACTGGTGCTCTACCTTCACCTGCTAACAAGTAGAACACCGCAAGATGAAACCAGCAACATCTTTCTTCATACCTGGCCACCAGTACTGGCGATGAAGATTCTGATACATCTTGGTGACACCATGATGAACTTCCCAAACCGAGGAATGAAAATCCCGCATCATCTCTTCATGTATGTCTGCTGGAACCCATACGAGTCCCTAGAAATGAAAGATCTCATCCTCTCCCACTTTCTATCTAGGAAGAGGGTCCTCTCCTGACACACTCTCCCGCAGGACTAAGCTTTTTGAGTCTGATAGTTTCCTCATCTGTACTCGATGAAGTAGTATAGAGGTAACAGTTACGGAAGATAGAAAGGTCTGCCCCTATCTGTCATGCACCTCCAGATGCATCTCAGAGAACAACGCCATAAGCCGCCACTCACTACTGGCCTCCTGAACTGCCTAAACCTGAGTTCTCCTACTCAATGCATCTTCCACTGCGTTGCACTTTCCTGGCATATAGGCAAGCTCGAAATCAAAGGACTGAAGATACTCGACCCACCTGCACTGTCTCAAATTCAGATCACGCTGAGTGAAGATATACTTGAGACTTTTGTGGTCGTTGAAGACCACAAAGTGCTCTCCTACCAGATAGTGTCTCCAACAGCATAAGGCATGAACAACAGCTTCCAACTCCAGATCGTGCATAGGGTAGTTCATCTCATGTGGCCTCAACTGCCGAGACCCATACGCAACGACTCCATCTCCCTGCATAAGCACAGCTCCTAGCCCGATACCTGAAGCATCATAGTAAATAGTGTATCTCTTTCCTGGATCTGGAAAGACTAGTATCAGTGCAGACGTCATCCTCCCTTCCAGCTCCTGAAAGGCTGACTCACAAGAATCTGACCATAAGAACTTCGACCCCTTCTTGGTCAAACCTTTCAAAGGTGCTGCTAGACGAGAAAAGTCATTAATGAAGCGCCTGTAGTATCCAGCCAGCCCTAGGAAGTCCACACCTTAAAGATGTTCTTCGGATTCTCCAAGGAAACTACAGCTCTCACTTTATATGGGTCCACAGATACTTCTACCTCTAAGATGACGTGACCCAAGAAGTGAATCTGATCAATCCAAAAATGGCCCTTCGAGAGTTTAGCATAAAGTCGATGCTCTCTCAGTGTACTCAGAACGATCTCAAGATGTGTCTCATGGTCGTGTCGAGTGTGAGAGTACACCAAGATATCGTCCATGAAGACCACGATGAAGGAGTCCAAATAAGGATGGAACACTCATTTCATCAGTTCCATGAAAACTGAAGGCGCGTTCGTGAGACCGAACGGAATGACTGTATACTCGTATAGACCATACCTGCTCATGAAGGCTGTCAGAGGTATATTTGATTTTATAACGCACAACTGATGATAACTGGACCTCAAGTTGATCTTCGAGAACACCCGGGCTCCTCAAAGCTGATCAAAGAGGTCATTGATCCTCAACAAGGTATATCGGTTCTTGACCGTCAACTGGTTCAGCTTCCGATAATCCACACAAAGCCGAAGGGTACCATCTGTCTTCTTCGCAAACAGGATAGGCGAACCCCAAGGAGAAGTACTGGGTTGGATGAAACCCTTTTCTTGTAACTCCTCCAACTGCTTCTTGAGCTCTTGCAACTCAGGTGTAGCCATCCTATAAGGAGGAATGGACACCGGTGCCGCTCCTGGCACGATCTCAATAGAGAATTCTACCTCACGTTCCGGAGGCAAACCTAAAAAGTCCTCTGAAAAGACATCCCTGAAACGATCCACCACTAGACGAAAGTCCAACTGTGAAGTCCCCTGGTCATCCAGATAAAGACTAGAAATCTAGGTCGTCACCCGTCCTATCCCATGATGCTTGAGTCCTGCTCGACTCGCCCGAACGTCCCATTCATCTCTATGAAGAAAAGACTCACCCTCTGGTGAAACGAAACTCAATCTACGGAAATAACAGTCGACAACGGCCTGGAAGGGAACCAACCAGTCCATACCGAGGATGATATCATAGCCTGTTATTTCTAGTAAATAGAGATCCCATAAGAAATGATACCCTGCAACTTCGAGAGGGAACTCTCTACACTGGAGTACACTAGATGTCCTCGTCCCCAAAGGTGTGTCTAGTGTCAATGAGTCGGCAGAATAAAAGATGCAGAGCCCAAGGCTCTCCATGACAGCAATAGAGATAAAGCTATGTGTAGCACCAGTATCGAAAAGGGATGAAGATAAAACTGAGGCCACTAAAATCGTACCTCTAACTGTAGAAGGGTCGGGGTCCTGCTCCGGATAAATATTCTCCACAGCGAAAGACTGTCCTACACCATGGCCATGCGCCCTTGGATGACCACTCTGAGATGAACCTCCATGCTGGTTCTGAGGGAATGGTGGATGACTGCCATGACCTCGACCTCCACCTCGGCCCGAACGGCCGGAAGAACTCCAGTTCCCCGACTGGTAAGAAACTGGTGGTGCTGCTATTGAACAAGGAGTCATGGAAGAACCCTGGTCACCAGCTGCTAGTGAGAAAACCTGGAAAAAAACGTTGAAGGTGACCCATCTTGTTGTAAGATCGGCACTCCATGGGGTCCCTCTAGCACTGCAGCCTCGTGAGCCCTGACCGGCCACACTGGTAGCATGTCACCTGGCTGCCTGACAATGCATCACGCTTCCTCGGGTCACCGCGTGTAGACTCTCTACGGCACTTCTTGCTGTCATCTAGAGGAAAACTATCTCTGGAAGTAGAACTGCCCTGGCTCACAGCTCTAGAGTCTCTCAGATTGCACTCCGCAATCAGTGCCTGGTTGACGATGGAAGTGATGGAAGTCAGCTGTAAGATGTTCACCTGCGAACGGATATCCCTCCTGAGACCATCCTAAAACTTCCTTGCTAAGAACACCCCACTTCCATCCTAGAGAGGTGTGAAATGATGCAGCTCAGTGAAGCGAGAGGAATATTCCATGATAGAAAGAGTACCCTGCTCTAAGATCATGAACTCCCAGGCTCGGTCGGCCCTCAGGGTCTCTGGATAAAAGTAGTCATAGAACACGCAATGGAACTCCTCCCAAGACATAGCCTGCTGATGACCCACCTGTGAGATCACATCCCACCACCTCTTGGCGGAGTCTCAGAGCATATAGGTAGCGAGCTTGACCCGCCTCTCTGGAGACATCTCCAGATGCTCGAAGATAGTCAATATGGCTTCCATCCATGACTCTGTAGCCTGAGGTCCTCCTTCCCCCTGAGAACATGGGAGGATTCTGCTGTTGAAAAACTCACGTTAGATCTGCCATAGTCATGGAGGGTGGCGGTGTTCCTTGTAAGGCCTGCATCATCCTCATGAAACCTTCCCTGAACTGCACATCAGCGCCTGTAACTGGGATAAAAGCTGGTGCCAAGGCTGGCCCGACTGGAGGATCGGCAGGAAGTCCCTGATCATCCCTGTCTAGCGTCTGATCACTGCCTGACGACAGACATACGACCGGAGGACGTCTCGGAGGCATTTCTCTGAAATATCACAAGTACACCTTGGATCAGAAAAACAAGGACAGAGAACACAAGATTACAAAACGGAAACAGGGGAAGGAAAACACACAAGTTTACAAAACTCGACTACACGGCATGTATAAAAACTACACGGTGTGTCTTCTTAAGCCACTAACATGGGCATGTACTCCTTCCCTACAAGTTGTGTACACCTCAAACCACACGGTGTGTTCACCCCACACATGGCATGTACTTGAAAACTGTTCCGCTACCAGAGTCCCTTACACGGCTAACCAACACGTTTTTCTTAAACTGAGACTACACGGTGTGTTCCCTTCGGACATGGTGTGTAGTAGACAAGGCTTCGGCAGCCTGTGTTGTTAAACACACGGTCGTATACATGGATGAACATTACGCGGCATGCTCCAAACAAACACAGCGTGTATAGGCAAGGTGACACCATCCCGTGTTGTTCATGACATGGTCGGGTACTTGGAAATACTACACGGAGTGCTCCAAAAGCAACACAGTGTGTCTGAGAGAAGGTCACGCCGACCCGTGTTGTTCGTGACACGGCCGGGTACCTGGAATGGACTACACGGCGTGTTCTGTTACAACATGGTGTGTGCTACATGAGCTTCCCTGACCCGTGTTGTTAGTGACACGGCTGGGTACACGGCTCATTACTACATGGCGTGCACCTGTCATACACAGCGTGTTCCTAAAGTTACTTTCACGACACCATTTTCTGCTCACACGGTCAGTGACATGGTCGGAAAACTACATGGCGTGTATCCAAAAAGTACACGCTGTGTATTATGGGTTTTTCTGGGCAGTAGCTCAGAAACTGCACAGAACCCCAGAAACACTAAAACAAGGCAAAGATGTGCCAAATTTCGAGTCGTGAGGGCCCATACTCCCCACGAATCAAAGCTTGGAATCTCTTATAGTCACATACAAGGAAAAACAAACATCTCTCTAACATAACAGCAGGGATTCTATAAAACATCTATCACAACAGCATGCATAATCTATATGAAGTCTATCACAGCAGCATGCAATCGCTAATGCACCCTAGATGGCATGGAAAGAATGCATGGAATGTGATTTTACGAGTGCCTATATGATGCATGAGATGGAATACCCTCATCTCATCGGGTTGTGATAGAAAAAGAACCGAAATATCAAAACAATAATAGCACAAGTCATGTGAATCACTCTAGGTGAAGTCATATCAACCGTAAAATCTCAAAATCAGCAAACTTCAATTAACGAGGTAGTATAGATTTCCCCTGTACACGTGTTAGCTACTCCCGAGCACAGCTTAATACCAAGTACTGAATCCTTCCTATACCTGGCTAAAGTCTCCAAACAGGAAATCAAGAGAAAAGAACTCCTTAAATACCACTTTGTAATTACCCGAATCTGGAGCCCCTCCACTAGTGCCCCGTACCTGATTCACCGCATGACCTCAAGCACATTTCCCCAAATTCCAAAAGATTCCGAATAGAAGTGAGGGCCGTGGTGAGTCGGTGGGGAAACTATTCCTTCATTTAGTAAAGTATACATCGGATGAACAACCAGACACAACAGTGGAAACAATAAACATCATACAACAACTGAACTGAACAGCGGAAGCAATGTATAAAGTAATGATGATGCATTATGGTAAATATGTCTATGGAAAGCAGTAAACAAACCAACATGTCGAAGTACAACTGAAAACAATGTTTAAAAGAAAAGAAAGTAAACTCCTCAGCATCACAAGCCATGGCTCGGTCCCATGCTCTTCAACTCTAGTGCAATTCAAGAACCTGAAGTAGAAGGGCGCTTGCCCTTATCTACACCTGCAACAACATAGTCTTCTTGGGCCTAAAATCATGGCCCAAACAGGGTGTGAGATACAATCCCAGTAGGAAATCACCCAAATATTTTTGCCTAACAGTCAATGAATACATGGCAGTAGTATAACAAGAAGCAGTAAACAGGAATGCACAAGCAGTTACAATCCAAAATTCTAACAAATAAAGTACACAAGTAAGCAACCAGCAACAGGAAAAAAACAGGTAACCCTCTGGTTAGCTCTCTCAGCCTAACCCCTATGGTTCAACCCAAGTACTAGCAACCCTCTAGGAGGCACACACAGTCTCACCCCTCTGGTTCAGCTATGAAATTAATTGACTCTCTGAGGAAACACTCATCTTCAATTCCCCCTATAGTCTCATATCGTACTAAAGGCTCTTTGGGGAAGCACTCATCACCTCATTCCCCCTGTGGCCTGTGTCGAGGAACTATAGACTCTCTGAGGAAGCACTCATCGTCAATTCCCCATGTGGTCTCGCATCGTATTAAAAGACACTCTGGAGAAGCCCTTACGTCAATTCTCCATATGGTCTGCTACACTAGGTACTCACAGTCCTGTGTGGAAATAAACATGCTCAGCATGCGTACACCGTCTAATTAAACCTCAATAACTACTTTTCTATCATTCTAAGTCTCCATAGAAATACAAACCAATAGTTCCACTATCCTACAACTAGGCATGGCAACTGAAAAACGATAAACAGTACAATGAGCATGGAAAAGAAACCTGAGCACAAACAAAATTACTCTATTAACAAACATAAACCTCTACTACAAAAATCAAGCAAATCAGGAAAACAGTAGGGGAAAAACAGGAAACCCACAATTCCCCACCCAGGGGAATTTGTGGAATTTGCACAAAATACTCATCGACTTTCAACAGAAAAGCACAAACCACCTACCTCTATCCTAGTAGATTGATATACGTGAACCACGATGATTGATTCCCCTTAGAAAGTCGTAGATCTGAGAAAACACACAAAACTCTCAACCCACGATAACTCGACAACGAGGAGGAATCAGAAAACAAATCTCAAGAAGAAGGAAGAAATCACGGATGTGATTCCAACGCAATCGACCATGCTTGAATCGGAGAACGGATGAAGAGGCGGGAGCTCGTCGAAGATTCGGTCGTACGAGTCGCTCTCGGGCGAACGGGACCTAAAAGAAGACGCTTTTGTGCATCAGGCGCGACCCCGGTTCATTTTGTGAAAAAAAATAAAGTATACGGCGTGTACTTTAAGAGTACACAATGTGTTCTGGGTTCTTTCCGTACTCTGCCAAAATCGGCCTCCACGTCAACCCCTACACATTGTGTGTGTGGCCCGGGCACGGCCAGCACATGGCTTCGAGCCGGAGAAGAGTACACGGCGTGTACTCAAAAATTACATGACGTGTACTTCGAAAATTTCCAGAAAGTCCATTTTTCGTAAAAACTCTAGAAAAGGGAAAACATTCCTGAAACGAAGATCCGGGTTCTTATAGAGACATATCCAAGACAGTAGGTTCCCCATAAATACATTCCTCTACAATGGATTTTCTAGGAGAAGATTCATATTTTCTAGTACATAATAGAAGGGTGTGTGATTATGTTTTGAAAAAATGGAAACAGAAATGAATGTTTTCACATATGGGTATCATGTCTACTAAAATAAATAAAAATATAGACAGTATAATAAAATAAAATAAGACTATATAAATACATATCAAAATTTAACCTACAAGGCAGTCGTTATGAGGAATTATTGATTAAAATATGTATAACACACATAGCCACAAATAATCAGTTCAACTTTTTCATGGACCACAGTAACCTAACATAAAAATATGAATCCCATATAAATAATATATTCATTCAAATCATTATGATAGTAGAAGAAATTCTAAAAAATTCATGCCTTTCTAACATTAAAGTAAGATCTCATGAGCCATTAATGAAAAATTGAATATGTAAATATTTAAATACATGAAATTACTATATGAATGATGTGTTTGGTAATGGGTTGAAGATGCACAATGGGGAAATCCTGACCTCTATTTGTGAGTTTCGAAGGAACATAAATCATTCCATATGACTTAAATCAAAGGGAGGCCTACCAAGGTGATTTATTGTAGTTAACGTAGTGGAATGGAAGACTGCATGGACATGAAGGCATGAATAGGAGGTGGCCTCCTGAAAGAAATAGAAATCAGAGCATTAAAACCATAAATATGAACATAAAACTAATATCTTCATAGAAAATATTGGGGTTCATCTCTCTTGATAAAAAATATTGAAATAATCCTAAATTAGGTTACTCAATGCTCACTCAATGTCTATACTTACATGGTTCGATGCGCAAATCCATAGACGCTCAATGAGTAAACCACCGGTGATTTCTCCTGACAAACAACATCCGAAGAGGATATGAAATCCAAGAAATAGGTTACTCGTTGCGCATTTGAGGGAATGGGTACCGTAGGTTGAGTGGAGGACCCGTACGTGTAAGAGCTAAAGCTAGTGTTTCTGGTTGCGGAGGAGCCTAAGGTGGAGGAGTATAAAGTGGAGCACGCATAGATAGAGCACACGGAGGCGATGGTGGGACTGGAGTGGAGAGTCAGGAATGGGATCAGGATAGGGGAGTCGTGGACTTTAGGGGAGCAAGAACCCTAGCAGAAATGGGAGGGAAAACACGATCAGGGGGGAAGCAGACCGTGAGAATTTTTTTCTTTTGGAGGTAGAAATCGAGCGTTTCTGGTGACGTGAATGATAAGAAGGTGACACGTAGGCAGAAAATAATCTAAGTTTAGTATAGATAGAAGATTTTATTATTTAGAAGCACCAATGACTATGCTAACCAAGAATGAGATGAATTTCATTAGGTCTGATACTTTCGAGAGATATTTTAACAAGATTAAAGGAAGGATGGCCTTAACACCTATCCTCACATTACCTATAATGGTTAAAACATATTTCATGTACTATGCTGCATTCGAAGTTGGACTCAATGTAGTTCAGATGTTGGAGGATTGAATGGTGGAATATGAACTTAGGAATCTGGGACCAGATTAGAGGAATTACCCTACTCATGATATAAAATTTGAGGGAATGGTACATACCCTATAATTTATGAGGCACTATATCATGGGTGATAGGTAGGTATACAAGGATCATAATAGACTTAAGTATATCTTTTTTCTATGAGTCTGGAACCATTGGAAGAGTAGTTGGGTTGAGTATCTATAGTATTTCTACTTTGAAATGGCATGTACACTAGTCAAGGGAAACATCATTTCTTGATCATTGATCTAAAAACCTACATATGAAGTATGGGTGTCTTGTAAAAAGTGGTGGATAGTGGACCGCTTTGTAGAAAATCAAGGGGATGTACAGGAATCTCAGGGGTAAGTAGCTCTAAATTCAACATCTATTATATCCATGGTATTGTACCGGATTAAGACTAAGTATATTTCTAATCCATAGGTCTCAGTTCTCAACAAAAGATTATATGGTAGTAATATTCCATCAGGATGGACTCCCATATGTGACAATTTGTTTCTTTTATGTGGATGAGTAAGGGTTATTACGATCATGCATGAGGATTTGATGAGGAAGTTTCATGATTCTAGATTTCCGATTCATTCTGGTTGAACAAAGACATATCATAATCTCTATAGAATGTATTAGAGGTTACGAATAAATAAGGACCTAGAAATCTTAATGGATAAATTGTTAACGTTCCTATAGGTGAAATGTAACGCCCCTACCCTATCTACCCAGAGTCGGTGGATTACTTCGTAACATTGTCATGATCACAAAAGATCAAGTCTCGAAAGACCGATTAGTTTAGTAGCCTTGGAAACACTAGATACATTCATAAATCTTACATTACATCATAAAAATAAAAACTACAATAACATGGTCTCCCTAGTCCACACTCATATCCTCACTGGCTATTCTTGCAAGTCAGTCATAATACACCTCTTCACATCCTGGAAAATATTAAAACATTTAAAGGGGTGAGCTCAGATGCTCAGTAAGGATAACAATATTGCGGAAGCTTTCATAAATAAACATAAAATTTTAAGGCAATGTATAACTAAAACAAAAGCCTTTTAAAATTAAACATCAAAATAATATGGAAAAAGTAAAATGATATAATGCCATTCACTTCTTCACATGGATATTCTACTGGTCGAATAATCACATTAAATATCAATAACCACTTTCATAATGAGGGAATGTATAATGCCAGACATTCTGAAACATTTTGTCAAGGCCTCGGCCAAGACGTCTAAAATGATTAAGGCCTCGGCCAAAACCATAAATCAAATTGGGAAAGGGCCTCGGCCAATCCCACGTCTAGTCGTCTCATGAGACCTACCGATGCATCGAGGAGCTATAGAGGGCTCCACCCGTCACTTATTAAGTCCAATACATTCCTCATATGAATAGGTTTAAACATATCATAAACCATAACACAATCGTATCACATAAAACATGCATAAAGGAAACATAACATTTCCACATTTCAATCACAAGATATCAATACAACAAATTGATATAATAAAAACTCTTTCAAAACCATTTTCAATACCAAAATAAAAGAAAGTTAAAACTTTGTATTTATTTTTCATTAAAAAAATGATGGCTTGTAGAGGAAGCCGAAACTCAAATAATGGTCACGGCGGCGGAGAAGTTGTTGTCGCCGCATAAGTATATAAATAAAAACATTCCCTTTTCTCATTTAGCAAAATGCTTCGTATAAAAAAGATTCATTTTGAATAAACGTAAAAGTCAAAGGGGTTTATACACCGTATAAAAGAAAGTTGTGTATAAAACCAAATATGACTCAATGAAAGGGGATTGAGATGAAGTCCTTAAAAAGATAATTTTTTTAAATAAAGTACATATATAATGTGTATTCACTATATGTACATATAAATAATGTAAAAATACAATATAGGACATAATAATATCATGACATAATTTGAAAGTAGGAGATTAACCCAAAGAATAGAAATTGGGTTAAGAAGTTCCCTTACCTCGTGTCTGACTTGACTCAACCGTTCTTTAACCTCCTGAATAATAAACTTGATTTAATATATACCTTATTAAGAACCATTTTCAATTTCATTATCCTTTTTATATCACTTATTACAATGATATGAACATTATCTAATTATTTAAGTTAATAACGGTCGTTTTGTCGATCTTTGGTACTTGAGTCAACAATATACTTCTTATAATTACAAGTTGTTTATGTGGTAGAATATCCATTTTCTCCAGAATTATATTCATTATTTATATGTCATATATATCATATATATCCAGTATATACATTCATTTATAATATTACGTAACATTTAGAGGTAAGAAATGAAATACACCGTTCATGGAGACGGTAAGCCGTACGTACGCATGAACGCTACTTTCATTTATATTTCGTATTTAATGGAATGAAATCATAATGATATAAATGTATAATATAATTACAGTATAATATAGTGTATAATACCATTTACCCCATCCTTTATACATCCCACATATGACATTAACGATTCAAATCACTTTGAGGGGGCGGTAGTCCGCACTTCCTAAAATGAAATTATCGCGTTTACCCATAATGGAAATCATAAAGTATTCCATAAATGAGAAATAAAGAAGCATAAGTAAAACATAAACATATTATATATCATATATAAATATATTGACATCTTAATGGACACCTTTTAAGGTGTTATATGAGTGTTGAACAATCATCGTTTTGTGAGGCAGAAATTCGCCATCCACAGAAACCGTATGTTCTTTAACCATTAGATGTAGGTGTGTGTAAGTGTAGCTCTAATCCTTCTTATAAAAACATCCTAGTATATTGAGGATACTGGTGTTGTTACAAAAGAAATTAATAAAAAGAGTTTAGGGGGTTGGAGAGGAAAAATAAAACAAAACAACATTAGAGAAGACATTACCTCAAAATCGGGTAACTCTTTTTGATTTGAGCCAAAAGATTCCTTGGGAAGAGTTCTGACCAAAGTGAGGCTTTTAGGAGTAATAGGGGGAAGTTGGGAGAGTATTTGGGCAGCGGTTGGCCGAGAAAAATGGCTTTAAAGTGTGAATGAGGTGGTAGAGGTGGTGGCTTTTTATAAGAGGAGAGGAGGGGCACTCTTGGAAAGTAAGGAAATTTTACATTATTATACAATGCTTTTAGGATTATAAAGGTCCCAAACTTATATAATCCGTGGATAAGGTGATAAGGGTTCTAAATATACCCATAAAATAGTCTTTGGACAATTGTAAGCCTTGTATTGTACATTATCTTTTTATTTTATTAAAATCGTTAAATAATGAGGTCGTCGCTGCATCATAATGATGTCATAAATAATTTAATTTATTTAATGTCTAAAAATTATAAAAAAAATACTATGATATAGGAAATCTTTTTAGATTTCCAATTAATATTTATAGTCAAACATATGACTTGTATAACCCCATATAAAAATTGTTTTAGTAAAACATTTCATGTTTGTGTCATTTTTTACTTTAACATTAAATAAAAGCTATTTATGTCATTTTCCAACTAAAGTGGCTCCATGGGGTCCCCAAGTTGACCCATGGATTGTCTTGATCGTACATGGCACATCAAATGAGGGTAGGACATGTGTCAACCTCATCTCATATTATTAAAACATTATTTTTACCTTAAACTACACTAATTACCTCTAATCGCGATTAAGAACTTAAAAGTTACTATTCACCAAAAATTATTTTAATCTCATTGAACCACATTTTACTTCTTAATGACAACCATTTATGTCGGATTTTTGAAAATCAAATCACAGAGGTGGTAATATTTCATTTAAACAAAAAATCAGTTATTTAACTACCACTTAGTGGTTTCACTATTCATCAAAAATTGAAGTTTTTCAGAACAATGCCAAAATTTCACCCTAAGCTATAATTGATATTCCGATTTCAAAAATGATGTCTATTTTACAAAATTCCAAAAATATAAGTTGCATTAATTTATTTTATAATTAATTCCCGCTGTCACAACAAATAGCGTGTTTTTAAGAAACAATTTATATCAAAAGATTGGCAATTGTTTATGTCCAATTTCAATGTTAAATTAATTATAATGACCACCATTGGATAAAATAGTAAAAATATATTCTAATTATACTTTAAAACCACTAAATAGTATAATTTATCACTATAAATTATTTTGATTAAAAAAGTTGTTTTTAAGTAATTTTCACTATTCATAAAAAAATTGGAAGTTCTCATAAAATTACAAAAAATTCAACTTTGGATAATTTCAATATTAAGAATACAAAAATGAAGTCCATTTTGAAATATAAAATTTCTATAATTTTAAAAAGTGGTTATTACTATTCATAACGGCTACTTTGATTAGTCGCGGTGTTTTAGAACTCGAAGTTGCGTACAATGCAAGATATTGCATTATTGAATGAGAAGCGTATCGTGGAAGCTCAGGGTGTTACATTCTCCCCTCCTCCAATAAATTGTGTCCTCGCAATTTGAAATTTTTTCTTTGAAAATAAAAGGTTGAAAATAGAAAATACCTTTGTGGAAAACCCACATTGGAAATAAGGTTAATAAAATTTAGTCTTAATAAGAGGGAAATGGAAATAAGAAAGTCACCACCAAACTATGATCTCGATAAGGAGAACATTGGTGGTAATTAGAGACATATAATTGGAGGAAAAATGTAAATATTTGTAGGAAGTGATTGAGGTCATCAATCACAATCAACTGTCAAATTGAGGGCCTCAAAGCCTTCAATCTATGTTGATTTAAAATATCATCAGTTCAACAAGACATAAGGTATTAGGATAACACATTTTTTTGTTTTAATATCCCTTTACTAAAGTTTAAGAATTAATTTATTCATTGAATAAGAGATAGGTATATATATTTTTATTCTTGACAATTAGAGTTTCAACCTTCAACTCATCTTTCACTCAAAAAGATAATAGAACTCAAAAATATTATAATTATCCTAATTGTATAAGGTTCCAAATGTTAACACATACCATTTAGATTAGTAAAATTATTTTGTAATAACCAGGGACTTCCTGTAGGCTAGTGGTAGGAAATAAAGGCCTGTCGCACTATGGTTGTGGGTTCGATTCCTGAAGCTTTGTCCGACGCGATGGTTTATGCCCCACCCTGCAGGTTGTCCTTTTCCTAAAACTGTAGTATTCCAAAAATAATCTTCAGAAATTTTTTAACCTTAAATTTACTATCCAAGGTTCAACTTAATCCACTCCAACCTTTATAGTTATCCAAAATACCTCTGTCCAGACTTTCTCTAAAAGGTCTCTTAATTCCAAAATCAATTTATTAGATTCCCCAAACAAAGTAAAGTTTCTCTTATTGTCACATACTAAAAATATAATTACCTTCATCATATTAAAACCTTACTGAAATCAACAAGTACTACAGTACAATCCTTATATATATATCACATTATTCTAATAACCAAAATATAATCCATGAGTCCAAAAGCACCAATACATTAGTTATTCTGCTTCAACTGTAGTAACAGCATAAGATTGTCCTTGATCCCTTGGCCTTTTCTGAGGTAAGTTTCCCTGACGCTTAAGACATTCATTTGCATAATGAACCATTTCTCTACAATTATAGCATTCAACTTTGATAGCCTCTTTCTTTCCCTTGCAATCACGAGCCTGGTGACCTTTTTCTCCACATTTATAACAAACTCCCATTCCTTTTAGGCAAGTACCAGGGTGATTCTTCCCACAATTATCACAAAATGGAAAATACTTCTTTCCCTTTTTCCCATTATCTGTCTCTTGTTCCACCGTTCTCTTCTTCTCTTGCTTTACTTTGTTGTCATAAGACTTAGAGAATTCCTTTTCTGTCTTGATAGCACACGAGACAATATCTTCGTATGATGAGAAGGATTGTGATACTAAAGCTCGACGGAGAAATGGTTTTAACCCGTCAATGAAACGATCAATATTACTCCTTGGGTTACGTATATAATTAGCAGCATCACTACTAGAAAAACAGGTATTTGCGACGGGTCATTTGCGACGGGATCCCGTCGCAAATGGTCCGTTGCTGAAAACGGCGTCGCAACAACACTTATTTGCGACGGGCCCGTCGCTAAAGCCTTTTTTTGCGACGGTTATTTTCCCCGTCGCAAATAGTACTCCGTATATTTGTAAAAAACTTTTAAAATAGTATTTGCGATGGGACCCGTCGCAAAAACTATTTTTTTAAAAAAATAAAAAACTATTAATAAATTATTTTAATGCATATAATAATACTAGTATTTGCGACGGGCATAGTATCTCGTCGCAAATACTATAAAAAAATAAAAAAATAAATTATTAATAAATTATTTTAATTAATATAATAATAGAATTATAATTCACAAATAAAAATAATAAATTATTTTAATTAATATAATAATAATAGAATTATAATTCAAAAATAAAAAATAATAGAATATTAATAAATGATTTAATTAATATAATAATATTAGAATTATAATTCATAAATAAAAAAAATATTAATAAGTTATTTTAATTAATATAAAAATAATAGAATTATTTTACATTCAAATATTAAAATAATTCAAGTATTACAAAAAATATAATTAAATTATAATATTATAAAATTTTAATATATATATATATATTAATATTATAAAATATAAATAATATTATTATTCATATTAATATTGTTATTTAAAAATATAATATTATTAATATTTTATAATGAGACAAAAACTAAGAATAGAAAAAACAATATTTTGATTTCCCAAATTTTATAACATAAATACAAACTCTAATTTGAAGGAGGGGGGGAGGTGGGGGATCTGCAGATGGTGGTGGAGGAAACTCCATCCCTAAAGCATGAGTGAGTCGGCGCATGTACTCCATCTGCTCCTGATGTTGCTGCTGCCACCGACTCGTCTGCTCCTCATACAACTGCTGCTGGCGTCGACGCTCCTCCTCATGCTGCTGACGCATCTTCTCCTGCTCCTGTCGGAGACTCTCTATCTGTGCAGTCTGAGATCGCAACTGATCCTCATACTGTGTAGTAGAAGAAGATGCACGAGCTCCTCTCGAGCTGGACGCCGACATCGCAGCACTGCCATAATAATCTCCGGGAGTCAGTCGAGAGCCGATACCAACTACCCGGCCCTTCTCGAAGGCATACTGGGTGGCCTGCATCCATGCCGCCTCATCAAACTGACCGGCAGTGGTCTGATCTGATGACTCGGCCTGACTCTCAGGCCGGCCCTGTGACGCTGCGGCCTCATATGACTCCTATAGTTGCAATTTAAAATTAAAATTGTGAATATATTATATGTAGTTAATTTTTAAACTTGAAAACAAATAATACTGACCACGATGTGATGCTAACGATCACCTCTGAGCTCCCCAGTAGCAGGATCACTATACATCCTCCGATATACGTCGTACTCTGTAATATCGGGGTGCTTGACAGCCTATAAGAATAAAAAATAAACTGTTAATATTTATAGTTATATAAAATATTTATAAATAATGTACGTACCAGATGCTGTCTATGAGTACTGAAAGAACGACTCCCAGCTCGATGAGTCACCTCCTGTCTCCCCCGATTCTACCTCCCCACCGATGATCTCCTCTGAAAGGCACCACTCAACCAGTGCGCACATAATCCATCCCATACATGGGATGAAATATACTCTGGTCGGTGTGCTCTACATGACTCCTCAAAATCTGACACTCCAGCTTTCTTCATCGCAGCTTTTCTTAAATTGTGCAAAAACTGACGAAGGCGATCACGCATGGCCACCTCCCATGCCTCGTGGATGGCGTCACGCATGGTATCCTCGATCGGATACCATAAACCCTACAAATAAATCAAAATATCAAGTTAGAAATGAAATAATTTTCAAAATAAATATTATTTATTTACGTACGTACCAACCAATGGCCGAACATGGCCTGCTGCACATCAATGGGAATCATCTCCCATGTGGTCCACGGCTGAGAGAAATAGTTACGCAAAATAGCGCTTCCCTGTCCGACTGCTATATGTGGAAAACTGAAAAAATAATAAACATTTATTATGTGAATAGATTAATGAAATCTTAGTTAAATCCACAGGTTATCACACAGGTTATCACACCTCCGTGTGCGTGGATCAAACCCAAGACGTGGACGTCGCTCGGGGACGGGGTCAGGAATCATCAATCGTGCAAGACCACGCCCCCTCCGCGTACTCCCTGGAGCGCCTGCAGGCTGAGGGTCATCTGTCAGCAACGCATCCGCATCGAAAGTCAGGTCAGCATCCGCCAACTCACGAAATGTGGCGTCGTCCATCTGAAACAGAAAATGTTAATGTTAGCAAATAATTGATAATTACTATTATATATACATATATACATATTATGATTGTATATAAATACCATGGAATGCTATCAGTGTTCATCTTCATCATCATCTTCATATATGTCAATGTCATCTTCATATTCCCCCTCAACGTCATCGATATCCATTCGAGTTACAGTTGCTTCATCTCTTACCATTTCAAATTCATATGTGACATCATTAACATCATCGTCATCACCGACTCTTAAATGTGGGGTTTCGTCATCGATACTCATGTCTCTTTGTAAAAAAGATTGATTTTGAGTACTCTCTTGAAAAACTTCAATTCTTTGAACATCAGTGAAAGCACATTCACTTTGACTAAACTGATTGTCTCGAATTTTGATTTTTATTATACTCCACCAATCAGTCAAGTCTCTTGATGTTGCACAGTACTTTGCATAATAAACTTGATATACCTGTTGAGCCAATGAGAATGGTTCATTTACTGCGAGAACACTTTTACATTTAATATCGATGATTCCATGAGTCGGATGAACACACACACCTCTCTCTGTATCCAACCACCCACATTTGAACATGGTTATGTAATGTTGTCCAAGATAACAGAGTTCAATGATTTCATCAAGTATGCCATAGAAGTCAACTTCATTTTCTCGATGATGAGATCCTCTCAAGCTAACTCCACTGTTCATTGTTTTTTTCGATTCCCCATATGCATGTGTGTGGAATCGAAATCCATTCACCACATATCCATTATAAGTTTTAACAAGTTTGGAAGGTGGGTTACTCAATACACACAGCCGTTTGTCAATTTTATCAGCATGTCGAGACACCTGAAAATTTGTGAAATAATTATCAATATAGTAAACTATACATTGAATGAGTTGTTAAAAGATAAAGAATTTATGTTACCAGTTCTTGAAACCACTGAGAGAAATTTTTCAGTCGACGTTCTTCGAGAGCAGCTACTGTAATTTGTGGAATTTGTTTCTTGATATGATTATCATACAACCTATAAAAACCAAAGTTATTTACTGTAACATAAATGATAGAATAAGTGATATAAACACTTACAGTACAACTGATGTCATCTCTTCACAGTTGAGCAGAACATACGTATGAGCTCTCTGATGTTCATCATCTGAAAGCCAGCGTTCATAAACTCCACCAAAACCAAGATCTGACTGGTTGAAAATAGATAATTGATTGTAGATTTCATCAATATTCCTCTCGTTCCGTCCCATTCGGTTGTGTTTTGAAGGATACTCAGATTCAAAATAATGGGAGCAGAAAAAAGATATTTCCTCTTGCAAATAAGCTTCTGCAATAGATCCTTCAACAGATGCTTTGTTACGTACTTTTCTTTTCAATTTTTGCATGCATCTTTCAAATGGGTACATCCATTGAAACTGTACCGGACCTCCACATTTGGCTTCATATGGCAAATGTAACATCAAATGTTCCATTGAGTCGAAGAAAGACGGCGGAAATATTTTTTCCAGTTTACATATAATTACAACAACATCTTTTTCAAGTTTTCCTAGAGCATCATAATCTGCCGTAGCCGCACAAATTTCCCGAAAAAAATGAGACATGTCTGTTATGGAATCCCAAATCACAAAAATCAACAGACCTCTTAATCCAATGGGTAGAAGTCTCTCCATTATAACATGACAATCATGACTTTTTAATCCAGTAATATGACCATTCTTTACACATCTACCCAAATTAGAAGCACAGCCATCTAGAAGTCTCAAATCTGCAATCCACTGACAAAATAATAAACGGTTTTCTTTAGACAGTGTATAAGCTGCTTTTGGTTTCAGTAACCTTTCTGTTCTGACATTCTCAAATAGTTCCAATTCTGGACGCCTGCAAATTTGGGGAAGATCTAAACGTGCATTTACATTGTCTTTTCTCTTTCCTGGCGTATCTAAAACTGTATGAAAAAAATTATCAAAACAGTTCTTCTCAATATGCATGACATCTAACATGTGTCGGACCAACAGATCAGACCAATATGGAAAATCCTAAAATATGCTACGTTTAATCCAATTGTGTTCTTTCCCAAAACCAGAAATTTTCTGTTGGTTTATTGTGGGACCAAAAGTGATGGGGGGGTAATGAAAATACAACTGCTTTTAACTCCGAACCTGATAGCATTTTTGGAGGTCCATCCCTTTCAACTGTTCCTTTTCTGAAATGAGATCTGTTTCTTTGAAAAGGATGATCAGCTGGAAGAAATCTGCGATGACAGTCAAAATAACAAGGTTTCTTTCCATGAATGAGCATAAATGCTTTGTTCTCTCCCATACAGTAAGGACATGATTTCTGACCATGTGTACTCCAGCCAGATAACATCCCATAATCCGGGAAGTCACTTATTGTCCACATCAATGCTGCTCTCATTATGAAATTCTGTTTCGTTGCAACATCATATGTACTGACACCAGTAATCCACAATAAATTTAATTCATCAATCAATGGCTTAAAATAAACATCAATATTTTTCTTCGGATGTCCTGGAATTAGTAAAGTCAAAAAGATATATGGCTCCTTCATCAACATCCATGGAGGTAAATTGTACGGAGTTAAAAAAACAGGCCAACATGAATATTGACTACCATAAGATCCAAACGGACAGAAACCATCAGTGGAAAGGCCCAGTCGAACATTTCTAGCTTCTAAAGAAAAGGATGGATGCACTCTATTAAAATGTTTCCATGAATCACCATCGGCTGGATGATTCAAGCTTTTATCGGTTGAAATATTCTCTTTATGCCATGACATCATTGTCGCTGTATTCTTAGACATGAATAAACGCTGAAGTCTGGATGTAAGCGGAAAATATCTCAACTGTTTTACAGGAATCAAACCAGACTTCCCGTGTTGTCCTTCTTTATATCTCAGTTGCCCACATGTAGGACAACTATCCAACGACTCATTTTCCCCAGAATATAAAATTCAGTCATTTGAACATGCATGAATCTTCTGACAAGTAAGTCCCAAATTTCGAACCAGCCTCTTACTCTCATAGTAATTTGCAGGTAAAACATTTCCTTCGGGTAACAGTGTTTTCAGCAAAGAAAATATCTGGTCAAAACAGGTGTTTGACATTCCGTTATCTGATTTGATAGCCATAAATTTTGCAACTGCTTCTAATTTTCTCATCTTGCAGCCAGGATATAATGCATCCTCAGCAGATTTCAACAACTCATAAAATTCAGACGGTGCCAACTTAGGATTTGAAGCTATATCAGCCGGAGTTTCTGTATGTTGAACAGATGAACCTGCAACAACATTTACTAAATCTTGAAACCAGGATGGATCCGGAATCAAGTTGGTATCACCTGCTCTGGAACTGCGTTCACCGTGTTGATACCAAAAAACATAATCTGGTTGAAAACCAAAACGCAAGAGATGTTCTCCCACTTTGTCAAACGTGTCAAACGTTCTCAATGCACATTTTCTGCAAGGGCATTTTATTTTGTCTTCTGAAACAAATTCTGAATTTGATGCCGCAAATGATAAAAAAGTCTCCACACCCTCAACATATACTGGATTTAAACCAGAACCGTTTGGATTTCTACGTTGATTTATCCATATGCGGTCACCTAATAATGATTGTTGACGACCTCGTTGTTCCATATTTCTCTATAAAATATAAAAGCATTACTGGTTTTGAATAATTTGTTAGAAAAAACACTCAAGTAAAGATTGAATATATTGAGAATAAAGCAAAACATGTTACAAATATTGATAATTTTAATATTATATTGATTTTTTATTATTTTAATAATACTAATATAATTTTTTCATAAACATTAATTATATAATAATAACATTATTACATTATTAGTATATTTTATTATTAATATTAAAATAACATAATTTTTTATATTATATACAATTCTCCTTTCATCTGTGTATTCAAAATTCTGTCTCCACATGTAATATTTGCATTCACTTTCACCTCTCCATTGGTGAGTAGGTTGATAATTTTGAAAAAGAATGTGAATATTACATGTGGAGACAGAAAACACACAGATGAAAAGAGAATTGTATATAATATAGAAAATTATATTATTTTAATATTAATAATAAAATATACAAATAATGTACTAATGTTATTATTCGTAAATATTGGTAATTATTCCAAATTATTGGTAATTATTTCTAATTATTGGTAATTATTTCTAATTATTGGTAATTATTTCTAATTATTGGTAAATATTGGTAAATATTAGTAATTATTGGTAAATATTGGTAACTATTGGTAAATATTGGTAACTATTGGTAATTATTGGTAACTATTGGTAATTATTGGTAATTATTACTAATTATTGCTAATTATTACTAATTATTGGTAATTATTACTAATTATTGGTAATTATTACTAATTATTGGTAATTATTGGTAATTATTGGTAAGTATTGTTAATTATTACTAATTATTGGTAATTATTACTAATTATTACTAATTATCGGTAATTATTACTAATTATTACTAATTATTGGTAATTATTACTAATTATTACTAATTATTGGTAATTATTACTAATTATTGGTAATTATTACTAATTATTGGTAATTAATACTAATTATTGGTAATTATTAATAATTATTGTTAATTATTACTAATTATTGGTAATTATTACTAATTATTGGTAATTATTACTAATTATTGGTAATTATTACTAATTATTGGTAATTATTACTAATTATTGGTAATTATTACTAATTATTGGTAATTATTACTAATTATTGGTAATTATTACTAATTATTGGTAATTAATACTAATTATTGGTAATAAATACTAATTATTGGTAATAAATACTAATTATTGGTAATTAATACTAATTATTGGTAATTATTGGTAATTATTGTTAATTATTGGTAATTATTACTAATTATTGGTAATTATTGCTAATTATTACTAATTATTACTAATTATTGGTAATTATTGCTAATTATTGGTAATTATTACTAATTATTGGTAATTAATACTAATTATTGGTAATTAAGACTAATTATTACTAATTATTGTTAATTATTACTAATTATTACTAATTATTGGTAATTATTGTTAATTATTACTAATTATTGGTAATTATTACTAATTATTGGTAATTATTACGAATTATTGGTAATTATTACTAATTATTACTAATTATTGGTAATTATTACTAATTATTGGTAATTATTACTAATTATTGGTAATTATTCCTAATTATTGGTAATTATTACTAATTATTGGTAATTATTACTAATTATTACTAATTATTGGTAATTATTACTAATTATTGGTAATTAATACTAATTATTGGTAATTAATACAAATTATTGGTAATTAATACTAATTATTGGTAATTAATACTAATTATTACTAATTATTGGTAATTATTGATAATTATTACTACTTATTGGTAATTGTTGATAATTATTACTACTTATTGGTAATTATTACTAATTATTGGTAATTATTACTAATTATTGGTAATTATTACTAATTATTGGTAATTATTACTAATTATTGGTAATTATTGCTAATTATTCCTAATTATTGATAATTATTGGTAATTGTTAATAATTATTGGTAATTATTACTAATTATTGGTAATTAATACTAATTATTGGTAATAAATACTAATAATTGGTAATAAATACTAATTATTGGTAATTAATACTAATTATTGGTAATTATTGGTAATTATGGTTAATTATTGGTAATTATTACTAATTATTGGTAATTATTGCTAATTATTACTAATTATTACTAATTATTGGTAATTATTACTAATTATTGGTAATTATTACTAATTATTGGTAATTAATACTAATTATTGGTAATTAATACTAATTATTACTAATTATTACTAATTATTACTAATTATTACTAATTATTGGTAATTATTGTTAATTATTACTAATTATTGGTAATTATTACTAATTATTAGTAATAATTACTAATTATTGGTAATTATTATTAATTATTACTAATTATTAATAATTATTACTAATTATTGGTAATTATTATTAATTATTACCAATTATTACTAATTATTGGTAATTATTATGAATTATTACCAATTATTGGTAATTATTGATAATTATTACTAATCATTGGTAATTATTGGTAATTATTGGTAATTATTGGTAAATATTGGTAAATATTGGTAATTATTGGTAATTATTGGTAATTATTGGTAATTGTTGGTAATTATTACTAATTATTGGTAATTATTACTAATTATTGGTAATTATTACTAATTATTGGTAATTATTACTAATTATTACTAATTATTACTAATTATTGGTAATTATTCCTAATTTTTACTAATTATTACTAATTATTACTAATTATTACTAATAATTGGTAATTATTACTAATTATTACTAATTATTACTAATTATTGGTAATTATTGTTAATTATTGGTAAATATTGGTAAATATTGGTAATTATTGGTAAATATTGGTAATTATTGGTAATTATTGGTAATTATTACTAATTATTGGTAATTATTACTAATTATTACTAATTATTACTAATTATTGGTAATTATTACTAATTATTGGTAATTATTACGAATTATTGGTAATTATTACTAATTATTGGTAATTATTACTAATTATTGGTAATTATTACTAATTATTTGTAATTAATACTAATTATTGGTAATTAATACTAATTATTGGTAATTAATACTAATTATTACTAATTATTGGTAATTATTGATAATTATTACTACTTATTGGTAATTATTACTAATTATTGGTAATTATTACTAATTATTGGTAATTATTACTAATTATTGGTAATTATTACTAATTATTGATAATTATTACTAATTATTGGTAATTATTACTAATTATTGGTAATTATTACTAATTATTCCTAATTATTGATAATTATTGGTAATTGTTCCTAATTATTAGTAATTAAATTAATAATTGCTAATAATTAGGAATAATTACCAATAATTACAAATAATAACATTATTAGTATATTTTATTATTAATATTAAAATAATATAATTTTCTAATTTATATACAATTCTCCTTTCATCTGTGCATTTTATATCTCCACATACAAATAATACATGTGAAGACAGCAAACACACAGATGAAAAGAGAATTGTATATATATAAAAAATTATATTATTTTAATATTAATAATAAAATATACTAATAATGTAATAATGTTATTATTCCTAATTATTGGTATTTATTATTAATTATTAGTATTTATTCTTAATTATTAAAAATTATTACTAATTATTCTTAATTACCATTAACTATGAACAATACTAATAATTTAAATTTATTAAGTAACAAAACAATGAAAACATAATTAAATTACAACTAATTAAGAATAATTGAAACTAATAAAAAATTAAAAATAAATATTAAATTAAAATAAACATAAATACCTTGAAAATTGATCTGCTCTGATCGTTCTTCAAATCTTTAATATCAACTCCGGAGAAAAAAATTAAACTGGAAAAAAATGAACTTTAGAAATACAACTTTGAGAGAAGAAGAAGATGGAGTTTGATAATGATTTGAAAAAAACGGATGAGGGTATTTATAGGTTAGATTATTTGCGACGGGTCCATTTGCGATGGGATTCCCGTCGCAAATAGTGTTATTTGCGACGGTACCCGTCGCAAATACCTTAGCCAACATTTATTACGGTCAACGGTTAAATAGTTATTTGCGACGGGACCCGTCGCAAATAACCACCTGCCGACATACTATTTGCGACGGGGGAATATTCCCGTCGCAAATACCTTTTACCGCCGCCGGTTATTTGCGACGGGAATATTCCCCCGTCGCAAATACCTTTTACCGCGATTTGGCGCGCAACGCGCGCCATTTCTTTTGCGACGGGGAAAGCAATCCCGTCGCAAAAGCCTACTTATTTGCGACGGGTAAATACCCCCGTTGCAAATAAGTTTTTCACGGGGCTATTTGCGACGGGATTTATTCCCGTCGCAAATAACCCGTCGCAAATACCCATTTTTCCCGTAGTGCGTGCCTCGCTAACCTTGTAAAGTTAGGCTCATACTTTGCGACATTCTCATCCTCCTTCTGCCTCAGACTCAGAAATTGTCTTTCCATATCTGCTCGATGGTCACGAGGAAAGTATTTTTCTAAGAAAAGCTCTTTGAACTCCCTCCATTCCATATTCGATACGTCATCATCTTCCTTTGTGTTTTGAATCAGCGACCACCATTGATCGGCATCTCCAGTGAGGCGGTAAACTGCCATGACAACCTTCTCCCTTTCGCTACTCCCCAAGGCATGGAATATTTTCTCTAAGGAGTTTATCCACTGCTCAGCTACTAACGGATTTGTACCCCCATTAAATGTTGGTGGTTGTTGCCTCATGAAGCGGTCTAACATTGATCCTCCACGTTGTGGATCAGGGTGATCCATACGAGTAAGGTTATTATTCATAACTTGAGTGAGTTTTCCCAGTATGGTAATAAGTTGATCAGCACCAGTTGTATCTCCAGATCCACAATAATTATCTTGAGCAGGAGGGCAATCCCTACATGGAGTGCGTGCATTGATACGGTTTCCATTCCTTCCACTAGGCGTCATTTCTAAACAATGGCATAAACTAGATTAGTTTATGAATCAAAATACATAATTCCATACTTGTAAAATACTTAACATAAATTGAACTATTTATGGATATAATCCATAATCATAAAAAGGTTTTATTTGAGGAAGTATATACTCATAACCGTTCATAGTGATTTGTAAAGAAAATGGGAATTATCCTAAGCATATCCCCTGGGAGTGTCGTAACCAAGAGTGCAGCAAGGCCCGTTGTCGTGCACCAGTTCCCGTTCGAGTCTAGCTCAAAGCGGTGTTTTCAGGTTTTACCCCTAGGTACATCTGTGTCAGAGCCTCCTCTACCTGCTCATATCCAGACAGGGATGTATTGCTCGGAAAACTCACAAAATCTCTACAATAACAAAATTCTAGGAAGTTCTTCTATACTAATCCTCAAAGTCTATCTTTGGGCTATGTGCTCTAATCAGAGTTTATCTAAATCTATCTTCCAAGGTTAGTACTAAACTGCCTCTGATACCAACTGTAACGCCCCGACCCCAGCTACCCAGAGTCGGTGGATTACTTCATAACATTGACATGATCACAAAAGATCAAGTCTCGAAAGACCGATTAGTTTAGTAGCCTTGGAAACACTAGATACATTCATAAATCTTACATTACATCATAAAAATGAAAACTACAATAACATGGTCTCCCTAGTCCACACTCATATCCTCACTGACTATTCTTGCAAGTCAGTCATAATACACCTCTTCACATCCTGGAAAATATTAAAACATTGAAAGGGGTGAGCTCAGATGCTCAGTAAGGATAACAATATTGCGGAAGCTTTCATAAATAAACATAAAAATTTAAGGCAATGTATAACTAAAACAAAAGCCTTTTAAACTTGAACATCAACATAATATGGAAAAAGTAAAATGAGATAATGCCATTCACTTCTTCACATGGATATTCTACTGGTCGAATAATCACATGCAATATCAATAACCACTTTCATAATGAGGGAATGTATAATGCCAGACATTCTGAAACATTTTTTCAAGGCCTCGGCCAAGACGTCTAAAATGATTAAGGCCTAGGCCAAAACCATAAATCAAATTGGGAAAGGGCCTCGGCCAATTCCACGTCTAGTTGTCTCATGAGACCTACCGATGCATCGAGGAGCTATAGCGGGCTCCACCCGTCACTTATTAAGTCCAATACATTCCTCATATGAATAGGTTTAAACATATCATAAACCATAACACAATCGTATCACATAAAACATGCATAAAGGAAACATAACATTTCCACATTTCAATCACAAGATATCAATACAACACATTGATATAATAAAAATTCTTTCAAAACCATTTTCAATAACAAAATAAAATAAAGTTAAAACTTTGTATTTATTTTTCATTAAAAAAATGATGGCTTATAGAGGAAGCTGAAACTCAAATAATGGTCACGGCGGCGGAGAAGTCGTTGTCGCCGCATAAGTATGGAAAGAAAAACATTCCCTTTTGTCGTTTAGTAAAACGCTTCGTATAAAAAAGATTCCTTTTGAATAAACGTAAAAGTCAAAGAGGTTTATACACCGTATAAAAGAAAGTTGTGTATAAAACCAAATATGCCTCAATGAAAGGGGATTGAGACGAAGTCCTTAAAAAGATCATTTTTTTTAAATAAAGTACATATATAATGTGTATTCACTATATGTACACATAAATAATGTAAAAATACAAGATAGGACATAATAATATCATGACATAATTTGAAAGTAGGAGATTAACCCAAAGAATAGAAATTGGGTTAAGAAGTTCCCTTACCCCGTGTCTGACTTGACTCAACCGTTCTTTAACCTCCTGAATAATAAACTAGAGTTAATATATACCTTATTAAGAACCATTTTCAATTTCATTATCCTTTTTATATCACTTATTACAATGATATGAAAATGATGTAATTATTTAAGTTAATAACGGTCGTTTTGTCGATCTTTGGTACTTGAGTCAACAATATACTTCTTATAATTACAAGTTGTTTATGTGGTAGAATATCCATTATCTCCAGAATTATATTCATGATTTAGATGTCATATATATAATATATATCCAGTATATACATTCATTTATAATATTACGTAACATTTAGAGGTAAGAAATGAAATGCACCGTTCATTGAGACGGTAAGTCGTACGTACGCATGAACGCTACTTTCATTTCTATTTAGTATTAAATGGAATGAAATCAAAATGATATAAATGTATAATATAATTCCAGTATAATATAGTGTATAATACCATTTACTCCATCCTTTATACATCCCACATATGACATTAACGATTCAAAACACTTTGAGGGGGCGGTAGTCCGCACTTCCTAAAATTAAATTATCGCGTTTACCCATAATGGAAATCATAAATTATGCCATAAATGAGAAATACAGAAGCATAAGTAAAACATAAACATATTATATATCATATATAAATATAGTTACATCTTAATGGACACCTTTTAATGTGTTATATGAGTGTTGAACAATCATCATTTTGTGAGGCAGAAATTCTCCATCCACAGAAACCGTATGTTCTTTAACCATTAGATGTAGGTGTGTGTAAGTGTAGCTCGAATCCTTCTTATAAAAACATCCTAGTATATTTAGGATACTGGTGTTGTTACAAAAGAAATTAATAAAAAGAGTTTAGGGGGTTGGAGAGGAAAAATAAAACAAAACAACATTAGAGAAGACATTACCTCAAAATCGGGTAACTCTTTTTGATTTGAGCCAAAGGCTTCCTTGGGAAGAGTTCTTCCCAAAGTGAGGTTTCTAAGAGTAATAGGGGGAAGTTGGGAGAGTATTTGGGCAGAGGTTGGCCGAGAAAAATGGCTTTAAAGTGTGAATGAGGTGGTAGAGGTGGTGGCCTTTTATAAGAGGAGAGGAGGGGCACTCTTGGAAAGTAAGGACCTTTTACATTATTATACAATGATTTTCAGATTCTAAAGGTCCCAAACTTATATAATTCGTGACTAAGGTGATAAGGGTTTGAAATCTACCCATCCAATAGTCTTTGGACAATTTTAATCCTTGGATTGTACATTATCTTTTCATTTTATTAAAATCGTTAAATAATGAGGTCGTCGCTGCATCATAATGATGTCATAAATAATTTAATTTATTTAATGTCTAAAAATTATAAAAAAAATACTATGATGTAGGAAATCTTTTTATCTTTCCAATGACTATTTATAGTCAAAAATATGACTTGTATAACCCCATATAAAAATTGTTTTAGTAAAACATTTCATGTTTGTGTCATTTTTTACTTTAACATTAAATAAAAGGTATTTTTGTCATTTTCCAACTAAAGTGGCTCCATGGGGTCCCCAAGTTGACCCATGGATTGCCTTGGTCGGCCATGGCACATCCAATGAGGGTAGGACATGTGTCAAGCTCATCTCATATTATTAAAACATTATTTTTACCTTAAACTACACTAATTACCTCTAATCGCGATTAAGAACTTAAAAGTTACTATTCACCAAAAATTATTTTAATCTCATTGAACCACATTTTACTTCTTAATGACAACCATGTATGTCGGATTTTTTAAAATCAAATCACAGAGGTGGTAATATTTCATTTAAACGAAAAATCAGTTATTTAACTACCACTTAGTGGTTTCACTATTCATCAAAAATTGAAGTTTTTCAGAACAATGCCAAAATTTCACCCTAAGCTATAATTGATATTCCTATTTCAAAAATGATGTCTATTTTAAAAAATTCCAAAAATATAAGTTGCATTAATTTATTTTATAATTAATTCCCGTTGTCACAACAAATAGCTTGTTTTTAAGAAACAATTTATATCAAAAGATTGGCAATTGTTTATGTCCAATTTCAATGTTAAATTAATTCTAATGACCACCATTGGATAAAATGGTAAAAATATATTCTAATTATACTTTAAAACCACTAAATAGTATAATTTATCACTATAAATTATTTTTATTAAAAAAGTTGTTTTTAAGTAATTTTCACTTTTCATAAAAAAATTGGAAGTTCTCAGAAAATTACAAAAAATTCATCTTTGGATAACTTCGATATTACGAATACAAAAATGAAGTTCATTTTGAAATATAAAATTTCTATAATTTTAAAAAGTGGTTATTACTATTCATAATGGCTACTTTGATTAGTCACGGTGTTTTAGAACTCGAAGTTGCGTACAATGCAAGCTATTGCATTATTGAATGAGAAGCGTATCGTGGAAGCTCGGGGTGTTACATGAAAGACGAGCATCATTGGCCAGATGGGATTTCACAGCGACTACCCATTTTGTAGTGGAAATGGATTGATTTCACAATGCATTTTTTATAAGACTACCCAAGATCACCCGTAAGAATTATTTTTATGGGGTCTTTTGGATTTAATGAATAATTTAACACACTTATTAAATATTAGGGAAATTTTCCTAGTTTATGATCTAGGAAAACATTACATGTTTGTGGTGGTTCGGTTTCACAGTGTTCCAAGCAGTATCATTTTATTGATTGATCCTTGATTCACAATGTGTTTCTTGCTGGTTTTTTTAGAAAACCCTAGGATTTTGAGTTCGATTATGCACAACCTATTATGTATATACTAAATACCATTTAATGCGGACTATTCAGGTTCAAGATGGTATTTTATGATACAATGTTTTGGTATTTTCTGGTTCATGGGAGAAACATATGTCACTCATAGAGATTTCATATAATAATAACTTCCATGAATCGAACCAGATGGATTGTTTTGAGGATTTTTATGTTACTCCATCTTGATCATATCATTATTGTATGGTTGAAGGTTAATCAACACTTGTTGGGCATAGTATCATGAAGGAGACATCAGAATAAGTTTATTTGACTGGACAATAGATGGTGACATCACAAAGGAGACCAAAATAATAGGTTAACCATTAGAGAGGACAACTATAATTTCAGGTTGCTCCAAATGTTTTAGTTTTATTGGGGATAAGGTTGTGGAAATTCCACATTAGGAAACAGGGAATTCTTGTGTATTGGTTTGTTGTACCATTAGAAATAGTGTCAGGGCTCGGTCCAGTGGCATATTGCTTACCAATTCCACATCTCTATAATTCCAAGCATGATGTGTAAAAAATGTCACACCTATAGAAATATAATCTATAACCTTCTCATGTAAAGACCCGTAAATTTCAAGGAATTTTTTTTTCTTAATTTTCTTTGGAATTTTACAAGAACGCAGTTTCTGATGACACCTGATTCCGAGGCCCGGTGTGCCCGGAATCATTTTCCGAAGTTTGGCTCAGGTACGTTCAGTGAACGGACGAGCGGGTTTTTCTAACTTTTGAATTGGTGCTCGGAATCGAATTCTGAGGGCACCGATGGAATCGCAGCGCCGGTACTTACTTAGAAATGCCTCTTCCGGAGTTGCGTTTTCTCGGGTGTGGTTTTTAATTTTTGGGCTTAAAGTTAAGAAATAAAATAATTGTACGACAAACTTTATTTTATTTCACTTAATCCACTTGGAAGCCACTTGAAGCTACTTAAAGTGGCTTAAGCTGAGTTGATGCGGATAGGGTGCTATCCAAAAATATCCTACCCTCTTGGTAGGATATTTGTGAGGTGGGACCCGCATAATCCCCACCTTTTCTTTTCCGCTAAGTAACGCACCCACGAAAACCCGTCATTATGAAAGTCAACTGATGCGTTTTCTTAATTTCTTAACTCACCAATTAATTGGGCAGTTTTCTTCGTTGAATTAAATGGGCGGTTTATTCGTTGAAATTAATTCTATGAATTAATTTCATTTGTTTCTTAACCTGTTTGAAATCCATTGGCGTAATAATAAAATAAGACCAATGCACGACATCTGGAAAAATTCTTGTTGAGAAGTTTTGACAAGTTTTGTGCCTTCAACCACCTTCACGAAGAACGCGAAGAACGCGAAGAACGCGAAGAACGTGAAGAACGCGAAGAACGCGAAGAACGCCGTCACCCTCGGAGATTGACGATGCTTCCTCCGAGACGTTCTTCCCTGCCCCGATCTCCGATCACCTACTGTTGGAGGTAAGAGATTTCAAGTTTCTTTTAAATCTCCTTTGTGGTTTTTAACAAAACACGGATTTAATTATTTATAATTAAATCTGTTGTTTCATGGTCCTTGGAGTTCGTCGACGCAACGCCGGATACCGCGACGATGCGACGGTCCCCTCCTTCCGCGACGATCAATTTCCACGAAGAACGCGCGTGCGACGACTTGACGAGGTAGGGATTTTATTTTGGAAATACCTTTTTATATCCCCGTGATTGTTTCTTTTAAAATAAGAACCTGGATCAAGTGCAATTTTAAATTATTAAAATTGTTTTGATATGTTTGTCATGTGTTTATTTATCCTCCTGATTGATACCGTCTAACGCGGAGGGTGCGGGCCAAACAAACACGGCCCGACAACCCTCTGTCGTTCTTCGTTGTTGTGCGGATTTGGCGGGCGATGACAAAACGTGCCGCAAAGGCTATTTGATGATTCCGCAGAGAAGAATGGGTCCCGGGAGGAGCAGCGGCGTAGACGGGAAGGAAAACGGACCACCGGAGCAACTCCAGTGGCCCGCGGAAGTCTCTGGCAGCGTGGGCTGCCGGCGCGGCGGCGCCACCGGCCGGAGGCGGCGGCGCCTCGGCTCGCCTGCATGGGACGTGGCAGAAGCCGCGTCCGCTGATGTCCAGCGCGGCCCCTCGAGGGCCACGGCATCCTCATCCCGCAGGGGCGGCGCCCCGCGGCTGCCACGCTCGGCCGACCCAGGGGGGGGTCGGGCCGGGTCGGCCCGGGCCCAGACCCCCCGTCTTCGGACCGTTTTCGGTATTTTGCCCGTAACTTGAGCTACGGGCCTCCGAACGACGTGCCGTTAGTGGCAACGCGATCCTTGGATCGAGACGGTCGTTTCGGTATATCGCACTCAAGGTTTCGGAATACTTTGGGTTCGGTCAGGTTGGTTCGTACACGAAACCAATCGGGCCCTCGGAGCGGAAACGCTCATATCTTGAGCTACGGACGTCCGATTGACGTGCCGTCGGCTTTGGTGGATTCCTCTAAGTGAGACGGATCTTTTTGCATACACCGCCCGAGGATTGGATGCAGGTGGAGTACATTCGTGTTGGTTTTTCCTTAAAAACCAATCGGGCCCCTGGGACGAAAAAGCCAATAACTCTCAGATCGGGCGTCCGATTGACGCGCCGTCTGCGACGTTGAGTTCCTGTTGACGAGACGGAAATTTTGGATACATCAACTCTGGACTATGTAGCAGTTGATGTATCAGCCTCTCGGATCGTGGAGCGGACCCTCCCGAACGAGCTTGCTGTGTGCGGGAACCCTAGAGCTGGCTGCGACTGCTACTGTAACGACGACGACTGTGCAGAGATCCTCAGTGGACTGCAACGATGACTGTGCAGGGATCCTCAGTGGACTGCGACGACTACTTCACTCAGCGATCCTATGTGTATCAGTGCTACAGATCCTGTGTGGATCTGATCCTGTGTGGTTCAGCACTCAGCGGTTCTGTGTGACCCAGTGCCTACAGGTCCTGTGTGGGCCCGATCCTGTGTGGGTCTTTACAGGGGTTAGTTACCTATCGATCCTTTGTGGGTCAGATCCTTTGTGGGTCATTGCGGGGGTTAGTTACCTATCGATCCTTTGTGGGTCAGATCCTTTGTGGGTCATTGCGGGGGTTAGTACCTATCGATCCTTTGTGGGTCCGACGACTTAGATGGATCAGTGATCATCTCTATCGTCATTTGAAGAAGTATACCTGTGTGAGCTGAATCTTGTGTTACTCTCCTTTGTGGATTGTGTTGAACTATCCTATGTGGATTTACGGTTTACTCTCCTTTGTGGATTGTTTTGAGCTATCCTGTGTGGGTATACGTTTGCTTTCCTGTGTGGACTGGGTTGTGCTTGGGCTCGGATGTTGGAGCCGAACGGGGATTGATGACTTAGGTATATGTATGGGAATATACCTAAGAAGTGTCGGTTGTTACTTCGTGATTGTATCTTTCCGTTGTGGTTTATCCTTTGTGGATTTCAGGAGACCTTCAGGGGTCTTGGGGTCCCTACTGAGTAGCTTATACTCACCACTGCACGGGCTATGCCCGCACTACGTTGTGTTGGTTGCAGACGATGGACAGTGCTGATTGTGGTGGAGGCTTGCGGAGCAGGACGGTACCTGGAGGTGGACCACTGGGCGGGACATACTCGGAGCAGTCAGGTGGACCCGAGGAGCAGTGGAGGCTATCTGTACCCACCCTTCAGGTGGGACTTCCAAAGGACGGCTCGACGTTGCGGCTTTTCTTTTCAGTTGCTGTTTTTCCCTTCAGTTGTACTTTACAGTTGGGCTTGTATTTCCGGCCCCTTTTACTTTCAGCACAGCTTGTTACAGTTTTTACTTAGTGTTTACTTTTCCGCTTGCTTACTCTGTGGTGCTTGTTTACTTTACAAAGGCAATGTCTTCCCTTTTTTCGGGATTTACGCCTTGGTGCTAGTCGCCAGCCCCTGGCCTATGGAAGGCGGGCTTGGGGTAGTCACGGCACGGGCCCTGAGGACGGGTCATGACAAATTGGTATCAGAGGTGGTCGGTTCTACCACAGACTCTGATCTTTCTTCTATGTGAAGCAATAGTGTTTAGCGTATTGGGTGTGGTTATCAGTCCAGGGAGTCCAGTGTTGGTGCGGCGGCTGACGTATCCATACACCAGGACCCTGACTTCTGATTTCCAACTTAATGCACGAAAACATTGATTGCATGTGTGTTTCAAGTTTTCTTTGTGATTACTTGTGTCAGCTCACTAAGTATACTGTTCTGGCCGTGGCGCACTTGTTTCCTTTTCAGGATGGCCCCACGACAGCAACCAACTAGGGTTCCGAGAGTAGAGTGCGACGACAGCCCGCCGAGCGACGAGGCCTCGGTACAGGGCCCTTTAACGGCGGAGGCACCGGCGGTACCTCTACCCACCGAGCCCCCGATGCTACCAGCACCGACCGCTGATGATGCACGTCGCCTCGGAGCTCTGCACGAGTTCCAACGCCAGTGACCACCCAGGTTTGGTGGGGAGACGGACCCCCAGGAAGCCGAGGACTGGCTGGAGGCGGTCGTACGAGTTTTCAGGCTAGTGAGGACACGAGCAGACCTCATGGTGATCCTCGCGGCGAGCCTACTGCACGCAGCAGCAGGACGATGGTGGAGCTTGATGCTCCAGGTGCACGATGAGGCCTCTCTCATCTGGACAGACTTTGAGGGCCTCTTCCGCTCAGAGTTCGTCCCGGAAACCCTCTGTGCGGTGTGCATCCAGGAGCTTCTTCAGCTGCGGCAGGGCAGCTTGACGGTCGCCCAGTACTCGGCGAGATTCACCGATCTTTCTCGCTACTCGACAGATATGGTATGGGACCCATTCTTCCGGGCCCGGACCTTTGAGCAGGGTTTGAGACACGAGATCAGGGCATCGTGGATCTCCCTCAACATTACGACTCAGGCAGGAGTACTGGAGCGGGCCCTTATGATCGAGAGCTTTCTGGCTGAGTCCACAGCGAGACCTACCGCAGGGTGGCAGGTAGCGGAGTCTTTGGCAGCAGGTAGCCAACGGATGACTCAGGGTTCCAGCCAGACCAGACCCTCTCGTAGACGACCTCAGAACACTGGCTCAACAGTGCGGGGCACATAGCGCAGAGCCAGTCTTCTGAGAGGCTGGCAGTGGTACGCCTGCGGCGGGCAGGGCCACATGGCTTGTGACTGCCCGACCCGCCGTACCGAGGAGCAGCAGACAGTGGAGGGGCCACCCAGGCAGAGGCATAGGGTCGACCGTGGCGGTCAGCAGGAAGGAGGCGGACGAGTCAGAGGAGCTGGCCGAGCAACATGTGGTGGTCGACGCTTTGAGGCTCTGCCACCACCACCACCGGGAGGTCCGCCCCGACCATAGGGAGCTGGCGGGCAGAGACAGGCACAGCTCCAGGCAGTAGAGGCCTACGACCACGGCACGCCAGAGATGATTCGAGGTACGATATGTGTCTATTCCACCCTTGATGTAGTTATTATAGATACAGGAGCGAGTCACTCTTTCATAGCCGCTGCGCATGTTCGGAGCTCGGAGATTCCGACAGAGCCGTTGGCTCGATCCTTACAGCTAGAGACTTCTACGGGAGCAGACTCGATGATTACACACTGGTGCCGGCAGTGTGAGCTTACTCTAGGAGGCAAGAGCTTCGGCTGGGATCCTCTTGTAGCAGCATCGAGGCCTTACGACGTCATCTTGGGCATGGATTGGTTATCTACAGTCCATGAACAGATTGACTGTATTAGGCGCAAGGTGCGATGTGTACGCACCGACGGGAGTAGGTTCACCTTCACCGGCGAGAAGGGAGCCTTCGCAACACAGGATGGACTTCCGCAGAGGAGAGGACAGCCCATTACTCATCAGTTGGCTAGTCTCATCCTAGGAGCAGTGGACGTGCGGAGTCCTAGTTTTCCTGCAGTGGTGGATCAGTACGTGGACATCTTTCCCGATGACGTTCCAGGGCTACCTCCTCGCAGAGAGGTAGACTTTTATATTGATCTGTACCCCGAGATAGCCCCGATATCCACTCCAGCGTATCGGATGGCCCCCACTGAGCTTCGAGAGCTACTGGTACAGTTGGAGGACTTTCAGGGCAAGGGGTTCATCCGACCCAGTGTTTCACCCTGGGCTTCCCCGATATTGTTTGCCAAGAAGGCAGACGGGAGCTTGCGACTGTGTGTCGACTATCGTTGCCTGAACCAGGTGACAGTGAGGAACAAGTATCCGCTACCGAGGATTGATGACCTCTTCGATCAGCTCAAGGGATCACGGTGGTTCTCAAAGATAGACCTCAGGTCAGGCTATCATCAGCTCAGAGTTCGGGACGAGGACGTGTAGAAGATGACCTTCAGGTGTCGGGATGGCCACTATGAGTTCTTGGTTATGCCTTTTGGCGTAACCAATGCTCTATCATTGTTCATGATCCTCATGAACAGGATCTTCCAGCCATACCTCGATCGATTTGTCGTGGTCTTCATCGACGACATTTTGGTGTACTCGACCACGGAGGAGGAGCACGCCTACCACTTGCAGGTTGTGCTAGACACGCTCCGAGAGCACCAGCTTTATGGAAAGCTCTCGAAGTGACAGTTCTGGTTGCGTGAGGTCCACTTCTTGGGGCACTTCATTTCTGAGGCGGGAGTTACGGTGGATCCTGTGAAGATCGAGGCAGTGCTAGCTTGGGAGCCACCCAGGAGAATGACGGAGGTGCGGAGTTTCTTCGGACTAGCTGGATATTATCGGAGGTTTGTGCCAGACTTCTCCAGAGTTGCGGCACCACTCTCAGCTTTGACAAAGAAGGGGAAACCCTTTTTTTGGTCAAACAGATGTCAGCAGAGCTTCCAGGAGCTGAGACAGAGATTGACCAGCGCACCTATCTTGAGGTTGCCTGAGGAGGGAGTTGGATACGTAGTCTACTGCGATGCATCAGGGACCGGACTCGGGTGTGTCCTGATGCAGGAGAGGGCCGTGATTTCTTATGGATCACATTAGTTGAGGCTGTATGAGCAGAACTACGCTACCCATAACCTGGAGTTAGCAGCATTGGTCTTCGCTCTAAAGACATGGCGGCACTATCTGATGGGAAAGCGCTTTATAGTATTTTCTGACCACCAGAGTCTCAGGTACATATTCTCGCAGAAGGACCTAAACCTAAGACAGTGGTGATGGCTCGAGTTCCTCCAAGACTATGACTTTGAGATAGTCTATACTCCTGGGAAGGGGAACATGGTAGCCGATGCCCTCAGCAGGAGGACGGGCATCCAGCTACTTGAGGAGGCGACAGAGTAGCTAGCCGCTTTGCAGATATCCTTCGTGGATAGAGATGGAGCAGCCTTCCTTCAGTCTCTCACAGTCACCCCTCCACTACTGCAGCGGGTCAGAGAGGCACAGCGTGAGGACGCTGACTGTGAGACGCGGCGTGCACAGTTATCCTCAGGACAGGCACCTGATGGCTTCTCCTTTGGAGCAGGGCACGACATCCTTTTCAGAGGACGTACCTTGGTACCAGTCGCTTTACGAGAGGAGGTGCTGAGAGAGTTTCACACTTCTCCTTTGGTGGTACATCCTTGAGTGGCGAAGATGTACCAGGACCTCAGACGACAGCACTAGTGGCCGGGCATGAAGAAGGTTGTGGCAGAGTTCGTTTCTCGATGCCTCACCTTCCAGCAGGTGAAGGCAGAGCATCAGGTACCAGTAGGCTTGGTACAGCCCTTGGAGGTCCCGTAGTGGAAGTGGGAAGGAATATCTATAGACTTCGTGACTGGACTTCTACGCACTTCCAGAGGTCACGACTCCATCTGGGTGATTTTCGACCGACTCACCAAGTCGGCTCACTTCTTACCCATCCGAGAGCAGGGCTCAGTGGAGAGCTTGGGGAGTCTCTACATTCAGGATATTGTACAGCTTCACAGTGTGCCATCGTCTATTTTCTCCGATCGAGATGCTCTCTTTACTTCCCGGCTTTGGAAGGGGTTGCAGGAGGCGTTCGGGAGGCGGATACATCTGAGCACCGCCTTTCACCCTCAGACGGATGGTCAGACGGAGAGGACCATTCAGACTCTCGAGGACATGCTCCGCGCATGTGTCATAGACTTTGGTCGCAGATGGGAGGGTCACCTACCCTTGGTGGAGTTCGCGTACAACAATAGCTACCACTCCACCATCGGGATGGAACCATATGAGGCGTTATACGGCAGACCTTGCAGATCTCCTTTGTGCTGGACAGACCCTGGGGAGTCAGCACTTGTGGGACCAGAGATGGTCCGGGCCACGACGGAGAAGGTCCAGGTCATCCAGGAGCGGATGAGGACAGCTCAGAGCCGACAGAAGTCTTATGCTGACAGGAGGCGGAGGCCACTAGAGTTCGAGGATGGAGACCACGTCTTCTTGCGTGTCTCACCTCGACGTGGTTTGCGGAGATTTGGCCAAGGCGGAAAGTTGTCTCCATGCTTCATTGTACCATTCCAGGTCCTCAACAGGATTTGCGAGGTGGCTTATCGCCTGGATCTACCACCTCAGTTGCACCGGGTGCACGACGTCTTCCACGTATCTCAGCTGAGGAGATACGTGCACGACCCGACTCACATCATTGACCATGGAGAGATAGACGTGGATGATGGGGAAACTTTTACGGAGGTCCCGGTGGAGATAGAGGATCGACAGAAGCGGGTCCTACGTGGGTGATCGATTCCTCTTGTGTGCATCAGATGGCAGCACGGGAACCTCCAGGAGAGCACATGGGAGCGGGAGGCTCAGATGCGTGCTCAGTACCCACATTTGTTTCCCTAGTTTATGATGTATCTTTACGGGGACGTAAAGCCCTGAGGTGGGAGTAATGTAAAGACCCGTAAATTTCAAGGAATTTTTTTTTCTTAATTTTCTTTGGAATTTTACAAGAACTCAGTTTATGACGGCACCTGATTCCAAGGCCCGGTGTGCCCGGAATCATTTTCCGAAGTTTGGCTCAGGTACGTTCAGTGAACGGACGAGCGGGTTTTTCTAACTTTTGAACCGGTGCTCGGAATCGAATTCTGAGGGCACCGATGGAATTGAAGCGCTGGTACTTGCTTAGAAATGCCTCTTCCAGAGTTGTGTTTTCTCGGGTGTGGTTTTTAATTTTAGGGCTTAAAGTTAAGAAATAAAATAATTGTACGACAAACTTTATTTTATTTCACTTAAGCCACTTGGAAGCCACTTGAAGCCACTTAAAGCGGCTTAAGCTGAGTTGATGTGGATAGGGTGCTATCCAAATATATCCTACCCTCTTGGTAGGATATTTGTGAGGTGGGACCCACACGAGACCCACCGTTTCTTTTCCGCTAAGTAACGCACCCACGAAAACCCGTCATTATGAAAGTCAACTGATGCGTTTTCTTAATTTCTTAACGCACCAATTAATTGGGCGGTTTTCTTCATTGAATTAAATCGGCGGTTTATTCGTTGAAATTAATTCTATGAATTAATTTCATTCGTTTCTTAACCTGTTTGAAATCCGTTGATGTAATAATAAAATAAGACCAATGCACGACATCTGGAAAAATGCTCATTGAGAAGTTTTGACAAGTTTTGTGCCTTCACCCACCTTCACAAAGAACGCGAAGAACTTGAAGAACGCAAAGAATGTGAAGAACGCGAAAAACGCCGTCACCCTCGGAGATTGACGACGCTTCATCCGAGACATTCTTCCCCGCCCCGATCTCTGATCACCTACTGCAGGAGGTAAGAGATTTCGGGTTTCTTTTAAATCTCCTTTGTGGTTTTTAACAAAACACGGATTTAATTATTTATAATTAAATCTATTGTTTCTTGGTCCTCGGAGTTCATCGACGCAACGCCGGATACCGCGACGACGCGACGGTACCCTCCTTCCGTGACGATCAATTTCCGCGAAGAACGCGCGTGCGAAGACTTGACGAGGTAGGGATTTTATTTTGGAAATACCTTTTTATATCCCCATGATTGTTTCTTTTAAAACAAGAACCTGGATCAAGTGAAATTTTAAATTATTAAAGTTGTTTTGATACGTTTTTCGTGTGTTTATTTATCCTCCCGATTGATACCATCTAACGCGGAGGGTGCGGGCCAAAAAAACACGGCCCGACAACCCTCTGCCGGTCTTCGTTGTTGTGCGGATTTGGTGGGCGATGAAAAAACGTGCCGCAAAGGCAATTTGATGATTCCGGAGAGAAGAACGGGTCCCAGGAGGAGCAGCGGTGCAGACGGGAAGGAAAACGGACCACCGGAGCAACTCCGGTGGCCCGCGGAAGTCTCCGGCGGCGCGGGTCGCCGGCGCGGCGGCGCCAGCAGCCAGAGGCGGCAACCCCCCGGCGCGCCACTGGACAGGGCCACCGCGGCTGAAGCTGCGTCCGCTGATGTCTAGCGCGGCCCCTCGAGGGCCGCGGCATCCTCATCCTGCGGGGGCGGCGCCCCGCGGCTGCCACGCTCGGCCGCTCGGCTGAGCCGAGCCGGGCCGGCCGCGCCAGGCCGCGCCCTGGCCGGACCGGACCGGGTCCATCCGGGTCGGCCCGGGCCCAGACCCCCCGTCTTCGGACCGTTTTCGGTATTTTGCCCGTAACTTGAGCTACGGGCCTCCAAACGACACGCCGTCAGCGGCAACGTGATCCTTGGATCGAGACGGTCGTTTTGTTATATCGCACTCAAGGTTTAGGAATACTTTGGGTTTGGCCGGGTTGGTTCGTACACGAAACCAACCGGGCCCTCGGAGCGGAAACGCTCATATCTTGAGCTACGGACGTCCGATTGACGTGTCGACGGCTTTGGTGGATTCCTCTAAGTGAGACGGATCTTTTGGCATATTCCGCCCGAGTTTTGGACGCAGGTGGAGTATGGTCGGGTTCGTTTTGCCTTAGAAACCAACCGGGCCTCTGGGACGAAAAAGCCAATAACTCTCAGACCGGGCGTCTGATTGACGCGCCGTCTGCGACGTTGAGTTCCTGTTGACGAGACGGAACTTTTGGATACATCAACTCTAGACTATGTGTCAGTTGATGTATCAGACTCTTGTCTCATGGAGCGGACCCTCCCCGAACGAGCTTGCTGTGTGCGGGAACCCTAGAGCTAGTTTCGACTGCTACTGTAACGACGACGACTGTGCAGAGATCCTCAGTGGACTGCGACGACGACTGTGCAGGGATCCTCAGTGGACTGTGACGACTACTGCACTCAGCGATCCTACGTGGATCAGTGCTACAGATCCTGTGTGGATCTGATCCTGTGTGGGTCAGCGCTCAACGGTTCTGTGTGAGCCAGCGCCTACAGGTCTTGTGTGGGCCCGATTCTGTGTGGGTCTTTACGGGGGTTAGTTACCTATTGATCCTTTGTGAGTCAGATCCTTTGTGGGTCATTGCGGGGGTTAGTTACCTATCGATCCTTTGTGGGTCAGATCCTTTGTGGGTCATTGCGGGGGTTAGTACCTATCGATCCTTTGTGAATCTGACGACTTAGATGGATCAATGATCATCTCTATCGTCATTTGAAGAAGTATACCTGTGTGAGCTGAATCTTGTGTTACTCTCCTTTGTGGATTGTGTTGAACTATCCTGTGTGGATTTACGGTTTACTCTCCTTTGTGGATTGTGTTGAGCTATCCTGTGTGGGTATACGTTTGCTTTCCTGTGTGGATTGGGTTGTGCTTGGGCTCGGATGTTGGAGCCGAACGGGGATTGAGGACTTAGGTATATGTATGGGCATATACCTAAGCAGTGCCGGTTGTTACTTCGTGATTGTATCTTTCCGTTTTGGTTTATCCTTTGTGGATTTCGGGAGACCTTCGGGGGTCTCGAGGTCCCTACTGAGTAGCTTATACTCACCCCTGCACGGGCTATGCCCGCACTACGTTGTGTTGGTTGTAGACGACGGACATCGCTGATTGTGGTGGAGGATTGCGGAGCAGGACAGTACCTGGAGGTGGACCACTGGGCGGGATGTACTCGAAGCGGTCATGTGGACCCGAGGAGCAGTGGAGGCTATCTATACCCACCCTTCAGGTGGGACTTCCAGAGGACGGCTCGACGTTGCGTCTTTTCTTTTCAGTTGCTATTTTTCCCTTCAGTTGTACTTTACAGTTGGTCTTGTATTTCCGGCCCATTTTACTTTCAGCATAGCTTGTTACAGTTTTTACTTAGTGTTTACTTTTCCACTTGCTTACTCTGTGGTGCTTGTTTACTTTACAAAGGCAATTCCTTCCCTTTTTCCGGTATTTACGCCTTGGTGCTAGTCGCCAGCCCCTGGCCTATGGAAGGTGGGATTGGGGTAGTCACGGCACGGGCCCCGAGGACGGGTCGTGACATCTCATATGATCGATGTAAAATGAATTTAAATTTGTGCTAATTCTTCCTTTGGGGATCATCTGATACAGGATGTGGATCGTAGTGAGAAATGTGTTTGGGGTTAGACTATACCGTTGGTTTTGGTGTAGTGTCAGCATGGGAGAGTTCAAGTGGAGACCATTGAGAGGGATATTGATAACTGAACATAGTGTCTAGAACTATTCACTAAAACCTCACAGTAATTCTTTTAGTAGCTTTAGGATAATCTATTATAATATGGGGAGGTTGTAAGATCTCCTCTTTTTTCAAGTATGTCTCTCTATGAGTTTTTCATTAATATTTTATTTCATTTTGATTTTCTCCAAGATTGTATTTCATTTAAAAAAATAATGGGTTATAATGAAACATAATAAGGACCAATGATTATCCATGAGGAGATATTGTTGGAGTAATTGACATAAAGTTCACAGATGTGGTCTTGTTTGATGTAATGGTGTTTGGGTATAAAAGGTTTAAGTATTTCATGGGTTCTTGGTTAGTTCTGAACCATTAGATAAGGATTGGTTTTTCAAAAGGAAAATGGGTAGAAAAATTAACTGAAAACATTTACATGCCAAGTAATGGGATTCCACATCATATAATTTGTTTTATGGTTTTCATAAAATAAATCTGATGTGACACATTTTTCAGCACAGTAAATTAAAAACAAATATATGATGTGTAATACAGTTACAAAACATATAAATACCTAAAATTCTATTTTAAACATGATGTGTGAGTGATTTCTCATTGTCTCAGATTCAAATATTTTCTACAAGACCCTATGGATTTATCCATGGAAATTGGGTTGAAAACATCCCTTTAGGATGTCCCATTTGTGCGATTGATCCCCGATAATTATTTTTTTAGGTTTATTCCTTTGCATCCTTCTTATTCAACTGTTACTATGAAATCATTTTACCAATTTATTTTTTGTTTTTTATCTTTATTATTTTGGATCTAGGTTTCACTTTTCAATCACTTGAACCTTCTTCATCATGGTCATTTCCATTGGAAGCGTTGTTGGTTCATCTATTATAGGTTAGGGGTCTAAATACATACCCTATGGTTTAATATTTTCCATATATGTGTAATATTTTGATTAATAAATAATTGTGTATAAACAAATTAATTAAATAAAAAATGGATTATTTTACGATGTTCTATGGTTTCAAATTGATTTTTAACAGGCTCGTGGCTTCATGTGGGGTGAGAAAACCTTGATTATAATTAAATTGGCTAATGAATTAATGTGTTTCTAGTACAATAGGTGACATAGGGTTATTTATTTTTATATTATCCATAAATTAATTAATATATATTATTGATATTATTTTTAAACAATTATGAATTAAATTTAAAGTGGAATATGAATGAAAAATGGTAATTTTCATAACTAACAATTGATAGTTGTGATGTCATATTTTGATATCCATGCTGCATTATAGGGATTCATTTCTATTCTGTAAAGCTTATGTATCACTCTATTACATGGAACTCTCACACTTATATGATGTAATACTGATATTGAGTGGGCTCGGCCAATTCCTAGGTTATAATTCTAATAGAGAGTGGGTTATTACTAGTCCCATGTTATAATGCTTGTATGGATTTTTCCTGGATGTTGTAATGTTTATTGGGCTTTGACCCAGATTATTGAGTTGGTTCCATTCTAATATGGTTGTGGTTGAAATGGTCATAAGGAATTCTCATTGATATTGGGGCATGGTTCCTAATAAGGTTATTTTATATTAGTTTTGAGTTTTTGGTTGGCATGGTCATAAAACATGCTCAGAGATATTCCACCACGTAACCAAAAAAGGGTTTTTTGTATTTAATTAATGGTTACATTATTTAATGCATATGGTAATGACATTACTGCATTAAAATATTATCCTTCATGTTTTGTTAGGACATGGTGGTTTAAACCACTTTTGTTATACACACATCCTATTAGAGCAACCATTTGGTTCCTGAGAATATTGTGTGGATACAGGTTTGGATAAGTGATATAGACCTTGATTTTCTTTTCTTGTTTACAGATGGGATTGGTTTTGGAGATGGGAAGTGTCTGTGGTTTGTGATATGAAACTTTGAGTCTTCTATTTTATTTTTCTAGTCTTTTTATTGTATCGATCTACCTTTATATTCTTTTACATTATAACAAATCATTACATTATTCCTTCATTATTTATATTATTTTAAGTTGTCTTTTACTTTTTCTTTCTGTGATATCTATACATTGATTATTTACATTTTATAATGATCTATTTCTACTACTGTGTCACTTAATTCTTGGGGATATAGTCTCTCTAATATACATGTCACATTCCCACTGTTATTCGGAAGCCTCTATGGTATGGGGAGGCAGGCTTGGTGAATCATAACAAACCCTTTTCTGGCAACATGAGAGAGTTACGGATTGGGGGACATTACAGAGTTTTTATATAGATCAAAAAATATATGTCTTGTAATTGGTTTTGGTTAATGATAAAATTATCTATAATAAAATTCTAAGAAACGAGATCCATTGAGTGACCTGGATGAAAATGTTATGCAATTCATTACTGGTCCTCAAGAATTTTATAGTGATTTTTTTCTAAGTAGATCATGATTCATTTATGATGTTTTTAAGGAATAAGATGATGAGTCTTAGTGTAACATAGTATTATGGATTGAGTTTTTTATAATGAGGTTACCATTGTGATGCTAAATAATATGTCCTTCTAGACACGGCTCTCTAGAATAAAATTTCTATTATAAAAATACTGTGTTATGAAGTGAAAGAGATGAATTTGTACAATGTTAATGTTATGAAGTGATGTAGCATCTTCTGAAATATTATTGAGTTTTTATGTCATGTTGTAACACCCCGAGCTTCCATGATACGCTTCTCTTTCAATAATGCAATAGCTTACATTGTACGCAAGTTCGAGATTCTAACACACCGCGACCAATCAAAATATCCATTATGAATAGTAATAACCACTTTTTGAAATTATATATATTTTATATTTCAAAATGGACTTCATTTTTGGATTTGTAATATCGAAATTATCTTAAGTTGAATTTTTTGTAATTTTCTGAAAACTTCCAATTTCTGATGAATAGTGAAAAATACTTAAAAACAACTTTTTTAATCAAAATAATTTATAGTGATAAATTATACTATTGAGTGGTTTTAAAGTATAATTAAAATATATTTTTACCATTTTATCCAATGGTTTTCATTATAATTCATTTCACTTTGAAATTAGACATAAACAATTGTCAATCTTTTGATATATATTATTTCTTAAAAACACGCTATTTGTTGTGATAGCGGGAATTAATTATAAAATTAATTAATGCAACTTATATGTTTGTAATTTTGTAAAATATACATCATTTTTGAATTCGGAATATCAATTATATCTTAGGGTGAAATTTTGGCATTGTTCTGAAAAACTTCAATTTTTGATGAATAGTGAAACCACTAAGTGGTAGTTAAAAAACTGAGTTTTTGTTTAAATGAAACATTACCACTTCTGTGATTTTATTTTCAAAAATCCGAAATACATGGTTGTAATTAGGAAGTAAAATGTGGTTCAATGGGATTAAAATAATTTTTTGGTGAATAGTAACTTTTAAGTTTAATTAATCACAATTAAAGGTAACTAGTGAAATTTAAGGTAAAACTGATATTATAAAAATATGAAAATACCCTTACACTTGTCCTACCCTTATTGGATGAGTCATGGCCGACCAATAAAATCCATGGATCAACTTGGGGACCCCATGGAGCCACTTGGGTAAGAAAATGACAATAATAACTTTTTATTTAAAGAAAAAATAAAATTGCCACAAACATGTGTTGTTTTACTAAAACAATTATTACATGGGGTTATATAAGTTAAATTTTCGACTATAAATTTTAATTGGAAAGCTAAAAAGATTTCCTACATCGTGATATTTTTTTATAATTTTTATACATTAAATAAATTAAATTTTAATGACACTATGATGATGCAGCGATTACCTCATTAATTAACGATTTAAAAAAAAGAAAAGATAATATAAAATATAAGACTTAAACTTGTAAAAAACCTATTGTATGGGTATATTTAGAACCCTTATTACCTTATCCTCGAAATTTATAATTGCAGGACCTCTAAAATCTGAAAATCATTTCATAATAATGTAATATTTCATTACTTTCCAAGAGTGCCCCTCCTCTTCTCTTATAAAAGGCCCCCACCTCTACCACCTTATTCACACCATAAAGCCATTTGGCTCAGCCAAAATATGCTCAAATACTCTCTCAACTTAAATATCTTACTCCTAGAAGCCTCACTCTGGGCAGAATCCTTCCCAAGGAAGCCTTTGGCTCAAATCAAAAAGAGTTACCCGATTTTAAGGTAATGTCTTCTCTTATGTTATTTTGATTTATTTTGCTTCTCCAACCCCTTGAACTCTTTTTATTCCTTTATTTTGTAACAAAACCAGTATCTTCAATATACTAGGATGTCATTATGAGAATTATTTGATTTAAACTTACACACACCTTCATTTAATGGTTAAAGAACATATTGTTTCTGTGGGTGGTGAAATACTGCCTCACGAAACGATGATTGTTCAAATTCTTTCAACACCTCTAATGGTGGCCATTTTGATGACCCTATTTTCATATATGATATATATAGTATGTTTATGTTTTCCTTATGCTTCTTTATTTCTCATTTATGGCATACTTTATGATTTCCATTATGGGTAAACGTGATAATTTCATTTTAGGAAGTGCGGACTACCGCCCCCTCAAAGTGATTTGAATCGTTAATGACATATGTGGAATGTATAAAGGATGGAGTAAATGATATTATATATGATATTATACTAGAATTATAATACACCTTTATATCATTATGATTTCATTCCATTAAATACGAAATATAAATGAAAGTAGCATTCATGCGTACGTACGGCTTACCGTCTCCATGAACGGTGCATTTCATTTCTTACCTCTAAATGTTACGTAATATTATGAATGAATGTGTATACTGGATATATATGATATATATTATATATAAATCATGAATATAATTCTGTATATAATGGATATTTTACCACATGAACAACTTGTAATTATAAGAAGTTTATTTTTGACTCAGGTACCAAAGATTCACAAAACGACCGTTATTAACATAAATAATTACATAATGTTCATAACATGGTAATAAGTGATATAAAAGGAATAATAAACTTGAAAAAGGTTCTTAAGAAATTATAAATTAACTCTAGTTTATTATTCATGAGGTTATAGAATGGTCGAGTCAAGACAGACACGAGGTAAGGGAACTTCTTAACCCAATTTCCGTTCTTTGGGTTAATCTCCAACTTTCAAATTATGTCATGATATTGTTATTTCTTATCTTGTATTTGTACTTTATTTATGTGTACTTATACTGAATACACATAATAGATCTATTTTATTTAAAAAATGATCTTTTTAACGGACTCAGTCTCAATCTCCTTTCATTGAGGCATATTATGTTTTATACACAACTTTCTTTTATACGGTGTATAAACCCCTTTGACTTTTAAGTTTATTCAAAAGGAATATTTTTATACGAAGTGTTTTACTAAATGACAAAAAAGGAATGTTTTTTTGTCGTACATATACGGCGACAACGACTTCTCCACCGTCGTGACCATTATTTGAGATTCAGTTTCCTCTACAAGCCATACATTTTTTTAAATGAAAAATAATTACAAAGTTTTAATTTTCTTTTATTTTGGTATTGAAAATGGTTTTGAAAGTGTTTTTATTATATTAATCTGTTGTATTGATATCTTGTGATTGAAATGTGGAAATGTTATGTTTCCTTTATGCATGTTTTATGTAATACGATTATGATATGGTTTATGATATGTTTAAACCTGTTCATATGAGGAATGCATTGGACTTAATAAGTGATGGCTGGAGCCCGCTATAGCTCCCCGATGCATCGGTAGGTCTCATGAGACAAACTAGTGTCTTGGCACGAGGCCTTGACAAAATCTTATTTGTAGTCTTGGCACGAGGCCTTGGCTACGTGGTTATGATAGTCTGGCATTATGCATTCCATCATTATGAAAGTGGTTATTGATATTGCATGTGATTATTCGACCAGTAAAATATCCATGTGAATATATAAATGGAATTATCACATTTTAATTTTTCCATATTATGATGAAGTTCAAGTTTAAAAGGCTTTTGTTTTAGTCTTACATTGCCTTAAATGTTTTTGTTTATTTATGAAAGATTCCGCTATATTGTTATCCTTACTGAGCATGTGAGCTCACCCCTTTAAATGTTTTAATTTTTCCAGGATGTGATGAAGTATATTATGAATGACCCTCAGGGATAGTATGAGGGGATATGAAGACATGATGTTTTTTTTAGTTTTATTTTACTTTATGATGTAATGTAAGACTTATGAATGAATCTAGTATTTCCAAGGCTACTAAACTAATCGGTCTTTCGAGACTTGATCTTTTGTGATCATGCTAATGTTACACAATAATGCACCAACTCTGGGTAACTGGGGTCGGGGCGTTACAGTTGGTATCAGAGGCAGTTTAGTACTAACCTTGGAAGCTAGATTTAGATAAACTCTGATTAGATCACATAGCCCTAAGATATACTTTGAGGATTAGTATAGAAGAACTTCCTAGATTTTTTGTATTATAGAGATTTTGTGAGTTTTCCTAGCAATACATCCATGTCTGGATACGATCAGGTAGAGGTGGCTCTGGTATAGATGTACCTAGGGGTAAAACCCAAAAACACCGCTTTAAGCTAGACTCGAACGGGAACTGGTGCACGACAACGGGCCTTGCTGCACTCTTGGTTGCGACACTCTCGGGGGATATGCTTATGATAATTCTCATTTTCTTTACAACCCATTATGAAAGGTTTATGAGTATATACTTCCTCAAAGAAAAAATTTCTTTTTATGATTATGGATTATATCCATATATCCTTCAATTTATGTTAACTGTTTTACAAGTATGGAATTATGTATTTTTATTCATAAACTAATCTAGTTTATGACATTGTTTAGAAATGGTGCCTAGTGGAAGGAATGGAAACCGTATTAATGCACGCACTCCATGTAGGGATTTTCCTCCTGCTCAAGATAATTATTGTGGAGCTGGAGATACAACTGGTACGAATCAACTTATCACCATACTGGGACAACTCACTCAATTTATGAATAATAACCTTACTCGTATGGAGCACCCTGATCCGCAACATATAGGATCAATGTTAGACCACTTCATGAGGCAAAAACCACCAACATTTAATGGGGGTACAAATCCATTAGTAGCTGAGCAATGGATAAACTCCTTAGAGAAAATATTCTACTCCTTGGGGAGTAGCGAAACGGAGAAGGTTGTCATGGCAGTTTACCGCCTCACTGGAGATGCCGATCAATGGTGGTTGCTGATTCAAAACACGAAGGAAGATTAAGAAGTATCTAATATATAATGGGGGGATTTAAAAGATATTTTCTTTGAAAAATACTTTCCACATGACCATCGAGCAGATATGGAAAGGCAATTTATGAGTCTGAGACAGAAGGAGGATGAGAATGTCTCAAAGTATGAGGCTAACTTTACAAGTTTAGCGAGGCATGCTCTAGATTATATATGTAACCCAAGAAGTAAGATTGATCATTTATTTTATGGGTTAAAACCATTTCTCCATCGAGCATTAGTCTCAAAAACCTTCTTGTCGTACGATGATATTGTCTCATGTGCTATAAAGACAGAAAATGAATTCTCTAAATCTTATGACAATAAAGTAAAGCAAGATAAGAAAATAATAGTGGAACAAGAGACAGATAAAAGGAAAAAGGGAAACAAGGATTTTCCATTATGCGATAATTGTGGGAAGAATCACCATGGTACTTGCCTAAAAGGAATGGGATTTTGTTATAAATGTGGAGAAAAATGCCACCAGGCTCGTGATTGAAAGGTAAAGAAAGAGGCTATCAATGTTGAATGCTACAATTGTAGGGAAATAGGGAATTATTCAAATGAATGTCCTAAGTTTCAGGGAAACTTACCTCAGAAAAGGAAAAGGTATAAAGGACAATCATATGCTGTTACTACAGTTGAAGTGGAATAATTAATGTATTGGTGCTTTTGGACTGAAGGATTATATTCTGGTTATAAGAATAATATGATTGTACTACAGTACTTGTTGTTCCCATTAAGGTTTTAATATGATGAAGGTAATCATATTTTTAGTATGTGACAATAAGAGAAACATTACATTGTTTGGGGAATCTGAGGTTACAATTGATTTTTGAATTTAGAGTCCTTTTAGAGAAATTCTGGGTAGAGGTATTTTGGATAACTATAAAGGTTGGAATGAATTAAGTTGAACTTTGGATAGTATTGTTTAAGGTTAAAACATTTCTGAACATTATTTTTGGAATATTATAATACTATACTTTTAGGAAAAGGACAACCTGCAGGTCGGGGGATAACCCGTCGCGTCGGACAAAGCTGCAGGAATCGAACCCACAACCATAGTGCAACAGACCTTTATTACCTACCACTAGCATACAGGAAGTCCCTGGTTATTAAAAAATATTTTTCCTAATCTAAATGGTATGTGGTAATATTTGGAACCTTATACAATTAGGATAAATAGAATATTTTTGAGTTCTGTTACCATTTGGAGTGAAAGATGGGTTTGTGGTAAAAATTTATTAAAGAATGAAAGTCTACATGACAAGTAAGTATATTTCCTTACGTTCTTAGTAAATCTCTTAAATAAATTACTCAACTTTATGAAAGGTAACTTAAAACAAAAACGTTGTTGGTTGACTTTTCCAACTGGGGATTCAATGACCGTTTAACCAATCACAAGTTTGTGATTTTCTTGTGGTTAACTTTTTCCAAATCCTATTTTCTACAACTCTCCATCAGACCTTGATGGTTTGTTTTTCCTCCATATCCATATTTTCATTGAATCCTAGTATGGGCTATCTCGGGTGACCTTTGTACTTCTCTTTCTTTCTTTTAATGTTATATTTTTATTAACCTTATTTCCAATGTGGGTTTTCCACAAAGGTATTTTCTATTTTCAACCTTTTATTTTCAAAGAAAAATTTCAAATTGTGAGGACGCAATTTATTGAAGGATGGGAGAATGTAACACCCCGAGCTTCCATGATACGCTTCTCTTTCAATAATGCAACATCTTGCATTGTACGCAAGTTTGAGATTCTAACACACCACGACCAATCAAAATAGCCATTATGAATAGTAATACCCAATTTTTGAAATTATATATATTTTATATTTCAAAATGGACTTCATTTTTGGATTTGGAATATCGAAATTATACTATGTTGAATTTTTTGTAATTTTCTGAGAACTTCCAATTTCCGATGAATAGTGAAAAATACTTAAAAAAAATTAATCAAAATAATTTATAGTGATAAATTATAATATTGAGTGGTTTTAAAGTATAATTAGAATATATTTTTACCATTTTATCCAATGGTGGTCATTATAATTAATTTCACTTTGAAATTGGACATGAACAATTGTCAATCTTTTGATATATATTATTTCTTAAAAACATGCAATTTGTTGTGACAGCAGGAATTAATTATAAAATTAATTAATGAAACTTATATGTTTAGAATTTTTTAAATAGGCATCATTTTTGAATTCGGAATATCAATTATAGCTAGGGTGAAATTTTGGCATTGTTCTGAAAAACTTCAATTTTTTATGAATAGTGAAACCACTAAGTGGTAGTTAAAAAACTGATTTTTTGTTTAAATGAAACATTACCACTTATGTGATTTGATTTTCAAAAATCTGACATACATGGTTGTAATTAGGAAGTCAAATTTTGTTCAATGGGATTAAAGTAATTTTTTGGTGAATAGTAACTTTTAAGTTTAATTAATCGCGATTAAAGGTAATTAGTGAAATTTAAGGTAAAAATGATATTATAAAAATATGAAAATACCCTTACACTTGTCCTACCCTTATTGGATGAGTCATGGCCGACCAATACAATCCATGGGTCAACTTGGAGACTCCATGGAGCCACTTGGGTAAGAAAATGACAATAATAACTTTTTATTTAAAGTAAAAATAAAATTGTCACAAACATGTGTTGTTTTACTAAAACAATTATTACATGGGGTTATATAAGTTAAATTTTCAACTAAAAATATTCATTAAAAATATAAAACAATTTCCTATATCATGATATTTTCTTTATAATTTTTAGACATTAAATAAATTAAATTTTTTATGACACCATGATGATGCAGCGATTACCTCATTAATTAACGATTTAAAAAAAAGAAAAGATAATGTAAAATATAAGACTTACACTTGTCAAAACCCTATTAGATGGATCTATTTAGAACCCTTATCACCTTATCCTCGAAATATGTAATTTTAGGACCTCTAAAATCCTAAAATAATTTCATAATAATGTAATATTACATTACTTTCCAAGAGTGCCCCTCCTCTTCTCTTATAAAAGGCCCCCACCTCTACCACCTTATTCACACCTTCAATCCATTTGGCTCGGCCAAACTATGATCAAATACTCTCTCAACTTACCTATATTACTCCTAGAAGCCTCACTTTGGGCAGAATCCTTCCCAAGGAATCCTTTGGCTCAAATAAAAAAGAGTTACCCGATTTTAAGGTAATGTCTTCACTTATGTTATTTTGATTTATTTTGCTTCTCCAACCCCTTAACCTCTTTTTATTCCTTTATTTTGTAACAAAACTAGTATCTTAAATATAATAGGATGTCTTTATGAGAATTATTTGATTTAAACTTACACACACCTTCATATAATGGTTAAATAACATACTGTTTCTATGGGTGGCGAAATACTGCCTCACGAAACGATGATTGTTTAATATTCTTTCAACACCTCTAATGGTGGACATTTTGATGACACTATTTTCATATATGATATATATATTATGTTTATGTTTTCATTATTCTTCTATATTTCTCATTTATGGCATACTTTATGATTTCTATTATGGGTAAACGCGATAATTTCATTTTAGGAAGTGCGGACTACCGCCCCCTCAAAGTGATTTGAATCGTTAATTCCATATGTGGGATGTATAAAGAATGGATTAAATGATATTATATATGATATTATACTGGAATTATAATACACCTTTATATCATTATGATTTAATTCCATTAAATATGAAATATAATTGAAATTAGCGTTCATGCGTACGTATGGCTTACCGTCTCCATAAACGGTGCATTTCATTTCTTACCTCTAAATGTTAAGTAATATTATGAATGAATGTGTATACTAGAAATATATGATATATATTATATATAAATCATGAATAAAATTCTGGATATAATGGATATTTTACCACATGAACAACTTGTAATTATAAGAAGTTTATTTTTGACTCAGGTACCAAAGATCGACAAAATGACCGTTATTAACATAAATAATTACATAATGTTCATAACATGGTAATAAGTGATATAAAAGGAATAATAAACTTGAAAAAGGTTCTTAATCAATTATAAATTAACTCTAGTTTATTATTCAGGAGGTTAAATAATGGTCGAGTCAAGATGGACACGAGGTAAGGGAACTTCTTAACCCAATTTCCGTTCTTTGGGTTAATCTCCTAATTTCAAATTATGTCATGATATTATTATGTCTTATCTTGTATTTGTACTTTTTTTATGTGTACTTATACTGAATAAACATAATAGATCTATTTTATTTAAAAATTGATCTTTTTAAGGGACTTCGTCTCAATCTCCTTTCATTGAGGCATATTATGTTTTATTCACAACTTTCTTTTATACGGTGTATAAACCCCTTTGACTTTTATGTTTATTCACAAGGAATCTTGTTATATGAAGCGTTTTACTAAATGACAAAAAGGAATGTTTTTTTGTCGTACGTATATGGCGACAATGACTTCTCCGCCACCGTGACCATTATTTGAGTTTCGGCTTCCTCTACAAGCCATACGTTTTTTTAAATGAAAAATAATTACAAAGTTTTAATTTTCTTTTATTTTGGTATTGAAAATGGTTTTGAAAATGTTTTTATTATATCAATATTTTGCATTTATATCTTGTTATTGAAATGTAGAAATGTTATGTTTCCTTTATGCATGTTTTATGTCATGCGATTATGTTATGGTTTATGATATGTTTAAACCTGTTCATATGAGGAATGCATTGGACTTAATAAGTGACAGGTGGAGCCCGCTATAGCTCCCCGATGCATCGGTAGGTCTCATGAGACAAACTAGTGTCTTGGCACGAGGCCTTGACAAAATCTTATTTGTAGTCTTGGCACGAGGCCTTGGCTACGTGGTTATGATAGTCTGGCATTATTCATTCCATCATTATGAAAGTGGTTATTGATATTGCATGTGATTATTCAACCAGTAGAATATCCATGTGAATAAGTAAATGGAATTATCTCATTTTAATTTTTCCATATTATGTTGAAGTTCAAGTTTAAAAGGCTTTTGTTTTATTCGTACATTGCCTTAAATGTTTTTGTTTATTTATGAAAGCTTCCACTATATTGTTATCTTTACTAAGCATTTGAGCTCACCCCTTTCAATGTTTTCATTTTTCCAGGATGTGATGAAGTATATTATGAATGACCCTCAGGGATAGTATGAGGGGATATGAAGACAAGATGTTTTTTTTAGTTTTGTTTTACTTTATGATGTAATGTAAGACTTATGAATGAATCTAGTGTTTCCAAGGCTTCTAAACTAATCGGTCTTTCGAGATTTTATCTTTTGTGATCATGCCAATGTTACGCAATAATGCACCGACTCTGGGTAACTGGGGTCGGGGCATTACAGTTGGTATCAGAGGCAGTTTAGTACTAACCTTGGAAGCTAGATTTAGATAAACTCTGATTAGAGCACATAGCCCTAATATAGACTTTGAGGATTAGTATAGAAGAACTACCTAGAATTTTTGTATTATAGATATTTTGTGAGTTTTCTGAGAAATACATCCATGTCTGGATACGAGCAGGTAGAGGTGGCTCTGGCATAGATGTACCTAGGGGTAAAACCCAAATACACCGCTTTAATCTAGACTCGAACGGGAACTGGTGCATGACAATGGGCCTTGCTGCACTCTTGGTTTCGACACTCCCGGGGGATATGCTTAGGATAATTCTAATTTTCTTTACAAACCATTATGAAAGGTTTATGAGTATATACTTCCTCAAAGAAAACATTTCTTTTTATGATTATCAATTATATCCATAAATCATTCAATTTATGATAAGTGTTTTACAAGTATGGAATTATGTATTTTGATTCATAAACTAATCTAGTTTATGACATTGTTTAGAAATAGCGCCTAGTGGGAGGAATGGAAACTGTATCAATGCATGCACTCCATGTAGAGATTTTCCTCCTTCTCAAGATAATTATTGTGGAGCTGGAGATACAACCGGTGCTGATAAACTTATCACCATACTGGGACAACTCACTCAGGTTATGAATAATAACCTTACTCGTATGGAGCATCCTGATCCGCAACGTGGAGGATCAATGTTAGACTGCTTCATGAGGAAACAACCGCCAACATTTAATGGGGGTACAAATCCATTAGTATCTGAGCAATGGATAATCTCCTTAGAGAAAATATTCCACGCCTTGGGGAGTAGCGAAACGGAGAAGGTTGTCATGGAAGTTTACCGCCTCACTGGAGATGTCGATCAATGGTGGTCGGTAATTCAAAACACAAAAGAATATGAAGAAGTATCTAATATGGAATGGAGGGAGTTAAAAGAGATTTTCTTTGAAAAATACTTTCCACATGACCATCGAGAAGATATGGAAAGGAAATTTCTGAGTCTGAGACAGAAGGAGGATGAGAATGTCGCAAAGTATAAGGATAACTTTATAAGGTTAGCGAGGCATGCTCTAGATTATATATGTAACCCAAGAAATAATATTGATCATTTCTTTTATGGGTTAAACCATTTCTCTGTCGAGCATTAGTCTCACAAACCTTATTTTCATACAAAGATATTGTCTCATATGCTATCAAGACAGAAAAGGAATTCTCTAAATCTTATGACAATAAAGTAAAGCAAGATAAGAAGAGAACGGTGGAACAAGAGACAGATAAAGGGAAAAAGGTAAATAAGGATTTTCCATTATGCGATAATTGTGGGAAGAATCACCTCGGTACTTGCCTAAAAGGAATGGGATTTTGTTATAAATGTGGAGAAAAATGTCACCAGGCTCGTGATTGAAAGGGAAAGAAAGAGTCTATCAATGTTGAATTCTACAATTGTAAGGAAATAGGGAATTATTCAAATGAATGTCCTAAGCGTTAGGGAAACTTACCTCAGAAAAGGCCAAGGGATCACGGATAGTCTTATGCTGTTACTACAGTTGAAGTGGAATAATTAATGTATTGGTGCTTTTGGACTGAAGGATTATATTATGGTTATAAGAATAGTATTATTGTACTACAGTACTTGTTTTTCTCATTAAGGTTTTAATATGATGAAGGTAATCATATTTATAGTATGTGACAATAAGAGAAACTTTACTTTGTTTGGGGAATCTGAGGTTAAAATTGATTTTGGAATTTAGATTCCTTTTAGAGAAATTCTGGGCAGAGGTATTTTGGATAACTATAAAGGTTGGAATGAATTAAGTTGAAATTTGGATAGTATTGTTTAAGGATAAAACATTTCTGAAGATTATTTTTGGAATATTATAATACTATGCTTTTAGGAAAAGAAAAACCTGCAGGTCGGGGGATAACTCGTCGCGTCGGACAAAGCTGCAGGAATCGAACCCACAACCATAGTGGGACAGGCCTTTATTACCTACCACTAGCCTATAAGAAGTCCCTGGTTTTTACAAAATATTTTTCCTAATCTAAATGGTATGTGGTAATATTTGGAACTTTATACAATTAGGATAAATAGAATATTTTTTGAGTTCATTTACCATTTGGAGTGAAAGATGGGTTTGTGGTAAACATTTATTAAAGAATGAAATTTTACATGACAAGTAAGTATATTTCCTTACGTTCTTAGTAAATATCTTAAATAAATTCCTCAACTTTATGAAAGTTAACTTAAAACAAAAACGTTGTTGGTTAACTTTTCCAACTGGGGATTCAATGACCGTTTAACCAATCACAAGTTTGTGATTTTCTTATGGTTAACTTTCTCCTAATCTTGTTTTCTACAACTCTCCATCAGACCTTGATGGTTTTTTTTCCTCTATATCTATATTTTCATAGTATCCTAGTATGGGCTATCTCGGGTGACCTTTGTACTTCTCTTTCTTTCTTTTAATGTTATAGTTTTATTAACCTTATTTCCGATGTGGATTTTCCACAAAGGTATTTTATATTTTCAACCTTTTATTTTCAAAGAAAAATTTCAAATTGCGAGGACACAATTTATTGAATGAGGGGGGAATGTAACACCCCGAGCTTCCATGATACTCTTCTCTTTCAATAATGCAATAGCTTGCATTGTACGCAAGTTCGAGATTCTAACATACCGCGACCAATCAAAATAGCCATTATGAATATTAATACCCAATTTTTGAAATTATATATATTTTATATTTCAAAATGGACTTCATTTTTGGATTTGGAATATCGAAATTATCCTATGTTGAATTTTTTGTAATTTTCTGAGAACTTCCAATTTTCGATGAATTGTGAAAAATACTTAAAAACAACTTTTTTAATCAAAATAATTTATAGTGATAAATTATAGTATTGAGTGGTTTTAAAGTATAATTAGAATATATTTTTACCATTTTATCCAACGGGGGTCATTATAATTAATTTCACTATGAAATTAAACATAAACAATTGTCAATCTTTTGATATATATTATTTCTTAAAAACACGCTATTTGTTGTGACAGCGGGAATTAATTATAAAATTAATTTATGAAACTTATATGATTGGAATTTTTTTAAATAGACATAATTTTTGAATTCGGAATATCAATTTTATCTTGGGTGAAATTTTGGCATTGTTCTGAAAAACTTCAATTTTTGATGAATAGTGAAACCACTAAGTGGTAGTTAAAAAACTGATTTTTTTGTTTAAATGAAACATTACCACTTCTGTGATTTTATTTTCAAACATCCGACATACATGGTTGTCATTAGGAAGTAAAATGTCGTTCAATAGGATTAAAATAATTTTTTGGTGAATAGTAACTTTTAAGTTTAATTAATCGCGATTAAAGGTAATTAGTGAAATTTAAGGTAAAAATGATATTATAAAAATATGAAAATACCCTTACACTTGTCCTACCCTAATTGGATGAGTCATGGCAGACCAATACAATCCATGGGTCAACTTGGGGACCCCATGGAGCCACATGGGTAAGAAAATGACAATGATAACTTTTTATTTAAAGTAAAAATAAAATTGTCACAAACATGTGTTGTTTTACTAAAACAATTATTACATGGGGATATATAAGTTAAATTTTAGACTATAAATATTCATTGGAAAGATAAAAGGATTTAATACATCATGATATTTTTTTTATAATTTTTAGACATTAAATAAATTATATTTTTTATGACACCATGATGATGCATCGATTACCTCATTAATTAACGATTTAAAAAAAATTAATGTAAAATATAAGACTTACACTTGTGAAAAACCTATTGGATGGGTATATTTCGAACCCTTATAACATTATCCTTGAAATATATAATTGTGGGACCTCTAAAATCTGAAAAGCATTTCATAATAATGTAATATTTCATTACTTTCCAAGAGTGCCCCTCCTCTTCTCTTATAAAAGGCCCCCACCTCTACCACCTTATTCACACCTTCAAGACATTTGGCTAGGCCAAACTCTGCTCAAATACTCTATCAAATTCCCTCTATTACTCCTAGAAGCCTCACTTTGGGCAGAATCCTTCCCAAGGAAGCCTTTGGCTCAAATCAAAAAGAGTTACCCGATTTTAAGGTAATGTCTTCTCTTATGTTATTTTGAGTTATTTTGATTCTCCAACCCCTTAAACTCTTTTTATTCCTTTATTTTGTAACAACACTAGTATATTAAATATACTAGGATTTTTTTATGAGAAGTATTTTATTTACACTTACACACACCTTCATCTAATGGTTAAAGAACATATTGTTTCTGTGGGTGGCGAAATACTGCCTCATGAAACGATGATTGTTCAATATTCTTTCAACACCTCTAATGGTGGCCATTTTGATGACACTATTTTCATATATGATATAAATATTATGTTTATTTTTTCATTATTCTTCTGTATTTATCATTTATTGCATACATTATGATTTCTATTATGGGTAAACGCGATAATTTCATTTTAGGAAGTGCGGACTACCGCCCCCTCAATATGATTTGAATCGGTAATTCCATATATGGGACGTATAAAGGATGGAGTAAATGATATTATATATGATATTATACTATAATTATAATAAACCTTTATATCATTATGATTTCATTCCATTAAATACGAAATATAAATGAAAGTAGCGTTCATGCGTACGTACGGCTTACTGTCTCCATGAACGGTGCATTTCATTTCTTACCTCTAAATGTTACGTAATATTATGAATGAATGTGTATACTGGATATATATGATATATATTATATATATAAATCATGAATATAATTCTGGATATAATGGATATTTTACCACATGAACAACTTGTAATTATAAGAATTTTATTTTTGACTCAGGTACCAAAGATCGACAAAACGACTGTTATTAACATAAATAATTACATAATGTTCATAACATGGTAATAAGTGATATAAAAGGAATAATAAACTTGAAAAAGGTTCTTAATCAATTATAAATTAACTATAGTTTATTATTCAGGAGGTTAAATAACGGTCGAGTCAAGACAGACACGAGGTAAGGGAACTTCTTAACCCAATTTCCGTTCTTTGGGTTAATCTCTTACTTTCAAATTATGTCATGATATTATTATGTCTTATCTTGTATTTTTACTTTAGTTATGTGTACTTATACTGAATACACATAATAGATCTATTTTATTTAAAAAATGATCTTTGTAAGGGACTCAGTCTCAATCTCCTTTCATTGAGGCATATTATGTTTTATGCACAACTTTCTTTTATACGGTGTATAAACCCCTTTGACTTTTAAGTTTATTCAAAAGGAATATTTGTATACAAAGTGTTTTACTAAATGAAAAAAAGGAATGTTTTTTTGTCGTACTTATACGGCGACAACGACTTCTCCACCGTCGTGACCATTATTTGAGTTTCAGTTTCCTCTACAAGCCATACATTTTTTTAAATGAAAAATAATTACAAATTTTTAATTTTATTTTATTTTGGTATTGAAAATGGTTTTGAAAGTGTTTTTATTATATCAATATGTTGTATTGATATCTTGTGATTGAAATGTGGAAATGTTGTGTTTCCTTTATGCATGTTTAATGTGATATGATTATGTTATGGTTTATGATATGTTTAAACCTGTTCATATGAGGAATGCATTGGACTTAATAAGTGACAGGTGGAGCCCGCTATATCTCCTTGATGCATCGGTAGGTCTCATGAGACAAACTAGTGTCTTGGTACGAGGTCTTAAAAAATTATTATTTTTAGTCTTGGCACGAGGCCTTAGATACGTGGTTATGATAGTCTGACATTATGCATTCCATCATTATGAAAGTGGTTATTGATATTGCATGTGATTATTAGACCAGTAGAATATCCATGTGAATAAGTAAATGGCATTATCTCATTTTAATTTTTCCATATTATGTTGAAGTTAAAGTTTAAAAGGATTTTGTTTTAGTCATACATTGCCTTAAATGTTTTTTTTTATTTATGAAAGCTTCCGCTATATTGTTATCCTTACTGAGCATCTGAGCTCACCCCTTTAAATGTTTTAATTTTTCTGGATGTGATGAAGTATATTATGAATGACCAGCATGGATAGTATGAGGGGATATGAAGACAGGATGTTTTTTTAGTTTTGTTTTACTTTATGATGTAATGTAATACTTATGAATGAATCTTGTGTTTCCGAGGATACTAAACTAATCGGTCTTTCGAGACATGATCTTTTGTGATCATGCCAATGTTACGCAATAATGCACCGACTCTGGGTAACTGGGGTCGGGGCGTTACACATGTAGTTTTGTATGTGTGAAATTTAATTCCAAAATATATGATTTTTTGATTGAGTTTATAAATATTAGATTTATAATTTTTTTATCCCAACAATTGGATGTTGTGTACATCCACTAGTGAAACGTTTGGAAGGTCATCAGAAAGTTTTTACTTAATTTAGCTAATCAAAAAGAGAATGTTTTCATATTTTTTCCACATAGTAAAAGTTAATTTTATCAAAAAAATCTTTTGTAAATCCATTGGATGGATAACAATTTATAGAGAAACCTATATATATTTTCATATAGGAAAATATTAATATTACTATGTCGATAAATGTGAAGATCAAAAATTGTGGAAACACAAAATTTTGTACATCAACAGGATGTGTGATGATATATAAAAAAGTCATGTAATGTAAAACATTAGGATAACATGAACCTATTATTTCGATTATCATAATTCAAGACATGATTTGAGTAATATATGAATAGTCAATTGAAACTCATATTTGAGGACACTTTGATAGTGAATGTTTAATATGATATTTTCCAAGGAATTTATTAGAGTTAAATGGTAAATGCATCATGTGGAAAAATTTTAATTTGAGCATTCAAATTTAATTTTTTAAGGAGGAATGAGTATATGAAGATGATAATGATCATTCAGAATTAATTATTCCAATTTTTATAGAGTGGAGGTATCTTTACAAAGACTTCAAGAATGATTTTGTTAGGTCAATAATTGTAAAGAAGAGAACATTAAATTTGAGAGAATGTTTGGGAAGGCCAAAACATCATGTTCCAGATCAAGCAGTTCTAGATAAATATGATCAAAGGAATATAAACTAGTTGGAGGAGTTATATAAGGAAATAAATTTGATTAATAATTTCAATATGTCAATGTATGATGTTGTGAGATCTCTAGCACAATACTCTTGAAATGAGTAGAGGGACGACATTCATGTTACAAACAATTGATGATCAAGTTAAATTCAATATTTCATCCATGAATAAGATTATGAACAACTTATGATGAATTTTTGTTGTAATATAAACAATGATAAATCATCTATTGAGATATAGGTGGTGGTTATCACTAGACATATCAACTCTGGGACCTAGTGTCAAGATCCTTCACTTTCGTAAAATAAATATGTAATTTTTGAGGAAAAATTCATCCCGCACCATATTAATTCAATGACAGATAAAATAAATTTGTTAATTTGTCACTTGATTGTAGATGAAATGTTTGTGAGAATGTTCCCACAATGACTTTAAAATTGTAAAAATCTGAAAGCATTTTTCCTTTACATTATCTATATATAATAAAGTTTAGGTGGTCATGAAGTGTCATTAAAAATCCATAAATCCTATTGGATATAGAAATTTCATCAAAAATAAAGGAAGAAACAATTTATGATGAAAATAATCTTTAAAAGTTGGCCATAAAAATTTACCCCACCCACCCTCTCAGGGTGACTACATAGTCCACTAGGAATCTAACGTTGTATTAGAGAAATGTTACCTCTCTTTGGATAAACTAGTAATAGTTCATGGTTCTATTTAACTATTTTATACAAAGTGAATCATTCCATAAATTGGGTAGCGTATTTATATGAAAATTAGTAATATTTAAACCTCTTTGTTGGACTCGTATTTTTTAATGCTCACAAATTATGTTTAACTATTTTAAATCATGTTTACATATTTTAAATCTTGTTTAATCAATATCATTGTGTTTCAATATGTTTATGTTTAATCTTAACCCATTATGATAGTATTACATATTAATACATATTGAAGATATTTGATAATGTATGAGTCACTATTAAGGTGAACTCGAAGTCACCATTTCTATGTCCAAACGTTCTCACTATTTAGTTTGAATATTGACAATGTACAAAAAAACATTTCAAAGAAACTATTATAGTGACACTATTGTATCATGCTACCAGTTCCATAACATTTTCAAAGGACCATACACCGTTTCAAGAGAAATCGTTTCTCACAAAGGACTTAACATCATTTCCACAACACCATTACATCACTTAACTATTTAAGAGTTTTCCAAAACTGTTAGAGACTCATCTAGAGGCACTGCATATAAGCAAAGTATGAGTCACCAAGGAATGTGTCACTAATTTTGAATCACCATTCCAATGACATTGTTCCTTTGTCAATGCTGAGTGTTACATCGTTCCATACATAGATAGTTCTAACTTATTCCAATTAAATTCAAAATTATTTCTAACAGACATATTTTTGATATTTAATGACACTGATATTATTAATGATTTTTGAAAACATGATAATTGGGAGTACAATGTATGAGATATATAAATCATGATTCTTTTATGCCAAAATATAAAAACCTGATGATTAATATATTATGGAAGATGAGATTTATAATATAATAGAGTGTCACATACCAGACCACAATGAAAAACCACGATAATACATCTTTATTATTGAGAATAAAATAAGAACTTACTTTGAACCATCCTGGGAACATCCACGTAGAAGCAGCAACTCAAAGAAGAAGATCTATGAAGAACATCTCATGTAACAATAAACTAGACCACATAAATCACGAAACTATGTTTCTATGTCTATTTCTCTAAGAGGACTCGTACTGCAAATCTTCTTCATCAAAAGATTCTAGAGGATCATATAAAAACTCTCAGATCATTTCTAATCCCTTCTTATTATATTCTTCTCTATTGGTTACTATTATATTATTCCTTTGAGTAGTGTGTTTATTTGTAATTAAAACACACACTATCTCAAGTGCTAAAATAGGGGATATAATATATCCTCTCACTACTTCTGTCTTACACATTTTTTCTCCAATGAATAATTGTGTAAGAGTTTTTTGGGTGACCTGGTAATGTTTTCTTCCCTCGTAAAAATATGGTAGAGGTCTAGTTTTCTTGGACAACTTATTTTCCATTGCAAACCCTGATCTTGGATGTAGAGAAATATTGTATATATATGTATATATTTCTTGGTGGAAGGTGATCTCTAAGTAAATAGGACTATATCTATTCTTGAGGTGAAACCTCTTGTTTTATCCACTGTGTTGAAATTCTATATTCTTGATTATGTTTGTTTAGTCAAATCAGATAAAATTACATTGCATTGATAGTTATTATTATAGAGTGTTTATTATAGAATTTTTTTAGTATACTAATTTCAAATGTTGAAGTAACTTCATAAATTTATTTAACTAAGAATTAATCAATCTTGGAGGAATCATTCAAACTCTCAAATCATTTACAATTCTGATACACTGGTTAATTTCCATGTTTGATTTCAAATTAGGGGGACTTTCAAATAAATAATTTTTAATTTAATTTTTTTTATAATAACTCAATTCAACTCCCTATATATTGTCATACTCCGACCAATAATTGGTATGAGAGGTTTTTTTAAAAATCTTTTTAAGTATTTTCAATTGTGAGTTTAGTTGTGTTTTTATGTATCTCTAAATATAGGTTAGTTATAATTTCTTTATCTATTTAAAGCCCCTATTAATTATTATTTTTTTATGAATAAAAGATTTGAAGGTGTTTCTACCAACATACCTCCCCTATTAAATGGAAATAATTATTTCTAGTGGAAAATTAAGATGAAAATGCAATTATAACGTATGTGTTTTGAAATTTGGTCTTCCATTATAGATGAATATAAGGTTCCTATTACTGCCCGAAATACTTGGGGTGACCCACCCATAACTGGTTATAATAATAACTACAACGCTATTAATGCCTTAAATTTCTCTTTAAGAGATGACAAATTCGATTGTATTTAAGCATTTAAAACAACCCATGAAATTTTGGATACTCTTGTTATTTCATATGAAGGATCCACTAATGTTAAAGAGATTCTAATAAACACATATACTATCAATTATGATAACTTTAAGATGAATACTAATGAACTTATATCTGATATGTATCTCATGTTCAATGAAATATTAAATACTATGATTTCTCTAGGAAAGGAAGATACAACTAAGTAATAAATCAACTTAATTTTTAGATGCCAGCCATATAGATGGAGGGGGGAACATCAATTTCAATTAGAGATTTATATGATATCAGTATGTTTCCAGTTATGGAGTGATAGTAATATTGATGTTGTACAAGGAAAAAAACTCAACAAAGAAGAATATGATGAACAAAGTAGATATTCACTGGATTACAAAACCATTACAACCAAAAATAAAGAAAAGGAAAAGGTAAAAGCTCATTATGATAGATCAAGTAATGAAGATTCACTATCCGAAAATGATGAAGAAACGGCTCAAATAGACAGATGGTTAAAACAAATTTATAGAAAGAATATGTTTTTTTGGAATCCTAGCTACAAAAGAAAATATGACAACGAGGGAAATTGAAAAAAGGATTGGATGAAATATAAAAAACTCAATTGAGATAGTTTACTATGAATGTAGGAAAAGAGGGGATGTAAAGGATTACATTCCAAAGTTTAAATATAAGAAGAAATATGAGTAAAAAGATAAAATATACAATGAAGGACACATGGAGTGCTTTTGAGGTAGCTCTAGTGAGTCAGAATCATCACATGATGAGAAAGGTGACAAGTCAAACATGTGTTTTATGAAAAACACATCTGAGGTAACACTAAAATCTCTAGCTCATAATTCATACTATTATGGAGATGAATCCAATTCTAAGAATATTTATAATGAATAAAAATTTTAATATTGAAATATTCATTAAAACACATGTAATGAGTTAAAAGAAAAATATAATAGTTTAATGAAACAACATTCTCTCACCTCTATTGTCAAATCTGAAAACACTATGGAAAAATAGAATAATTGTCAATTTCTTAATGAGAACAATGATCGTAAACAGTCTAATGAGAAATTAAAAAAGGATATAGAAAATTTTACCAATAGAAATAATACACTTACACAAATTCATGGAAAAAAAGTTGCACCAAAATATACAACTCGTGTAGGATACCAATCAGGGAAAAAGGAATCTGGTCAGAAAAAATTTGTATTAAAATCTAGAAAAATTATTTTCATGCATAGAATTGTAAAATCTGTTGCAAGTTTCAACAGTGGAAAATTATTCAATGTTTATAGTATTTATAGACCAAACAATGTTTATTTTTCCATTACATTGAAAATCTATTTATTGAAAACCGATGAATTAAATACGGGGTTCCCAAGCATTAATTACTAATATCACTGGACCCTAGTAGGTATGGGTCACAATGTTTTTACATGGTTAAATTACATTTGTAGGTAATATATTTGAAGAGATCCTGTATAAATCTATGGTATTTTGATAGTGTATGTTCATGACACATTATAAGAGATTATTCATTCTTCAAGAATCATATAAGGATTTATAGTGCACATGTCACCTTCGGTGACAATGATAATGGAAAAATAATTGGCCTTGAACAAATTGGTAACTCTAATTTAGTTTTAATTTCTAATTTAATTTTTGTTGATGGTCTAATGTATAATATTCTTAGCATCTCTTAATTATGTGATGACGGTTTCAATGTTAAATTTTAAAAAAATTCATGTAATGTTTTTTATTATAATTTTTTAGTATTTACAGCTTTTAGAAATGAAAATATTTATGATTTTAATTTAGATTACTTAACTTCTCAAAATATATCTTTGCTATGTGCCTTTAAAAAAGTGTCACAAAACCAACACGATTCAACCCTGAACCGGTAACCCGAGGTGGTCTACGACATGTCCCTAGGGGCCTTCCTGACACCCCCAGATGGAAACTACTATCAGACATCAAAATAAACCAAGTAGGAATGATTTATCCCAATGAATAAACATGCTCCAAATAAATAAATAGACCAATTGAATCCCATAAAAAATTAAATAGAATTTAGTTACAAAGAAAAAATAGATTAAACTAAAAAAACTGAATCAAAAACCAAAACCGAAACCGAACAACACCAACCAGATATCCATATCTCCTCTTGGTTACTTCCATCCATAAGACCACAACACTCGAAGAGTTGTCTCCAACTAAGAAACTTGAACTAGAAATGAACCTGTGACTGGAATGATATAGATAGGAGTGAGCACAGAAATGCTCAAAAAGAATTCCAAAAGTAACCCCCCAAATCCATGCATCTTTCATTTTTATAACAGTCTAATAATACTAGTTTGTACTACCATTATAAAAATAATATTTTCACAAATAAAATTCATTTTACAAACTAAAAATCACAATTCCATTTACCTTACAATTCTAATACGAGGAAATGAATTAAAAACGGGTGCACACAAACTTTTCCAAAATATATACATTGAAATACTTCTTAAAACCAACCATAAATTCACATGTTTCCCACAAAAACACCCTAAACAAGATATAGGGTACGATTCCACACACAATAAGGGAAATGGTACCAATAGTGCTCATATCGAAGGATAAATGAAATCAAAGGAACTTTGAGGAAAATCATAATATACCAATACCTACCTCTACATACCTAGTAGAATTCCTCACACAATAGATTCAATCACCCTAACTCCCAGACACCCTTTCTAAAGTCAGACATAGGGGCCTAATCCCATAGCAATAAACTCACATATCTACCTACTATGGGCCACTAGAATGTGCGCGAACATCACGTGCAACAATTATTCTCAGTAAACCTCCTTACTATGCTTGGTTACCATGCTATGTTCACAAAGGGGTGGTCCACAAATTAAAACAATAAGAATCATATATAAACATGAACACTACACAATAAAACACTACCCCGACTGCCTCAAAGTTAGTCCCTTTCCTTAAAATTAATATAATTTGAAGGAGTACCCATATCAAGGTCTCTCCCATCTCATGATCATCAAATGAGGCAAGAGACCTAACCAGAGAGAGGTTTTCAAAAAATACCACATCAATGATCCCTAATAGTCCATATAAAAATCCCACACATCCATCCCTTTTTAATTATCCAATTTAAAATTTTATTTGGGCCTTTAGCTTTACCACATTCAACCATTTATTAAAATAATTTATAAAGAATTTTTAAAACAACCCCCAATACCGACTTTAAACAAAGTGAAAAAACAGGCCATTAGACAAAGAAATTTACAAAATGGTGACCATGTTCCTTTTTAAAACCAAGTTGAAACACACCAAACTCATGGGAGTTCCAAACAAGATTTCACAACACTCCCAAGAAAACACTCTTTTTCAAATCGCCAAACATCCATATTTTCTAATCACTCACCCAATAATTTTTCATGGCTAATCAAGCCAAACTAGAGGGAACATATTTGAAGTTACTTTTTAAGAACTAGGAGTAATTATTCTCTAATTTTGTAAAACATGGGAACATTTTAGGGGAAATAGAAGTAAGGGGAGAAGAGGTACCCTTGAGGGAGACTAGTTTTAGAGTGTCTTCTTCACCTGGTTGCACAACCATGTGCGATCCTAGTGCACCATTGGTTGTGAATTCATCCAACGGGATACTCTAAAACCAATAAAATCATTTGAAACCCAATTTCATAAATCCATGATTTAATTTCAACCCAAAACCATCCATTTGACTCATTTATAAAATACAACACAAGTTCATAAACCAAATATTCCTTTTTAAAACATGCTTCAAACCATAACAAGAAAAATCACCATGTTTCACACATATAATAGAAAAAAATGATAAAACCCAATTTCACAAAGTGTTTTAATGGGAAAACACCCAACTCAATCAACTAATTTCACCCAAAGATTACAAAATTCATTTTAACCAACACTTAGGGAACAACACACAAGGTCATAATCCATGATTCATTTAAAACCCATTTTTTAACAACACCATACAACATTAAAACACTACAAAAAGCTATACATAGGTACCATTGAGGTGTGTAGTAAGATAATAAATTGATTAAAAACACCATGCATCAATGGACAAGCAATGGAAAGAAAAATCATGGATTCACCTACATTAGCTTTGTGTGAATGGAATAAAACTTTTTGGATAGGTATATCTAATCCTTAAAAATAATCCAAACACCCTAGACACATGAAAATGACCCAAAATCATCCAACCCAAACCCTAGGGTTCATCCAAAGGTGATTCAAGACTTGAGAGAGTGATGAAATGAGAGAGGGTAAATAGGATAAGAGGAAAAGGGATGATTTGATAAAGAACCAATGACCTTTGGTGAGAATACTCCCAAAATATGACAAAAAAAATGGATGATGAAGGGGGTGGCTCCACTGGTCGATGCCCAATGGAAAGGGAATCATTTTGGTGGTGGAATCACCCAAATTAGAGCTCCACATCAAATGTTATTTATCCCGTAATGGGATGCATGGTTTTTTTGCATGGTTTGGAAAACTATGCCCAAATCATGCACAACATACAAAGAAAACTCATGAACCCTTTTAGGGTTTGGTTTCATAGTTTGGGAAAACCATTAGCAATCTGTTTAACCTGAAAGATTGGCTAAAAACTTAGAAATGGCACCCCCATCACTTGGAAATCCCACCCAGTGGTCCTTAAATGTTTTAAACACAATATGGAGACACTGAATGCATCTCAAACACTCCCACATGCCAATGTTTTCTCAGAACCTTCACTATAACCATGAATTGGGTTATAAGAAAACAAATACCACCAAAACACAAGGACTTTTGTTTGACACCCAACCCAAAACGCATCCAAAATATCCATCAATCAGAAATAAATAAAAGTAATGAGTATTCCAGGTTGGGGTGTGACAATTCTCCCCACCACAGATAGTTTCTACCCCCAGAAAGTCACACACCCATAATTCGGTCAAGATTAGAGTATATTCCCAAAAAACCTGAAGAAAACTGAGAATCTAGGTTCTAACTTAATCTATAAAGCTCAGACCTGACCGATTGAAGAATAGACTATAGTGAAATACTGAGGGAGAACGCAAGAGGGTTCTCCCAAAAAGAACTCAACTATCAGGGACTCATCAATGTTCAAATACACCACCATGAATTAAACAGGATCTGGGGACTTTAACATTCAAAATTTTCAAGGAAGATTGATTGGTTTTCCAAATTGTGTGCCAACCATTCGAAACACTATAGCCCAAAAGGCACCATGCCGCATGGTTATGTGACCTACCACACTATCATGCACTGGCCATCCAGTTGGTTCTTTCTGCATGGCTGAGGCCACACAATTTTGACTATTCATGTCATAACCGTGATTCACCTGGGAAAATTTTCCCAAAAACTCTAGAAACCAAATACCTTTATAGGGATCAAACCCACACTTCCATATACAAGTATCAAAATACAACTACTGAAATAGGGAAACTTATAAACGCACCAGACCAACAATATTTTAATTATAAAAATCCCATGAATCCCAATCAAGCACTAATAAAATTCATAACATAGACTGAACTAAAAAAAAGGTAAGTCAAACTTGAAGGAGAAATGAAAAATCCCAAGGGACACTTTTAGATAGACTCAATTGTTTAAGTTACAAAAGAACATGTACATCATGGATTTACAATGAAATGATAAAATTACAACAGTAAGAAAATAAGAACAAGTAAAACCTTATATAACACCATCGCAAAATGGAAATAAAAACTAGGATGGGGATTCACCCCCCGTCAACACCTGTCTGTGCATGAGATTCACCTTGAGGCCTATGTATGGGGATTTGATGGACAAAGAATCATATGATTCATGGGTAGGTACTATAATTACCAGGTCAATATTCATTCCCCAAATGGAGCTTCTTGTTGAAAATTTTCTAGCATCCCAAACAACCACAGAAATGACCAACTTCAGAGGAATGTGACATGACAGCTGGGAATTCCCAAACAAGCCTTATTGATGGAACACCCAAAGGTGTCCTGATGAACTAGACGCCAAGACCAACAAAGATAACCCCTTTGAGATGGTTCCTCTGGCATGAAATCCTTCTGAGATAGGGAACCTTTATAAAATACAACCACCAGTAGCTACTCTCTAAAATCCAACGATGATAAGACAACCAACCTCCACTATTCCCAATCTAGACCCTTAAACAGACCTGATACTAACCAAATCTAATAATCCATGGTGTCCCCAACAACTTAATGGAACACTCTTCTTCCATAAAACCACCACTAGCGGACCCCAACCACCTAGAAGTACAAGTAATATCTGAAAGGAACCGACACCTAGGCATGACTCATTAGAAACAGTAGAAACCTTCAAGGGCGGTATACTCTAAACAATACAAAAATATGAAATCAAAACCAACATATAGCCAAGAAAATACCGTCACAATAAAAATCCAATTTTTTTTTAAAAATAATTTTCCATTTAAAATTACAAACTATCTTATCCCAAGACCATCATTCAAATAAAAATTCCACTTTTCATAGGACAAAAATCCACTTCTCAGGGAAAAACTAATTTCCAAAACCTCTATATTTACAAAACACACCCATTGAATCCTATGAATCATCACATATATTTACACCCTTTTCCGACCAAAATTTCCCCACACATGTCCCCCCCCACACATTCTATACATACCCACACACATGTGATCCTCCACATGGAATACCAAGGATTTCACCCTTTCTTTCTTCATAAAACCCCAAAAATTTTCAATTCTAAAATTCCACATTAACAATTTAAAACCATATGAGGGAAAAAATTTCAATTCCAATTACATTTTCTTTTTAAAAGCCCGTTTTAATTTAAATAACACATTTACCACAAACAAAATCAAAACAAAACACAACTTATATGGAATTACCGGAATGAGGAACTTGTAGTTATGCTCAACCTGGAGACATGGTTGTGAGATGAGCCCCAAGTAAGAATAAACGACTAAGATGAGCTCAACCCTACACCCATACTTCACATCAGTCAATACACCATATGATGTCATGATATGAAACCGACCCACCTCCATTTTCATTCCTCACACAAAATAATACCAGATGACTCAAAACCAACAGTACCCCTGGAAACTTGTGGTTCAGATTGAGTAGGGGTTCATGAAGCCCTTCCCATGTCTACCTCCTGGGTCTCTAAAGTCTTAATATCACTCTACCAAACACCCCCAAACAACAAGAACCTCTTTTGATACCATTTTTTCATGAACCACCACGAGTCATCCCTGAATTGTTCACCCGAGCCGGTCCGCCAAATGCCCCATGGGGCATTCTTGATCCCCCTGGGATTAAAAATAGGGTTGTGAATCAAAATAAACCTATTTGGAATGATTTAGACCAATGAAACAACTAGGATTAAATAAATAAATAGGCCAAATAATCCTATACATAATAAATAAATAGAATTTAGTTACAAAGGATATATATATATTAAACTAAAAAAAACTAAAACCAAAACTAAAACCAAAACTGTAGCACACTAACAAGATCTCTATGTGAACTCTTGGTCATCTCTATCCAATATACCACACCTCTCAATGATCAATCACGAACCAAAAAACCTAAACTAGAAACGAACTTGTGACTAGAAATATATATATAGGCGTGGGCACTGAAATTCTTAGTGGGAATGCCAAAAGTAACCCGCAAGAATCATTGCATCATACATTTCCAAAACATCCCAATAATACTTGTTTGAACTACAGTTATAAAAATAAGTTTTCCACATATAAAATTCATTTAAAAAACTAGAAATCACAATTCTACTTCCCTTACAATTCAAATACCAATAAATAAATGAAAAAGGGGTGGACACAAACTTTTCCAAAACATATGCTTTGAAATACTTTTCAAAACCAACAAAAAATTAATTATTTTTCAAAGAAAAAAAACCAAGATCAAGGGTATGTTAACACCCATAAGTAGGGAAATGGTAGAAATAGTGCTCTTATCTAAGAATCATGAAAACCATAGGTACTCAGAGAAAAAACATAACATATTAATACCTACGACTCCATCCACTTTAGCATGCCACACACGATGGAATAAAATTCCCTAACAGCTGACCACCCTTTTTCAGGTCGGATTGTGGGGACCAATCCTATAGCAAGAAACCATAATATTCACCTACTATGGACACTGGAGAGTATGTGAAATTCTAGTGCAGTAATCGTTCTATGTAAACGTCCAAACCATGATAGGTTTTCATGCGATAATCACAAGGGTTGGGACAAAATTTCAAACCACAATCCTCACATATAACCAAGAACACTAAACAATCCAACACCACCCCATCTACCTCGGAGTTAGTCCCTTACCTTAAAATAAATATAATTTAAAGGAGGACTCGTATTGTTGTCCCTCCAATCTCATGATCGTCAAACATGGCCAGAGACCTAACCAAAGATAGTTTTCCCAAATATACTACTTCAAATATATCAAACAGACCTTGTACAAATCCCACACATCAAACCCTTTATAATTATCCCTTTAAAAATTCCAACCGTGATTTTATCTTTACCACATTCAACCATTTATTGAAAACATTTATAAATAATTTGTAAAACAATCCCCAACACTAACATTAAACAATGTGGCTAAAAGGTCCATGAGACTAAGCATTAACAAAAAAATGTTCCCATGTTCCTTTTTAAAAACCATGTTTGAAACCACCATACTCACCGAAGTTTGAATAAGGCATTCCCCACACTCATAATCTGACACTCTTTTACAAAACTCCAAATGAATATAGTTTCCCACCAATCACGCCAACATGTTTTGTAGCCAACCCGGCCAAACCACAGGGAACACATTTGACATTACTTTTGAAACACTAGGATTAAAAATTCTCTAATTTTGGAAAACAGGGGAACATTTTAGGTAAAATAAAAGGAAGTGGCGAATAGGTACCCTTTAGAGAGACTACCAAAATATTTCCATCTTCACATGGTTGGACAACCATGCGTGCACCTAGTGAACCCATGGTTGTTCCTCCATTCAATGGGACACTCTCAAACAAATCAATGCATTTTAAAACCAATTTCATAAATCCATCATTTACATTCAACCCCAAAACATCCATTTCAATCATTTATAAAATATAACACATGTTCATAAACTAAAAAACCCTATTTACAACATGCTTCAAACCATACCAAGAAAAATCACCGTGTTTCACACATAGATTCTGAAACATGATGAAACTCAATTGAACAAAACATTTCCATGGGACAAAACTCCACTCAATCATTTGATTCCACCCAAAGATAACAAATTTCATTTTAACAAACACCTAGGGAACATTACACAAGGGCATAAACCAAGAATCATGTAACACTACATTTTTAAAAACACGAAAAAACATTTAAAAAAATCACAAAAATCTATAATGAGGTACCATGGAGGAGAAAATAAAGATAACATTTTAATTAAAAACATCATACATCAATGGAAAATAAATAGAAAGGAAAATCATGGATTCGCCTACCTTAGGCTTGTAAAAATGGAATAAAACATCAAAGAGATGGGGATCTATGCCCCACGAACAATCTGCACACCCTAGACACACAAAAATGACACAAAATCAGCCAACTCTAACCTTGGGGTTCATCCAAAAGGGTTCAAAGCCAATATATAGTGTTGAAATGAGATAGGTATAGAGGAGAAGAGGAAAGGGGAAAATTTGGTGAAGAACCACTGACCTTTGGGAAGAAATCCCCTAAAACATGACCAAAAAAGATGGAGGATGAAGGGGGAGGCTCCACATGTTGATTCCCAAATAAAAGGGATTTATTTTGGAGGTGTAATCACCCAAATTTGAGATCCACCTCAAATGTTATTAATTCCATAATAGGATTTAGTTTTTTGTTTCATGTTTTGGCATACCATGTGAAAACCATGAAAACAGTTCTAGGAAAACACCTGCAACCTTGTAGGGTTAGGTTGCACAGTTTGGGAAAACCATCCTTAAACCGTGTGACCAGAAATAATGGCTAAAAACTAAAAATGTCTCCCCAAACACATAGTAATCCCACCCAATGATCCTTGAATTTTTTAAATTCAATATGGAGACACAAATTGCAACTCAAACCCCCCCAACATGCCACTCTCTTCCCAAAACATTCACAATAACCCTGAATTGGGTTATAAAAAAACAAATACAATTAAAACACAAGGACTTTTGTTGGAAACCCAAACTGAACCTCATCCAAATGATCCAACATAGAGAAATAAATAAAATGAATGTGTATCGAATGTCGGGGTGTGATAGAAAGGGTCTTGGATATATAATAAGAGATTAGGACATTGTAATATTCACTCACATAGGATGATTTAAAGGAAGGGTTAGTCAAGGATCTACCAAAACTATAATTTCCAAATTACAAAGTCTATAATCATTGTCAAAAATTTAAACAACACAAAATCTATTTCTAAATAAAGAAATAATTTTCTTATTCTAAACCTCGTTAGTTGGTTCACATGAATTTATTTGAACAATCTATAACTTCAAGTCTTAATGGGATAAACTATGTTTATTTTCAAGTATATGACTACTTGAGATATGCATGGACATTATGTCTTTCACAAAAAGTGATGCATTCTCTCTTTTCACTACATTTTATAGAACAGTAACAAGATTAAGTTGTCTTAGGATAAAAACCATAATGAGTTCCCATGGCTGTTAGTTTGAAAATAAAGATTTTGAGTACTTCTTCTCACAAAATAGATATAGTCATAACATCATTACTCCAAGAACACGCCAACATAAGGGATTTGTAGGAAGAATAAATATAACCTTATAAGAATTAGCTTAGACTATGCTTAATGAATATAATATACCTATTTACTTTTGGGATGAATATTTCAATAGAACTTGTTCTAAAATTAATAGAGTCTTGATTATACATATCATTAAGAAAACCCTTCATGAGTTGTAGAACAATAGGAAGCCCAAAGTTAATTAATTTAATATTTTTGGTTACAAAATCTATATTCTTTATAGTAAGGATAATTGTGATAAATTTCCATCCAAAAGTGATGAAGGAAACTTTCTAGATTATTCAACCTATAGAAAAGCCTATAGAGTCTTTAATAGAAATCCAAGTGTTTGGAAGAATCTGTTAACATCAAATTTTTAAAATATATACATCTGAATCTAATACCTCCTTAGAAAACCTTTAGTATGATCGGTCAAATCTAGACATAACTACCAAATCATATAAACCTGTTGTTAATTAAGAAACTGGCTAAATCATCCAATTTTTTAAATTCTATAGACTCTAGTCATGATGAACCCAAAACTATTGAAGAAGATAAATTTACAAGACCTTCTTTTTCTAAACCTATAAGAACTCTTAAGACCCATCTTTTAGATGTTGTATTTGGGGAAATCAAAAAAAATAACTCAAACTAGAGCTTCACATAGAAACCAGGAAGATAATTTAGCATTTTTGTAAAATCTTGAACCTCAGTACATCAATGATTCAATCAATGATGACGTTTGGTTAATGTATATGCAATAAGAACTGAACTGTTTGAATGAAATAATTTTTGGAAACTAGTTGATAGGACAAAAAACTGCTTCTCTATAGGCACACAGTATGTGCTTAGAAATAATATAGATGAATCTGGAACTATTATAGAAATAAATCTAGATTGGTTTCACAATGATATATTATAGAATAAGTAATTTACTATAAATATACTTTTTCACTAGTTTCTATACATGAATCCATTATAATCTTGATAATATATGAATAACATCTAAATTTCAAACTATATCAAATGGATGTCAAGAGTTCATTCATAAATGGGTATACAGTTGGGGATGTTTTTTTAACAACCCCTATATTTACCAACAATCATTTTCCAAATTATTTTATTAAATTAACAAAAGAATTGATTGTTTTAATACAAGCTCCAAGAGCTTGGTAAGATAGGATCAACACTTTTCTTATTTCCAAAGGTTTTAAAAAAGGAATAGATGATCCTATAATTTTTATAAGAATACTTTTATAATGATTTTTTAGTTGTAAAAATCTATGTTAATGATGTTATTTTTTTATCTTCAAAAAATTCTGTATGTATTGATTTTTCAGAAATGATGAAAAATGAGGTCAAAATGATTTTAATGTGTAAACTAAAATTATTTCATGGATTTTAAATATTTAAAAATAAATAATGTATTATTTTAAATGATATTAAATATACTAAATAAAATTTAAAACATTTGGGATTGGATATCATTAAAATATGTGATATTCCTATGAGTACCACTTGTAATTATGACCTTGATGAAAATTGAGAATCAGTTTATCAAACCAATTAAAGAGGAATTATTTGATGTCAATTATACTTGACTGCTAGCTGGCCTAATATTATTTTTAGTGTATGTATGGGTGCTCATTTCCAAGAAAATACAAAAGAGCCACATCTTCTTAATGTTAAATGAATTTTCATATACCTCAAAAATACTACAAACAGAGTTTTGTTCTATCATATAAGAAAATCATTTGACAAAGAAAGTTATTATGATAATAAATTTTGTGGTTGTAAGTTAGATTGAAAAAAAACCTCAAGAACATGTCACTCATTGGGAAAATCAGTAGTAACAATGGTGTAGTAAAAAAGAAAAATGATATTGCATTATCTACTTCTGAAGCTCAATAAATTGTTGTTTGTAGTTGTTGTCCTCAAATTTTGGGGAATAAACACACTTTTCTAAATTATGGATATCAATTTATACATGTCCCTATAAACCATGAAAACACTAGTAGTATTAATATATCTAAGAATATAGTTTCTCATTCATGAAAAAACATATTAATGTAAGACATCACATTTAGAGAGATCTTTATGAAAGCTGTGATATTAATTTATAATTCATTGGAATAGAACATCAACATGATGATATTTTCATTAAGACATTAATTTTCAAAAGAATGAGATAAATCATAAATGAATTGAGAATGATAATACTTGGGTGACCATTTAATGTCTCAGTGTTTATTATCTAACTATAACTATCTCACAATTTACTTTGTCACCATTTATTGTCTCACAGTTTACTGGCTCACTATTTTCTATCTTAATAACTGTTGTCTCACCGATCAGAGTCACAATGTACCGATGCCACCATAATTATCTATTCCGATATCACCATTTTGACTCAGATTTCAATATTTTGTAATCTTTTTCTACATAACTATTTTAATTCTGATATTTTACTTTTATGTTATATTTTTTAATTTGATACTATTCGAATTCCTAAATGAGGAAAACCCATCACTACAGTTCAATTATTACATGTGATCTTCACTCCTGAAACTAAAATCATTCTCTCTCAAACTCTTTTTCCTCCTTCAAAACCTCTCATCATGTCAAAAAATACAATGATGAATCATCCATCATCCTCAACCCCTATGAAGTGCATGTCTTCGAAGAAAGTGAAACGAGCTCCAATCATAAATCATGAGGAACCGTTGAACCATGATATTGCAGATCGTGTCATCGTGCTAGAAAATGAAGTGTGTTCAAAATTTATTCTCACGATTATGTCTCTAATTCATAGAGTTTTGGTAGAACATGGATGGATGGAAATGTTTAGAAATGAAAATATACCCATATACCCAAAACTAGTTTTTGAGTTATATAAATATTTGCAATTTACGTTCAATAAAAATAATGCTATATGTTTAGAAGTTGGGTAAATTGAAAAATGTTTTATTTTTTTCAATGTTGTGGGATTCATGTTTTGGATTCCCTCATAAAATTATCATCAAGGATCATTAAGGAAACCCTCCTCATCCAAGTGACATATTTATCCTAGAGGAGGCTTCAGTTGATTTGACTAGAGAAGGAAAAAAGGAGAAGTCTTAAAGTTGTTGAATTAGATGGAGAGACTAGATTGATGTTAGAATTTATTCAACATGTGGTATGTACTATGAAGTGTGACTTTTCTACTCTAAAATATCAAGATATATTCATGTTGCATCTCTTGAATAATGGTCACAAGATAAATCTGTGAAAGTACATTGTATGTCACACGTGTGAAATGATCATGACAACTTCAAATTCAACATATTTATTCTATTCAAGATTAATTTCTTCTATGATTCAATATAAGGACGTGGTATGGAAAAATAAGAAGTTTTGGAGGATTGGGTGTTTTATCTATCTAAGGATATATCAAGGAGAATAAAAATTAGCTGGAATCTGTGAAAGAAGTTTTTGGTTGAAGATAAGGAAAGGTTGTCTGCGGATTTAAATCATGTTGAGAACCCATCATGACCTTTGGGTATAACTGATCCTAGTTGGGAACCAGTTGAGTTTTTTAAATATTTAGATAAATAATTGATGTTGATGTTTCTAGAGATGAAGATGAATTTTATTCTAAATGAAGTGATCCAAATATTTCAAAAAGGACTAAAGAGCCTCCTCATGCATCTCATGAATCATCTCAGGTTTTTATTTATAGATATTATCTTCACTATAATGGTGGTGAAAGATAAAGTTGTGAAAATAAGTCCAAGGATATTTATGATGATAAATTTGAAGCAACTATGGAAGGACATGTTGCTAATAAACAATAGACAGAAGACAAATCTATAGAAACCGAACACATTTTACCTACTGAACTAATAATGGAACAAGATATTCAGTTATAATGAAGTGTGGATGAGGATTAGAGGTACTACTAGATAGGAGAATATATAGAAAGATATCACATGAGGGAATCACTTAATTATTTATGGGAATTATCAGTTGAGTGAGAGTAAAACCCTTGTTTGAAATGGATTGAAGTGAAAATTCCTATTGATTCAAATTAAATGGATGCTTGGTACAAGTTTCCCATATACTATTATGATGATTATTATATGAATTCTATAGTGAGAGAAATGGACCTTTAAACTGAGTTTCAAATCAAACCAATCAAAACTAAAGAATTGATATCTTCTAAGGATCCAGAACCTGCATCTGGTCCTGAAACTACTCAAGAATCCCCCAATTATGTAATCCCAGATAGAGTGAATGTATTTGGATAAAATATCTTGTCTTGATTTGAAATATCATGAAGTCACAACATTCCCCTGTGAAATACCTTAGTGAATGAGATGCCTCACTAATTTTGGAGAAGTTTATATGGAAAACACCACCTATGATTATTAATGAGATTGAATTAGCTTGAATTAGAAAACAAACAGAGAAGTGATGAGCTGGAATCATTAATGTTATTGGTTGAAGAACTAAAGAAAAATATCCATGTTGATCCTACCATAATTATGGTTGTTAGTATGAGTGAAGAAGATGATTCCATGACTTCGAAAAGGCTTATAGATGATATTCATCCCAATTTTATTTTAGTGATTTAAAAAATTTTCATGAACAATACATAGATAGAAAATGAAATGTGAAGACTTGTAGCTGAAATCAATCATTTAACATTTGAGTATAAAGAATATTTAGAAACTATTCTTAAAAGGCTTAACTGTCTCTACCCATCTTCTCAGGATCCATATACATTTTCTCATCCATATCAACCTTTTAATTGGGAAATGATCAAATCATTAATTTGAGGAGAGCATTATTCCTTGAAGAGCAGAAATGATCAGGAGAGTCTGTCTAAAATTATGAGGAATAGTGATCATGTGCATGAGATAGTAAGGATTTATTATAACAAATATTCAACTAATCAAAAAGAAATCTCTATGAATGTAGGTTACTACATTATTAGGATCTATTCCAAGAATGAGTTTACATGTTATTTTAAATATTTAGTGAATAATTGGAAGATACCTCCGGTGACTCATGGTTTTAATGAACAAGTTCAAAATTTGAATAACTTCACACCTACTCCTGAGAATTTTGTGTAAAATAATGATGAATTTGATAAATATATGGAGTTTGGTAGTGAGATCATCAAGTATTTCATAAATCTATTGAATCCTTTTTTGAATGTTCAAAGCGCATCAATTGTTTCCCATGTAGCTTATCCTCAAAGACCAGACCTACTTTATTCTACTACTTCTTCATATACCTTCGTTGCTCTAGTAAACCTAACCACTACTCATGCTCTGTTCCATATCAAACTTTTCATTGATGAGTAACCCTTACCACATTCTTCATCTTGGCCGAGACTCGAGCCTTCTACTTTTGAAGGGCTACCTCCCCCATCCCTCTCTCTTAGCTATGTCTCTTTTATAACTACCCCTTTTGTACCTACTTAGTCTACTTATACTATCTATAACAAAGAAAAAGGGAAGGCTGCAGATTATGAGAATATGTGAAGGATGATTTTTGATAGTGCTATGATTTATTTTCTTTTTGTGATTTTACTTTAATCAATCAGTATATTCAATGAAGTGTTCTATATATTTTATTCACTTGTTGATTTAATTTGTTTCTGGTTATTATGTAGTTACTGTTGAACCCTCTATGTGATAATTATTTTAATAATCACAAATCATTATAGTTTTCTTTTATAAGAAATTTTTTTCAATTATTCAATCTATTATAAATGTGTTTATATATGTTTAATCATGTCTACATACATTTATCTATGATTATTTATGGTTTAATATTGACCTATATGTATTCTGGATTAAACAGACACTTTGTGAGAATTTTATGTTTTTGACTCAACGTTAGTTATATTTTTGAGTCACCGATAGTTAAAGGAATGAGACACGGATGTGGCTGAATGGACGAGTCACCGATGACCACGGTTGCACTGATGATAATGGTCTCACCGATGACAATGGTCTCACTGATGAAAACGGTCTCACCGATGACAACCGTCGCACTGATGACAACGGTCGCACTGATGACAACAATCTCTTCGATGACAAAGGTCACACCGATTACAACAGTCTCACTGATGACAATGATATCACCAATTACAACGGTCTCACTGATGACAACGGTCTCACCGATGATAACGGTCTCACCGATGACCACGGTCGCACTGATGACAACGGTCGCACCGATGAAAACGGACTCACTAATGACAACAATCGCACCGATGACAACGGTCACACCAATGACAATGGTCTCACCGATGAAAATAGTTGCACTGATGACTATGGTCACACCGATGATACAACTGTCTCACCGCTACTGATCAAATGACCTACCGAAACCGATGCTAATCAAATGACTTACCAAAGCTGATGCTGATCAGATTGAACTACTAAAACCGATGTTGGTCACATGGCCTACCGAAACCGATGCTGATCAAATGAATTACCGAAACCGATGCTGATCAAATAACCTACCGAAACTGATGATGATAAAATGACTTACCGATACTGATGCTGATCAAATGACTTACCGAAACTGATTCTGATCAAATGACCTACCGAAGCCGATGTTGATCGCATGACCTACCAAAACCGATGTTGATCACAGGACCTACCAATACCGATGCAGATTCAAATGAACTAATGATCTCATGACTCACCAATAGTCATGAAAATTGTTTGAATTTTTATTAACTCTTATTTAATTCCAATGGTCATATTTTCTTAATTTAATGCACCAACTATTAATTAATGTTGGTTGTGGGTTGTCAGGGAACTGTACCTTGTACCTGTCAAAAAGTAATCATTCTTTTTACAAGATCTCAAGGAATAAAAAGGAAGATCTATCTACAGTAAAAGAAGATGAAGAATATACAGAAAGATATTCAGACAGAGACACGCAAGAAGAAGCAGAGCGAACATGTGTGTAAATCCCCACGAAACAAAATAAGAACATAAAGAACACCTATGAAAACCAGAGAGCTTCAAGAAGATCATTCACCCAGAAAAAACATTGAAGTCGAGTTTTTGTGCCTTACTGAACATCATAAGAATAAGGCTGAGTAAATGTAGCTGGGAAGAACAACGACACTCTGTTTTGTGTCATCTTCACCAGAAAGGACTTGAATAACATCTTCCACACCCAAACAACTCTAGAGCTCATCTTCAATCACTTAGATCATTATAAATTCATTATCTATTTATTTCCTCTGTAGTATACCTTTGATTAACATTTTGAGCACTTTGTGTGCATCTGTCTACTTAGACACACACTGAATTCTGGGCTGAACTGAAGGATACTAAATCCTTACACCAAAACTTTTACACCTTATTGTATCCCACTGTGATTTGTGGAAGAGGTCAAGTGTGACCTGGACAGCCTGAGTGCTGTTTTTTTTTGTTTACCCATGTAGAATTGTTGTAGAGGTCTGAGGATTTGAACAGTCTGAGTACTGTTGTAAAACCCCGATCCAGGGTGTGGATCATAGTTTATATAAACTTTTTGAGAGGACTAAGTCTCACCTTGAGACTGAACCTCTTATTTTAAAATTTTTGTGCATTTTTCCTTTGTTAAAACATTATTGAATATTCCACTGAAAATTACTTTAAATGTAAATCTATTTTAAAGTAACTCTGATAGTTGAACTACAAAGTGTTTTAAATTATTGTGAACCAGTAAGTTAGTTTCAAAAGCTAACTCAGTCTTCATATTAAGATAACTGAGAATTAATAAATATTTGAGAAGATCATTGAACATTTACAATCTTTATAAATTCAACACAGTTTAACTTGTTTTATGAATTGGGGGATTTTAATACAAATCTTTTAAGCATAAATTTTTAATTGGAACTCAATGCCCCCCTCATGAGTATCCACTCCAACCAAAATTTGGTATCAGAGGGAATAAAATTTTTCCAAACTACTCTGTTTTCAACTGTGATTTTAGTTATATCTTAAATATCTTAAAATTTCTGTTATTTATAAATTTCTATCTCTTTAAATACATTTGTTAAAATGTAATTATGGATAACATATTACAAGGTGTTGCTACCATTAGACCACCTTTTTTCAATGGTGTCAATTATGCTCAGTGGAAGATCAAAATAAAAAATCATTTAGAAAGTATGGGATTTGACATTTGGACTACCATAGAGACTCGGTATAATATTCCAGAAATGGTTATAACTACTTGGGATGAACCTACTAAAGATACTTACAATAATAATTATAAAGCAATGAATTCCCTGTATTTTGATTTAGGATATTGAGAATTTAATCGAATATCTTCTTTTAATAATGCTTGTGAAATATAGGATACTCTGGCTGTTTCCCATAAGGGAACAACTAATGTTAAGGAAATGAGATTGAATACATACACTATTAAGTATAAGAATTTTAAAATGAAGCCTGATGAACCTATTTTTGACATGTATCTCGGGTTCAATGAAATTGTGAATACAATGAACTCACTTGGAAAGGTTGTTACAAATAAGGAGAAGATTATGAGAATACAAAGATGCTTTCTAGAAAGATGGAGAGGCACATCAGTTTCAATTAGAGAATCTTTTGACATTAGTTCTTTGCCTGTCAAGGAACTCATTGGTAAGTTAATGATGTATGAGGAAGAACTGAAAGAAAACAAGGAAGAAGATGATTAACCAAGGAAGAAGTCTATATCTTTCAAGACTTCTACGTCAAAAATTAAGGACAAAGGAAAGAATTCAAAGTGAACGTGATAGCTCAAGATGTGAAGAAAGTGCATCAGACAGTGATGCTAAAAAGGCTCAGATATCCAGAGGATTTAATAAATTTTACAGGAAAAAGATGTTTTTCAGAAAATCCAATTATAACGGAAAGTATGACAACAAAGGTTATTGGATGAAAGATTGGAAAAGGACTGATAAAAGTGATGACATAGTCTGTTACAAATGCAAAAGGAAAGGACATGTCAAACTGACTATACAAAATTAAAGTTCAAGAAGAAATATAACAATAAGGACAGAAAATACAAGAAAGCTATGAAAGAAACCTAGAGTCTTCAGAAGACAGCTCAAGTGATTCTGATTCTACTCAGAATGAAAAATATCAAAAAGCTAATATGTGTTTCATGACAAACACATCAGAGGTAACATTGGATACTATTTATTTGAAGTCTTATTACTCTGGAGATAATTCTGATTCTAAAAACATGTCTACTGAAGATTATATGAATATTTTATTATTCTAGAGGATACCTTTAATGATCTGAAAGATAAGTATAATGCCTTAAAGACGAGGCATGCATTAACTAGCACTGATAAATCTAAACTAGAAGTAGAAAAAGAAAAGAATGCTCAACTAATCAAAGAGAATACTAAACTAAAATTTTTAAATGAGAAACTCAGGAAAGATTTGAAAAAAATTACTAATGGAAAAGACACACTTACAAAAATTCTAGGAAAAAAAGTGGCACCAAAGTATACTATTGGTATAGGTTATCATCCTGGACAAAGATAGATTAAAAAGAATGAATTTATTCCTCAATCTGGACAGTATATTGCTGGTTCTAGTTCAGAAAATTCTTATGCCTCAACAAGATATTCACATAATTATAGATCAAACAAAGTTTATCTATCAAAATCAATTAATTATTTTAAGTATATAAGACCTATTAGGAAAATATGGGTACCAAAAGTTTTTCTTGTTAACCTGTCTGAACCCAAGAAAATATGGGTACCAAAATCATTTTCTATCTAAAATTATTTGGTAGGAAACTTGCTTGAAAAGTTCCTGTGGGAAGACATGGTATTGGATAGTGGATGTTCAAGACACATGACAGGATACTTTTCATGCTTCAAAAGCTTAATCAAGGGTGATGGAGGATATTTCACCTTTGGTGATAACTCTAAAGGGAAAATCATCGGCCTAGGTCAAATTGGTAACACTGATTAAATTTTAATCTCTAAAGTTTTATTTGTAGATGGATTATAATACAACTTGTTAAATATTTCTTAGTTATGTGATGATGGTTTTAGTATTAAATTTGAAATTGATTCTTGTAATGTTTTTAAGTCTAAAAATGTTTTAGTATTTTCTTCCTTAAGAAATGAAAATGTATATGCTGCAAATTTTAATTCTTTAGCTAAGTAGAATATTACCTATTTAAATGCTTTTCACAAAGAATCTTGGCTTTGGAACAGAATATTAGGACACTACAATATACATTCACTTAGAAAACAGACTAGGAAGAACATAGTTAGAGACCTACCTAAACTTGAATTCCCAGTTGATAAAGTTTCTAATCCCTTTCAAAAGGTAAAGAAACATAAAGTATCTTTTAAATCAAAGAAATACATTTCAACTTATCAACCTCTTGAGTTGGTTCACATGGAATTGTTTGGACCTTCTAGAGTTTCTAGTTTAAATGGGAAGCACTATGTTTATGTTCTAGTAGATGACTTTTCTAGATATACTTGGGTATTCTTTCTAGCTCACAAAAGTGAAGTTTTCTCTTACTATATTAAATACTCCATGTTTGTAGAAAAACATAGTGTACTTAAGATTAAAACCTTGAGAAGTGATCATGGTCATGAGTTTGAAAATCAAGAGTTTGAATATTACTACTCACATAATGGCTATAATCACAAATTTTCTTCCCCTAGGACACCTCAACAGAATGGTGTAGTAGAAAGAAGAAATAGAACCCTTTAGGAAATTGCAATATCTATGCTAAATGAATATGATTTACCTGTTTATTTTTGGGTTGGAGCTGTCAATACAGCCTGTTATATTATAAATAGAGTCTTGATTAGATCTGTTCTTAAGAAAACTTTTTATGAGCTTTGTAATAATAGGAAACCTAAACTTATTTACTTCAAAGTGTTTAGTTGTAAAGTCTTTATTCTTAATATTAAATATAATCTCGTCAAGTTTGCAACCAAGAGTGATGAAGGAATCTTTTTAGGATATTCAATAACTAGAAAAGCCTATAGAGTGTTTAATAAGAGAACCAAATGCATGGAAGAATCTTTTCACATCAAATTTGATGAAACCTATCCACATGAATCAAAACCTTCTGTTAAAAATACTAAAGAAGACATTTTTATTCTGAATCCTATTGTTAAAGATAGTAGACCTGTTGTAAAGACAACCAGCTCTGGAATTACACTAGAACCTGCTTCTATTGAACCCAAACCAAGAGAAGAACTTGAAATTTCTAGTCCTATCTTTACTAGATTAACTACGATTCAAAAGAACCATCCTTTAGATGCAGCTATGCGTAGCCTGGATAGAGGAACACAAACTAGAGCTTCTCTAAGAAATCAGGTTGAACATCAAGATTTTATTTCATAGGTAGAGCCTAAAAATATCAATGATGCAATCAATGATAAATTTTGGGTAATGTCTATGCAAGAAGAGTTAAATCAATTTGAAAGAAACAAAGTCTGGGAATTAGTAGAAAGACCTAAAGAAACCTTGACCATAGGTACTAAATGGGTGATTGGAAATAAAGTTGCTGAATCTGGAAACATCATTAGAAACAAATCTAGATTAGTTTCATAAGTTTACAATCAAGAATATGGAATAGACTATGAAGAAACCTTTTCACCTGTACCTAGATTAGAAGCCATTAGGATCTTACTTGCTTATGCATCTCATCTGAATTTCAAGTTATTTAAAATGGATGTAAAAAGTGCATTTCTAAATGGTTTTATCATTGAAGATGTTTTTGTTGAACAACAACCTAGATTTACAAACCCAAATTTTCAAAATCATGTTTTTAAACATTCTAAATCTTTATATGGTTTAAAATAGGCTCCAAGAGCTTGGTATGATAGACTTACAAATTTTCTTATTTCTAAAGGTTTTACTAAAGGAATTGCAGATCCCACTCTTTTTATTAAAATAATTTCTAAAGATATTTTTATTGTAAAAATATATGTTGATGATATTATCTTTGGGTCTTCAAAAAATTCTTTATGTACTTATTTTTCAAAGATTATGCAAAATGAATTTGAAATGAGTTTAATGGGAGAACTCAAGTATTTTCTTGGATTTCAAATTTTTAAAAATAAATATGGTATTATTTTAAATCAAAGTAAATATACAAAAGATCATTTAAATTTTTTTGGTTTGGATGGTAATAAGGGAAGTGATACACCTAGGAGTACCACTTATAAGTTGGATGAGTATGAAACTGGGAAACTAGTTGATCAAACTAATTATAAGGGTATGATTGGGAGATTACTTTACCTTACTGCTAGTCGACCAGATATCATTTTTAGTTTATGCATGTGTGAAAGATTTCAATCTAATCCTAAAGAATCTCATTTTCTTGCGGTTAAAATGATTTTCAAATATCTTAAACATACTACAAATTTAGTATTGTTCTATCTAAAAGGACCACCTTTTGACATAATGATTTATTCAGATGCTAACTTTGCTGGTTGCACGTTAGATAGAAAAGCACATCTGGAACATGTCATCTATTGGGAAAGCCCCTGGTATCCTACTGTAGTATGAAACAGAACTCTATTGCATTGTCTACTGCTAAAGCAGAATACATTGTTGCTGGTAGTTGTTGTACACAAATTCTGTGGATGAAAAACACTTTATTGGACTATGGATATCAATTTAGACACGTGTCTATAAATTGTGATAACACTAGGGAAATTAACATCTCTAAGAATCATGTGTATCACTCTAGGACTAAGCACATTGATATCAAACATCACTTTTTGAGAGATCATTATCAAAAGGGTGATATTTCTCTAGAATTTATTGACTCTGAACATCAATTGGCTGATATTTCCACCATGCCCTTAAGCTCTGAAAGGTTATATTTTATTAAACAAGAGTTAGGTATGATTGATCTATGAAACCAATTTGTAAAACCGATCTGTGAAACCAATTAGTAAACCTGATCTATGAAAACGATCAGTAAAACTGATCTGTGAAACCGATCAGTAAAACTGATCTGTGAAACCGATCAGTAAAACTGATCTGTGAAACCGATCAGTGAAACTGATCAGTTAAACCGATCAGTGAAACCGATCTGTGAAACAGATCAGTGAAACCGATCAGTAAAACCAATCTGTGGAACCAATCAGTGAAACTGATAAATGAAACTGATCAGTGAAACCGATCAGTGAAACTGATCAGTGAAAACGATCAGTGAAACCGATCTATGCTACTGATTGAGTTACATAGTCTATCTAAAACCGTTAGTGTTTATCTAAACGATGATGTTTTAATTAATCGATATTATATTTAATATTTTAACCCTAAATGATAAAAGTAATGACCTATGACTATTTCAATTTCTAGGAACTGTTGACCATACATCTCCCGCCGAACTCCACAACTTCTAAATCCCAAACTTTTGAACCTCGCAACCCTCTCAAACCTCTCAAACCTCTTGATCCTTCAAATGGAATGGAAAAAAGTGACAAGGAAAGGAATATGAAATCTCCTCACCTATGAAACGTGCTTGAGGAGAATCGAGTAGCACGACTCAAAGGCCTGTGAACCTGAAACTGGAGACTCAGGTGGTCACTGCAGAAGAAGAAGTTAGTTTGGAATGGATATTATCCAGTAGGTATGTTCTTTAAAAAGTGTTGGAGATGCAAGGATGGAAACACTGGTTCTATAATAATAACTGATTCTACTACCCAAATCTAGTGCATGAGTTTTATTTGAATTTGATTATCGCATTGGATGGAGAAAAAGCTGCATAATTATCTTCAATGATCAAAGGCAAAAAGATAACTTTCTCATCGAACCAATGGGATGAGTGTTTGGGGGTACCACAAAAAGGTATATATGAGGATTACACTGGTAATATTCCTCCTACCAATGAATATTTTGCGTATGAGTATGCTCTGGAGATGTTGAATGGCAAATCTGAATCCAGAAGAATAACAGCTGTTGCGTTGGATGGAGAAACTAGAATCTTGTTTAAGTTTATTCAGCACCAAATCTGTCCCAGAAAGGGTGATTTTTCTTCTAGGAAGTATCAAGATGTTTTCATGTTATTTTTATTGCTAAATAATGATAAGATCAACTTGTTTAGATACATTAATTTTCATATTGTTGAGATGGTAAATCTATCCAAGAAGGCTACAACCTTATTCTATGCTAAGCAAGAATCTGCCATGCTAAAGTCTTTGGGCTCTGTTGAAAATGGAGATGAGTGTATCTCATCTAGTAGTAGTTTTTGTATTAGAAAGTATATCTTCAAAACAATGAAAATTAACTGGAAGCCATTGAAGAAGACATGGGTTGCTGATGAATATAGGTTGTATGAATCCTTTAATCCTACTAACCACTCTAAGAGACCAAAGGGGATGAGAGATCCCAGTTTAAAACCTGATGAGGAAGTTGTCTATTCTGATGAAGAAGAAGAGACAAGTGTTCCTAAGGACACTAGAGAGTCCAGTAGGAATGAAATAGGGGAAGCTAAAGCTGATGATGATATCGATATTGAAAAAGAACCTGAGTCACCTCTTGATGATAAGAGTGATCCTGATACAGTAAGTCCTATGAAAAGAATGGAATTTGGACCAGTAATTCCACCTCTTAAGTTACCTGAGTCAGAACCCCTACTAGGTGATGAAGAAGAATTTGACACTGATGTATCAAATTTTGAGCAATATGAATATAATAGCAAAGATGGTACTAATGAGACTTCGATAAACAATAATGTAAATAATAATGGTGTTGATGATGATGATGTAAGTACTCAACCTATGGATGGTCATGATATGATTCAAGCTGATCAAAAACCACAATTAGTTGAACAAGAACCTATTCCTGAGGCTGAAAGGACAGTGCAGACTATGATTGATGTAGATGGGGAAGACTCTCTTACAAATTCTGGTAAAGCTGATCTTGTAAAGCCTAAGTATACCTATTATAAATTTGCATTGGAAGAGCACCCAGGTTTTGCGGTTCTAGGTTTGGATTATTCAGAGGAAGAGGAAGAAGAAGTGAATATTGCAAGAGTAAGACATCCAGTTGAGGTTGGACCAGCTGCTAAGGAAGTGCAAGTGACTGCATAAAGACTGGTTTCTTATGTTTCTCGATCTGATTTTGATAGTTTTAAAGATGATTTTCTCCACACAGTCAGAGAAACAATGAAAGAGGAATTATCTAATGCTCATGCTCATGCTCTTGTGAATCTATATGAGGCTTCTATGGATGATATAGTTCAACGAGTGGTAAATATTGTTAAGCCAGACCTTTACAATACTGGTGAAATGATTGGCAGGCACATTTCTTCTCTGAATCAAGCGCTCAAGGATTTGATCAGTGACTTAATATCTCTGTTAGGATAATTTCAATCAACCATTACTAGTATGATGGATTTTTTGAGAAATTTGATAGAACACCTAAAGAAATATGATTTAAGAAAACTGAAGGCTGAGATAACTGAGATTTTTTCTCAGGCTGGCAACTCCAAAGTGACCAAGACTGCTGGACATGAGATTAATGCCTTAAAAGATGTTATAAAAGAAGACTTCATAGCACTTGGATAGATTCTGGACTTGGATTCTTTGAAAAAGATGAGAGAAAATAGTGATCATATTCACAAAATGGTGAGGCTGTATTCGGCTGATGACACTAAAGCTCAGAAAGAGATCGAAGAAAAAGTGGATCACTATTTTTCTAAAATTTATACCAAGCATGAGTTGAACCATCAGTTTAAAGTCCTGGTTGACAATTTGAATCTACCTCCAGTCACTCAAGCCTTTAAGGCTCAGGTCCAACAGTTGAAGGATTTTACTCCCACTCTAGAGTGTTTAATGCAGAACAAAAATGATTTTGAGAAGGCCATGAAATATAGTGGTGAAGTAATTCAAGATTTTATCAATCTGCTCAAACCATATCTTCATGTGCAAGAAAAGGAAATTTTTCTTCCTACTGCTAAGCCTCTCATCCTATCCAATGTTGCTCTTGGTCAGATATCAATTTCTCAAGATTTGTCCAATATTCGGCCAGTCATTCAACAACCACATTCAAGAGGATCTTTTATCCAACAAAAAGTAACCTTATCTCATAGTGTACTTCTAGCCAGAGTTGTCTTACGCCCTCTCTCTATATGTCAATATCAATCTTCCACCAAGCCACCTCCGGGTCTATCCATTCCTCTTTCTGCTAAAGGGAAGGTACCTCTTCACCCCCAGAAATAGTTGTGCCTTTCATTTTTGATAGGGTGTATTATTTTATTTTTGTATATTTTCAGATGTTGTTTCAATGAAACTCTCTTCTTTTTCTCTCTCTTCTTTCTATTTTTGATAATTCCAAAGGGGGAGAAAAGAATACATATATATCTAAGGGGGAGAACAGTATATATAAGTATATGAAAGGGGAGAACATGTTTACCTTTAGTAATATATTCTTTTTTCATAGGGGGAGAATACTGAGTGATATATCATCTTCCCTCTTCATTTATGCTATAGATTTGTGATTATCAAATAGGTGGAGATTATTGAACCCTCTGTGCGATAATTATTTTAATAATCACAAATCATTATTGTTTTATTTTATATGAAAATTTAGTCAATTATTCAATCTGTTCTAAATGTGTTTATATATGTTTAATAATGTCTACATACATTTATCTATGATTATTTATGGTTTAATATTGACCTGGAAGTATTCTGGATTAAACAGACACTTTGTGAGAATTTTATGTTTTTGACTCACCGTTAGTTATATTCTTGAGTCACTGATAGTTAAAGGAATAAGACACCGATGTGACAGAATGGATGACTCACCGATGACAACAGTCGCACCAATGAAAAAGGTCTCACCGATGACAACGGTCTCACCGATGACAACGGTCGCACCGATGACAACGGTCGCACCGATGACAACAGTCTCACCAATGACAACGGTCGCACCGATGACAACGGTCGCACCAATGAAAACGGTCGCACCGATGACTACGGTCTCACCGATGACAATGGTCTCACCGATAAAAACGGTGTCACCAATGACAATGGTCTCACCGATGACAATGGTAGCACCTATGACAACGGTCTCACCGATGACAACAGTCTCACTGATGACTATGGTCACACCGATGATACAAATGTCTCACTGATGCTGATCAAATGAACTATCGAAACATATGCTGATCAAATGACTTACCGAAGCCGATGCTGATCAAATGACCTACCGAAACTGATGCTGATCACATGACCTACCGAAACCGATGTTGATCAAATGACATACCGAAAATGATGTTGACCACATGACCTAACAAAACCAATGCTGATCAAATGTCTTACCGAAACTGATGCTGATCAAATTACTTACCAAAACCGATGCTGATAAAATGACCTACCGAAGTCGATATTGATCGACTGACCTACCGAAACCGATGTTGATCATAGGACCTACCAATACCAATGAATATTCAAATTTTCTACCGATCTCATGACTCATCGATAGTCATGAAAACTATTTGATTTTTTATTAATTCTTATTTAATTCCAATGGTCATATTTTCTCAATTTAATGCACATGTTTTTAATTAATGTTGGTTATTGGTTTTCAGGGAACCGTACCTCATACCTGTCAAAAATTAATCATTCGTTTTACTAGATCTCAAGGAATATAAAGTAAGATCTATCTGCAATAAAAGAAGACGAAGAATATACAGAAAGATATTCAAACAGAGACACATAAGAAGAAGAAGAGCGTACGTGTGTGTGAAGTCCCACGAAACAAAAGAAGAACTTGAAGAACACCTGTGAAACCCAGAGAGCTTCGAGAAGATCATTTACCTAGAACAAACACTAAAGCTGAGTTGATGTGCCTTATTGAACATCATATGCACAAGGCTGAGTAACTATATCTTGGAAGAACAACGACACTCTGTTTTGTGTCATCTTCACCAGAAAGGACTCAAATAACATCTATCACATACAAACGATTCCAGATCTCATCTACAATCACTCAGAGCATTCTAAACTCATTATCCACTTATTTCCTCTATAGTATACCTTTGATTAACATTTTGAATAGTGTGTGTACATCTATCTACTTAGACACACACTGAATTCTGGGCTGAACTAGAGGATACTAAATCCTCACACCAAACCTTTTACACCTTATTGTATCCCACTGTGAATTGTGGAAGAGGTGAAACGTGACTTGGATAGCCAGAGTGCTTTTGTTGTTGTTTACCCATGTAGAATTGTGGTAGAGGTCTGAGGACCTGAACAGTCTGAGTACTATTGTAAAACCCCAATCCAGAGTGTGGATCATAGTTTATATAAACTGTTTTAAGGGACTATGTCTCAGCTTGAGACTGAACCTCTTGTTTTAAAACTGTTGTGCATTTTTTCATTGTTAAAAATTTATTAAATATTCTGCTGCAAATTACTTTAAATGTAAATCTGTTTTAAATTAACTCTACTAGTTGAACTAGAAAGTGTTTGTAATTATTATGAACCAGTAAGTTAGTTTTAAAAGCTAACATAATATTCAGATAATGTTAACTGATATGTAATCAATCTTTGAGAAGCTAATTGAACATTTACAATCTTTATAAATTCACTATAGTTTAATGTTTTTTATGAATTGGGGGATTTTAATACAAATATTTTAACAGAAATTTTTAATTGGAACTCAATTCCCCCCCCCCCTCTAGAGTATCCACTCCGAACAATAGTTACTTTCTTGATGATAATACAAATGGGGGAGATGAACTAGAATATGTGGTATTTTTAAATATATTCTCTAATAATATAATGTAATTCCATGTTTTTTAGGTATTAAAATTATACTATCTGTTTGATGTGTTAAGAACATTTCTTATTCCTTTCTGAAGTGAATATCATGTAAATTCCATGATTTGTGATCAAATAAAGTGGGATTGTGTAGTATTATTATTCTTTTAATGCTAAAAAACATGTTTAACACTTGTAAATAATATTTACATATTGTAAATCTTGTTTAATCATGTTTCATTAAGTTTAAATATTCTTAATTTTAATCATAATCCATTATGTGAGTATTACTTCTTAAGACAGATTGAAGATATTTAGTAAAGTATGAATAATTGTTATGGTAAACTCACAGTGATACTTATTATGACCAAATAGTCTCACCAATTAGTCTAAAAATCAAAAATGTACCATTCTCCAATTTAATGTCACTGTTACATTTACACCTTTGTATCATGCTACCATTTCTAGAATTTTCAAAAAGGACCAGACACTGTTCCATTGAAACTATTACCAATGACACCATTTATCACAAAGGACCAAACACCATTGCCACAACACTGTTACATCGCCTAACTATTTCAGATTTTTTGCAAAGAATGAGACACCCGTTTGGAGGAACCATTTAGAAGAAAATGATGAGTCACCGCTGACTATGGTATCGCTCCTAACCCACTATTCCAATGACATCATTCCTATGTCACCAATGACTGTGACGCCATTCCATACTAAGACATTTCAACCTAATTGCAATAAAATTCAAAATTATTTCTAACTTTCATATTTGAGCTATTTAATTACACTAATATTATTAATGATTTTTCATACTTAATAGTAGACAGTCTGAGGTACAAGATTTGGAAATCATGCATCTTATCGGTTAAAACACAAACACCTGAGGATTAATATATTATGGAACACAAGATGACGATGATAAGAGTGTGACACATTTCCCATCATGAAAAATAACCATGATAATCCATCTTGCTTACTATGAGAAAAAGAAGAACTCACTGTGAACCATACTGAGAACATCTATGCAGTAACAACAGCTCAAAGAAGAAGATATATAAAGAAAATATCATTGAACTAGAAACCAGAACTCATAACTCATGACACTCTATTTCATTGTTTATTTCAAGAAGAGGACCATATCTTCAAATATGCTTCATTCAAATGGTCTAGTACATCATAGGACAATGTTGAGAGCATTTATAATCCCTTATTATTATATTCTACTCTATTGTGTAGTATTTTATTATTCCTTTGAGAAATTTGTGTATCTGTAATAAATACACATTGTCTCTTATGCTAAACTTAAGGATACTAGATATCCTCTCACTAATACTCTCTTACACCAACATGCTCCAACGTATAAATGTGGAAGAGGTATCTATGTGACTTGGTTATATTTAATTCCCACATAAAATAGTGGAAGAAGTATAGTTGACATTGAAAGATTGTATGTTGTTCTAAACCTAGATCTAGGGTGTGGATAAATAATGGTTATTTTTATTTTTATTGGTGGTATGTGATCAATATGGGAAGAGCACAAAGTATCTATGTGAGTATAAACCCCTTGTTTTATCCATTATGTTCACGTTCTGTTTTCATGCTTATATTTTTTACTCAAATCAGAAAACATTACATTTCTTTCATAGTTAATCTTAGATAGTGTTTGTTTTAGATTTTTTTACTAGAATAATTTAGAAAATTTTAAGTAGCATCATTATTCTCTTTAACTGAGAATTAATCAATCTTTATGGAATCATTTAAACTCTCAAGTATTTTAAAATTCTTTTATGTTGGTTATCTGGCTTGATTTATTTTACATTTTTGGACTTCCAAATAATTAATTTTTAACTGAAATTTTTATGGGAACTCAATTAACCCCCTCTAGAGTATCCCACTCTGACCAAATCTCTTGCAAATAGCAATGAAATTATTCCATGTTTTAGAAAAAAGTAATTTATGGCAAAAAAATTGAAGCAGAAGAAGACAAATAATGATCATAAGAAATAGAAGATAGCCGCTTATAATCAATAGATAGAGGATCTACCACTATTAAAAGTTAAAGTGATTGGTATGATTACTAAAAATTGAGATAAAATTAATCCTCTATAATAATATTAATAATGCATTGAAGAGTATGATTCAATGTAAACTATTATTGATTTATACTCTAAAATAATTTCTTACATAAAAAATTCACCCATTGATGTTATTATATATATACAGGCATATATAAAGGGACTATGGGAGGAAAATGACATCTCAAATTTGAAATTAAAGAGATAATGATTTTATAAGGAATGAATTTTAATCAGTTTAAAACTCTTAATAATATTATTATATTTCACAAGTAAAAGGTATTTATTTCTTAAGAAAATTTCAACCATGAAAAACAATCATTGAAATGGAGTTATTAAGAGAATGTTGTTACAAAAGAAGTTTTTATGGATATAATCCATGAATTCAAAAATTGTACAATTAATGAAGAATCAATTAGATGTGAAGTCATTAAGAATAAAATATAATTAAAAAACTAAAAAATATATTAAATGATACATGAAATATTTTTTATAAGTTTGAAATTTTAATGTGAAGAGAAATTAAAATTCCTTGAATATAAGAACCATAAATTAAATAAAAAGTTTCTTCAGTTGGTGGTAAAATTAAGAAATATTGAATCTAATCAAATTGATTCCTAATATGACACAAGGAAAATTGGAACTACAAATGTTTATATAAATAATAATATATATAGAATGACTAAATCTAATGGAATTGAAATTATGAAATCATTAGAAGAATAATCTTTCTATAAGTAAATGAAATTAAAAACCTCATGTTCTAATGAATCTGTATGATCTAACACCCTTATTTTTAGTTCCATTTATAGTTCCAAATAAATATGTGTAATTAAAAATTGGAAAATAACATATTCTATAAAGGATTATATAAGTGATGAATATTAAATGTGTTCCCCAAAGTTTGTCTAGAGGAAAAAATTAACTATCTATAAGGAATAATTTTTGAAGAAGTCTCCACCATCCAAAAGATAATACAGTTGAGCAACCAAATTATTATTGTATATATTGAATCTTTTGTGATGTTTGAACACAAGGCTACCAGTTTACGAAAAAAAATCAATGATTGGAGAAAATATATGGAAAACATTAATCTAAATCAATGTTGAGGGAATAGGATACTTAGTTATGTTCACCCCCCTAAAAAAATAAAAATAAACTGCAATTAAAAATATTTGAGTATGATGATATAACTTTTTTCATTTTTTAAGTAGCAGCCTTAGTGTTATAATGTGTTGGTTTAAATCGATAATGATAAATTTAGGTGCATATAATGGAAGTAGACTATAATTTCTGATGAAAACATTAATGAAGACTAACTGTAAGTCTACCATGAGGCAAAAAAATCAAAATCTATATGAAATGTTTCAACTAAAAATAATGTTTGTAAATATTTCATAACCAATGAAATATATATATATATATATGAAAAAAATTCCTCTTTTTATATAGTTCTAAAATCTATAATAATTTTACCATAAATCGAATAAATATTAAGAATCAAATTAATTAAATAGGATAAATACATAAGAAGACTACAGTGTTGAATTTAATATCTAATGGGAATGATTTAGTACAATAGAATTTTACACTAATGGATAACATAATAGAATATATGAAGGCATGTCGATGATATTTGTTAGCTAGAGATGCTCCTCAAAATCACATGAAAATTTTACCTAGGTAGTAGACGTTGGTGAATCAAAATAAATTTGAATTATAAAAAAAATTATGAAAAATAATAGTATATGTGGAAAAATAGTGACAAATATATTATGAATGTTGGTTAGATTTTTAATCAAGAATAGTTTTACCAATAATTGAGATTAAAATCTGAAGAAAAAAATAATACATCCACCTTGCTATCATATTTTGAAAATAAATTACTATACAAACATAAAATTAAAGGAAAACATTAGATATCCACTACACCCATCAATATTCAAGATTGTAATGTTAAGGTAAAAGGAATGAATAAAAAATATAATGTAAATTGAGTTTTTATGTTGTGAAACATTCTCATCCTATTTTTCATAATTACAGACAATGGAAGATAAATATTATACTATCATAACATCTAGAGGACCACTATTAAAAAAGGAATTAATGGTGTTGTTATTTAAGTGGATACCTAAAGTGAAGATAAAATTGGTTATTATAGAATCATTATATGTTGATGTAAAAAAATTATCCATTTATTTAAAAAGGAGCTTATCATGAACAATTTATAGGTTCTTATAATTTAAATAATAAATTTCATTGATAATGAAGCTCTAATTGTTTTTATGAAGATATAGATATAGTAAATTCATAGAAATTATTTTTTCATCTTGAGTAAAGTTTTCTATGAATTCAAATTCATATAGGAAAATTACATAATAAATTCAAAGGGGAGGAATTGATTTGTTATTGAGAATTCATAAATATATTGCAAAGGGGAAGAATCCTACTCATTTTAATTCATGAAATTTTTGATCTATTTTTTTCAGGAATGAAATAATGTAAAATAAATTAAACTTTGATGTGAATACCCCTACAAAAGATATATTATTAAATACTATAGAAATATTAAATATTTTAGTTAATAATTCTTGTTTTCTACACCAAGCATGACTCAAATGGACATAGAGTTATTTGAATTGTGAATTATTTCTTTTGGAAAAGATATTATACCCTTATTTTATAGAATTATAATTTATATCTATTGAAAAGGGAAGATGAAGAAAATTTGATAAAGATGTTCATACTTCCCCACAATATGTCAATAAGGGGGTTTTAAAATTTAGATCATTAAGTGGGATTGAAAATAAGGCCCTAAAATATTGTTATATTAATAAGGAGATAAAATAGAATTTGAATTTACTTTCATCAAGGGATAGTGAAAATACATTGATATTAAATCGATTTTGATATTGAAATCAAATACCAAGGGAAGATTGTAGTTCCCATATGAAAATTAGGGTGATATATTTTTTTCATGTCATTATATTATGGAAAAGTAAATAAGTTTGTGGAAATAGGAGATGTTTCTTATAAATTTTCCAAAAGATATAAATATATCATATATTTCATTCGGTATAATTTCACATGAATAACATACATTTAATGTGAAATCCATTGAAAGATAGTAACACCTAAAATAGAATAATATATGGAGGAAATTAATCAAATAAAGGTTTTAATATAATAGTATATCAGAGGAACATAAATTGTATGAAAGAACCATCAAATACTAATGGATATTCCAGTGAAATAGTGAGCTTGATTAACAGAATAGTAATAGAGTAACCACTGGAAGAAGGAATTTATTAGATGAAAAAAATGATCACATATAATTAAATATTGAATCAATAAAATAGAGATATTTAATATATTAATGAATAATTAAAATAATTTATCTTTACTAGACATTTAGAAGACAAGATGAGTGAATTAAGCCCAAAAATAAAACGATCATAGAAAATTAGTGAAGTTAAACTAATAGAGGATGACTGGAAGGAAAAATAACACTAATGTATTGATAAATTTTATTTGATACATTTTGTATGAATGTAACATAAATTAAACTTATAATTTTAGTTGATCCTTAATCATATAAATTAAATGAAGTAAAGTAAAACTGGATGTTTTCATATAATGACCATTTAATATCCTTATTAAAAAAATTAAGATTAATGTTGAAATTCTCTGTAAGCATACAATATGAAACATAAGGCATTAAAGTATATAGAATAAAATTTATTTTATGAATTACTTATTTAGAAGGATTTATACGTCATGATTTATCCTAGAATTTCATGATTCCCTACTATTGTTATTTGAAGGAAGATGTTGGTGAGACATGGTGTAACATATATTTCAAGAATTATTTTTCCTTAATGGAGTTACTTATATAATTTTAATTCAATGATTTTACAAGAAATAATTATAAAAAATTATGTTATATCATTAGAATGATAATGTTATGATGTGATGAAGTTTTAGCTTTACTAAGCTCATGTTATGAATTGATGAAGTTGTTGTGATATAATTTTCAAGTGATGTAGTACAATTGTTATGGTTGTAAAATGTTTTATCCCTAATGATATGATGTTATGATCATAGAAATATTGATAATATGTCATATTTGAGATTCTATTAGAATTATTTTTTGTAGTTCCACCATAGAGAAGTTTGTGACATCCCAATACAATGTATTGTTTACAGAGATAATAAAAAAAGGTGATCAAATGGCATAAATCATAATTTTTTTATTGGGAGAGATAATATATATTAGTATATGAATAATGTTTTCTTAATGTTCTAGAAATATATTATTTATTTTACTGTATGAAAATTCATGAATCCATCAGATGTATAACTCTGAATCAGGAAACTAATAGAGATCACTAGAACATAAAATTTTAGGAATAACATAAGGAAATATTTGATGATCAGTAAATTTAGAAACATAAATTTTATACACTAGATGGAGGTTTTGGGATCTTCAAAAATAATTATGAAATCAATCATTATATCTTTTTTTAGTTGTTATGTCATCTCTCATAAATCTAGTAATGTTTGTAGGAATATTATACAAGTTTGTTAATGATGATATTTGAGGAAAATTTAATTTTTAATGACGAATCCAAATTATTTAAGGGCATTGGTCAGAATCAAAGGAATAATCATTTGAACGGGAAATTGAAAAATTGATATTATAAATAATAATTTTTTGGAGTAATTATACATATATAAACTGTAGTAGGCTCATTTAGTATAATTTTATCCTATTTTTATTGTTAAGATGTTGTGAACTAGACAATTCAATAATGATTTAGTTTGTAAGATGTTTGATAATACCATCACATTAACTTTTGAGGAATTTTTTATAGGACCATATGATTATGCTTTGGGCTAATCTAATCTCGTTTAATAGTATTATAAGGAGAAATTATATATCGAGGAGTTCTTTTTGGAGGGAAAATAGATATATAAGTTCTGGATGTCAAAGTTTGAGGTTGTGAGATCTATGGTAGAATATGCTTCTAAAAGGATAAATTTTCTAACATGCATGCTTCATATGATTTAATAACAAATGGAGGTTGAATATCCATCTATGATGAATTTTTTGGTGAAACCATTTTAAATAGTAGTTCTAGAATAAATAACTCCAATATTCACATTAGAGGATTGGTGGAGCTTTTCAAGTGATAGAATAACAATGGGACAATGTATAAGTTTCGTTCACCATCTTAATACAGTGATGTAAGTGGGTTAAGAGTGATTCCATCCCACACTTATTAAAATAAAAAATCGATAATATATTAGAAGAATATAACTAGAAGGAGTTGAGACCGCTTGGAGTAGGTTTTCACATTGAGGCTTATGTTTTCAAAAATCCATTTGTGTTGTTTACATTTCATCATATACATAAAAATGGATAGTTGGTAAGAGTTATTTTCTAAAGATTAATGTAATATAAGTTATAGAATATCATCAATAAACTTTATAGAAGGAATATTTTAATTTTATCTTAATATGTAAAAAAGTATATCACCCCTAACCCCCCCCCCCCCCATGGTGGCTACATAATCCCTTAGGAATTTTAGAATGAATGGTTATTCAAGCTCAATTTTGGTATTTAATATATTTGAAAATGCTAAAAGTATTCATAATTGAATGAATTATTATGGGATTAGTCTTTAATGCATCCTTTCAAGATATTTTTATGAGCTTTATATGAATGGGAAGCAATATAATCATGTCCATGTGTTATTAATCGAATGTGATTTTGATCATCTACGGTTAGATTTATGATATGATCACACACACGAATGATTTAATTTAAAAGGAAATGAAATCCCATGGTGATGATAGAAATGTTATCTTTCCCTAGATTCACATATACGATATGACTTAATATCTAATAGAAATATGTGTCTGTGCCCACCCTTGATATTTATTCTATATTGGGGTATGTAGAAAAAAGTTCAGAAAAATAGTGAAAATATAGGACCACTATTGATAATTATTCAGGATATACTAAGGATATACATTGATGTTATTTCATATCAAAATATGGGATTTACCTTGGCCATTGACAAAATATGTAGATGTTTGTACTTTATCTCATAAAACATATGCATTCATACCTGAGTTCTGTGAGTATGGATATGAGACTGATATTTTCTCAATAAAATAATATATTGATTGGATTCATATATGGTGAAAATGATAGGTTCATTATCTCTCATTTCTTTTGGGATATTCCGACATGCCTATTTTTATGCTACCAACATACACTAGAGGGAATGTTTAGGGAGAGTATGAATGTATCCATTATCATTAATCCCCCTGAGGATGTGTTCACAAGATTCATCAATGGAAATAAAATTATGAGTTTATTACTAGAGTTTATCCTTCTACCACCCATTCCAACACTTCCTAGGATCCCTATCCAAGGATATTTTGTATGATATATTTCGAGAGGTATCCCAAGTATATTCTTGAAGAGATCAGCTTTTTTGGAATTGGAAGGGGTGGCAATTGGTGGGTTCCATATTTGGAATCAACAGAGTACTAGAAATGATATTAATGAAATCCTCCTCTACCTACCAACATGAAGTGATAAAACACTATATAACTGAAGGTGAGACTCTTGAATTAGTTATATGTTTCTATAGGTTTACTGATTTCCACATGGTCAATCTGTGAATGGATCATCAATCAGGGATTACATCCTAGAGAATATAATGAGCTACCACTAAACCATCATTTTTTGAACTATGTTTCTTGGAATAAATTTTGAGTAACTCTGCACTTGATCCATAACACGTACAGAAATCAATAATTGTGCATCTAGAACATGATATCTATTATGATGAATAACCAGTAAAAACATATATTATAAGTATAAACTACTGTAAAACAACTCCACTATCCTAATTAATGTCCTATGGAGTAATCATAAGTCTATAAATTCAATTTGGGGACCTAAATTTGTAATGAGATAAAAGTACCCTTGTTTTTATTAAGACTAATGAAATATTGACTGTAAAATTATTTTATGTTGGTCGAATATAGCAACCCTCATTTCTAAAATGAATTTACCTTTTTATAATTATGGATTTGTTTTTTAGTTAGTGATATAATGAACACCAAACAAAAATATATTTGGCCTTATTTCATAATGGTAAAAAATTATAATAGAAAATTTATTACAATAGAACATAACTAAATATAATATAATTGGTAAAACTGTTAAAAGAAATAAACTAAAAGAAAATAAAAATTTTGAAATTTTGAAATTATCATTATCATGATATTCCATGAAGATAATTCTACTAATGAAAAATATATAAACAGTAAAACACATTTGAAATATTGTAAACATATTGAAAGATAAAGGAGAGAAAAGGACAAATGGTTTTACAGATTAATGTAAATATATTTATGATAATGTAATACAAAAAATATATATAGTCATTTGTTATATGGTCATCAAGCATGTTCAAATTGAATATATGATTGTTGGATATATTCCTACAAAATATACATCTATCTAGTAGGTACATTGATCTATATAATTGTTATTAATGAATTAAAAATCATATAATTCATATAAAATAAATAATTATGGGATGAAATAAAAATATAATAATTAAAATATTTTATTATAAGATGATTTTTTGTATTTTTTATATATTATTATGAATAGAAAAAAATGATTTCATGCAACTGTGAAATTAAAATAAATAACATAATAAAAAATATTAATAAAATCCAGTGATTGGAAAATAAACATTTAAATCTTATGTGATTATCATCATTGGGTTTTAAAAACGTATATTTATTAAGAATTAATTATTATTTTGGTTTTGAATTTTAATCATAATTAAATAGATTGAAATACATTAATGTCTGATAAATAATATTTAATGATCTCATGAATATAAAAGATACAATATCTCAATTAATCCTAAATAGATAAGAAATAATATTAATAACTATTACTGTTTTTAGTATATTTATTTGTATTACAGTATTTCTCTATATATTCTTTATTTTCATTAGAAGATAAATTTATCATATTTAAAATTTTTATTATATTAAATTTATTATAACTTTTTAATCATGACATAAAAATTTGGAATGAAACAAAAAAATTTTCTTTTTGTTATTAAATTAATTTACTAATGTAAGTGTTAGTTAGTATGGTAAAGTCTAAAATATGCAACCGAGATTAATTAAGATGTAAAGACTTAAAATATCATATTTAAATATATCAAACTAAGTTTATGAGGAAAATATCAATCTTAAATTACCCATTTTCAATTATTTTTTCCAATTTTTATCCACATTATTTGTAGAAATACATTCCTTATACTATAAGAAATATGTCCTTGCGAAAATTCCACTCAGAGTCACCTATAAAGGGACCCCTTATCACCCACTTATACCCTAACAATTCCTTTATTTTTATCCAAAATCCCTAAATAAATACCCCCTTAAAAATAATATACTACAATTTAGAACCTCAAATGACATGAGGGTGTTATTTGTCCCTGAATCACAAGAGGCGCCTTAACAAGATATTCATGTCATTAACGTATGTTTTATTATCTCATTAATTATTATATTATATCTTATTGATACCCCTCTTAATAAATCATATTTATCACTATAATTAGTATAATAAATTTTATTCTATAACTGGGATGTTATTACTATCCAATAATATTTTATTACTCATTTAATTGTTAAAATTTGTTCTTATTTGGGATAGTTTTACCACATACATGAATGCTTTTAAAATATTTTACATCAAGAATGAATAATAATACATAAATTGGTGTGAAATTATGGAATAATTTATAATTTAATATTCTTTAATAATTATTTATTATTGTATTCCAATTTTTATTCACTAATAAAATCAGTCCCATAATTAATTTAAAGATATTTAAAATATATATTTTTTGGTTTCCTAGAAAAATATCACTACAATATCCAGAAATGAATAGCGGATACTAGAAAAATATAAAAATAATGTATTAAATATTTATGAACATTATGGTGGTTATGAAAACAAGATAAATTATCAATGAATCAAACCATTAATCTTAAGAAATCATGGAAACATGAAACAATTAACACCTGATTATTGATTTTGTCATTAAATAATTTATATGTTTTTAATATATAATTTAAAATTAATGGTATTGAGTAGAATATATATGACTATGATTATTCTATAAATTATTTATAAATTTAATTTTTTATACAAGGAGTTAGAGTGTCTCTATCAATGAATAAATTATAAGCAAGGGTTTCTTTAGTTATCCACTTTGAAATCGTGATTATCTCTCTCTAAAATAAGATTTGGGGAAATTTTTTGAAATTTCTAAACGAAACACCATTTATTTTCATCTCCCATAGTAAATTTTGGGGTTTAAATTTATCCTTTTCATTTCTCCTACCATGGGTGTACTAGTCATCATAAGGGATATTTTTTAGTGCAGATAACCTTATTTATTATTTTTAGTCTGTGATCAGTCATTTGGAATATAATAACACACCAATGAAATGAACGCTAATGTTTCATAGAATATCGGGTGAAGAATATGGTGAAGAAAATAAATTTTAATTTTTTTCCATGTAAAAAATGTGGGAAGAATCAACCAAGAACATACTGAAGATAAAAATTTGAATGTTTTTTGTTTGGGATGAAGGTTCATATTACTCGTGATTTCCAAAAGGATATATGAGAAGCGATGATGGGAAATAATTTATAATGGTTGATATTTAATGTGAAATGCAATTATGAAAACACATTCCCTAATATAAGGGATATTAAAAAATATATACCTCATATACATATTGTAAAAATGGAAGAAGGAAATATTGTTCCAATGACTACCACTAAGGCTTTTTTTAATAAGGAACACTCCCCCTTCACTACAGAGATATGAAAGAAATTGTGTTCTTAATTTTTTACAAATATAGTATATATAAAAAGTATGTTATTGAACGAAATCACCACCTCGTGGATTATATTATAAAAAATCTTTTAAATGTGTTGTCATTTCATCCAGGTATGAGGTTTACGGTAATGTTCATCATCAAAATCATATTAATTATATTTTTAGAGGAATTTGATGTGATTTTTCAAAACAAATGTCTCAGTATATATAGATCCAATATTAATTGTGATAATAAGAAACTCAAATTATATATTTCAAAAAAACCCATGGTCATCTACCAATTCAAGGCCATCTATGAACTCTATATGAAAACTAATTCTATTATTCGAGTTATGAATCCAAATTCTGGGGGTTTTTTAGTGAAAAGAATTAAGGAAAAAAAATATTACGATTGATATATTGTAATTAAAAATGATATATATTTTACTTGATTTAAATATTTATATCCCTCAAGTAATCATATCTTATTTTGAAAAAATAAATTATACAGTCTTAAATATTTTCATTAGTTGGTAATAATTAAAATTTCTTGTATAAAATTTTTTTAATGGAAAAGTATATAACACTATAGTATTTTTTTTAATATATTCCATATTAAAATAATTACTACATTTAACAGCATTTCTCACATACTACAAACAATATAAAAAATAGAAAACAATTAAATAGAAAATTTTTTATAATGCTGTAATGAAATATAATATAGTAAAGCATTAAAATTTAATATCATTGATATAGAAATTAATTAATATGGCATAATACTGAAATATATTATTGTCAATAAATGTTTTAAATGTTAGGTATTTTATTTTATAAAAAGAAACATTAAAATTTATAATATAGATATTTGGTAAAATTGATTTCATTTTTTCATTCCCTAAATAAAAATTTAATTATTATTAATGTTTTAGTTTTTTTAAAAGATAATTTTTATACTAAAAATAGTGTTATGATAATCTGTATTTCTATGAGTTTATCAATTTTTATGAACAACTTAAAAGGCTAAAAACCCTTTTAGTAGTCAAATATTTTTTAATGTAACTTCTTTATTAATTTTAAAATATTTTTTGAACATGGAAATCTACTACCCAATATTATTAAAACTAATGAAAAAATGTACATTAATTAAAAAATTGTATCAAATATTTCAATTGAATCAAGCATTATTAAAGGTGGAAATTTTATTTTCAATTTATTTTGAAGCCTCGTAAATTTTATTAATTTTATAATAAATCAATTTATTACCTGAAAATTACTTACCATGGTAAATATACCTTATACATAATTTTTATATTAAACTATATTTTGTTTAAAAACTATTTTATATAACTATGAGTATTTATTTTAAAAATAAAATTTTGAAACTTTAGAAGTTTTATATGATAAAACGATCATAAAATTTTAAATCACATGTTTCATATTTACTAATAATATCAAATTTATATTGGTCATTGAAATTAATTACTTTGGTAAAAAATTAGTTTCTATGGTCAAAATAATTAATTGTTAACATTTTTTACTAAAGTATACTGGAAAAAAGGATAAAAAAATGTTTCGGAATCGATTTTTATGAAGTTTCAAAACCATAAATCACCCATTATCTTCATTTTTACATTTTTATATCTATGTAAATTTAATAATGACATAAAATTATTGAAATACATCTGGTTTTCCCAAAAATAACCTCTCGTTCTTTTATAAAAGAATAACATCCCCACAACTTAAATAGTCACTTATCCATATACTATATATATATATAAAATATTCTATTTTTTCATAATATAACCATTTCTCACATCCTTAATCATATTGTACACATTATATAATAGTGGGACTTCATTTCCAATGATAATATCAAGAGAAATTTATGTCGCCAATATATGTATCCTCGTCATCTTTGTGTGTCCTTCATAATATTTATTAACCAAACATTATATAAACTTATGAATATAAAGTAATAATTACCAATATTATACTAAAATTTAATTATATTACTTTAATAAAAAAATCAATCATTTCCATCCACTAAGAAAAAAATAACATAAATCATGCATATGTGTATATTACTACATCAATGAAGAGATTCCATTCATTTTTCATCAGAACCTCACAAATCTAGTATCAATGATGTATTTGAAAAATAATTTTTTTTATATTTACAAAATAATATTTTAAAATGATCATATTTTATATTACATTATCATGTTTATTTATTGAGAAATGGGATCATTAATCATGTGTATAGTGTACTGCATCATCCCTGAACAAAGAATTTCATTTTTAATAACCACCCATCAATGGTGGTTCCTAAAATTTATTTAATGATAAGTTATAATGTTCATATATTTTAAATTTATATATCTTTCAAATTATAAATACCAAAATCCTTTTTATTTCTGATTAAATCATTAAAACATGTTACCAAATTATTCAATTTAATCATATATGTAATTTATATAAAATGATTGTATCATAAATAGTTATTGAATTTAATATTTGGTAAAATAATTCAAAAATGATGTATTTCTATTGATTTATAATTTTTATAGGGGTTTAAATAATTAACATATTTATTAATTTATCACATTTCGATCACAAAACACATTAAAGACTAGTTTTTGATTTCTAGTATCACAAACCATATTCATGTATTTTACATTATTAAAATGGTACTAATGTAATAATTGGAGAAAATTGATTATTATACACTGAATTGTCTTGGAGTTATAAACATTAAAATAATTAGTTCTAATAATTAACATCATACTAATGTTTATATGAAATAAAAAACTGAATTTCATAACAACTTTTAATGAAAACAAACTATAATCACTCAATTTATTTGTAACATATGGTTATAAAATAATTATGAAAATTCTAGTATGGTTATATTATGGTTTTTAGATATATTATTAATATAGTTATGTTTATTAATGTGTATGTTATACCATAGTCAAATAATAACTTTTAAAAGGTATGCTTTTTTTATATCTCAAATTTCCAAAATTGAAAAATGATTTTCATTCTCCAATTATTTTCTATTTTGGAGTATATATTCGACATGAAAATATTTCTAAAATTATTTTAATGTAATATATATTATTTGAAATCCCATCTCCCATTATACATTTCATATGTATTCTATTAGAAATATATCAAAATTAAAAGGGTTTTCCATCTATAATTCCTCTCTTTTAAGTATGTTTTTGTATTATGTATTGAGTTTCCATTAAGTGTTTATATGATTACAAATTGAGATGTTATATCATCATATAACCTTTATTCATGATAATTTATGTTCAATTTTAAATTATTTATATTTTAACAGGTTAATGTCTAATTATACTCAAATTGAATGGTGTTTGTTACTCAAATCTTTTACTTTGGTCGTAATTACACATCTTCAATAATTATATTTTAATATTGATCTATTATATCATATATTGACATTATATAATATTTCCACCATATTTTAGGGTATTTTCAGGTTTATTTGTGAAATCGTCTTCCATTATGAATTAATTATTTCATAAAAATTCATTTTTTATGAAACAATTCCATTTCTTTTAATGGATTTTCATCCATATATTTGTATTTACTTCAAGATAAATTTATCTTATACTTTTAGAATGTGACTATGGATTGTATTATATTTTTCTTATATTTTACATTAAAATTTTAAAATTAACATTAAATAGTATTTATATGATATCTTTTTTTGAATAATGTTACTTTTTAATATTTAAAAATATTTTTCTATCCTTTCAAAATAAATTTTTTTATCTTATTATAAATATTTTTATGATAATGATTTTTAATTTAAATAATATTTTAGATTAAACTCATTATTATAAGGGTTTTAAAATACATCTTGTACCCTTATCAAAATTTTCCTTGAAATTACATTTCACATCATCTTTTTTGATATTGATTAAAAGGCCTCTATAAACGATTATACTTTTCACCTATATCATTCCTCCTCGGGTTATCAGTCAAGAAATGATGTTTTAATAACAATCTATTTTCTATTAGGGTATGGTTTAGTTTGTAAAATTATATTTTTGTTATACTATGATATTTTATGTTTTTGTAATGAGATTTTTTTGAAAAGTTTTATAAACTCATTCTTTTTCTTCTGTTAATCATGATGTTTTTAGGATTTATTTTATATGGAACTCATGTGTATGTTTGATGATGAGTAATACCCTATATCGTCCTCTAATACATTTTTTTATGTTTAGCTCTCATGATCTTTATGGGGTCCACTAGAGGATTTATCCAAATATAAAAGGAACATATGGGTATTTATCCCATGAAAATGGGTACACATGAGTATTTATATGAAGAACAAGGGTAGACGAGATAATGTATTCCAAACCAGAGAGAATATAAGGGGACATTTACGAAGTAAAATGGTTTACATGAGGATTTATACCAGTCAAATGGTTATAGAAGAGGATTTATCACAATAAAACGTCTATATCCAATATTTTATCCTAAACCAAATGGGAAAACATAAGGCTCTAAACCATGGATATGCATACACAGCTAGATTATAGAAAGAATAATATGGTATATTTTTGGTTATACCACTCTAAATATGTGAGGATATCTTAGTGGGTAAACAGGAAACATGGTTTCTGTAATTATTTTTTTTATACACTTCAATCATAGTCATATTCTTATAAGTATTATTATTAAATCATGTTTAATGTATCTTGATTATATAAACATTTTCTATGGTATATTATTTACATTTGAGATTACAAGCCCATCCATCTATTGAATAAAATTTTTTCTTCTATTTTTTTAATAATATATTTTTCCCCATACAATGTTTTCTCATATGCTTATAATCTAACCCTTGAGGACTTGTTAATATGTTTTCCCATACTGAGTGTTCAACCTCACCACTTTATTATGTTTTCCATTCACATGGTTATGAATATAATTATTAAAAATCTAAATTCATTAATGGGATACAGAGGATTATATTATAGGTAAATCATTATTGGTTAATATGTTTATGTTACTAACCAACAAAAAACGAATCTATTTTGTCTTTTTGTTGTGTAATTTTTTTTATATATCATCCAAATTTGAAAATTAGTTCATTATATATGTTATTCTTAGTTTTTTTCAATATTAAATTGATATTAAATTTAATTTTTTATTATATTTTATGGTTAATTTGGTTTCCAAAATTTTTTATCTTTAAAACTAAAAATTTTGAAATTTTTCATATTTTAAAACTTTGCAATACCTACTTTAAGGAAAACTATATTGTTTCCCTTGAATGATGATGCTTTATGTTATGTGTTTTCACAAGTTTGTTTTCTGTATGAGCAACACATGGTTCCTTCCAAAAAAAATTAAACTGCTAGGAGAAACAATTTTGGTCCATTTTTCTTAGAGTAATATCACAGTTCTTGTGAAAGGTTAAAGGAAAGTCAATATTTTTTATCTCTGAGTTTTTCATGGAAAGGTAAAAAATAAGGGAAAATATGTTAATAAAAATTTTTCTTAGGAAGTTCCATTCAAATATTGGTATAATGGTTTATCTGATAACATAATATAACCATTTTTAATTTGAATGTGAGTTAGGGCTCCACATTGGGTTTTTATAATTTACCCCTCCCCCTATTCCTCCCCATTACTCAAAAATAGAAAGGTGTCTATGTGGATGCTTCCTCCCTTCTCCCATCATGATTTGAAACTTCTTTTCACTCGATTTCACATTGATTTAAAGTTATTTATCCTTTATTTACCTACCCATGAATTCTTCTTTTATAAACTCCTAATTTTGTTTTTATTTTATGATAAGTAAATTTTTATGGGTTTAGAGTTTCCATTATGAAAGTTTTAATTAGTTTTATTTGGGTGTTTAGGGATTCATGGTGGCTTCTCCTTGATCAGTTGTGCATTTTTTCATAAATGTGATTTTATTTAGCTGTGTTTTCATTTTATCATTATAGTCATTTCTTTGTAATTCTATTCCTATACAAGTTCTGAATTCATTTCATGAATAAATTTTCCTTCTTGTGAAATTATATTTATATAAATAACCTTTTCTGGGTTAGAAGTGGTTTTCAATTATTTTTACAAAAATAATTTACTTTTTGGATACTAAGTAGTTTTTCAAAAATAAAGAGTGGAACATTAAAAATTATTTAAATGTTTTATAAGGATGATTCACATTAGATTAATTTTTAAAATCGGTAAGTTTTTTTAAAGGGATAATTTATATGAATAAGAGTGTTGGCCATAGTTTAAAATTTTTATTGATTTGTTGGGTCATGGTGGTGTTTGAAATTTATTGAAATGAAATTTCTAAAATTGATTATTCTTTGAAATTGATTTTTTAATATGTGAATTAATTATATTACTTCAAAGGAATATTTTGAAATGAGATTTCAAAAGGTTTTATATGTTCTGTCATCTCTGTCATCCTTTCAAAACCATTGTTCATGCTTTAAATTTGGTTGTCTGATAAAATGTCAAAGACCTTAAAATTAGATCATATTATTATTATGTCATAGAGTCTTGTGACCCCTTATATGGGTTTTATTATTGATATCTATTTATATAGTAATTATATATTAATGAAAAAGGGGGTTTTTCATGTTTGGGTGTGGCATATAAGATTAGTATTTTTTCAAATGCTTAGTATTTTTTCAATGTGATAATAATTTTATTACCTATATTATTTTACATTTCATGGTATTCGTAGATATTAATGTATAGTTATGGATGTGTGAAGACTCCAGTTTATCTTTTATCATGATAGATTGAGAACTGTGAATATGAGTTTGCACAAATTCTTATACCCAAGGTATCTTGATGCTCTATGTATGGTTTAGAGACCAACTTGTTTTAATGTATTACTAGAATTGATATGTTCTTATAGGCTACTATATTGTTTTTGTCTCTATTTTGGAACAATTTACATGATTCATAGGATATTTAACATAATAGTTAAGTCCTTATCTGTATTTTTAAGGGATTCAATATCATATATTATTTTTATTCCCCAACATTTCTTGGATCAAATGGAGTCATATATTGGATGAGTTTACATTTTTTGTTTATTATTTATGATTTTATGCCTATTTTTAAGGAATTTCATTTTTTTAATGGGTTTGGTTTAACTATAAAATTAATTGAAAATGGTTTTATATATAGTGGATTAAAAAAGAATGGATTGGTTTCTTCATAAACAGGTTTTATGAAAATGGTGTTAAATGTGGATATTTAATAAAATTGGTTCATTTAATAAAATATTATTTAGAAATAAATATAAATTAAAATTATGGAAATATTTATATTATTTTTAAAGGCCCACTTTACATGGGTGAAAATTATTAATTTTAAATTTATACCCATCTTTATTTTAAAAAATGTTGGTTGTTTTAAAAATGTGACTACGTTATGTTATAAGACCCATTTTATAAATTTTATGGGAAAACAATATTTTATACATTATTTTAAGATAATTTTTTATACTCTTGTTTGACGATGGGAATTTAGTATAATCATTGGTGAGATACTACTATGCATGTTTAGCTCCCACACGTCATCTATGCTAATGCACTAGTTCATGTTTATCTCTTATGTATCTCTTTCAAGTTCCATGTTATTTTTACATAATCCATTTCTACATTGTCTTATAGTTAGATAGAAGAATTTGGTTAGTTAATGAACGTCACCAGTGGAGATATTGAAGGTGTTTAGCATCCTCCTTTATTTTAGTATTGGAATGATGTATCGAACAATCACCCTATTATATTTTTGTAGTTTTTGTATTGAGTGTACCTAAATCTACTTTTTTATTCAATTATATATTTTGGATGTATGTTATTTTATTCCATGATTGGTTATATATATTCTCATTCAAATACTTATTTATTTTATATTATAATCAAGGTTGAATCCATTCCTAGTTAGGGATTATCAATACCAGACCACAAGATGATGACATATTGGGATTGGGAAAACCTTTTAGGCCAAATGGTGGGTTAGGTCAGTTGGTGTGTTGGTTAAACCTAGGATATTTCATTACAAAATGGTATCAAAATCCATGTTTTTACTATGAACCTTGGTTTTGGAATCTATATCTTTATAATTATGGGTTTTTTGATGATATTGAGTTAGGATTTATTTTTAGTGACATGGGAGGTTAGTAATTAATGGGTTCTAGATCAACACACTTCATGAAAATTATTGATTTTCCCAAAGAACGGGGATTTTAAATGATAATTTTAGACTTCAATTTTTAAAATTATTGGTGATTCGTTTTCACTCATTCTCATTACATGGATTTCCATTAGATTTTTTGTGGATTTTGGAATAAAAAGAAAAAGAGTAATAGTAGCATGTGGTTGGACTGATTGTCTCGATAATCTAAGTGGTCACCAAATGATTAATCATAATGTCATATCTATAATTATTACATTAGTGGACCATAGATCATTAAACCACATGTAAAATTCAATTAAATTTTCTCTTCTTGTTTGGATTTTTTATTAAGACAACATGATTCATAGGCCATTTTTTGTTCATCGCATTAATGAGAATAGAATCATATTGGGTTTTTTAATTTGTTTACATGTATTTTGTATTGGTTGAGTTCAAAATTATTAAATTATTATTGTGAAAATTGGTTTTTGGTGAAAATTTAGGATTTTCTGGATGTTTTTTTTATTTGTAAAGGACAATTTTTGGATTTTTTATAAAATTGAAACAATTTTTTTAGATTTTTTTTAATTTTACTTCATATTTTCAGTTGGTTAATTTTTTATAAAATCTGAATTTTTTTATGAAATGTTTACCATGATGGAATATCGAACCACATTGGGTGTACTATAAAATATAACAATTTTTAATAAGAATATTTCACATTTGTTAATGAATTTAAATAGGGAGGAGTATTTTTTAATGAGAAATGTTTTTTACGAATGTTTTATATTGAGGGATTTGTGATATTAAATAATTTTAAAATTTTATATTATTTAGAAAATGAATTTATTTGGACTCATTTTAATTTATTAATTATTTTAAAAATATTTAATGTTTTTTATTTTTTACCTTATTATATATTGTTAATTCATTATATAATTTAGAAATTATTATCGGGATTGGATGATGTTCAATTTTATTTGATATATACCTCATAGAAAGGACGTTAATAAAGTTAGGTGTTTCCATCCAAATCATATATTCATGACATCAAATCATCCCATTTAGTGTTGTTTAGTGGATATTTTTGGGAATCATGTGGGTTTAGTAGGTAGATAACTCTTGTAATCATTATTTTAGTAAATAAATTGTTGAAGTCAAATCATCATGAAATTTTGGTTGTATTTCCTATATTGGGATTGTTCTTTTTTTGTTGAATTTTGATCTATGGTCTAAAAACATTTTTCCCTTGAGGTGGATTTATCTTGAAGTGTTATTTGGGTGTGTTTTTTATTTTTCTATAGTGATTAGTGCGTATTTTGGGTGTTTAAATCTCATTTTGGTTAATTATTTTTTGTTTTTTTTCAAAAAAGTATTTTTATTAGGATCTATGAATGATATTTGGGTTTGTTTATTATGAATTGGAAAAACATGTATGGGTGGTTAAGTTAGCTAGGACGAACATATAAGTAGTTGAGATTATGAAATTTATGGTGTTAGTTTATATCTTGTTCGGTTCTCCATGTGATGGTGTCCATGTATGAGGTTTTAATTCTCCCATTTCACTCACATTATGATATAAGGGTTGATCCCATGTTATTTATCATTGAGGAATTTTTTTAGTTGTTACATTCTTATGATGTTTTTAAATGTGTTGGTTTTGGAGGATGGAAATTATGATTAAGGTTCTCTTTAATGGTTATTCCTTTTTTATAATGAACTAGTTATGTGGACATCCAAGGTTAGTGTAATTGATGTTCTCTTTATAAAGTTATCATTCTAGGAAAGTTCATTATAGCTTCAACTATTTTGATCAATTATAAATTTTAATGACCCAAACTTTCATTAATGGAAATTCCTCTTGAACTAATTAAATGTCTCTTTATGTAAAATTTTTATATAAAATTTCAACTTCTTTGGTTTTTTGTTTTTTGGATTTTAAAATAATGGTAAGAAATGTGACCGTTGCTAATATAGTCATTGAATAGTGATCAGATAATTAGTATAAATATATGGCTTTAACAAATCCAATTTACTCAAACAAAGGAAGTGATGGACTCGTCTAGTAGACGTGCCCCATATGAAGCCCATTTGGCAGACCTCAGAAAGGATGTGGCGTCATTGGTCTTCACAATTGACCAAACTCAAGTTGATATTGAACATGTTAAGCTTGAGCGGAACCGCCTACGGGAGAAGTGGAAGTTGATAGAGATTACCACCCAAGCGATGTTATCTGAGCCACCCAAGAGTCTGTCACCATCGCACATCTCACCCTTCGGTCTTATACAGGTGTTTTAAGGGGTTATTTAACAAGATCCTAGTACTATGGTTATTTACATTAATTTTTTATATAATAATGAATATAATTTTATTTTATTATTGTTACCTTGTAAATAGTTTTTAAAGCACAAATTGTATTTTTAGTTAATATCCAACTAAGAAATTTATTTTTATGAATTAATGGATTTTTTAATGAAATAATATTATTATTATTAAATTAATTTTTATTAAATATAAATGGTCCTATAATTTTATGAATGCAATTGTAATTTTTATTAATGTTTGAAATCCATTTTTTGTCAAAACCCATGATTTTTTTATAAATGTCAGTTTTAATATAAAAAGTGAAAATTATCATATTTAGAAAATTATTTAGATAAAATTAATATTATTTTTGGAATCAGGATGTTGAAATTATACAATAGTGAATTTTTTATAATTTTCTGAGACAATCAAAATTTTGGGTAAAAATTAAATACAATTTAAATATATAATGTGTTTTATGTCATCATAGTTTCAAAATAGTGATGTAATATAATAAAATAAACTTTATGTTCATCCAATATATGTTTTACCATTAATATAATATGATTTTGGGTTTGTTTGATTTATTTTACAAAGCTTTAGTGGACCCTTCAAGACTTATTAAACATTTTGTCGTTTTAAATTGTTTTCCTTGGGAATGTGTCTCACCTCCACATAAGAAACCCCATTATATTAAGAATTTTGAAATTTGGCCTTATAAAATATTTTTTTCCACTCCCCTTTGGAAAAAACCATGGGAAAAACCCATGGGCTGGTTTGTGGTTTGGATTAGTTTAATATGAGGTGTCCCAAACCTAAATAATAAAGAATTCCCTCTCTTTTCTAATATAAACTCACCCAATCTCCCACTTCCTCCTCACTGAAATCATTTTTAGTTTATCAAACCTCTGACCTATTTTCTCTATAATCCTCCCAAGGTGCCCCAAGCTCCCAATAAGCCTCTCTCAGGCCTCTCTCAATCCTTTGGAAGCACACTTCCAAGTAAGGGGTTTTCTTCCTTGCTCATTTTTTTCCAATTTTCTTAATGATGTTATACTCTTTTAATTTCAATTATAAATGATGTGGTATGTATTTGTACCTACCCCACACTTTCCTCTTTATTTTTTGAATTATGAGATACCCCTTTATCTCTCAATAAATGCCTCCCATGTACACCCATTACTATGCCAAAATCCTAAAAGGAATTTATCTCTCCTCACTTACATTCAAGCAATTATTTTATATCATGAATCTAAATTCCATTACAATTGTTTGTACATTTATCTATATGATCCTCTTACTATCCATTTCATGTACATATGATTAGACACCCCTTTCTCTATCATCATCCATTTTTATGAATTCATACGTCACGCCATTACGCTACTGAAATTGCACCGATTTTCCAAGACAATGTCATTGTGTAGTGAATACCATGCCCATTTCTCTATTAATGGTATTAAAATTTATGAAAATTTACTTATTTATTATAAATTTTCATGTATAAATTCCACATTTTTTATCATGTAATAAATGATGATGATTTTTGAATCCTTGTTATATAATCCATGTGGCACACTTACGCATGAAATGAAATGTTTAAGATGGGTGCGCCCTGATAGTACTAAAATTAATTGGGTAAAGTATGGTATCATGATAAGTCATGTGAAATGGTTGTTTACTCATTCTAATTCAAGTGAAACAAGGGTTTACTCGTGCATCATGTGCAATAAGGGTTTACTCATACTCCATGTGCAATGAACCTTGGCACATGCTAATTCCATGTAGTGTGTTATTTCCACATTTCCATGTTATGATTATCATGCTTTATCATGCCTATTGATATGCCTATTTTCTAACATGAACTTTATTCCTCATGTTATTCAATGATTATTCCCTTACTGGGCTTTATAGCTCACCGTTTTCTTATGCATTTCCTCAGGTTATCCCGTGCAATGCTATGTACGAGGGAATGTAGTGTTAATGTAAAGGAAGATTTCAATAAAGATATTGGTTTTCATGTTTTAAGTTTTTATGTAATGATCCTAAACCCTAAATACACTATACCTCTCAATCTTCTTTATTGTATCAAATGATGTTTATATATTAAATTTTGTTTAATTGTGTAATAAAAGATCAGGGTTGTCATTGTTGGTATCAAAGGGAGGTTTAGTTATTTTTTGGATTAGGATTAGAAAACCCTAGTAAAGACTTGGATACAACACTAAGTATAATAAAATAATCCCTATGTTTTGGTGAGTATTGATTAAGTGGTTTATCAATAAAATACAACCATGTCTAGATACGAGTAGTTAGAGGTGGCTCTTGCACAGATGTATCCTTGGGGTAAAACCCAAAAACACCGCTTTGAGCTAGACTCGAAAGGGAACTGGTGCATCACAACTCGTCTTACTGCACTCTTGTTTACGACACTCCTAGGGGATATTTTTTCGTAAATTCACAAGCTTAGTACGAAGCATTATTAAGGGACTAAAAAAATTCCTTAAGAATATATGTTAGAAAGTAGATCTTGGATAACATATACTGAAGCCAATAGGTTCATATGTTATGGAAATAAAAGTTATTTATAAGTCATCAATTTTGTCCTTCTATAACCCGTTATGTGTTACCCCTAACTTTCCTTTTATTCCATCCAATGGCTCGTAATAGGAGGACTCGGGCTAACAACTGATGTGATGATCAATGCGATGACTGTACTAATGAGATTCCAAATCCAATGGGAGCAGAAATTGTGAACTTTTTCACTCTTATCTCTCAGATAACTCAAGATTTGAATACAAACATGGGTCAAGAGGAAAGTTCAACCCCCCTATGAAAGAAAAATTCACTATCGAGAGCTTCATCAAATAAAGGCCTCCTACTTTTAATGGATCATTCGATCCCTCAATCGCTAAACAATGGATCAACTCCATTGAAAATATCTTCTCCATCCTTTAATGTTCTGAACAAGAGAAGTTTCTCCTGGATGCTTATCATATGGAGGGTGAAGTTGATCAATGGTGGACGTTGATCAAAAATATGAAGCCTGAGAAGGAGATCGAGGCGTTGGAAGGGAAGGATTTTTAGAAGAAGTTTTTTGATAAATATTTTCTGCGCACCCTCCAGCATAAGATGTAAAGGGGATTCCTTTCCGTCAAGCAAAAAAGGAGACGAATATATCGGAGAATATGAGAAAAATTCACAAGGATTTCACGATATGCCTCCATCTTTATTGTTACCCCCAAATTCAAGTTTGACCGCTTCTTTTGTGGGATGAAACCTAGCCTGCAGAAATCGCTAGCGATCCGTGACTTCGACAGCTATGAGGAAATTGTCTGATGTGCCCTCAAGGTCGAAATGGAGATCGGAGAATCTTAGGGATATCATGGGGATAAGAATTATAAGGTGGAATTTAATGATGGTGGTCTGATGGATAAATCCAACGGTGCTAAGAAGATCCAGCACCCACTCGCTAAAGGTGCAGAAAGAAGCACCCCAAAAATTTCCTGAAGGGGATGAGGAAATGTATTGGGTGTGGAAGAGAAGGGAACCTAGCAGTTAACTATCGACAAGAAAGACCCAATCTTGTGAAAAAGTATAGGAACACTCCGTTCGAACCTCAATGCGTGGTTCATTTCTATAACTACAAAGAACCATGGCATCTTGAAAATCAGTTTCCTAAGACAACGGTTTTTGGAGGCAACCAACAACCTCCAAGGCAACAAGGGAAATCTTTTTCATCACTACTGCCAAAGTGAACCCCGAAAAAAAAAGTGATGACAGGTACGCTAGTTATTAATTCAGGAATAGAAAACATACTTTTTGATTCAGGTTCGATGCATTATTTTATATCTGAAAATTTTGTAGAATAATCCCAGCACCACCACAAATCCTGGATGTGAAGATGATGGTGAGTAAAAGAAATGGGGAAATCATTGCATCCCATGAATATAACTCTTCTCCTATCTTAATATATAGATTAAACTTATCAGTGAATCTCTTTATACTCCCTCTAGTGGAATCTGATGCAATTCTTAGCATGGATTGGATTTCCTTATATAGATATAACATAAATTTTCGGGAGAGGTAAATCACTCTCCATGTGGATAATCGACCACTGAGTCTATACAAGTTCTAGGAAGAAGATGAATCTTATTTAGCTCCATCATCTCAAGTGTGGATATTACTTCCCTATGAGCATGCATATCTGGCTCAGATGATTGAGTCCAAGGAATAAACTATCCTTAAAGACTTGCCTCTTGTGAGGGAATTTGCTGAAGTGTTTCCCAGGGAATTTCCTAGTCTTCCTCTCAGAATAGATGTTAAATTATCAATTGATATTATACCTAGGGAATTTCCAATTTCTAAGAATCCATATAGAATGGCTGTTGTGGAGCTTGAGGATCTGAAGAAAAAACTATAGGGGAATCTGGATAAAGGGCTTATACGCCCAAGTTCTTCATCCTAATGTGCAACAGTCCTCTTAGTCAAGAAGAAGGATGAGTCAATTCTCCATTGCATCAATTATCATGAGATCAAAAAAATCACAATAAAGAACAAGAATCCTCTCCCATGAATTGATGTCTTGTTCAATCAGCTGTGTGGAGAACAATACTTCTCCAAGGTGTATTTTCGGTCAGGATATTATCATGTAAGGGTGAAGAAGAAAGATATCCCCAAGACTGCTTTTCGTACAAGATACGAGCACTATGAATTAATATTAATGCCTTTCGGACTCATTACTGCACCAAAAATATTCATGGACTTGATGAATAGAGTCTTTAGATATTACCTTGACAAATTTGTGGTAGTATTTATAGATTATATTCTGATATACTCCAAAGCCAAGGAGGATCATAAGAAGCATCTAAGAACAGTACTAGTGACCTCGCAGAAGGATAAGCTCTATGAAAAGTACAAAAATTGTGAGTTCTGGTTGAGGGAGGTCTCATTCTTGGTCTATATCATCATAAGAAATATGATATCTATAGATCCCTCTAAAATAGATGCAATTTAGGGATGGCCAAGGCCAACATCAGTAACGGATATCCATAGCTTCATGGGGTTAGCTGGATATTATCGATGAGTTGTGAGAAATTTATCATGATTGTCCAACCCTCTCACCAAGATAAGTCAAAAGGGAGTAAAGTTTTCTAGGAGTGATGAATGTGAAGAAAGCTTCAATGAGTTTAAAATGAGGCTTATCATTATGCCCATGCTCATTTTACCCATAAGTGGAGAACTTTTTGTGGTATTCAGTGATGCTTCAAAAAAGGGCATGTGATGTGTGTTGATGAAAAATGACAAATTCATTGCCTATGCTTCAAGTAAATTAAATTTTCAAGAATATAACTATCCAACACATGAACTCGAGTTGGCTATAGTGTTCTTCGCTTTGAAATTTTGTTGGCATTATCTCTTTGGGGAGAATTGTGAAATATATACTGACCACAATAGCCTCACGTATATATTCACACAAAATGAGTTGAACATATGCCAACTAAGATGGTTAGAGCTGATCAAATACTATTACTGCTCAATCCATTACCACCCTGGGAAAGTGAGCAAGGTGGCAGATGCCCTATGTAGAAAGGACCCAGCAATTCTGTCATTGATGATAATTGAAAAGGAAGAAATCTTTTTAGATTTGATGAATATGAACATGGGAATCCTAAAGAAGGGAACATCATCAATCCTTTCACAAATGATTTCTTAACCGTCAGTTTTGGAAAGGTTAAAGGATGCTCAAAAGGATGATGTGGGAATTAAGGAAAACGTGGAAGCTATCAGAAAAGGTAAATCCTTGGAGTTTAATGTTAATGAAGAAGGAATTGTGATATTTGGGAAAAGACTATGTGTTCCATAAAGCCCCGAGCTAAAGAAGGAACTTTTGGATAATTCACATAGTTCAAATTTCTCTATTAGCCTAGGAAACACAAAGATGTATTAAGATCTTCGAGAGAATTATTGGTGGGATAATATGAAGGAAGAGATCACTGAATATACATCAAAGTTCCAAGTGTGTCAGAAAGTGAAGTCAGAGTGGCAGAAGTCTAAGGGGATGATGCAACCATTTACCATACCAGAATGGAAATGGGAGAACATCACCATGGACTTTGTCACTAGACTTCTGAAGATATCAAAATGCAAAAATGTAATCTTGGTTCCCTACTAGATAAATCGGCTTCTACACCTGGGGAAACGGGCAACCACCATTGGCAGTCGCTATTGACAGTATTAGCGACCGCCATTGGCGGCCGCTAATGCGGGAAAAAAATTAGGGGGATTTTTCCCACCCTCACCAATGTCTTCCTCGAAAACCACTGTTGCAACTGGCGTTGTCGCCCCCACCACTGTCCAGCCACCGTTTGTCACCCCCATCGCCACCTCGCATGTCCTCGCATCACTTATACCACACTCGCTGTTGAAACTGATGCCCCCCAATGTTTGACCGCTTACCGTGATACCCTCGATGTCGCACCTGCCCCTCCCTCCGGCCTCCGTAAATCCACCATGGCCAGTGACCAAACTTTGAAGGTCTTCCTCACCATACTGCCAGTACCCCCATGTCCGTCTCGCACCCCATGCCATGTCCCGGGAACGTGATACATGGAATATTTTATATAATCTTTAGAAACTGCCATTGGTGGTCGGTGTTGGTCTTTACCGATGAAGAAACTGTGACTACCAAAATCGGTCGCAAGGTGGTAACTAAAGACCTTTAGCAACTGATTTTGGCGGTCTCTAAAGGTATTTATTGTAGTAGTTGTTGTTGTGGATTGTCTTACAAAGTCTTCACACTTCATTTCTATTCGGGAGGATTTCTCATTTGATCAACTGGCACGAATATATATCAGTGAAGTGGTAAGGTTTCATGGTGTACCACTATCTATTATGTCCAATTGATATCTAAGATTCACTTCTAAGTTTTGGAAGAGTCTTCAACATGCTCTGAATACTGAACTGAACTTTAGTACGTCCTATCATCCTCAAACTGATGGCTAATCTGAGCGGACTATCCAAACACTTGAGGAATTGTTGATAGCATGCTCAGTGGACATTAAAGGAAGATGGGATCAACATCTTCCTCTGGTTGAGTTCTATTATAATAACGGTTTCCTCTCGAGCATCCAAATGGCACCATATGAAGCCGATTATGTGAAAATATGAAGAACACCAGTGTGTTGGGATGCGGTCGGTGAGCATAAGCTTCTTGGACCAGAAATGGTCGAAGAAATGGTGGAGTAGGTGGAAACCATCCAGCAGCATATCAAGGTAGCCTAGAGTCTACAGAAGAGTTATGCAGATAACCATTGAAGAGACCTTGAGTTTTAAGATGGAGACATGGTATTTCTACAAATATCTCTTTGTAAGAGGGCCATGAGGTTTGGAAAGAAAGGGAGGTTATGTCCAAGGTTCATCGACCCCTTCATGATTCTTGATCTTGTCTGGGTTGTGGCCTATCTACTAGAAATTCCACCTACCATGGCCAAAGTACATGATGTCTTTCATGTATCCCTCTTAAGGAAGTACATTCCGGACCCTTCACATGTACTCTCTTCATAGGTGGTACAGTTAGAGGATGATCTTTCTTATGAGGAGAAACCAGTAAAGTTCTTAGATCATAGAGAAAAAGTTCGACGAAATAAGACAATGATTCTCATAAAGGTTTTGTGAAGAAACCACAAGTTTAAAGATGTGATGTGGTAATCGGAGGAAATAATGAAGCAGAGTTACCCACATCTGTTTTAGTTTGTGAAAATACAAATTTCGAGGGAGAAAAAGGGGGGAAGTTGGTAATGACCCAAACATTCATTAATGGAAATCCCTCTTCATCTAATTAAATGTCTCTTTATGTAAAATGTTTATATAAAATGTCAACTTATTTGGTTTTATGTTTTTTTATTTTAAAATACTATTATGATTTTTTACCGTTGCAATTATAGCCGTTTAATAGTGATCACATGATTAGTATAAGTATAGGGCATTAACAAATCCAATTTACTCAGATAATGGAAGTGATGGCCTCATCCAGTAGACGTGCCCCATACGAAGCCCATTTGTTAGAGCTCTAAAACAAGGTGGAATCATTGGGATTCTCTCTTGACCAAGGTCAAGCCAAGATTTAACATGTTAATCTTGAGCGGAACCGCTTACGGGAGAAGTGGAAGTTGATATAGATCACCACCCATGCAATGTTATCTATGTCACCCCAAGAGTCTGTCACCATCACACATCCCATCCTTCGATCTTATGCAGGTGTTTTAATAGGTTATTTAACAAGACCCTAGTACTATGGTTATTTACTTTATTTTTGTATATAATAATGAATATACTTCTATTTTATTATTATTACCTGGTAAATAGTTTTTAAAGAACAAATAGTATTTTTAGTTAATATTCAACTTAGAAATCTATTTTGATGAATTATTGTATTTTTTAATTAAATAAAATTTTACTAAAATATTATTATTATTATTAAATTAATTTACACTAAATATAAATGATAATAATATTTTATGAATGCAATTGTAATTTTTATTAAGGTTTGAAAGCCATTTTTTTGTCAAAACCCATGAATTTTCGATAAATGTCAGTTTTTATTTTAAAAGTGAAAATTAACATATTTAAAAAATTATTTAGATAAAATGAATATTATTTCTAGAATCAGGACTTCAAAATTATCCAACGATAAATTTTTCATAATTTTCTGAGACAGTAAAATTTTTCTGTAAAAATTAAATACTGTTTAAATATATAATGTGTTTTATGACATCATAGTGGCCTGATAGTGATGTAATAAAATACAATAATGTTTATTTTCGGCCAATATATGTTTTACCATTAAAATAATGTGATTTTGGGATTGTATGATTTATTTTACAATGCTTTAGTGGACCCTTCAAGACTTATTAAACATTTTGTCTTTTTAAATTGTTTTCCTTGGGAGTGTGACTCACCTTAACATAAGTAACCCCATTATTTTAAGAATTTCATAATTTGGAATTATAAAATATTTTTTTCCACTCCCCTTTGGAAAAAACCATTTTTAAAAACCATGGTATGGTTTGTGGTTTGGATTAGTTTAATGTGAGGTGTCCCAAACCTAAATAATAAAGAACTCCCTCTTCTTTCTTATATAAACCCAACCAAACTCTCACTTAATCCTCACTCAAAGCCTTTGAAGTTAATAAAACATATTCCCTCCTCTCTCTAGAATCCTCCCATGGTGCCCCAAGCTCTCAAGAAGCCTCTCTCAAGCCTCTCTCAATTCTTTGGAAGCACACATCAATGTAAGGGGTTTTCTTCCTTTCTCATTTTTGTCCAATTTTCATAATATTGTTATTCCCTTTTAATTTCAATTATAAATGTTGGGGTATATTTCAACACCTCCCCCATAATTCCCTATGTATTTTTGAATTATTATATACCCCTTTCTCTCTCAATAAATTCCTCCCAAGTACACCCGTTACTATGCCAAAATTCCGAAACGAATTTATATCTCCTAATTTACATTCAAGCCATTATTTGGTATCATGAATCTAAATTCCATTAAAATTATTGATACATGTATATATATGACCCTCTTACTTTAAATTTCATTTATATATTATTAGACACACCTTTCTCTCTCATCAACCATTTTTATGAATTCTTACGTCACGTCGTTACGCTGCTGAAATTGCACCGATTTTCCAAGCCAATATCTTCGTGTAGTGAATACCATGCCCATTTCTCAATAAATGTTATTCACCTTTATGAACATATACTTATTGATTATAAAGTTTCATATATGAATTCAATATTACTTTATCTTGGAATAAATGATGATGTTTTATGAATCCATGTTATATGATCTATGTGGCAGACTTATGCATGAAATGAAATGTTTAAGAAGGGTGCACCCTGATAGCACTCCAATGCATTCGGTAAAGTATAGTATCCTGATACGTCATGTGAAATTGGTTTTTAATCATGATAATTCATGTGCAACAAGGGTTTACTCGTGCTTCATGTGAAATGAGGGTTTACTCATGCTCCATGTGCAATGAGCCTTGGCTCGTGCTAATTCTATGTTAAGTGTTGTTACCACATTTCCATGTAATGATTATCATGCTTTATCATGCCTATATGTTTTTTCTTCTCTTGTGCTCCATTGATATTCCTATTTACTAACATGTATTGTATTCCTCATGTTATTCCATGATTATTCCCTTACTGGACTTTATAGGTCACCCTTTTCTTATGCATGTCCTCAAGTTAACCCATACAATGTTATGTACGAGGGAATGTAGTGGTCATGTAAAGAAAGTTTTCAATAAAGAAGTTGTTTTTTAGGTTTTATGTTATTATTTATTGATCCTAATCCCCAAATACACTATACCTCTCGATCTTCTATGTTGTATCAAATAGATTTTATGTAATAAATTATGTTTAATTTTGTAATAAAAGATCAGGGTTGTCATATAAATATTGTGGAGACACAGTTTTTTCCTCGTTATTTATTCTTTCGGGATTTATTTTTCATGAGGAAAATTTTAATTGAGTACTTTGATGTTTTTTATATGATGGATCTTATTGGATGCTTACTTAGTCTAAAAGACTCATTGAGCTTTCTTATTTTTCTTTTTCCCTTAATTCAACAAAGAATTTTCTTGGGGTATAAAGTGGTATGGTGGGGAAAATTTTGTAACCTATTTATTAATTTCACTATATATTTAATGGGTATTCGTCTTTTATTTTGATATTTTATGATTTTAATAAGTTTTACCATAAATATAAAAGAATATGAAAATTTTACTTCTATTAAAAGTTTTTTATGTATAGGTTTGGGGAAAACATGTGAGGGAAATTTTATATAGAGGATTTTAGTTATTCCCATTTATTGTATGGTCAGTAGGAATGAGTATAGAATTTTATTGGTCAAAAAATGAATGTATTATATTAAGTCATATGGGTCCACTTTTTTGAGTACTAGAGCACAATATATGAATGTTGGGAGATAAAAGTTTGAAAATGAATAGATATGTATATAGTATTATGTATTATCATTTCACAATGGGAATATTGTTTTTAAAACAAGGTATCAAGACTTATTAGGATATAATTAGGATGTTTTATTTTCATGGTTTGAATGAAATTTGGAGAACTGTGTAGCCTTAAAACATGGTTTCATTTTTTCAATTAAATGTTAAATTATTCTTTTTCCCCTTATAATTTTTTATTACCCATACTCCTCATAACTCAGTTGAACTTGTGGGTTATTATGGTAGATTCCTCCAATCATGCACATTGTTTTATATCTTCTATTCATGTAATTTAATGTGGGTTACATGGTATTTATCCTCAGTTTGTCTTCTCATATTTTTACATTATCCTATGTCGTGATTCTTCATTATTTTCAAACCCCTAACCAAGGTTTGGGATGGAATTAGGTTTCATGATAGTTCCAATAAAATTGATTTGGTTGTTCATGATATTTTAAGATAATATAATTTCTTGGTTCTAAATTTACTATCAGAGGATATGTGTTGCATTTTTATTCACTATGAAAGAGGAAATTTTTTCTTTGGAATTACCCATTAATTAATGTTTTTAATTTCTTGGGTGCTTAGAAATTAATTATAATGAAATTATATTCCAATTTTATAGCCTTATGTGTGTTGTAAATCCATTATCTATACTATAGGTTCCCCCCTCCAGGTGTCTCTCCTTTTATTCTCAGCCTAATTTTAAATCATGTCCCAATATCTGTAAAAATAATAAACATACCGTCTCTATGACTACCAACTCATCTATTCTGTAATTGACTATCCTAAAAATTTCTCCCTTTCTTCAATGATTGGTCACTACAAAATATCATTTCCCTCGATCATTAAATATATATTATCTAATTTATTCTCATGCTTCACATCACCTTCCACCTCTGCATTGGATTCATCCTCTATACCAGCTTCCACCTCGACTCATCAACTGCCTCGACCTCCTTATCATCTCCTCCTCTACCTCATCCTCTTCCTTGGTATCCACTAGAAACCCATTCCCATATCTCATTATATATCATTCTCACCCCCACCACATCGAGGATATTACCATTCTATACTGGGAAGATCTAATTCGACCACAGATGGTTCTCCTCATGGAGGAAATGGATCTTTATGGGGCCCAATCTCCACCTCCCTAGGAGGGGAACCATTTTGTGGCTCCTTCAGCTAATAGGTTGGTTGAAGTCACTGATTTCCTAATGATTTTTTTTTTCATGAAAGTTAGAAGGGTTCACCATTATAATATTATGTAAGATATTTCTTCTCAGGAGTTTGAAGAAGATTTAGGTTTATTGTTTTTGTACTTGGTAACTAACATTTATCATCACAAACTTTTAATTCATGATTTTAATTAAACTATTATTCTTAAATTCAACACTGCACTCATTATCCATACCAAACCAGCTTCATTTATTAATTTCCAATCTATATTCTCCATTCAAAATCGTATTTTTTTATTCGTTGTATCTTTCATTATACAATTTATTATACATGATGTTCTATTAGCCCAATTTCTCATTTGTTTTGGGTATTATTATTTAGATGATATATAAATTCAATAAATAATTATTTATAGAATCTAATGTTGGATCCCCCGTATTAGGTAATCACTACGTCTACATTTCTGGCAATACAATAATAGACTGTGAAAACAGTTATGGATCTTATTGATAGTGAAAACAAGTATAGATAGGTATAAACAGCGACAACAAGTACAGTCCTATATAGAAAGTTCAAGAAGGAAATCTATGGAAATATTAGTGAAATTTCTAGGAATGCATATTGATAAATGCACTTATTCATTTTGATTTTCCTTATTCTTACCATATAAGAACCTACTGAATATGTAAATACATGTATGGATCTTATCATCTTTTACTCTAATAAATTTAGTGAATTTTCTTTCATTTTATGAATCCCTATAAGTTTCTACATTCACATTTCAAAATCCATCTTTATTTGGGGTTCCAATCATGAATCAGTTTCATTTGGGGTTTTATTACTACATCTCAAGGAAGTATAGTCAATAATTTCAAGCATATTGTAAAATTATATCACCTCTCATATTCCTTTATCCTAGAAGTTGAACCCATCATGGATATTATGTACTTATTTTTGATAAAGGTCTTTATAGGAAAGACTGGAAGAAAACCTGCTCAACCATTAGGTATGAAATCTATGTTACTCCTTTTATCTCTTGATGATTTCATTCACATAAGACTAGAATTAGATTATATTAAAAAATACTCATATCTTGGGAAGTTTTTTGTGTATAATATCCATATAACTAATATGGAAACATACTATTATTATGAAGATAGTTCCATGATAATATTAAATATGATCCATTGATATTGGATCACATGGATTTATTTATTCATTTGTTCAATGGAAGGGTCATGAAGAACTAGAGAAGGCCTCCACTTTATTCCACATTCTCCTTGATTTATACTCAATAAATACCTTATGCTCTCAGTATGTCTATATTACCATAATCTCCCTGATTTCCTATCTTCAAATTATTTTTCTTATATATCTGTAGGTTTCGTTCTCTATCTCCACCCTACCCCCACTTCTTCTTCTCCTTTAATATGGTCTTTATGACATCATCCACCACACTTTTCATCATTCCCAAATCCCCCTTCCTAGATCTACATCCAAACACTAACTTATTGAAATTTTATTTCAATTTACTTGATAAGTTCTACCTTCCTCCCCTAAATTTCACTACATTCAGCTTCAACCTGGCGATTGATTAATCATGTTGCCTTCACCTATAACTCGCCTTTGATTCCCCTAGAGAGGGGATGGTTATTAGTGTGTTTAGATAGTAATTGAATGTTAGTTCTTCTATTCATCTCTATTTTTATATCATTGTTTCAATAGATTCTAATTTCATTGTTATTTTAGTATGGGAGTGGGTTTTGTTTCCAACTAATCCTAGTAGAGTTTGGTGAAGATGATTTGTAGTTTTTTCGGCTGTATAGAGGATGTCTTGGAAAGTTGATCACATTTCGTTGGTAGTTGTTTTGGTGCGACAATTATTCTTGGTGAGTTTTGATAAATTATTCCACATTGGATAAAATAAATAATTATTTATTTACAGTTTATGACATCAGATAGGTGCTCATGTGGTAGTATAATCCTTGATTCTAGATGAAGGGGATTGGATGAGGATTAGAGAATCTTAGCGGTGATGAAAACTTCATTATGGAGGTACATAATCCCTTTAGTAAAAATATATACATGAGTTTAATCATGATTTTCCATAAGAATGCATTTTTCAGAAAATAGTGGCTGAAAGTGGAATGATTAGATTGAATATGTATAAAATTCCATTGAGTGAAAATTTTCAATCCAAATTCTGAGACCTTTACAGTGGCTGAATGAGTGCAATGGAATAGGGCTAAAGCTTGTGTAGGTAATAAATATGAATATTTAATGATTTTATATATGGTATACTTTTTCGATGAAATATTTTTTTATGATTGGTGTAATTTTTTCAATATGGTTTTATTGTCGGATTTATTTGGCTATCCATTATCCATGACAATAGTTTCAAATTTGAACTGTTATAGTGATTAATTCTTTCAATTCCTTTGTAGTTATGAAATTACAGAACTTTGGAAATCTTATCACTTTGATGTTTTTAATTAGATTATATGGTATGATTTAAAATCCCTCATTCAATCTTTTTAAATCCTTCAAGGTGATATATAATCCCAAGGGTCATTCAGTGCCTTAATTCCCAAATTCAATGAATATTTACTATTTCATTATCACTCACTGACCAAGATATATCGAACCCATCATCCAGCTATTGATCTAGGAATAATAGATAAAAGCATGGGATGTCCACTAAGTAGTAACTGGGAGTCCATCATCCAGCCATTTGACTTCGCAGATATAATCTCATCTATTGAAATGGATTTGGTTGGCCCGTGGCCGGCACTGACAAGATGATTTTGTTTGAATAGCTCTTATTGAATCCTAATCCATCCCTTCCACATTCCTCTTTCGGTATTCCAACATCATGTCATATACCGAAGACATGACTTAACATAGGATAAATCCATCCACAAGATTCATCATTCCCTTTCAATAACATCTTTATGTTCAAAAATGTCAAGGCCTGAAGTCCAGGAAAGTGAAGCTGAATAAAAAGCAAATTAAACTATTAGATACACAATTGAGTGTATTTTAATCATTAAAACAAAATTATATGAGAAAATGATCAATAGGGTGTGTAGGATTTCATATTTTTCTAATGGAGGCATTTTCATCAATAAAAAAATTAACTATATTTATTAGAGTTCTAAGGCCGGAATAACTTTTTTCCCAGTATTTTTATTGTATTTATACCATGAAATGTTTTAAACTACACTATTATGAATTCCACTAAATTAATACACTATTCATTTATTTGGAGTTAGGAAAACCTCCAAAAGTTAATCAGACATTAATAAAACAATATGAAGATTATTGGTATACAACATATCTTATTATAGCAATATATATCTATTTAATATGAATATACTTTTTGAAATTATTTATGCATTACAAATAAACTTCTAGAGTGGTTTTTTAGACATTTAATTGTGTTCATGCAATTATTTTTATATGATTTATTCTAATTTTTTCACTTATAGTTGGATCATTAGGACCATATGTAAATGAAAAAAATATAGTGGTTGACTTGAATAATTCACAATGTCATTGAAATATTCAGATTATCACATGTTTATATTTTTCTTCTCATTCAATGATCATTTCTTCCTCTTATTTATATATTATATGTCTGTAAGAGATGGAATATGAAAATTATTTTCAAAACTTTATTCAAATATCTAAAATAATTATTAAAATATTTTATATTAGGAGTGAACGATTTAATTTTCCAATGGATATCTTATTTTCTCACTATGTTTATACTTATTTCACATTTTATGATTCCAATTTACTATGTTTTTAAATTAAAAAAAATAGAAAAAAATTATATATTTAAAAACCCATTTAGAAACCTAGCTATTTTCCATCTTTGTGTTTGAAAAATAATTTTAATTCTACCCCAAAAGAGGGGATCCAAATAGAGAGTGGAATCCTCTTTTATGTCATAATCTTCTAAGACATGGCCATCCTCTAGCAACTTGATATTGTAAATCAGCCTCTCCTCTTATAGGGGGATGCCTACCATGTCACAGCTCTTGTACTTGAAGATGAAAATGATGTCTGAACAATTCAACTCTAATTGGAACATCTTACCAACAAGGGTTTTCAAAAATAATTTCATTCCACCCCTTAAGGTGAAAACCAATTTGTGTGTAGGTTCCTCTTTTATTTTGTACTCTTCTAATGTATGAAAATACTCAAGCTCTTTGTGGAAGAAAACCAGCCTTTGATGATGAAGGGGAACATCTTATAGGATACGATTCATTGTCTTGAGGCAGGTGATAGTTCCAAACACCTCACCTAGAACCAGAATATCTTTCCTTCAAAATATTTCACAAAAATCAACATTCTATCATTTAGATGATGAACCAAATAGAGTGTACATTTAACATTAATGTAGTAAATTTATGCATTACCCCAATCTGAAAGCATGTAATCATTAAAAGATAGTTTATATTCATATAAGGGAATTTTTTCCTTGATATGGATCTGAAATGCAATGGTATAGTTGTTTCAGTTGCAGTTTCCACAAATATTAGCGTACCAACCATCTATGGAAGAAGAATGTGGAGGAAGGAGTCCTTTTTCATTTTTCAATATTCCATGGTATGTTTATCCTCATGCTGGCCAGAAAAACATCCTCTAATCATGTTGGAGAATATACTCTTCCAACTAGATCTTGACCTCGAGTCTACATATAGTGTCATAATCCTCTACCTGAAGGGGGTTCGTCTTTCCGATATCCTTTTTCACAAAAATTTACATTTTGACCTTTAGGAAGAGAACAATAGGGAGGATATATCTATTTTTTGTTTCATCAATATCCAAGATACAACCATCCTCTCTCTCTCTCTCTTCCTTGATTTTGGATTCATCTTTATCAATGGTTTCTAATATTTATTCATCTAGGGATACAGTCATGTTGTTGTCCAACCTTTTCACTAATATCTACATATCAAAACAGCATGTGGGTGGATGTTGTGTGGCTTGTTCGGAACGATTTATTTTTTTTACCTGATTCATTTAGAACTAGAAAGACTATTACAAATGTTCCATGCAGATTAGTGATATTCAATTCATGTTTTTTATGTTCTGTTGAAACTGCATATATTTCATTATGATATTGAAAATGCTTGTAGTAGTTCCCAAATTTTTAGTTTGTTGTCATTTTTAGGGTCTCAAATTCACTTTCTTTCACCCTCACATGTTTCATAGAAACTATATCCAAATAAATTATGCATACATTTGATACAATTACACATTAATGTTACCTAAATTTTAATATGTAATATGGATTATATATATTAAAGGGGGTTCCTATTCCTATTTTATTTCTCTAATTTATCTCTATGGCCATTGATTGACATGTTACAAACAAGTTTATTTAGAAGACCATTAGAAAAAGATTTTGAAAAGAGAGAATTGAAAAAATAGAATAATTCCAAACCGATTTCACCTAAGCCACTTCAGAATCAAATTACATAAAAAATAAATTAAATATAAGTCAATTCAGGAGGATATGGAAAATTGAATAAAATTTTTTTTTCATGAAATGTATTGTTTCCCTAATTAGAGATACATTTTGATGGTTTATGGTGGATCCCTTAGCTGGATTGTAAGGATGAAGGTCTCGGGCACATTTGAGAATGGATTATCATTGTAGTACAATTAGATTTAATTTTTTACTCATTACTATATTGATGTTTAAAACATGACTATCTTTACTGTATTATTTTAGTATAATTGGATTATTAATTACAATGAACAATAATGTTTTTATCTTTCTATTATCATAGAACATTGATGTTGAAAACATGACTACTTTTTATCCATCCTTTTACTTCCTACAAGAGTTAAGAAATGCTTGTGAGTGTTGATCTACATTATCCATGGCTCTAAGAGAGTATAAAAAACAACTATAGTTTTCACCGAATATGATCCAATAGTATAGAATTATTTTATTAAGGGGTTTTTAGATGTTAACAAGATAAGGTTCATATCATTTTTTTGAATGAGGACTCTCAAGATGAATTTCCTGCTCAGGTTTTCAACTTTTTTTTCTATTTTTTGGGTAAAATATCATGAAATTAGAGAATTATTTTAAAATAGATTCTTTATTGTTCATTATTATATAGATTTAATTTATTAACTAGAAATTTATTTCTACCTTGTGATCATATTTTTTCATGTTTATTAACTACTCATTTTTTCATGTTCATATGTATCATTGTTTTTTTATTTTCTAATCCTTTTTCACGTAAAATTTTATTTTCTAATTTTTTATTGAATTTATTACACTGCCATGTCTTTTTGGTTTTCTCTAAATGCCTTACTCAATTGAAGCTGTTATTTCCAATATTATGCTTGTTTAATGTTCTCTTATACTATAAATTTTTAGTTTTAATCTCTCTCATCTTATTCTCTAACAGCAACTCTCTGGTCATTTCAGGAGAGGCCCTCAAATTAATTCATTGAAATATATTATTGAAATAGAAATAGTTATTATTGTTTTCATGTATGATTGACAAATGGGGTTATTGGATAGGATTTTTTGTATCAAAGAGAAATTTTATCTAGGATTTATTTTCACATGAATCAAATAGGGGACATTTATATAGTATATTATATAGACATTTATATTCATCCTTCAATCTAGGACTATTGCTCACAATGTTTCCTTTCAACCTTCAATACATATAGTATATTGTATAGACATTTATTTTTTATTTTTTATATATCTTTTCTTTTTGGATTTTATTTATTCAATACTAATAATTGAGTTGTCTATTTGAAACTCATTAGTTTAACCTACTATTCTAATTAAATATGTCATTTTAAATATATTATAACTAATTTTATATTTTATTTTCGATATTTTGTTTCATTTTGGATTTCAATCACATATTTTGTTTTTTTATTATCATGTTCCATTTTTTCCCTTTTTCCCTTTACGTAAAAAATGTATAAAATTTTATAGCCATTTATAATGGAATTTAAGAGAAGGGAAATAATTCATGGCACCGAATTCCATCAAGGATTTTATAATTATATTAGAAAAAAATATACCATCACTTTGGGACTGTATTATTTATGTTAAAACATCACTTCAAGTATGAAATATTTATTTTCACACTTCAATTATACAATGGTTGTATCTATCATGTGTACAGTGAAGATTCAATGATGGATCACACATCACTTCAGGTATATATTTTTTCTATTCTTCAATCATACTAATTAAATTTTGTAATCTTTTAGACTTATCCATTTTGGATTTATAAGTAAATGCTTTCATAACCATTTTTGAAAAATAATCTGATTATATGTTTTCTTTTTTTAATCTATATTTCTCACTCAACATTGAATGAAATACATGTGATTAGGCTTCAACAATGGTGACATTGGGATTGGGATCTTGAATCACTTTCAAGCATTAGTGGATCTTCTTGGATCTTCCAGGTTTTTCGATGGTGTGACATCAATTGTTCCCTAATGAGTTCATCGGCATTCAATTTGTGAGTTTTATATTTGGTTTTCACAACAACATTAATAAATGGAAGAACATTTATTTTTCCTTTACAATAAGTGGATAAAGAAACTCTTGGTGAGTAAACCGATTATGGAGAGAATGGGGGCTCAATGTCACTTAATTGTATGTGTAGTGATCATGTGTTAGGTTTGGACCACCCCAACATGGTCACTTCAAAAAAAATCTATTATTATAGATGTTTTTTTATTATTATCTATTCTTAAAAACTTCTTGAGTTTATCAATATTTATATTTCAATATAATTTTTTATTTCATTATAATCCTATAATCATCATTTTGTCGATAATAGTTTCATACATTATATACTGCATGCAATAATAGTATACATTTCTTTTAATTCTTGTTTAGTATACCTCTTATGGTTATTCATGTTATGAAAATAGTACACATACATTGTTTGAAATCACATACACCTGTAGGTATACTTCATACATATATTGATTTAATTTTTATGCACATATGAACATAAATGTATATCTATAGTTATATATAATCATTCCACCTATATGTGTCACCACTGGTACTCACTCCATTTCCATGTGTCTAGAGAATCCCCCTCACTAAATTTCTTCTTCCAATTTCCTCACCATCTCCTAATGAGTGACACATATTTCATACACATCCTCATTGTTTTTTTTTTGATCTTGTGTAATAAATTTTCTAATTAAATGATGATTCCAAGCAAATTAAAGGTTTGGGTACTAGTTTTTATCAATGTTTAAACAATTAGAATGTTTTTATCATGTCAAGTGTTTATAAAAATGAATGAGTGTCACATTAAAAAGGGTTTATATTTTTTCAGAGGTTTTTCACACTATTCACATTTTTGAAATATATGAGCAATGTTATTAAATAATTGTTTATAATAAAAATAGTTTTTAAGATTTTTCTTCTCAGCGGTGATTGATATGCATATAGAATAAAATTTTGTAAAATAAGAAGCTTTAAAATGGATTTTGAAATAGAAAAAATGATATTTTTATTTATAGTTAGTGTTTTAAACATATATTTTAAATAGTTAAAATTATATTACTATCATAAGGTTCCTTTTGAAATAAAATTTGGAAATTTTAATGATGTTCATTAAATAACAAGTAGGAGCACCAATTAACCATGTTATATTGTTATTTCATCAGGACATATAACCCCATTAGGGTTTATAATGATTTTTATACATTTTATGATTATTATAAGGGAAGGTAAAATTGTATGTTTAATGTCTTTATGTTTCAATTGATAATATTTTTATTTTAAATGATTATTATTTGATCTATGTTATTTTTTTGTTTTCATCTCTATTGTTCGACATGCCATGGGAGTATTTGAAATTGACATAGAGGTCTAGATGAGAGGAAATCTCAGATTATATTATGTCTAACTAGAGTTATTACTTCAAATATAAGCATGATTTTATGGTTTTCCTCATTTTAGTTTCAATATACAAGAAAGGATTAGGACTTGTTTCTATTAACAGAAATAATGTGATTGCTAATTTTCTTATAGGCTAGACTATGGTTTTTTCATAACTTTTAATTATGTTAATTTAACCGTAGGATAATTATAATGATGATTAAGCCCATTGTATAATGTTTTAGTGAATTATATCGAATAGATTTTTTGTATTACCGTTAATCTCTTTGTTCACATGCCATTATTTTTTGTATGAGTTTAATTTTATTATATAATCTTGTTTCCATTGTAACTACCCAAATAGTTATGAATAAAAATTATTTTCCTTTAAATGTATTATGGATATAGAAAACATGTACACTTTTTTTGATTTATTATATTAAATTTAGTTTAAATGAATTTTATGTATCCACAATATTGATAATATAGTCATTTAATAGTGATAACATGACTAGTATAAATATAGTGTTTTAGAAAATCCTTTTGACATAGACAAAAGAGGTAATGGCCTCAACTATTATGATCATACCCTTTGAAGCCCATTTATTGGAGCTTCTGAGGGAGATATCATTTTTGAGATTTTATTTAGACACAGCCCAAGACAATATAAAACAACTTAAGGATGAGGAAAATCATTTACATGATAAGTTCAAGCTCATTGAGATCATGGCCCAAACCATGTTCACTAAATGGCCCCATGATAGCCCCACTAGCGCACACCAAACTCTTAGGGTGTATGTCACAAACCAGGTATTTATAGAATAATAATTTTTCATATCTATTTATTATTATGAATAATATATTCATTTTAAATTAAAGGGGATTATCCTTCTGATAGGATACTCGACACACGACAATGAGTTTCTCTAAAATCTTACGTTGCACACAACTTTGAGTTTTACCGAAATATAATAAAATATTATTATTATTATTTAGAATGGTAGTTAACACGTAGCCATTGGAATGAAGGGAATGATTAGTATCAACTGAATTTCTAAATATGGTTTACACATGTTTAAATAATGATTCATTGGTTAATAAAGTTTTTAGAAATGCAAATAAAAACCAATTGAATATAATGGATGTGTTTTTATGAAAACCTATTTAAAAGGGAATAATTGAGTTTTTATATCACTAATTACGAATTTTTAATGAAAAATATATGATATATATTAAAATTAATCTTTTAAATTTATCTTATATGTTTTCTACATTTGATATGAGAACAAATTCACTTTTTCCGATAAAAGAAGTATTTTTCTAAAAATGCAGTTTAGCGCCATTTAAGGGAGAACCCTTTTTAAATATTGTTTTAGTCACTTTTATATCCTTTATTTGAAAAATAAAACTTCTTCTAAAAATAAGGATATAAAAATTTACTTTGGATGAAATTTTAGTATTTTTATGATAAAGTTCATTTTTTTAATTAATAGTGAAAAAATACTCCATTTTAATTACAAAATTAGTTTTAATCTAATTTATTTATGTATTTATATTTTTTTTAATTTATTTTAAATTATAATTGGATTTTTATTTTATAATTTAATTTAATTTTAGACATTGGGTGTAATTTCACTTTGAAATATTACATAAACACATTTCCATCTTTTGATTGTTATTATTTCTTAAAAACCCACTTTTATGGTTTGGACAAGGAGAATTAATTTTAAATTAATTATTAAAACTCATGTGTTTTTAATTTGGAAAAAATGGATTCTATATTTGGAATCAGTAGGTCCAAATTTTGTAAATAGGTTCCTTTTATTTTTACACATTATGAATAGTAACTCCAGTAATTATTTTATTTACCATGGTTAAAGGGTAAATCTGATAAATAAAATTTTAAATAATATTATAATAACATTAAATTAGCCTAAAACATGTCCTAATATTATTTAATGAGATATATCCAACCAAGGAAATCCTTGGGTCTATTTTGGGACCCCATGGAGCCACTTTGATGTGAAAATGATATTTTAAAAGAATTAATTTAAAGTAAGGGAAAATGTAACATAAACATGAATCTTTTTTTAAAAAAGAATTCATGGGGAGTTATATAAGAGATTTTTTCAACTATAAATAGTCATTAAAAATATAAAAATATTTTCTACATCATGTTATTTTATTTATAATTTTTAGACATCATATAACTAAATAAATTTATGGCACAATGATGATGTAGTGATTAACGTATTAATGAATGATTTAAATAAATGAGATTATAAATATGAAAATAAATTTATTTGGAAACTTTTTATGCCATCCAAGAATTTTAAAGATTATTATGACTTGTTATATTTGAATTAATGAAGTTTTATTGAAAGAATCATGTTGTTATAGATTCTCAAAAAAGTCATGATATGAAAAGTTTAAAAATTGACATAAATGAGTTTTTAAACAAATACTATTTTATTATATGATATAATATTACTAAAAATAGTAAATTCAGCCAAATGACTTAGATAATATTAAAAATGTAGATAATTTTCCACTTTTGGTTCAATTTTAATATTATGGTAACTATCTTAAAAATATAGCATTAATATACAAGAAGACATGATAAGAGTTAAATTAGTTAACTAAGGGATAAAGCTAAAGGATAAGGTTAAATTTTAAAACAAAACATGCCTAAAAACAATTTATTGAGAGTATTTCAAACAATACTCATATTATTTTATAATTAAATTTGTTTTGGACCATTTGAAATCAAAATGCAGTTTTTAATAAAATAATCTTTTATGAAATTTGAAAAATACCCCTCCTCCCTCTTACAAAAGGGCATCACCTCTACCCATTTAATCACACCACGAAATCCCTTTGGCTCATCCAACCTATTCCAAAATAATCTATATATTTCCATATCTTCCTCCAAGAATTCTTACTTTACGTTAAGGGCAATTCAAGAATTCCTTTTGGCTCAAATCATAGGGTGTTAAATGTTTTAAGGGGTAGTGTCTTCTCAAAAGTTCCTTTCCAGTATTTTACTTATCCACTCCCTATTATATTTTAATTATTTTATTAAATAACAACATGAGTATCCTCAAAATAATAGTATGTTTTTATGAGAATTATTCTAACTACAATTACAAACACCTCCATCAGATGGATACAAACATATTGTTTCTGTGTACAGAGAACTTCTACCTCAAGAAACGATGATTGTACAATTTTCTCCTACCACTTCTCATGATGGCCGTTATGATGGAAATATATTTAAATATGATATATATTATATTTATAATTAATATATGATTTGGTTTTATTATTTAAATAATACCTCTATTCTTTTCATAATATGTAAATATGATAATTTCAATTTAGGAAGTGCGGACTATCGCCCCCCTTAAAGTGATACGACTCTTTGATGCCATACAAGAAACGTATAAAAACCAGAGTTAATGAACATATGTAATGTATATAAAATATGATATTATACTGGAATTATAATATACCTATGTAACATATAGTTTTCATTCATTTAAATATGAAAAAGAAATAAAAGTAGCGTTCATGTGTACGAACAGCTTTCCTTCTCCATGAATGTTGCATTCCATTTCTTATCTCCAAATTTTATGTACTATTTCGAATACGCACACACACACACACACACACACATATATATATATATATAATGGATATATATAATATTTAAATCAAGAATATCATTCTTGATATAATGTATTTTTGAACACATGTATACTTTTAATTATAATAAGTTCGTTCTTGACTCAAGTACCAAATATAAATAAAATGACCGATATTAACTTAACTAATTATGTGATGTTTATAAAAATTTAATAACTGATATAAACAGAATAATAAACTTTAAAAAGGTTCTTATGTAAGTAAAAATTAAATTATGTTTATTATTCAGGAATAGCAAGGGACATATGTGATGAGTCAGACTCAAGGTAAGGGACTTCGCCTCAATATTCTTTCATTGAGGCATATTTTAATTTATAAAAGATTTTCTTTTATACAGTGTATAAACCCCCTTTTAATTTTAATTTCATTAAAAGAGAATTTTTTTCTATGAATTGTTTTACTAAATGGAAAAAATAATGTTTTTTTTTCTAACGTTTGTGGTGACAACGACCTTTCCACTACTGTGAGAATTATTTAATATTTGGATTCATTTACATGAAGTAATGCATTTAGAAGAAAAATAAATACTATATACACTTTTTACATATATTTTTATTGAAAAATATTTTGATAAACCATTAATTATTCAATATCTTGATATGATATATTGTGATAGGAATGTGGAAATGTTATCATTCCTTTATGCTTGTTTTATTGGTTATGAATATGTTATGGTTCTTGGGAATTGTTTACATATATCAGTGGTTCCATTATAAACCTAGGGTAGCTAATCCAGAGATAGATCTCTAATTAATTGGTTAATGTGAAAGAGGTAAATGTTAATGTTTCTCTTAAAATATTTAGGAAATATACTATGATGTGTATTCTGAACATACATCTCTATGTAGCTGTGAAAGCTACAATGTATGTATGTTATGGATCCCACAGGTTACCTTTGTGATTGATAATTTTTATGTGTTATTCATAAATCTTATGATTTCTTGAGGTATGTTAAAGATCTTATTTTGATGATTGAAAATTATGACTTCTAGGATTGGTATGTAATCAGGACTAATATTTTCATTCCTTATTTTATATCCATTACTAATCATTTTATTCTCATCCCAAGTTATTGAAATCTTTTTCATATTGTATAATGAAGGGTAAGATAAAGGAATAATTAAGGAAGATTTATATCAATAAAATAATTCTTTTCTATTTAAGGAGTTTTATTTTTGTGAAAAAAATTGGATATAGTAGAAGTGTCCAATTTGTAATATTTAAGATGTAATGTAATAGTTATGGGATAATTATCTAAAACTCTAAACCTGAAATTATCCTCAAAGTAGAATTCTTGAATTAACTCAGGGATAAGTAATGTTTAAGGTTGTGGCCTTATAATTTGTATTAGAGGTTGGTTTAGATAACTTTAGAGGTTAGGTTGTTATTTAAGCATAAGTGACATAACCATTATGGATAGCATATTTGATAGATTCTTAGTTATTTAATATAAATTAAATGAGTTTATGATAAAATGAATAAGTATATATTACTGTTTACCAATCTCATATGATATTTTATAATTATTTTACTGAGATTCTCATACTTACCTTTTGGGATTCATTAAATGGATGAATCTAGCAGGCACCAAAGTAATAATTTATACAAAGAAAACTGTGATGTTTTTCTGAATAAGTGACCTAAGGAAATGGGAGCTACAATGAGAACTATTATTGTTATTCTTAAAAAACTATCTGGAGTCATGATTGAAATCATTAACCTTGGTAATTTTTCTAAATCATCCTATATGTAAGAAACGAATCCCTATTGAATTTCATGTAATAATCATAAAGGTAATTATATTCAAAAACCTATGTGTCCAAGATAGGGAAAGAAACACCTAGGAAAATGATTCAAAGGGATAATAATATGTTATAGTTGTGGTAATGAAGGTCATAATGGAATAACCGACAATGGAAAAAAGGGAAGTGTTCAGTTGACTCCAGGTAAGGGAATGATGTTCTTTCCAAGGGATCGACTGAATGTTTTAAATTTGGTGAGCATGGTCATTATGAAAAATATATGTCTTAAGAATATGGTTTAGGAATAGTATCAGTAGGACCATACAAATTTTTTTTTTACCAATACTTAATTCCATTCCAATTAAAGATGAGGAAACTGACAATGACCTATTAAATGTATGGATTATTTCTTAGCTCGGGTTTTGACATTATTGAAATCATTGGAAATTATGCATTATTTTTTTTGTAAGAAATAAGTATAAAATAATAATATGAAATAACATGGATAAATGGTCATGAAGAATGTTCAATTATTAAGATGTCCACATTTTAGGAATTGAAGAGTTATGTGTGATCTATGGTGGTGATATAATTAAATGTATTAATTATGGGTTTATATATTAATTCACCATGTATTTGTAACCTTTATGTTTTTTAAATAAAAATTTTAATTTAGGTATAATTGTCTTTTCTTTTTTGGATATACTTATAAATAACCAGAAGGGTTTATATGATCCCTGAACTTGAGTCAATTATGTGTTATTAGTTTTTGGGATGCAAAATCTGATGTATGCAATAACCTTTGAGGTTAAATATTATTATATATATATTTAAGGATTTTATATAATTTTGTTAATGTTATTAGAATTATACATTATTTTAAATGGAAAACATGCACACCATGTGACAATCCGTCGCGTTGAATAAAGTTGTGGGAATCAAACCTATTATGATAGTGCGACTAGGATTTATCACCAACAACTAGACTACATAAAGTCCCTAGTTAGTATGACTAATTATTTTATGTTAAATGATTTTATGGATCATGAATAAGTTTATTTTTGGATCTTATGGTTTATTAATAAGAAAATGACTTGGTGATTAAGTGATAAATGTTATTTTGAATGACATTCTCTCTTATGGGAATACTATATGACTATGGAAAATAGAAAAATATGGGATTTCATTTGGGGAGTAATGGTTGAAATTTATTTTTGAAGAATCATTGTTTTTATTATGTACATATGGAGATTTGGGTTATTTATAGAAATTAGTAACCTATCATAGAGAATATGTGATTAATTTAATTACTTTTAAGTATGTGATTTAAGATAAGTCGACGTTTTTTGAAGATAAAGGTTAAGATTTATCATTGTAGACAATGTGATAAAATTATTTTGAGTTTTGGGATTCAATCTTAGTTTTGATTTTATGAAAAAAAAAATTAAGAATAATTATCTATTGAATGTTCTTTTATGAACCTCGTATGCTGTTTTCTGAATTTTGGATATTAAGAGTAGCATTTTGTTTTACATTGGATTTTCCTTTTTGGGGATTACTTGATATCTTACTAACCATTTTGGTTTTGGATAATGTCTAAAGGCAGGGGAAATATATATAGTTCATATTTTTTGGATTATGTTATTTTGTACATGTTGATTATAGCACTTCATATTTGACTCTGTCATCTTGAATACTCATCATTTGGAAAAAAGATAATTTTGTGGTAGAAATTTATTAAAGGATGAAAATCTAATTGAAAGGTAATTATATTTCCTTATATTATTATTCTAAGTAGTAAAATAATTCATCAACTTTAGGAAAAGGAACGAAAAACAAAAAAAAGTGTGTTTACTTTTCCTATTGGGGAATCAAAGACTGTTTAACTCATCACATGTTTTTGGTTTTCTTGGTGTTAAAATTCTCATAATCATGTATTATATCACTCTCCATCAGAACCTGATGGTTATTTTTCTCTTAAATATCCTTGTTTTATGGAATAATAATATGTGTTATATCGGGTTACCTTTTAACTTATCTTCATATCTTTTAAAGTGATAGTTTTATTTAATCTTTTTCCAAGGTGGGAATTTCAATGAAGTTTTTTAGAGCAATTCTAAAATTACTAGGATGCAATTTCCAAAATGGGGGAAGGATGTAACGACTCAGGTATTTATAGAGTAATAAATTTTGATTTTTATTAATACTTATCAATAATATATTAATTTTATGTTAAATGGGATTCCTCTTCCAATAGTGTACTCTATACGCAACAATAAGCTTCTCCGAAATCTTATGTTACACACAGCACTAAGTTATACTGAAATATAATACACTAATAATATTATTATTTTAAATGTTAGTTAACACCTAGATATTGGAATATAATAAATTAATAGTTTCAACTAAATTTTTAAAAATTATTCACACATGTTTAAATAATTATTCATTGGTTATCAAATTTATTAGAAATGGAAATAAAAACCAATTGAATAAAAATGATGTGTTTTTTATGAAAATTTTTTAAAATAAAATAATTGTGTTTTCATATCACACTTTATAGATTATTATTTAATGAAAAGTTAATGATAAATATTATATGTAATTTTTTAAATAAATCTTATATGTTTTCTAGATATGATAAAAGAACAAATTAACTTTTTTGTATAAAACGAGTATTTTTCTAAAAAAGCAGTTCTATTGCATTTTGATGGACACCCTATTTAAATATAGTTTTTGTAACATTTATATGTTTTATTTGATAAAATAATATTCTTTTATATAATTGGGCCATAAATAATTACATTGGATGAAATTATGGTATTTTTTGATGAAGTTCATTTTTTTATGAATAGTGAAAAAATAATTTTAATTCCAAACTATCTTTTCATCTAAATCATTTATATAGTTAGATTGTCATTTTAGTTGGTTTTAAAGTATCCTTGGATTATTTTTTTATCATTTAATTAAATTTTCTTCAATGGGAGTAATTTCACTTTAATATTGGACATAAACATATATCAATCATTTAATAATTATTACTTCTTTAAAAACCGCTTTTGGGTTTTGAAAATGGGAATTAATTTCAAAATAAATACTAACCCTTTTGTGTTTTGAAATTGAAAATATGTATTCTTTATTCTGAATTGGTGGGGGTCCAAATTTTGTTAATAGATACATTTTATTTTTAGACATTTTGAATAGTAACTTCAGTGACTTTTTATTTTCCATCGTTAAAAGCTAAATACAGTAAATAAGGGTAAAAATAATATTATAATAATATTAAATCACCCTAATACATGTCATAATATTATTTTATGAACTATTGTCTACCATTTTCATCCTTGGGTTGGTTTTGGGACCCCATGGAGCCACTTTGATTTGATAATGACATTTTATAAGATTTAATTTAATGTAAAGGAAAATGTAACATAAACATATATCTTTTAGTAAAAAAAATATATGGGGTAATATAAGTGATAATTTCAACTGAAAATATATTTAAAATGATAAAAATATTTCCTACATCATGGTATTTTATTTATAATGTTTAGACATCATATAAATAAATATATTTATGACACAATGACGATGTAGTGATTATCGTATTAATGAATGATTTATATAAATGAGATTATAAATATTAAATTAAATTTATTTTTAAACATTTTCTGTCATAAACTAATTTATGGTATGATTATGAATTTTTATCTTTTAATTAGTTATTGTTTTTTAAAATAATGAAGTTGTTATGGATTTTTTTAAAAATTCATGATATGAATAGTATAAATATTGACATAAATGAGTTTTTAAAACAATACAAGTTTATTAAATGGTATAATAGTCTAAAAAATCTATGATTTGGACAAATTATTTAGATAATTTTTAAAAATTCATTAATTAACCACTTCATGTTTGATTTTCATTATATGGTATCTATTTTATTCATATAGTATGAATATACAAGAAGATCTGGTAAGAGTTAAATTAGTTATCTAAGGGTTAAATATAAAAGATAAGTTTAAATTTGAAACCAAAACTTGTTTAAAACCTATTGGTTTAGAGAATATTTAACAATCCTCATCGTGTCTTCAAATTAAATTTGGTTTGTACATTTTGAAATCGAAATTCATTTAATAATTAAATAATATTTCAAGACATTCCTAAAGTACCCCTCTTCCCACTTATAAAAGGGCATCACTGCTATCCATTTAATCACACCTCTCAAGACCCTTGGATCCTCTATCCTCTTTCTAAATAAGCTTCAAACATCCCTCTATTAATCCAAGAATCCTTACTTTAGGAATAAGGCAATTCAAGAAATCCATTTGGCTCAAATCAATTGGAGTAACATGTTTAAAGAGGTAGTGTCTTCTCTAAAGTTTATTTCTGTTATTTTACTTCTCCACTCCCTATTATATTATTATACCTTGATTACATAACAAAAACAGTATATTGAATATACTAGGATTTGGTTATGAGAAGTATTCTAGCTACACCTACACACACCTCCATCTAATGGACACGAACATTTTGTTTCTGTGACCGACGAACTATTGCCTCATGGAAAAATGATTGTTCAATTTTTCCCTACCACCTCTCTGGTTTCCATTATAATATAACTATATATATATATATATTTTATATATATTATTTATATTGTCTCAATGATTCTTTTTTTTAAATCATACCTTCATACATTCCATAATGTATAAATACGATAATTTCATTTGGGAAAATGCGGATACTTCCCCCTTAAAGTGATATGACACATTCATACCATACATGGAATGTATAAAAGATGGTGTTAATGAAATTATGTAACATATATAAAATATTATATTATACTGGAATTATAATATACCTATCAATCATTTAGTTTCCATTCCTATAAATATGAAAATGAAATGAAAGTAGCATTAATTCGTACGTATGACTTACCGTCTCCATGAACGGTGCATTTAATTTATTATCACCAAATGTTATGTACCATTATAAATACATATATATATATATATATACATGATATTTAAATCTTGATTATAATTTTGGGGATAATTTATTTTTGAACACATTGATAACTTGTAATTATAACAAGTTCATTTTTGACTCAAGTTCCAAAGATCGAAAAAAAGACCAATTTTGACATAAATAATAATTTAATGTTTATAATGAGGTAGTAAGTGATATAAAATGAATAATTAAATTTAAAATGGTTATTATTATAGTCGAAATTAATATAATTTTTTTATTCATGAATATCGTGGAACATACATGACGAGTCAGACTCAAGGTAAGGGACTTCGTCTCAATCTTCTTTCTTTGAGGCATATTTTCATTGACACATGACATTATTTTATACGTTCTATAAACCCCTTTGACTTATAATTTCATTAAAAGGTAATATTTTTTCTAAGAATTGTTTTACTAAACATAAAAATAATTTTTCTTTTTAACATATGTGGGGACAATGACCTTTTTACCACTGTGAGAGTTTTTTGATATTTGGATTCCTTAACAAGACGTAATGTTTTAAAAAGGAAAATAAATTCCATACAAATTTTTTACATATTATTGTATGTAAAATGGTTTTGAGAAAGCATCGATTATTTCAATATCTTGAAATTATATATTTTGATTGAAATGGGAAAAATATTATCTTTTCATTATGTTTGTTTTATGTGTTTTTGAATATGATATGGTTCTTGGGTAATGTTTACGTATACGGCTGGTTCCATGATAAACCTAGGGAGGGTGAGCTCGATATATCTCTCCAATTCATTGGGTAATGTGAAAAAGGTGAACATTAATGTTTCTCCTAAGAGATTTATGGAATATATTGTGATGGGTATTCCAAACATAACACCCTCTATTGATATGAAATCTAAAATGTTTGTATGTTATAGATGCCACTAGTTTCCTTTGTGATTTATGATTTCTATGTGTTATTCATAAATCTTATGACTTTATGAGGTATGTTAAAGAGAATATGTTTATGATTGAAAAGTATGACTTCTTTGATTTTTATGTAATCATGGAATAATGTTTTCTTTTCTTACATTATATCATTTACAAAGAATTTTAGGCTCATCCTATGTTATTGAAATTTTTTCATAGGGTATAAGGAAGGGTAAGAGAAAGGAAGAATTTTGGAATATTTATATCAACAAAAGAATTATTTTTTATTTAATGAGTTTTATTTTTGTAAAAAAATGGATAGATTAGAAGTGACTAGTTTATAATTTTTGAGATGTAATGTAATTGTTATGGCCTATTTCTCTAAAACATTAAACCCAATAATATCTTCAATTTAAAATTATTGACATAAATCAATATTATGTAATGTTTAGGGCTGGGGATTTATAGTGTATTCTGGTGTAATAAATTTATATGTTACAAGACCCTAACATTATGAAGATGTGTATTATTTTTTATAGAATGATAAATATACTTTCATTCTATTATTGTTACTGTAACACCCCAGGTAAATAAAGAATATGAATTTTTTATATTTATCCATATTTTTGAATAAAATATTAATATTACTTTAAAGGGGATGCTATGCTCGATGGCGTACCCAATACGCAACAACGAGTTTCTTGGAAATCTTACATTGCACTCTAATAATAAAATAATATTATTTTAAATGGTAGTTAATTCCTAGTCGTTGTAATGGAGGGAATGAACATAACTAACTACAAAATGATTATATATGTTTGTCAAATATATTTACTCTTTACAATAAATGATAGAGGATTAAAAATGCGAATGAATCCAATTTTAAGCGTACACAGTCTAATATTCTTTAAAAAGTCGATTAAACGCCTTTCGATGGCGAACCTCTTTTAAATCCACTTTTTGAAAATTTTATGTGTTATATTTGACAAAATAAAATTCTTCTTTATAATCGGGACATCAAAATTTACTTTGTGTAAATTTTTGGTATTTTTCCGAAAAAGTTCAATTTTTAATGAATAGTGAAAAATGTTGTATTTTAATTCAAAACCTCTTTTTAATCTAATTTATTTATATGATTAGATTATCTTTTTAATTGGTTTTAAAGTGTAAATAGAATATATTTTTACCATTTAATCCAATGGTGTTCATTGTAATTAATATCACTTTAATATTGGACATAAACGAGTGTCAATCTTTTGAAAGATATTGTTTCATAAAAACACGCTATTTGTTTTAACAGCGGGATTTAACTATAAAATTAATTAATGCAACTTCTATGTTATGAATTTGGTAAAATAGACATAATTTTTGAATTTGGAATATCAAATATACCTTAGGGTAAATTTTTGGTATTTTTCTGAAAAACATCAATTTTTGATGAATAGTGAAACCACAAAGTGGTGGTTACAAAATTTGATTTTTCGTTAAAATGGGACTTTACCACTTCTGTGATTTGAATTTAAAAAATACAATTTAAATGATTCTAATTGTTAAGTAAATTGTGGTTCAATGGGATGAGAATAATTTTTGATGAAAAGTAACTTTTAAGTTTTATTAATCGCGATTAAAGGTAATTAGTGTGATTTAAGTTAAAAATGATATTATAATAAAATGAAAATATATTGACACTTGTCCTAACCCTATTTGATGAGTTATGGCCGACCAAGACAACCCATGGGTCGATTTTTGGTACCCCATGGAGCCACTTGGGTTTGATAATCACAATTATGCCTTTTATTTAAAGTTAAAACAAAAATGTCACAAACATGATTTGTTTTACTAAAACAATTTTTACATGTGGTTATACAAGTCATAATTTTGACTATAAATATTCATTGGAAAGAAAAAACTATTTCCTATATCATAGTATTTTTTTTATAATTTTTATACATTAAATAAATTAAATTATCTATGACATCATGATGATGCATCGATGACCTCATTATTTAACGATTTAAATAAAATGGAAAGATAATGCAAAATATAGGACCTAAACATGTCCAAAACCTATTGTATGGGTGAATTTCGAACCCTTATCACCTTATCCTAGAAACACATCAATGTGGGGCCATTAAAATCCGAAAACCATTTGAAAATAAATTAAGATTTTATACTTTTCCAAGAATGCCCTTCATCTCCTCTTATAAAAGGCCCCCACCTCTACCACCTTACCCACTCCTCTCAAGCCTTTTGTTCGGCCAATCTCTGATCATTTTGCCTCTACACATCCCTATACTCATCATATAAGCCTTAACTTAGGCAGGAAGCTCTTCAAGAAACACTTTTGGTTCAAACCAAAGGGAGCTACCCAATTTTAAGGTAACATCTTCACTTGTGCACTTTTGTTTTATTTTGCTTCTCCAACCCCCTAAACTCTTTTTATTCATTTATTTTGTAACAAATCAAGTATCTTAAATATACTAGTATTTTTTTATAATAAGTATTCGATCTACACTTACACACACCTTCATCAAATGGTTAAAGAACATACAGTTTCTGTGGATGGCGAATTTCTGCCTCACGAAACGATGATTGTTCAACACTCATATAACACCTTCAAAGGTGTCCATTAAGATGTCACTATGTTTATATATGATATATAATATTTTTATGTTTTACTTAAGCTTCTTTATTTTTCATTGTGTCATACCTTTATGGCTTCCATTATGGGTATACGCGATATCTTCATTTTAGGAAGTGCGGACTACCGCCCCCTCAAAGTGATTTGATTCGTTAATGCCATATGTGGGATGTATAAAGGATGGATTTAAAGTTATTATATATGATTTTATACTAGAATTATAATATACCTTTATATAATTATTATTTTTTTTCCATTAAAGTATCAGATAGAAATGAAAGTAGCGTTCATGCGTACGTACGGCTTACCGTCTCCATGAACGGTGCATTTCATTTCTTATCCTCGAATGTAATGTACTATTATAAGTACATATAATGGATATATATGATGTATGATAAATCTAAAGGATGAATATAATTCTGGAATTAAAAATATACACATCTCTCATTTAGTTTTAATTCCATTAATATGACATAGAAATGAAAGTAGCGTTCATGCGTACGTACGGCTTACCGTCTCCATGAACGGTGCATTTCATTTCTTACCTCTAAATGATTATGTAATATTATAAATACATGTATATGCTGGATATATATGATATATATGATGTCCAAATCAGGAATTTCATTCTGTATATAAAGAACCTTTGACCCCACGAACAACATGTAATTGTAAGAAGTCCACTTTTGACTTAAGAACCAAATATCGACAAAACAAACATTATTAACTTAAATGATTACATAATGTTTATAACATGTAAATAATTGATATAAAAGGAATAATGAGCTTGAAAAAGGTTCTTAATCAAGTATAAATTAACTCAAGTTTATTATTCAGGACGTTAAAGAACGATCGAGTCAAGTCGGACCCGAGGTAAGGGATCCTACTCCTCTCTTTCTTTTTAAGTACACTCTTTTATGTCATTACTTTTAAAGATCATATTTCTTGTTATTAGGATGTTATTTTATATTACTCTTACTATAATTTTTATGTCCATATGATTAGATACCCTATTTGATCTCATCAATCCATTTTTGTAAGTTTTATGTGGCGTTGTTAGGCTGCCGAGTTTTCGTAAGGGATTTTTCATCTCACTTTTATTCCCGTGAGATTTATGCTACATTTGCCACAATTTCCTTTGAGTGGTGTATGTACTTCCCATTATTTTACTCATTGTGTAATATAATTTAATTTATGAGTATTTATATCAATGTTGTATTTTCCTTCTTTCATGGGGTGCATGTCTCGAAAGATACCCATGTCGGTAAGGGAACCTTTCACCCTCCTCTTTTTGTAAAAGATTTTTTTTCATATGTCTTTTAATTCACATACTATTATGTTGGGATATGTTCTTCTATATCCTTATTTACGTAAATTTTTTGTCCAAGTGATGAGATCCCCTTTATCTCTCTCATCAACCCTTTTTGTAAAATTTTATGTGACGCCGTTAGGCTGTCGAATTTTACCAAGGGAACTTCTTAACCCAATTTAGATTTCTTTGGGTTCAACATGTAGTTATTGAATATGTCATCCTTTGAATATGTGTGAATAACCTTTGATTTTTTTACACTTAATATCCACTTATATTGGGTGTATTTATATTTTTCACACATAATTATGAGATTGATTTATCCTTAATTTAAGGATACCTTCTCTATAATGGATTTCATCTCATTTTACATTTATTTTGAGACTTAATTGTTGTCATGCACCAATTCAATCTTATATGGTGTGTATACTGTCCTTTGACATATTATATCATGAATCCCTTTATTCTCATGATATTATAAAGTTCGGATTAAATGTTATTCCGCTATTATTTGTATTCAAGAGTCTCTCATTTTGTTAAAAACTCTTTAAACAAAAATATCGTTTTAAATGTTTTAAAGATTTATTATTCTAAATCTTTATCTTTAATGTCCATGTTTTCAAAATGGTTTTCAGTATTTATTTATATGGACATTAATGTTTTAAAATTATAATTCCAATAAAATCTTCAAAGTGGTATGGTACACTTTGATTCAAAAATCTCTTTTAAATGATTTTTGAAAATGGATTGATTAATTAAATATCTTGGAATTACTTATTTTGATTGAAAATGAAATGTTGTTATTGAAATGTTTATATTTTCAATATTTTATGTGTAATGATGGTACTTGGACATTTTACAGGTGGTTACGTGATAAACCATATGACGGGTGGTGCCATGAATATCAGGACGGGTGGTTACGTTATAACCTTCAATGCATTGGGTATGGAAGTCAGTCGTATGGATATTCCATTAAGTATGTATGGAAGTTGTACGTATGGATATTCCATTAATTGATATGTGTGGAAGTCGACCGTATTGTTATTCCACTTAAGTATGTTTATGTCCCAAGTTACCTTTATATGTTATGTGATCTTTATATGGGTTTTATGGTAATCTTTTGGTTACAGAAGGGTAAGTAATGAACTTTTATTCAGTGAAGAGTTTTTACTACTTCGAAAAGGTGAAAAGTATTACTTTGATAAAGTATACATGGTTTACTTGTTGTTTTGAAAAACTAACAGTTTTCATTCTTTGTGTATCCCTTACTGAGCTTTTTATGCTCATCCCAAGTTTTTGAAATGTTTTTCACAGGACTTAACGTGGAATAGGGTCAAGGATGGGATCAAGGGAAAGTCATGCAACCTAAAACATGGAACTGGACATGTTTCTTTTTAAGAGTTTTTATTTTATGGAAACTTAGTAAAAGTTACTACTTTGTAATCTTTTGAGATGTAATAGTTATGTCCTAATTCTCTAAAACTCTAAACCTGAAAAGATCCTCAATGTGAATTATTCATTTAATTCAATATTAAGTAAGGTTTAAGTCTGGGGCCTTATAGTTGGTATCAGAGGTCGGTTTAGATAACTTTGAAGGTTAGGGTATTCTTTAAGCATAAGTGACATGACCATAATGGTTAGGATTTCATAAACAGTCCTAGTTTTAGATAAAGTGAATGAGTAAGTATATCTTAGTGTTTATCTTCCTCTTTAGTACATGATGGTTTTGTTGATATACTCACACTGGCCTTTTTGGTTTTAGTAAATGGCTGGATATAGCAGGCACCAAAGTAACAGTGGATGTGAAGGAAACTGTGACAGTTTTCTGAGTGAGCAACTGAATGATATGGGAGCTGCAATGAGAACTCTTGTGTATATCCTCAACCAACTATCAAGGAGTCATGATCAACCACTTGAACCTTGGTATGTTATGTAATGCATCATGTACGAGATGACCAATTGATGTGGAAGTTCAGGTAATAATTATAAAGGTAACCATTAGAGTTTATATGATCCTTACTTTTGAGGTAATTATGGGTTATTATATGTTATGATGGAAAATGAAAGGCATGAGATAAACTTGAGGTTAAAATATATTATGATTATTTTTAAAGATTTTATCTTGTTTTGGGGAATGTTTTAAGAATTATGTAGTTTTGGAAAAAGGACAACACGCAGACCGTGTGACAACCCGTCGCGTCGGACAAGCTGCGGGAATCGAACCCACAACCAAAGTGCAATGGGTATTTATCGCTGGCCACTGGACTAAGTGAAGTCCCTGGTTAGTATGACTTATTCTTTTTAGTTAGGTGACTTTATGAATTAAGAGTAAGTTTATTTTGGGTTTTTATGAAAATGATTAACTTATCATGGAGGATATGTGATTAGGTTAATTACTTTTCAATGCGAGACTTTAGGAGCAATTGATGTTTTTTTGGAGATAAATGTTACGACTTAACTTGGAAGACTATGTGACTAAATCCTTCAAATATTTGGGATTAAATCTTAGTTTGGTTTACTTTGAAGAATTTTATGGAAAAATTGTTTATCGAATGGTCCTTGTTGAACTTTGGGTTTTATTGGGCAAATTTTGGAGATTAAGAATAGATTTTCTTTTTATAAAGGGTTATCCTTTTCTGGATTATCTGATCTTGTACTAACCTTTTTGTTTTTGGTTTTGGTTAGAGTCTAAAGACATGGGAAGTATATAGTTATCTTTTGTGGATTAGGTGGTTCTCTATAAGTTGATTATAGTACTCTTAATGTGAACAAGTCTTCTTTAATACTCGTCTTTTGGAGAAAATATGAGTTTGATTAAGGAATCTAGTAAAAGTTGGAAGTCTACGTGACAAGTAAGTATGTTTCGTTATGATTTAGTTAAGCTCAAAAATAAATTCCTCAATGAAGAGTAACTTAAAACAAAAATGTTGTCTGTTAACTTTTCCTACTAGGGAATCGAATACCGTTTAACCCATCACAAGTTTGTGATTTTCTTATGGTTAACTTTCTCCTAGACATGTTTATTATCACTCTCCATCAGAACATGACCCTTTGTTTTTTTCCCTCCATGTCCATATTTTCCTACATGGAATCCTAGTACGGGTTAACTCGGGTTACCTCTGTACTTATCTTTCTTTATTTTAAAGTGATTGTTTTACCAACTCTTGTTCCGATGTGGGACTTTCAAGGATGTTTCCAAGCTCAATTTTAAAATTGCGAGGATGCAATTCCCAAAGGGGGGGGAGGATGTAACACCCCAGGTAAATAAATAATATAACATTTTTATATTTCTCCATATTTGTGAGTAAAATATTAATATTACTTTAAATGGGATGTTATGCTCGATGGCGTACCCAATACGCAACAACGTGTTTCTTGGGAATCTTACGTTGCACTCTAATAATAAAATAATATTATTTTAAATGGTAGTTAATGCCTAGCCATTGTAATGGAGGGAATGAACAGAACTAACTACAAAATGATTATATATTTTTGTCAAATATTTTTACTCTTTACAATAAATGGTTGGGGATTAAAAATGCGAATGAATCCAATTTTAAGCGTAGACAGCCTAATATTCTTTAAAAGGTCGATTAACCGCCTTTTGATGGCGAACCTCTTTTAAATCCACTTTTTGACAATTTTATGTGTTATATTTGAAAAAATAAAATTCTTCTTTATAATCGGGACATCAAAATTTACTTTGTGTAAATTTTTTGTATTTTTTCGAAAAAGTTCAATTTTTAATGAATAGTGAAAAATGTTGTATTTTAATTCAAAACCTCTTTTTAATCTAATTTATTTATATGATTAGATTATCTTTTTAATTGGTTTTAAAGTGTAAATATAATATATTTTTACCATTTAATCCAATTTTGGTCATTGTAACTAATATCACTTTAAGATTGGACATAAACGAGTGTCAATATTTTGAAAGATATTGTTTCATAAAAACACGCTATTTGTTTTAACAGCGGGATTTAATTATAAAATTAATTAATGAAACTTCTATGTTATGAATTTGGTAAAATAGACATCATTTTTGAATTCAGAATATCAAATATATCTTAGGGTGAAGTTTTGGTATTTTTATTAAAAAACATCAATTTTTTATGAATAGTGAAACCACAAAGTGGTGGTTACAAAATTTGATTTTTCGTTTAAATGGGACTTTACCACTTCTGTGATTTGAATTTCAAAAATCCAATTTAAATTATTTTAATTGTTAAGTAAAATTTGGTTCAATTTGATGAAAATAATTTTTGATGAAAAGTAACTTTTAAGTTTTATTAATCGCGATTAAAGGTAATTAGTGTGATTTAAGTTAAAAATGATATTATAATAAAATGAAAATATATTTACACTTGTCCTAACCCTATTGGATGAGTTATTGCCGACCAAGACAACCCATGGGTTGATTTTTGGTACCCCATGGAGCCACTTGGGATTGATAATGACATTTATGCCTTTTATTTAAAGTTAAAATAAAAATGTCACAAACATGATTTGTTTTACTAAAACAATTTTTACATGTGGTTATACAAGTCATAATTTCGACTATAAATATTCATTAGAAAGCTAAAAATATTTACTACATCATAGTATTTTTTTTATAATTTTTAGACATTAAATAAATTAAATTCTTTATGACATCATGATGATGCATCGATGACCTCATTATTTTACGATTTAAATAAAATGAAAAGATAATGCAAAATCTAGGACCTAAACATGTCCAAAACCTATTTTATGGGTGTATTTAGAACCCTTATCACCTTATCCTCGAAACACATCAATGTGGGACCATTAAAATCCGAAAACCATTTGAAAATAAAGTAAGATTTTATACTTTTTCAAGAATGTCCCTCCTCTCCTCTTATAAAAGGCCCCAACCTCTACCACCTTACCCACTCCTATCAAGCCTTTGGTTCGGACAATATCTGATAATTTTGCCTCCCCACATCCCTATCCTCATCCTAGAATCCTTAACTTAGGCAGTAAGCTCTTCAAGAAACTCTTTTGGTTCAAACCAAAGGGAGCTACCCAATTTTAAGGTAACATCTTCACTTGTGCTCTTTTGTTTTATTTTGCTTCTCCAACCCCCTAAACTCTTTTTATTCATTTCTTTTGTAACAAATACAGTATATTAAATATACTAGGATGTTTTTATAATAATTATTCGAGATACACTTACACACACCTTCATCTAATGGATAAAGAACATACAGTTTCTGTGGATGGTGAATTTCTGCCTCACGAAACGATGATTGTTCAACACTCATATAACACCTTCAAAGGTGGACATTAAGATGTCACTATGTTTATATATGATATATAATATTTTTATGTTTTACTTAAGATTATGTATTTTTTATTTGTGTCATACCTTTATGGCTTCCATTATGGGTATACGCGATATCTTCATTTTAGGAAGTGCGGACTACCGCCCCCTCAAAGTGATTTGATTCGTTAATGCCATATGTGGGATGTATAAAGGATGGATTTAAATTTATTATATATGATGTTATACTAGAATTATAATATACCTTTATATCATTATTTTTTTCTTTCCATTAAAGTATGAGATAGAAATGAAAGTAGCGTTCATGCGTACGTACGGCTTACCGTCTCCATGAACGGTGCATTTAATTTCTTATCCTCGAATGTAATGTACTATTATAAGTACATATAATGGATATATATGATGTATGATAAATATAAAGGATGAATATAATTCTGGAATTAAAAATATACACATCTCTCATTTAGTTCTAATTCCATTAATATGACATAGAAATGAAAGTAGCGTTCATGCGTACGTACGGCTTACCGTCTTAATGAACGGTGCATTTCATTTCTTACCTCTAAATGATTATGTAATATTATAAATACATTTATATTATGGATATATATGATATATATGATATCCAAATCAGGAATTTCATTCTAGATATAAAGAACCTTTGACCCCATGAACAACGTGTAATTGTAAGAAGTCCACTTTTGACTTAAGAACCAAATATCGACAAAACAAACATTATTAACTTAAATGATTACATAATGTTTATAACATGTCAATAATTGATATAAAAGGAATAATGAACTTGAAAAAGGTTCTTAAGAAAGTAGAAATTAACTCAAGTTTATTATTCAGGATGTTAAAGAACGATCGAGTCAAGTCGGACCCGAGGTAAGGGATCCTACTCCTCTCTTTCTTTTTAAGTACACTCTTTTATGTCATTCCTTTTAAAGATCATCTTTCTTGTTATTAGGATGTTATTTTATATTACTATTACTGTAATTTTTATTTACATATGATGATATACCCTATTTGATCTCATCAATCCATTTTTTTAAGTTTTATGTGGCGCTGTTAGGATGCCGAGTTTTCGTAAGGGATTTTTCATCTCACTTTTATTCCCCTGAGATTTATGCTACATTTGCCACAATTTCCTTTGAGTGGTGTATGTACTGCCCATTATTTTACCCATTGTATAATATACTTTCATTTATGAGTATTTACATAAATGTTGTATTGTCCTTCTTTCACGGGGTGCATGTCTCAAAAGATACCTATGTCGGTAAGGGAACCTTTCACCCTCCTCTTTTTGTAAAAGACTTATTTTGTTATGTCTTTTAATTCACATACTATTATGTTGGGATATGTTCTTCTATATCCTTATTTATGTAAATTTTATGTCCAAGTGATGAGATCCCCTTTATCTCTCTCATCAACCCTTTTTGTAAAATTTTATGTGACGCCGTTAGGCTGTCAAATTTTACCAAGGGAACTTCTTAACCCAATTTAGATTTCTTTGGGTTCAACATGTAGTTATTGAATATGTCATCCTTTGAATATGTGTGAATAACCTTTTATTTTTTTACACTTAATATCCACTTATATTGGGTGTATTTATATTTGTCACACATAATTATGAGATTGATTTATCCTTAATTTAAGGATACCTTCTTTATAATGGATTTCATCTCATTTTACATTTCTTTTGAGACTTAATTGTTGTAATGCACCAATTCACTCTTATATGGTGTGTATACTGTCCTTTGACATATTATATCATTAATCCCTTTATTCTCATGATATTATAAAGTTCGGATTAAATGTTATTCTGCTATTATTTGTATTCAAGAGTCTCTCATTTTGTTAAAAACTCTTTAAACAAAAATATCGTTTTAAATGTTTTAAAGATTTATTATTCTAAATATTTATCTTTAATGTCCATGTTTTCAAAATGGTTTTCATTATTTATTTATATTGACATTAATGTTTTAAAATTATAATTCCAATAAAAGCTTCAAAGTGGTATGGTACACTTTGATTCAAAAATCTCTTTTAAATGATTTTTGAAAATGGATTGATTAATTCAATATCTTGGAATTACTTATTTTGATTGAAAATGAAATTTTGCTATTGAAATGTTTATATTTTCAATATTTTATGTGTAATGATGGTACTTGGACATTTTACGGGTGGTTACGTGATAAACCATATGACGGGTGGTGCCGTGAATAACAGGACGGGTGGTTACGTTATAACCTCCAATGCATTGGGTATGGAAGTCGGCTGTATGGCTATTCCATTAAGTATGTATGGAAGTTGGTCGTATGACTATTCCATTAAGTGATATGTGTGGAAGTCGACCGTATGGTTATTCCACTTAAGTATGTTTATGTCCCAAGTTACCTTTATATGTTATGTGATCTTTATATGGGTTTTATGGTAATATTTTGGTTACAGAAGGGTAAGTAATGAACTTTTATTCAGTGAAGAGTTTTTACTACTTCAAAAAGGTGAAAAGTATTACTTTGATAAAGTATACATGGTTTACTTGTTGTTTTGAAAAACTAACAGTTTTCATTCTTTGTGTATCCCTTACTGATATTTTTATGCTCATCCCAAGTTTTTGAAATGTTTTTCACAGGACTTAATGTGGAATAGGGTCAAGGATGGGATCAAGGGAAAGTCATGAAACCTAAAACATGGAACTGGACATGTTTCTTTTTAAGAGTTTTTATTTTATGGAAACTTAGTAAAAGTTACTACTTTGTAATCTTTTGAGATGTAATAGTTATGTCCTAATTCTCTAAAACTCTAAACCTGAAAAGATCCTCAATGTGAATTATTCATTTAATTCAATATTAAGTAAGGTTTAAGGTCGGGGCCTTATAGTTACATTATAAATGATTTTTAAAGAACAAATAATATTTTTTATTAAAATTAAAATTTAATTAATTGAAATTTTTTGATGAATTAATGTATTTTTGAATTATATAATAGTTTAATAAAATATTTATGTGAAATTACTTTTCTTAAATATAAATTATCATATAATTTTTATAAATCCAAGTGTATTTTTTATTAAGGTTTGAAAACTGTTTTTATTAAAACCCATTAATTTTCAATAAATATCATCTTTTATTTTAAAAATTAAAATTCACATACATATAAAATTATTTAGATAAAATTAATATTATTTTTTGAATCAAGGCATCTGAATTATCCAAAAGTGAATTTGTAATAATTTTTTAAGACATTCGAATTTTTTGGTAAAAATTAAATATTGTATAAATATATAATATGTTTAATGACATCATAATGACCCAATAGTGATTTATTATAATACTATAAAGGTTATATTCAAAAAAATATTTTTTTCATTTAATATAATATATTTTTATTTTTATTTTATTTATTTTATAGTTCCTTATAGAATCCTCAAAGACATAAATTTGTTTAATATTTTAAAATCATTTCCTTGAATGTGTGACTCACCTACACATAAGAAAGGGAAATATTTTAATATATTAGGCTCTTATCCTTTTTGATTAATGTATAGAAATCCACTTTTCTAGAAAATATGGGAAAACCATGGGATGGTTTGTGGTTTTGAATATTTTTGTGTTTAGGGTCCAAAACCAAAATAATAAAGAATTCTCCCGCCTCTCTTATATAAACTCACACAAGCACCCACAACTATTTACTAAATCTCATTGATGATATACCAAAAACATCACACTCCCTATAGTTCTTTAAATGTGCCCTTAATCTCCCAATAATCCACTCCCAAGCCTTTCAAATCACACATCCAATTAAGAGATCTTCCACCCTCCTCCTTTGTCAAGCATTCCTTTCATGTTATATATTTTGACTTTCTTTTTCATGATGATTTGATATGTCATTAAATGACTCCATTATATTATATATGATTTATAAATTATTATAACCCCTTCCACTCTCATTTATCCCTCATATTAGCCTTCATGTACACCTATTACCATGCTGAAATTTTGTAAGGGATCCTCACCATTTCTCTTCCTTTCAATTCAAGGACCTTGTTTGAAATTATCCTTTTTAATTTAAATTGGTTATATTTTAATACTTTTATAGTAAAATTCATACTTTCCATTATATTTTATTTCAAAGAGGTATCATTTATCATCCCCAATTTAAACCTTAACCTAGGACGTTACTATGTAGAAAAAATCGTAAGAGATTTCTCTCTTCTCATTTCCATTTTAAGCACTTCATTTGTATTATGCGCCATAAATTCCATCTCATATGTTGGGATATTATGTTCGATGATCCCTTAAAAATAAAGTTTTTGTATAAATTATGATATAACTCTTTCTCTTACATCTATCAATTTTATGAATTTCCATATGATGTTGTTATGTTGTTGAAACTACAACATGGATTTCCATCCCAAAATATTCATGTAGTAAATACCATACCAATTACTCTATCAAGGTTATTCACATTTATGAACATATAATTATTTATCGGGGAAATAAATGTATGTATTAAAAATTATTCAGTCATGGAATAAATGTTGATGTTGAATGAATCCATATTATATGATCTTTGTAGAATACTCTAGCATGAGAATGAAATGATTATGAATGGTGCACCATGATAGCTCTAAAATGCATTGGGAAATTTTTACAATCATGATAAATTATGTGGGGACAGAACATTACATTATTCCACCATAGGTATTTTCTAAATCATGTTCAGATAGGGGTTTACCAAATTCGTTTAAGTTAACGATGTAGTGTTTTAAGTAATTTCCACATTTCCATGTTATGATGGTCATTATATATCATGTTAATGTTTATATTATTCTCTATTGATATGCCTATTTCCTAACATGTATTTTATTTTTCATGTTATTCCTTGTTAACAGATTTATTGGGATTTATAGCTCACCCTTTTCTTATGTATTTCCTCATGTTATCCCACAAATTTTTAAGTATGAAATAATGTTATGGTCATGTAAAAGAATTTTTCAATAAAGTTGTGTATTTCATGATTTTAGTTGTTAACTAATGTTCCTAAGCCCAAAATACACTATACCTTTCTCTATTCTATGTTTTATTAAGTTCATGTTTATGTAATTAATCATGTTTAAATGTGTAATAAAGACTAAGTCCATTATAGTTTGTAACAGAGGATAAGTTTATTTTTTTGGCATTAGGATTAAAAAATTCGTGTGATATGATTAGAGATAATAATATGTATAAGAAAATAATCCATAAATTTTTGTGGGTATAGAGTAAGTGGTTTATCAAGAAAATACATCCTTATCCTGATATAAACAAGTAGAGGTGGATCTAGAATAAATGTTTCTAGGTGTAAAACCTGAAAACACTACTTTGATATAGACTCGAACGGGAAATGGTGAACAACAATGACCCATAATAAACTCTTGTTTTAACAATATTTGGGGATACGGTTTGGTAAATTTATATGTTTGGTACATATTATTATTATGTGAACACAAAAAATGCCCCAAAGAATTTATATTAGGAATTATATCAGGGATAACATAGACCAAAGATTAGAAATTCATAAGTTAAAGATATAAATGTAATTTAGATGTTATTCCTTTTGTTCGTGGATTCCACTTTAGGATTTTAATAGTTTAAAATAGAAAATCCCTAAGTATAATTTGGAAATAGTAGAACCAAAATCAAAAAGTAAAATTTATGGTTATATCCAATGGTTCAAATAATTATATTATATCCTAAAACATTTGTAGAACAATCCAAACACCCCCAAAAAGTATTTAAGTAGATATGTAAGTGAAAATAGAAAGTGGGGAAATTATTACATCCCATAAATATAACTAATCCCCTATTAAAATATGTGGATTGAACATCCAAGGTAACTTCATCATACTTACCTTGGTGGAATTTGATGCAATTTTTGGTATGTAATAGATTTCCCTATATAGAGCCAACATAAATTGTTGTGAGAGGGAAATTACTCTTCATATAGAGAATTTACCCCTGATTCTATATAAGTTCAAGGAGGCGGATGAATCATTTTTACCATTATAATATCAAGCATGGATATTACTTCCCTATGAGTATTCATATCTTTCTCATATGATTGAGTATAATGACAGAACCATACTAGAAGACATGCCTATTGTGAAGGAATTTGTTGATGATTTTCCCAAGTAATTTCCTGGTCATCTTCCTAGAAGATGTGTTTAATTATTAATTGATCATATACCTAGGGCATTGAAAATATCCAAGAATCTATATAGAATAGATTTTTTGGACCATGAGATGATAAATAAACAACTATAGTAGAACCTGTATTAAGAGTTTATACGACCATGTGCTTCACCATGGGGTGCACAAGTCCTCTTCATCAAGAAGATGGATGGTTCAATGCACCTTTTCATTGATTATTGTGAGCTCAAAAAAAATACGGATAAAGAACAAAGTATCCTTTTCAAGGAATTCATTACTTGTTCGGTCAGCTATGTAGAGAACAATACTACTCATTGGTGGATTTACGGCCATAATATTATCAATTAATGGTGAAGATTAAAAATATACCCAATACTTGTTTTCATATAAATTATGGGCACTATCAATACATTGTAATGCATTTCAGACACACTAATGCACCAGAAATATTTATGGAATTGATTAATAGAGTCTTTATAGATTACCTCAAAATTGTTTTTGTAGTTTGTATAGATGACATTATAATATAATTCCAAACCAAGGAGGAGCATGAGAAACATCTTATCAATATACTAGAGACCTTACCTTAAGGAAAAACTCTATGCAATGTACATCAAGTATGAGTTCTAGTTGACAGAAGTCTCATTCTTGGTGAAAATCGTCACATGATATAGGATATCTATGTATCCTTCCAAAAAAAGAGATTGAGGGAAGGAAAAGTCCAACATCTATGTCAGATATTCATATGTTCCTTGGTTTAGTTGGATATAATCTCAAATTTTTGAGAAATTTCTTATGATTTTCAAACCCTATTACAAACCCAACAGAGAAGGGAGTCAAGTTTACTTTGAATGATGAATTTGAAGAAAGCTTCAGGGAGATGAAAATGAAGATTAACATTGCCCTTGTGCTCACACTACCCACAAGTGGAGAGATTTTCATAATCATCAGTGATACTAAAATGAAGGTACTAAGATGTGTATTAATGTATAATGAAAAATCCATTGCCTGTTACATAAGGAAATTTTAAATTCACATGAAAAACTATCCTACACATGATATGTAGTTGGCAGTAGTGATATTTGCATTTAAAATTTGAGGGAATTATCTCTTTCGGGAGAACTGCGAAATATATATAGATCAAAAAATTAACAAATATATATTCACACTGAAATTTTTGGACATGTTCCAATGAAGATGATTAGAGCTCATCAAGGAATACGACTTCTCAATCCATTACCAACGTGGGGAAGCGAACAAGGTGCAAAATTCCCTAAGTAGAAAGGACCCATCAATTATATCATATATTAGTATTAAAAAGGAACCAATATTCATATATTTTAGGAATATAGAAATTGGAATTATAAATAAGGGAACATCATCAATCCTTTGACAAATTATTGCACCACCATCTATTTTGTAAAGGTTAACAGATGTTAAAAAAATGATTTGGGAATTTAGAAGAGAGTGGAAACTAATAAAAAGGGGAATAATCAGAGATCAATGTTAATGAAGAAAAAATAATTTGATTTGGGTCAAACTAGGCATTCTATAAAATTTATAGGTAGTGAAATAAATTTTGGTTTATGCATATAGTTTGAATTTTCCCATTCACCAAGGAAACCCGAATATATATCAAAAACACTAGTAGCACTATTTGTGGGATAAAATGAAGAAAGAGATCACTAAAAATAAATCAATGTGAATGGTATGCTAGAAGTGAAGGCTGATAGGAAGAATTATAATGGGATGATGCCACCATTACCCATACCAACATGGAAATGAGAAAACATGATCATAGACTTTGTCACCAATATTCTGAAGATATCCAAAGGAAACAATGTTATCTAGGTTGTTGTGGATCATCCTAAAAATAATTCACACTTCATTGAAATTACAGAGGATTTCTAATTAGATAAATTATAATTGATATACATAAGAGAAGTGGTAAGGATGCATGGAGTCCCACTATATAAGTTTTCTGATCGAGATCCAAGATTCACAGCTATGTTCTTGAAGATTCTCCAATATGCTCTAAATACTCAGTTGAACTTCATCATGTCCTATCACCCTTAAACTGATGGACAATCTTAGTGGAATTTCTATACACATGAGAACATGTTGAGATCTTTCTAAATGGACATCAAAGGAAGATGGGACCAACATCTTCCTTCGGTGGAGTTCTCTTACAACAATTGTTTCCAATCAAGCATCAAAATGGCTCCTTATGAAGAGCATTATGGGAAGAGTTGCAGAACACTAGCATGTTGGGTAGAAGTTGGGGAACCAAAACTTCTAGGACCTAAAATTGTCCATGAAATGGTGGAGAAGGTTAAAACCATCCAGTAGCATATCAAATCTTTCCAATGTGAAAAAAGGGCTATACTGACAATCATCGATGAGACCTAGAGTTTGATATTAGAGACATGTTATTACTTCGTATATATACATGGGAGAGATTTATGAGATTTGGGAATAAGGTAATTCTTAGTCCAAGGTACATCATATCTTTTGAGATCCTTGATCACATTGGGGTAGTGTCCTATAAACTAGCACTCACACCGAACCTATCTCAAATACATGATGTATTTAATGTATTACTCTTAAGGAAATACATACCAGAACCATCACATATACTAAATATAGAGTTTGTACCATTGTAGAATGACCTATCCTATGAAGATAAGGTGTTAATGATATTGTATCATAGAGAAAACTTTCTATGAAATAATAAAATGTCCTTCATCAAAGTGTTGTGGACAAACCACATGTTTAAAGAAGTGATGTGGGAACCAGAAGAATTGATGAAGCAAAGTTACCCTTATATGTATTCGTTTTGTAAAAGGAAATTTTGAGGCTGCAATATCTTATGGAGGGGAGGTTTTAATGAACCAAACTATTATAAATTAAATTACCTTTCATTTAAATTCCCTATTGTTATAGAAAACACATGAAATCCTAATATTTTATTATATCCTATTGGATTTAAATGACCGTTATGTATCCTTACCAATAATACTATATCCATTGAATAGTGATCACATGTCTAGAATAAATATTGGAATTTAACAAATCTTTTTCACATTACCAATCACATGCTGAGATCCAATAACTTATGTATGTGCAAAACCATGTACGGTAGAATTTCAAGCTCATTGAGATCATGACTGAAACCATGTTCACCGAATGACCCCAAGAATGCCCCACCACCACACAACTTACTATTAGGTCGTATGTTGGTGTAACAAAGGGATGTGTAATAAAGGTGATAACATTATGGTTATGTGCATTATTGTTTATAGAATAATGAATATACATTCATTCTATTATTGTAACTTTGTAAATGAATTTTTAGATCACAAATAGAATTTTTAGATAATATTAAAATTTAATTAAGTAATATATTTTGATGAATTAATATTTTTAATAAAATATTAGTATCATATTAATTTTAATAAATATAAATGATCATATATTTTTTATCAAGGAAATTGATCTTTTTATTAAGGTTTGAAAACCATGTTTATAAAAACCAAACAATTTTTACTAAATTAAAGTTTTTATTATATAAGTAAAAATTAATATACATAAAAAATTATTTAGATATAATTAATATTATTTTTGGAATTATGATTTCAAAAATTATCCAATGGTAAATGTTTCATAATTTTCTGAAATAGTCAAATTTTTGGGGAAAATGTAAATACTGTATAAATATATAATGTGTTTTGTAACATCATAATGACCCAATTGTGATGTAATAAAATACTATTAAGGGTATAATAATCCAAATATATGTTTTCATTTAAAATAATATAATTTTAGGATTATTTTATTTATTTAATAAATCCTTAATGACTCCTCCAAGACTTGTAAAATATTTTATGATTTTAAAATCATTTCCTTGGATATGTGACTCACCTCAACATAATTGAGGGAAATATATTAATATCATCATAACATATCCTTTTAAAATAATTTATACCACTCCCTTTCTCTAGAAACAATGGGGAAAACCATGGTATATGTTTTGGTTTTGAGTATTTTAGTGTGTAGGGTCCAAAAAAAATAAAGAATTCCCCCTCCATTACTATATAAACCCAACCAAAGAACACATTTATATTCACTAATGATCTTTTATAATAGACCAAACTCTAATAACTACACCCTATATTCCTCTAAAGGATCTCATATTCTCCCATGAAGCCTCTCCCAACCCTTTGGGATCACACATCCATGTTAGGGATCCTCCACCCTCATCCTTTATCAAGCATTCTTTCATGTCATGTCTATTAATTTAATATTTTACTATGTTGGGATACATTATATAATTTCTATATTACTGTAAAATTGATGTATAAATTATGATATCCCCTTCCACTCTCATTTATACCTCATATGATCCATTATGTACAGTCATTTCCATGCCGACATTTTGTAAGGGATCCTCACCTTTGTCTCTTCAATTCTATTCAAGATCCTTGTTTGAAATTTGACTATTTAATTTAAAATATTTATATTTTCACCATATTATAATCAAAACCATACATCCAATTTAATAATATATCAATGATTTATCATTTATCATCCCCCATTTTGACCCGTACCTACACCGTTTCTATGCCGAAATTCTATAAGACATTTCTATCTTTTCATTTTCATTTCAAGCACATAATTTGCATTATGTATATTAAATTCCATCTCATATGATAGGGTATTATATTCCATGATCCCATTACTTTCCATTTCTTTTATAAACTATGGGTTACCACTTTCTCTCTCATCTATGAGTTTTACTAATTTCCATATGACGTTGTTATGTAGCTGAAATTGCACATTTTTCCCCATGTCAACACCATCGTGTTGAGAATACCACACCCATTCCTATATCAATGGTATTCACCTTTATTCACATGTAATTATTCATTGGGGACATAACATTTATGTATTTAATTCTATTTAGTCATGGAATAAATGATGATTTTTAATGAATCCATTTTATATAATCTATGTGGAACACATAAGCATGAGATTGAAATGATTATGAAGGGTGCACCCTAATAGTGCTTCAATGCATTGGGTAATATTTAGTATTAGTATAAATAAAGTTGGGATAGGGGTTTACTGGATTCAATTATAGTACTTTTTCCCATCATATTAGGACAGGTGTTTACATGAGTCTTTTATATTAATGATGCAGTGTTTTATGTTGTTTCCACATATCCATGTTATCATAATCATGATATATCATATTCATGTTTCTCTTATGCTACCTTAATATTCCTATTTTCTGACATGGTTTATATTCTTTATTTAATTACTTTTTTACTCCCTTACTATGATTTATAGCTCACCCTTTTCTTATGTATGTCCTCAGGTTATCTCATGCAATGCAAAGCCTGAAGGAATGTTGTTGTCATGTAAATGAAGTTTTCAATAGCTATATAAATTTGATGATTTAAGTTGTTATTTAATCTTCCTAATACTGAATTAAAATATAAATATCAATCTTATTAGTTGTATTAATTTCAATTTTATGTAATAAATCATGTTTAAATGTGTAATAAATACCATGGTATTATATCCTTTATTTCTATTATTATGGTTATTCATTTTGGTTAATTTTTTTATGTTACATTAAATTAAATTCCTGATTAGTTTTGGAATGACTGGTTTAAGAAATGATGTTTTGGTTGTTTCAAAGACATAATAAATGGAAATGATTTTAATAATGATATTTATAAAAATGAGATTATTTTATATTAGTATTTAGGGAAAAGGGAAAATGTTTTTTTGTATTTTACTCTAAAAAAATTTATTGTATTTTATATTTGGTTTAACATTCATTATTAAATATGTTTAACCAACCTTATGTTATAAAAATATTAGTTAATTTAGATATATATGTGAGGTATGTTTTTTTATTCAATGTATAAAGAAACTGGAAAACTTATTTTATAGCTTATTTTAATACAATATTTTTATGAAATTTTTTCAAGGGAGAATTTTGTAGATTTCTTAGTGATATCCACATAGGAATATTTCTCTCACAAAATTCATATGCATTGATTCTCGAGTGCATGTGAAGTTCTTATGTTTCTCAAATAGGTGCTCGGATCTCTTGTTATTCTTTAATTCTTCATTAGTCCATGGTTTGGTAGTGGGATGTAGTTACTAGAAAGGGGTACCAATGGTGATGTTGGATTCATTTACATTCCATATTTATTTTTATTTTTATATATTTCACTAGGATCTAAACCTATGTTATATTAGCTTCCTATATTGATTGTACTCATTTCCACTTTATTTATTGAATATTATATTTTTTATGGCTAATTTTTTATTATTCCATGATTGGTTTTGTCTTTCTTTTTGTTCACTAATTTTTTATTTTTTATCATAGAGGGTGAATCTATTCTAAAATTATTATTTGTGATACAAAGATAGTAGCATCTAGTTAAATGATCAGAAAAATAATTTGTTCCCAGTAGCTAGCCGGGTAATGAAATGTATGTGGTCTTCCTAGGTTGTTTAATTACAATAATAGAAATAGAGCATCCCAAAACCTCTCATATTTTTATACAACTACATTTTAATAAAATACTCTAAGATGAGTTAATTTTTTGTATATTGGTATGTGATTTTGTAAATACATTTAATATAAGGACCTCCTCTAATAAAGTGTATAGGATTACTCATTCCTTATAAAAAATTTGGGGTTTAATTTATTAAATGATGTTTCTACATGAAATATAAAGTATTATTCAAGGGTTTTTACCCTTTTTGGAGAACAATATGGTTTACCAAGTCTTTTTTCTTTCAAAAATTTGAGGAGTGGGAAAAATAAATATTTCCCTATATTATTTCAAGGATATGTATTGTTAAATTAACCTCTATTTGATACTATTTCTTAGGATATCCTATATCATTGAATGTTTCCCTTCCCTCTTATAATATCTGGAATAAATTTATGAGTTTCACATAAATTGAATGTGGATATATCACCATTATGTGCTCCTCTTTTTCTTTTAGAGGGTACTTTAATAATTTTTTGGTTCAATGACAACAAGAATATATGCATATGAAACCAATGTCTATCTTAAAAGTAGTGAAATTTTTATATACATTGACAACAATATATTTTAGGTTTGAAAAGGGATATGAAAATTAGGTTCTCAACAAAACCATTACCATGAATTCTACTCCATTTTTCTATACCATTATATCGTTAAACCAATTGGTGTTTAATAAATTTATTCAAAAATAAGGTAAAATAGGGTTGGAGAATGGATGAAACTGATCTAGAAATTTTTATCCATTAAAAATGACATATATCTAATTTTTTACCTTTTTAGATACATAATGGGTATGGGTGTCACCATATATCATTGTTACATTGGATTTTACTAAAACTTAAATGATTTCTTGGTAATTATAAAACATATTCTTAGTATGATATGTATCATTTATACCCCCCTCATTACCAAACTACAATTTTCATTTTTGTTATTCAATAATGGTAACTCTAGGTTCATTATATATATGAGTAAAATCAAAAATAAAGAGCCATGTTGGTGCTATATCAATATTATATAGGATATTATACTTTTGGGATAAGTAATTAGGTTATTATCATGAACATGTACTTCAGATTTGGATAATATATGTATAATAGAAATTGATTATGACAACCTAGGAGTGTAATGTGATGATTCATTTCTGACATAATGTATGTATGACATAGATTCTGAGGGACCCTGAGACTGAATAGTTGATTTGATTTGGATAGATGGTCCACTATCTTGATCAAGCGACAAACTGATCTATAGGTCGTTAAATCAGGTTTCTCTAATTATTTTGGTTGTTTAATATCCATTATCATTTTCAACGTTGCAATAATAATTTCCTCTAATCTAAATCCCTAACTACTAGGTGGTATTTTTCATACATTCCTATACATTGATTATTTTCTCCATATATTGAGTGGTTAAATCTTTTCCACATATATATTATCATCTTGTATACAAATCCTTTTTTTATAACATTAATGGAGGATTAGTATAATTCAGCATTAGTATATTGTTATGTCTATTTGGGTGATACTCATCCTCCCAATGTTAGTAGCACGGAATCTCCTAAGGTTTGAATTTGTTTAGTGTCCCACAAGGGATTCTCTTCATTCTACTAATTTCACAAACACACATTTATTAAAAATTCACAATACATTTATATTAATGATATTTCTAGTAGAATTTTATAAGAAAATAGTGTCAAAACTAGATGATTTATTTCTTCCATGATAATATCCAATTTTTAATTTACTGTCATTTGAAACATCTAATCATAAAGATTTTATACCACTATACATGGAAATTATTTATATTCTCCTTCTTAATTTGGAATGGTAAAAACTACATTGATCACAAGTGTTTTTGGGAAATCCAGTAATATTTATCCATCATTAATTAACATCTATAATAATCACTTAAAGATATAGATGTATGTATAGTGAACATGAACATCTAATTGTATGGGTAATAATTGGAAAGATCATCCCGAACGGTCTTAATGGGCTACCTCATATCAGGTAAAGTTATCTTGTTATGCTCCAATGATGAAAAATAGTACCCATGAATATATTCCTGATAATTATATTATATACTATTATTTATAAGTGATGGTGGATCTTTCATCCATCCTCGTCCTTTTGTTTTATATTAGTAGTTTTAAATGATATTTTAATAATGTTTTAAAAAAATCTATTCCTGTAATTATATTATATCAATTATTTATGAGCTCCATAAGTTGTATTTATATGGGATTACCATTATACATAACTCATCCAGCAATATTTTCTTGAAAATATAGAAATTTTTATCATGGGAAAATCACTATGGAGTTTTTCAAAACAATCCAACAAGAAATCATATTGTAGAATCTCCCATTCTAGGTGTATTTTCTATTATAATGATTATAGATTATTTTTTACCATAAAATTTAATTGAACTGATATATGACCTATACAATAATGTATTCCCAAGAATAGTATCATCTAGATACTATGCTTCATACCATAAAAATGTGAGGGATAATAATGATGTGACAAAACACCGATATTTTTTGTCTCATATTTCCAAGTGATTCCCAATATTTGGTTACACTAATAGGATAATTTTGTGATATAATACATCAAATATCCAATATTGTTTAATGATGTCAAATTTGTCCTTACAAGTTCAATGGTGGAGGCATTAAATCAATCCACAAGGGATATGGTTTATTTGTGAATTATTAGGGAATTATTTGCCCCTTTCAATTCCAATTGGTTTGTGATGCACTCAATTATATCATATTGAAATTATTCACCTTGTATTGGTGTGGTAATTAATTGGACCACCAAAACTAGACATGTATTATCGTTCACGGGTGTAAAATCATGATGCATGACATGGGAAGAGATAAATCAAGATGGTTGATATTGTGTGTGTCTTAGTTAATGGATGAATTATATTATTATTTGTCCAGTCAAACTTTATTAATAATGTGGATCACCACGTTATTATTGATATTCTTCCCCAATAACATTAGTTTTAGGTAAAGTTACTCAAGAGATATCTCCACTTATAAGATAAATCATTTAAATATTTTTCTTACATTTGTAAGGTTCCTCCATTCATAATTGTTTCTCAATAGACTCATTTTTCGGGGGATTGAGGATCTAGAGGCATGATTCCATTTTCATATTTAGTATACACTAAGATAGTATTATTGTAAATTCAAAAATACAACTATAAATACCTTTTATTACTTTGACTCTTGGTATACACAATTTCTCCCATTATTTCAATTTGATTGGTGTTTTCACTGGGATAGTCATCTCTATAAGGATCATTAATAGTATTGTGTTCAAAATTCTTGGTAATCTCTAGAGGGTAAGGATTCCCATTAACGTTTAACTTGTACATAACATCTCAAAATCATTTTCTATAATGTATGGGGATACATTTTATTTCAAATACCCATTGAATTCATTATCCGTCCATTCTATAATAGCTAGATTGTCACAACGGTTTTCCATATTGTTTCTCTAAATTTATATATCCCTTTTACATGAATGGGTCTTATGTGATTCATTGGAATATTTTTCATGATTTTACTCATATAAAATTTCTTATTATATTCACATAATGGCGAAGAATGAGAGGTGTTTTTAAATTATCTTCATATGAGGGTTCCCTAATTTTTTTTGAAACAATAACTTCCTCATAGGATGAACCAACACCATTAAATTGATATTTTAATTAACTATTGTTATGTGTGTTTAAATAGGATGAAATAATAATGTACCAATACATAGGATATGATGTAGTCCCTAGGATTATGTATTTATATGTTTTGTTTTTCTTCTTCTAATCTATCTAGGTTATATCCTAACAAGTGTCAGATGAAATATTTTTTAGTGGCTTCAATAGAATAACAAATGATAGTTGAGGGGGGTCATTTTAGGGGTTCATATCATAAATATTTTTTTAATTATCACATTTAACATCTTAAAAATGTTTATATCATCATAAATTGTTCTTTAGGTCACTCAAATCCATCAATAAAATATTTCATAATTCTCAGGAAAATAATGTAATGGAAAAGTACCCTTATTAGACGTTTTCCTAAAGTTTAGTATACCACAAAATGTCATAACATTATATTACTTCTATATAGGATTATATTATGGGGGAATTATGATTGAGATATTAGGATCCATCTATCAAAATACATGATCTGATAAATGATTAATGTTTTTTCTCCCACGCCATCTCATGTGTACATGGGGAAGCCTCCTCAACAACATGATAGATTGAGCGGAGGTTGTGTTAAAGGTGCTAAATTTTTCTATTATATTTTGATAATCCTACTAATGAGAGTGAATTCTGGAAATAAATAATTAATATATAATTATATATCATTAGATGATATTTATATCTATTATATGGTATACAATTATTATTGATGAAATTTAGGGGTACAGATATGTTTTCAAAGAGATAAGTCATATATTTCACCTCAATATCCTTGGGTACCATATATGGGTGGATACAAAGGTCCAATAAATAACATATAACTTATCCTCCACATACTATTTCTGGTTTTAACGTAAATGGGACTCATTTCCTATGGATGATTCAATGTTTTTTCTTCCTATATGAGTTTTTCACTATGATTTTATCAAAAAATTGAAATCCTCTATGTTTTCTCTATATTAAAAAAATTTATGTACTCTAATTGTATGAAAAATGATAACCATTTATTTGTTTCATCTATTATTAATTTTAATTAAATTTTAGTCTATGATGACACACCAATCATAGGGAGCTCTACTCTCACTATGTTCTCATGGAAAAAAGGTGTATACTTGAATACTATAATAACATTAAATTGATGGGTTATCAATTAAGGAGTATCAAATTAATTTTATATTATTATAGTGGTGTACCTAATGATATTTTTACCCTAGAAATATTATAAATATAATTTTAGAGTAAATTATGGAAGTTATGGATGTTATTATCTTGTAAAATAAATTCTACGAAACATTATTTCAATCAAAATGTTTATATAGTAATCTAATTTTGGGACTATAATCAATTTACATTTGGTAGACATATATATTGTTTGTTTTATTATATAGACAAATACCGTGGGATGTTTCATTATTGGTAAGATAAACTTTCCCATGATTGTTATTGATGTTTACATGTGGATGATCATTATCGTAGTGAGTCTCCATTACATTATAAGGATTAAATGTTAGGTCCTCTAGAGAAACCATGTGGGGAAATAAAGGCCTCATAGAAAATTTTATAGTAAATTATCCTTAGGAAAATATTTATATGAAAATCTAGGACTTCTGGAACCTATAAGAAACATTAAGTGAATTGATCTCCCTATAAGATACAAGTTTAGTTTGAACACTGTGGGGTATCCTCTTGGATATAAAAAACATAAATTTCTAATTTCAAAATAACATCTAATATGTATAGTGTGTTTAATCTACATGGTTTTATTGATGAAAATGATTAGTGATATCCCTCCTTGGTGACATAAGAGTAACTGATAGATAGTAGGTAAAATCCAAATTATTCTTCTTTAAACCTAATAGACATATGTTTTCAAAGTTATAAGAAATTCTTTAGAAATGGTTGTACACAATAATATATTTCTCTTTCCCCATGATTTTTCCTAGGTGTCATGATATTCTTTAAATAATCATCCCCTCTTTATTATTTAATACCACAGAGCATGTTTAGATTAGGATTTAGTTCATCCCTTCCATCACTAAGGAATTTAGAATTTATCTTCGGAGACACATGGTCTTAAAGAGTGGGGTATAATTCACCAAACCATTAGAATATTTTGAGGTATTAATATGAGTATTATATGTGTGAGGGGCCCTAGTAGGGTAGTGGGGAATAATTTATTGACAAGAAACATTCTTCTTTCCATAATTATAATTATAGGCCACGCTATATATTCACCCTATTGAATACATTTAATTTCTATGTGTAGACATAAAGAGGAATAACAATTTGTTCTAAATCACATGTAATCTTATATTCACATAAATATATATCAAGGATATTTAATTTTATCATTAGTTCCATATTAATTATAGAGTTACCACTCTCATCAGTTTTGAATGTATATTTTGGGAAGTACATACTAAAATTAAGATTATGGGTGGTTGATTTAAAATAAGAAATGAATTATTGTCATTCAGTGACACTCTTATAGACTTTTCTATTGTTTATGGTTCTTCTATTGATAATGATACATGTTTATTATATATATTTGGACACCATATTATGATTGGAACCCATTATAAATTTCATCATTATACCAAGGAAATTGAATAGACAATGCAATTATGTTAGATCATAATGTACTCCTAAAATGGGGAATACCATTCACCTTTCATGGAGTTGTGTAAGTGTGTGATAACCCAATAGTTAATATCCATAAGGAATGAAACATTTTAATTTGACACCATCCCATAGGGTATAAAGAGGACTGTTTTTTATTTTCATAAAAACATTGAAATATAAATTTATTAGAACATTAATATAATATTGATTCATTGGATCATAATCATCTTTCATATGAGTTTACTATATAATTTATAACATATTAATCCACTGAGGGTGTTACCTCACATGATTAGAACCCATATGTTTTATTTCTATTAAATACCTACTTTCTAAATGTTGGTGATCATTGAGACAGAATAAAGACCGTTTTTATTATTCATTACTTAAGGGGATTAGGGGTTTTCATATCCCTTAATGTTTTTACTACCTAATATTGTTATCACATTTACATTTATAGAGTATTGTAGAGATCTTTTAGAAATTAAATAATCCTTAAAGTGGTTAAGAGAGTCATATATTATTTCTATTCACGGATGTAAGCATCTATATAATCTAAGGATATCCATATTTCAATTAACTTGATCATCATATTGTGAATTAATATCACCCAGATATGAACACTGAAATTTATTTCTATCCAATGTGGAGTTAGGAATTTTGCGGTTGTGATTCGACCCTTGAGATGTGATTTCAATGTATCCCAGTGAAGGTAATCAAAATCCATTCTATTTCATTCTACCTGATGGGACACAAAATACCATTTTATGTTCTCATGAAAAGGCCCATTGTGGTATATTTTATGTTTACATAGACATGGAAAATGGTATTCCATTGATTTTCATAAAAAATATAATAAGGATACACCATTCAGTATCATAAAACTAGGAAAATGACGTATTTTATCATACATTTATTTGAATAGTACAAGTTCTTTGAAGCTTAATGTCACCTAAAATTGACTATTTTCTATAAAATTCAACTTAATGTAGCTATTACAACTATGTGAATGGTCGGTGATGGAACTATACATGATCATCCCAATTTTCCTCATACTATCTATTGGAAAAAAGATGTAAGAAGGTATGATTTGATCTTACATATAATCGGATGCCATGGATATTTACGGCTTGTTGATGGGGTGTAGGGATGAGAACATCAATGATTACACAGTTAGGTTTGACCCAGGTGGGAGGTCTATATTAGTATGTACACCTTTTATTTATCTTTTATTATGTGAGTAAGGAAAGTAAGACTCAAGGTTGATATGGGCCAAATAGAATGGGTGGGGACATACACTGGGTCATAGACCTATATGAATACATGGATCAATAGGTTTTTTACAGATTGGTGGAAGCTAATAGAATTCTTGAATGAAATACAAAGTGGTATATGGTAAATTATATAAGAATATTATGACAATGGAGGTTTCACCAATTGCATAAATATTAACCCTTTTTATTATGGTCATGCATGAATTATTTCTTCATAAGGGTTGAATTATTGAATTAAGAAAAGAATATAAAATATGAATCAGGATTCCCATTATTTGAGGAAAAACAGTCTAAAAGTTGTCAAAAATCATAGTTTATTGATCGAGAGAATATATTGACATTTATGGGGTAATTAATTGAATAGGATTTTTATGGCATTGAATATTGAGAGACAATTTTGATGACGACATTAAAAATTATTAAACCAAGTAGAAAACCATAGAAAAATATAGTTTGTGAATGAGTACCAAGTATTCTCAATAAGTATCCTTTCCTAATCCATAATACTCTCTTGTGGATATGATTATATTTAAGGTTATTTCCTTTTCCATTGGCATGTATGAAAAGCATTGATAGATTGATTTTATAAAACTGAAAATCATGTCCTCCACTTCATTGTAAAGTGATTTCCAATGCTGAGATATTGTTATGTGGCCAAAAGGATCTCCCTAAACATTTTCGTTTACGATTTTGCATATATTAAAACTGTATGAAATGTGGTGATCAAAAATGGAATAAATACCCCCCATATTTGGATATGATGGAAAAAAGAGGATCAAAATATGATGATTTAATATTTCCCATATAATTTATTAGTCTTTTAACAAAATGGTCAAATTTGACCCTATAAATTACATAATGGGGTCCATCATTCAACACATTGAAGTTGATCTCGGATTATCTAAATCTTCTCTCAACAGAAATAAACTATTTATACTACATAACTAAATTTTTTAAAATTTGAAATACCTATTCCATCAAAATGAATGGTAACTATATAGGTTTTATGTGAACACTTGTATCACATTATACATAATAAAAATCCATTAATTCAAATAGTTTTTCTATTGGATTAAAATTTTATTATATTTATATGAAATTTTATTCCTTTCCAATATTTAGGACACATTCCTAATAACACCTTCTAAAATGTGAATTACTTAGATTATTCCATAAAAAATACAAAAGAAGCATAATAAGAAGCCACTGCATCGAAGTAGAAATGATCAATAATGTCAAATCTATTTAACAAATGCATGTGCTCCCAAGAAATTTACCCATATAAAATATTTTAGGGTGATGACTTATGGAATACCTAGTGTCAAAAATAATAATCATATATATATATATATATTTATGTGAGATTCACCCATTCATAACCCTATCCATAGAATCATCCCCGAAAATGTATCAATTATCACTTTGATATGGATTGATCGAACATTTCAATGGTAGGATGATTAGTCAAGAAGGTTGATTATGATGAGGATTATATTATGGGTACACATCTCGGACTAAAGATAAAGGAAATTACATTTCATAAACCTATATCCATATTTATTCATACATCATGTAGATAACCACTACTGACCCACGATTAAGATGGTCTTCACATTTGGACTTTCACATGAGAGGAATTATTAGTATGGATTCGGGTTATCCACTATGTGAGTTTTAGAGCTATGAAAATTTTGAAGAGGATATTTTGTTCTTATGATTATACATATTGTTATAGGTTACAAGATCATTATCCTACTACACTAATAATATCATTTCAATATTAATCAACTGATGAATCCCACATAAAAACACATTAAGCATAATGTATCGATATTTTTGGATAAGAATCATAGATGCGTACATGATTTTTAGAGAAATTATCTTAAGAGATATTTAGTAAAAAATTATTACCTAAATCTCCATATGGGATGATGCATAACTTCCCACTCCATATGTAAGGGTTCAGTTTTGGTTAGAAATGAAAATCATATATAAAAACATCACTTATAAAATCATGTTTCTTTTGGAGCCCAGGTTCCTCTTCATTATAAAAACCATCATAATATATAGATAAGGGGAAGTTAATTTTTCCTAACACAAATTAACTTGGGTATTTTGGTTCTTATTAGATAACATTGGTGGAAATCGATAAGATTAATAGTGTTTGGAGGTTTCTGGAAGGTTATCCATTGTGTTCTCCTATAGTCCATCGAGGAAAATTTTATTACTAGATATATCCAAATAATACATGAGTTTCAAATAAGGTAAGTGTTCAAATCTAATGGGATATCATCTAAATTAGTGAGATGTGGTAGGGAAAACCTTGATGTTTATATATTGGATAATATATACATATATTCAAGCAACATATATATTTAAAAGGCCATATTAATGATTTTTCTTCATTATATGTGTCATGAAGTAGGATCAAAAGACACATAATAGAAAATTTGTTCATCAAAAACCATTAAATCCTATTTCATTAGTTCAGTATTTTTTTATACATAATAGGTAAGGCTAAGAGACTATATCATAGTGAATGAGTTTTAGGAAACATGCAAATTTCTATATTCATTTCATCTCCTCGCTATAGAAATCCATGACTAGAGAAATCACTAATAACATTTCCAGAATCCCTCTATAATGTGAATGTCAAATTGAATTGATAGAGGGTGTGTTGGAGGAAATATTGATGATGATACAATATTTGATGAATATAAACATTTCTTATTTGAGAGAACATTTTAATGTATATAAAGATGTTTTCTACTCCACCTCAAAACTACATAATAAAATATAGCCCTATGGGTGCCTAATATTTCTACGTAATGCTCAGGTAAGAGGATACAGGTATACAATTCACATTGAAACTAGTTAATTTAATTTTTAGGTTATCAAATGAATATGTTGAAACATTTATCTAAACATATCTCAGTAAATGGACGGGAGATCTAGTGAACTATTTCAAGGGTCTTTCAGTAACCCAAGGTGGTGAAGAACAAGACAGGAAGACAAAGTGATGAATACCTTGTAATATTCTTAGTCCATGAAATACTATGGTATCCCATATTCCTAATAAATCATTGAAGAACCATGAATCATGTCACTCGATAGGTGTGTTATCACTTCTACTATATATTCTTGATGGAATAAAATTTATATAATCCTAGATGTGGTGGGATTATTTGAGGATTATATCCTCAGTAAATGAGATCTCAGATGAATTCCATTTGGATAAAATCATTCTAATAGAGTTCATTCATTTAACCACACCCTCAGATATATATTTTAAAGAACAATAAGAATATGTGGGTTCTTAAATTATGGATCTCCAAGATATGATCAATTTAGTAAAATGTAATGGTTTTTACTCACACTGATTACTCAAACTAAAGGAGGCAAGTCATGTAGTGATGAGGATTATGAGGAGGAAATACATAATAAAGAGGGTCCTCTATAGGTAAAATGAATCCTACATTCACTTAACATATTATCGTCAATGTCATCATTGATTCATTCATTTCCCTTTTTAGTTGTTAATTTTGGATTTATCACCTTTTACATTTAAATAATATTTATCTAGAAGAACAATTATCATCGAGAGTCCATACTCAGAAAATAAGGTCAAAAATGACTCTTCCCTTTCCAATATTATAAAACTCTATGTAGTAATATAAGGGCCCTAAAGAGTGTTTCTATTTTCAAATTTATTATTTCCATTGACGTAATTGTCTTTAGAATAAATCCAAATGTGCGGTAGGGGGATTTCACTAGAGCTCAAACGTTTTCCATGGGTAGAAGGTAGATCCAATATCTACATAATTATTTCGAATTCAATATTAATAATTTAATATTAACCCATCTTTTTTCATTCATCAATCCAATATTCAATTATTTAATAACACTGGTTTCTCAGGAGAATATAGCCTCTACAAACCTAGAAATATCCCTTACTAAAATGAAAACTATTAAATACCAATAAATTATGGAATCAAATATTGGCGTGAATGTGTTTGAAAATGCATTGACTCATTCAGGCTTAGAGGATAACAGTAGGGACATTGAAAACCTGGTCAATCATCCTGAATCATATGTCTCCAAATTTAATGTGTCTCTTTTTGTGGTTTAATAATCCATTCATTTACACATTATTTATTATTCTATCAAATGCATAATTATTTTCATTTGTATTTCATCATGGTGTTTTCTTGGTCTCATTTTATTGAGAGTCAACTTATATGCCAATTTCACCATTGAAGAGTGATTTTCATTTATAGATAGACCCGACGTCAAATTTTTTTATGGAGGGACCACCATAACAAGACCTAACATTTTCACCTTTCAATAGGGAAATAATAGATAATAAGTTCAATTACATAGTTATTTAAGGTGGGTATCCATATTTCCTACTATTATTTATTATATTAGGAAATCCAATTAATATATTTTGGATATTGATATCAATAGCCATGTATGAAACCAATGAAACTTAAGAAGCCACTATTGTGTCGTCACAATTGATAGAAGTATGAGGGGTATATACTAGTTCATTTTTTTCTTGCTCAGTAGATATTGAAATTGCACATTATTTGTGTTATCAAGTTCTAGACTATGTTCCAATTCATGTGATGGACTTTTACTCAAACCTAGATTACGCCTCACTATATTAGAGGATGAGGAAACAAGTATGGATGAACACCTGGATGATGGTTCATGAGAATCCATAATAAGATACGTGAGAAATTACACAACCTTCAATAAATGTTTACCACAATTATGGAATATGTTATTACTATGTAATACATTATATTTTAATGGAGGTGATTGGTGATTGGGAGATATTGAGATAACTCTATTTGAAGCTCTGAACTATGGAATATGTGACACATTATGAAAATCTCTGGACTGCAATACTTTATTAATCCTCTAAACTATTTAAGGTGGTATCCAAGTGTCAATATGAATTATTATAAGGACACTAGTGGTCGGCCTTCATCAACAATTAATTTTTTCTAATAAAGAGGTATAATATTAGAAAAATATCTTTGAGGAAGATTGAAGGTTAGGGATGGATATCATCACAATGGTGGATGCATCAAATCATGTGGATTAGGTTGAAGTTGTAACATTAGAGGACATGAATCGATCTATAAATGACATGAATCGATTAAAAAACCAACATCAAGATTCCATGAGTGTTCCTTGTAATGATATTTCAATCCATCCCTCCTCTAGTTGATGGTTAGAGAGAGAAACTATGGATTGTGGATAGTTATCTCTGTATAGAATAATATATATCTTATCTCAAATCGCATTGACTTCAATGACTTATACATTCCTCTAACCATCAATTCATTCTAATCTATGGAACTCACATAAAGTCCCTTCCCGGTGGGGGAGGGAAACAATGGCATTGCTCCGACTTCTCTTGATGGCACTTCCCTTCGCTTCTTGCCCTTCACTAATCTGGGGTTTCTCCCTGCATTTCTAGGTATTGCTTTAGCCCCGAAGGTTCCTGGTTTCGCTACTGGAGCCCCTTCGCTTCCGATTTCCCACGCAGAGTTCTCAGAAGCTTCTTCCCTGCACAACCTCACCTTGGTTGCTCGTTTCGGTCGGCGGAGGCCTTCGGTGGATGTTGTTGACAGATTCTTCAACACTCAGTGGGGCCTTCGACATCGCGCGGTGGTGGGTTTGCTCGACTATCGGCAAATGATGATTCACTTCTCCTCTGATGAAGATCTGGCTCTTGTGTGGTCCAGCAGCTTGCGGTATGTCAACAGTTTTCGTTTCTATCTTCTTCGTTGGTCCTTTGTCATGCACTTGAATCACGACCCGGAGACAACGGAGATTTTGCTTCGTCTCCCAGGTTTGCTGCTCTCTTTCACAAATCCTTCAATCTTTCGGATGCTAGGTAATCTTGTGGGACGATTCTTGGTTGCGGATATTAGGACCCAAAAGGTTTGTCATCCCATAGATGCCCAAATTTGTGTTGAGGTAGAAATTTCTAAGCCTCCTCTGGATTTCATCTGGATTGAAATCAAGGGTGAATACAGACTCAAACAACCAGTTGTATATGAATCGTGGACCCATTATTTTTCTTCCTACTACCTCCAAGGGCATTCTGCATAGAAATGCCGTCGAAGTGGTATAGCGTCGGCTGGTGTGAATCCAATTCATGCTGCTGCCTCGATGCCGAAGGAGGATGTTACTGGGAAGGAGATTGTGCTTGCAGAGGGTCATCCACCTGAGTGTAACAGGCGTAATGAAGGTTATCGGGTGTCTTATGCAGATGCCGTGAATTCAACTCACCTCTCTGCAATGAGCTTGGGTGCAAAGTCGACAGAGGACAGACCTGAAGGGCCAAAGAATTCTTCCCACTCTGATAGCCTGAGTGTGCTCAATGGTCAGGCAGGGGATGTTCTTCCCAACCATGACAGGAACCTTGGTAAAGGCCAATCCAGCAAGCTGTCTACTGAAATTCTTAACGGAATAGGGAGCCAAATCAGATATGTGGTGCTGGCATCTGAAGATCATACCTCACTCGAAAGAGGAAGTAGAAATGAGATGGGCTGTGAAGGGAATCAGCCCTTAGGAGACAGGTTGGATGAGATGGAGGCTAAGAAGGATTCAGATTTTGAAACTAGATTTTCTCAGAGCAAGGAAATGGAATTAGAGGAAGAATATCTTATCTCTTCAACAAAGAAAAGGAAAAAAGTCCTTGTTGATTCCGATGGTTTCATCAAGCAAGTGAGGAGATTCAGGCCATGGAAGGATTACTCCAACTTACCCAGTACTCCGGTTACAGGATTGGCTAGCAAAGGTACCTTTTTTCAGAAGAAACCCTCAGTTACTGTTGATACTCCAAAGAAGCCGGATATTCCTCCTCTTGCTCCTAAACAAAGTCATAAGGGCCAAAAGCTGTGGATACTCAGCCTGACATGAAATTTCCGAAAGGAGACAAAGAGGAGGTGGGCCAAGAAAGCATCTAAAAGCTTATCCTTCATTCTAACGAAGAGATGCTTGAGGAGTCCATCCGGATCAACATCTCAAAGGAAGATGCTTGCAAGTGGATTTAAATGAAGAACAGACTGCTTGGATCGATAAACAGAATCGTATTTTGATCTGTGGTTTCAATGAGGGGAAAAAAAGCTTAGAGGAACATGTTCAAACCTGGGACAAAATGACACACCACTTTGAGAACCTTATCAAACACAATCCAGAATTGAAGGCTAACTCCGTCGAATGGCGGTTATATAGAGGTAAAAAAAAGTATTATGACATGATAAAGTGGAGTTTAATACTAAATCATCTCAAGAAACATGGGTTCTATGAATTGGTTCATGATCTCATTTTTAGATGCTTTGCTTCCACTTGGATCACTATACCATTACAGGGAAGGAATTTGGGCTTCTTTAAATCAACAATGGTCGTTCTTAAAGGTGTTACTGGAGGATGCTTCAAGATTTCATTGAGATTCTTCAAACCTGGGTGGAAGGAAATAAGGATGTGGATGTACTTTCTTCCAAGGTAAATCCAAAGGATAATGTAAAAAAAATCGAACCTAGGTTCAATTATTATGCATTTTATTAATATCGTCCAAGGGGATTGCCTTAGTATTCTTCATTCCAGACACCCTTATCTCGGATACTCCGTTGTTTTTTTTCATAATAAAAATTCAATTTTCAGTCAGTCAGATTCTATATGAACATTGCACGGAAATGGATTGGGTAAATAATAACATACAAATAAATGATTCAATAATTATTTCTATGTATAAATCCATTATCTTTTAAATACATTCTTTTAGATGGATATTGATGATCTGGATAGGCATTAAATATATTATCATTGTAATCATAGAAATACCATGAGATTATGTATTGAAAAAAATTATTTACTCCTAAACATTTACACATAAATGGATATAGGCGAGCCATATATGTGACTCATTTACCATCACTCTAAGGCATGGTTATAAAATTGGGATGGAATTCCCTTATTCTTTCTCTTTTATGGATATAGGTTTGTCAAATGTAAAACACATTTACCATCACCATGAGAGTAGATTATTCCATTTAGTTGACTTTCTCCCCAACTTGTAATCATAGACATATATATGTAGGTTAAATATATCATAGAGTTATAATCATAGTAGGATATGTTTAGTCAATTCATATATTAGAGTGTGAGTAACTCAGAATAATAAAAATACAAATGAGGGTTTTCATGATGACTTAAATGCTGAATAGATATTATGTACCCTAAAACTACACTTATGTACATTCTTCAAAAATAAAACGATACAATATATTTATGGAAAAAATAAAATTCCATAAAAAATTTCTTAGATTATAAACATCGAGAGTATAGGTTCAAATTTATTAAATGCTGAATAGATATTATGTACCCTAAAACTACACTTATGTACATTCTTCAAAAATAAAACGATACAATATATTTATGGAAAAAATAAAATTCCATAAAAAATTTCTTAGATTATAAACATCGAGAGTATAGGTTCAAATTTATTAAGTTCAAATGGTAGTCCCCCCAATATTTCTAACATATTATTTTATATTTAGATTTAATGATAACTTTTAGATGGGAGAAGCCTGATTGGAATGAATATTGATTTGTTCTTAGTCCAACCTATGTAGGGTTTCAACCTAAAAAAATTTATTCTGTTTCCCTCTTTTTAAATTAATTAATTTTTCTTATTCTATTAAATGAACATTCATAGTGTGTGGAAACATGACTTTATCCTTGGAATCACTTTGTGGGTTTTCAATTTTAAAAGGAATAATCGTTGTTTCATTGGTCGTTTAGGTACTAATCTGTCAGACTGATGATGGATGATGTTTAAGGACATACATATTTGATGAAAAAGAGGATAATTTTTAACACGATACAACTATGACTATATGACATGGTATTCTGTATTCTAACATGGGACAGATGAACTAGATTTGATGTATGGTATAATAATAGTATAGAAGACATCATAGAGGTGGAATTTTTTTTGGGTCATAGTGATCATGCTAATGTGTGGTGGGGTGTATAAACATAATTAGTGTTGATGAGTTTAGACTGCTTCAATACCATTGATCAAGGAATGAGTATAATGTTAATCATAGATTTACTTATATAAATTAGGGATATTTTTTGGGTAAGAAATACATATGATAAATGATAAAAAAATAGAATTATGGGATCTACAATACTATTATTGATGGTTCTTGGGGTTAGGGAATATTCTTCTTCTGATAAAACTATTCCTCTTGTTCCCAATGTCAATACATGGTACATATATCATTACCAAGAAGATGCATCTTTTTAGAATCTAATATGGTATTTACTGATATTCATGAATGGTTTGCTATATTTAAGAAAATTAAACAAATCAAGTGTGGATTATTGGAAGACTATATTCATAGGACAATAAAAACACTATAGCGTAAAAATGACCAAGGTTGGTTTGTTGTGGAATGTTGAGTGTGTTGAAATTGAACGATGTTTCTTGGTAGGGCTTGAGATGGAATGTTTAAACATCACTATGTCTCCTACAATGTTATGTATCATGAAACATGAAATTATAATAAAGAAATATTGTGTCCCAAGAGAGTCAAATATAGAAAAAACTAACATGAATGGAAAGACTAAATGTTGGTAGGGGTACTATGGTGATGAAATTGATAGGTGGTTCTGAGTTAGTTGACCATGGAATCACAATGTATCATAACATAACTAATATCAAGAGAAAACATAGTTTTTTGAAGCATTTTAATAGATCTTACTCATGGGTATGGGATATAGAAGTGACAAAGAGGATTACTTTGGGGTGGGCGGAAAAAAACTAATTTACAATGTCTCAACTTTAAGGAAAAATAGAATGGTTCCAACCAAATTCATGTCTATGGAAAGAGCCATCAGGACCATATTAAAATGTGATTCTAAGGGAAGAAATTTTATGTCTTTTTAGGGATGTATAATACCATTATCATTAAATATTGTAGAATAATAGTAATCATGAAATAAATTGTTCTATTCTAGGGAGACTTAATACTATTTTAATATTATATCCAAAACAAGCATTGTGGTTATACCCTAGATAAATGATCCATGTTTCTATATATAGTGTTATAGTGCTTATCCAATGCACTAATGATAATATTAATGTGGAGACCATACACTAAGAGTGTTAGGATAAAAATGAAATTCATGATTATGACTGATATAAGTGATATGGGCATCACTATATATCCAACAATAATAGAAATAAATCCACAAATAGTTCATATAGTATTTCCACCTGATTCTAGATTGAATGAAATTGGAATGTGGGGATCGTTTGTCCCATTTTCTAGCTAGTTTGGTTGAAAAACATGAATTAGTATGATCTTAGGTGTTTTGATTAAAGATCCTGAGACTAAAAACTAGACCCAGAATAGAGAATTTGGACATCACAATATATCCTAAAATAATAAGAATCATTCCATACATAGTTCTTGAAAAGTATCTCAATGTAGATACAACTCATACATAATATAGAATGAAATTAATATATTGTTTTAATGAGAGAAAGTAGAGTAAAACTATATATGAATTTGTAATGTTCTCTACACCATGGTTGATGTATTATGGTAGGATTGAGTATGAGTGGTTTTAACATCACTATGTATCCCATATTGATTGGAATAAATCCACTCATAGTTCTTTAGAGCTATATTTTCATTATGGTGTGTGGTCAGGAATAGAGATATACTGATGATTATACCGAAGATAAGATAATTGGGTTCCATAGAACCACATCTAAATGTATGAATGTTATAGATAGCCCCATGTGAATTATCCAATTCCCAAACACTAAATATTAATGTTATAATTGTTTCTAGCTGGACATTATAAAATAAATCAATGAATTACAACATTTCCAAAATAACCAATACCAATACACACATAGTTCTTTGATCTAATCTCAATTATGATCTAGCTCAAGCATATGGGAAATTTCTAATGATCTCATTTTAGTTTTAGTCTATATGAGGGAAAATGTGTCATGTATTGGGTATGAAAAAACAATATGACATTATTCCTGACAATGGGGATCATTTTAGCCTATCATAGATTTATAGAAAAGGAACCATTTGTTGACAAGTATTATATGTATGATTCCATCATCTATGAAAATTGAATTTTATAAAATAGATCACTCCAATCTATTTTAGGGTCATACGAGGTAGAATTTATGTTATGATGATTAATTTCAGGCAACCAGAATATAGATTGTATGATTTTTTGGTTCATATTAGGAGGAACATCGTATATATGGATTTTCATAGATATAACTTCAACATAAAATTATATAGTTTCATATTTTTGCATGGTATGTTGAAAAAAAAACTAACAATAGCTGGTAAAGTATCATTCACCATTATGAAATGGGATTTTGACAGGGAATGGAAATTATAAATGAGTCTAAGCTGGGGAAATTTGATATCACAAAATTTCCGTAGATAATAATAATGAATCCACACATTGTTCTAGGGAATAAATCATTGTCAAAAAATAGGTCACAAATAGGGGAATATTGGGTGGCTTCATTCTAGCGTTGGGATACAGTTGTGTACCGTATATCAATAAATAAGGGCCTACACACATGAATTAAATATGGTTAGATTTTTTGTTGGGCATAAAGCAAGATGTTCATGTCTTCATATAATTAAATAATAAGACTATTCAACATACATATTTTATGTAATATCAAAAATAATCTTCCTTTTATGTAGTGAATAGTACAACGAAATTGTCCTTGTATAGGGTTTTCTTGAAATAAATCAATGTGAACTAGTGAACCCATACACGAAGAACCCTTACATAGATTTGGCTCATATATCAGGGAACCGGTTCCTTTAGGGTAAACCACTAACATTAGTTTAATTTATTAAATGATAAACTATATATCATGAATTTAAACATAATGTGATAAAGAATATCATGTCTTGCAGTTTATGGTCATATTAAGAGTTAAATAATGTATTTTAGTTTAAGGTATTATGATGCAGACTATTGTTTCATGTGGTTCTTGGTTATATGATGAGGACCATCATGACCAACAGTTTGACATCATTTAGTGAGGACAATCCTATCTTATAGTTTAAGGTCATCTGATGAGGATCTTCACCAAGTAACTTAGGGTCATGTGAATTGGAATTATGTGATCCCAATATGTATTTATACTAATTATTTAGTGAGAATCTTTGTATTAGTGGAAAACATTATGTACTCTCTATATGTTATTATTAAAGAGTATGATCCATTTGAGTATGACATGTAAAAAAGAAAAATGTCTTTATAACTTATACTCATGCTTTGGATTTTTCTACATAAAAATAATATTAATTGTAATATAAAATACTAATTATCCTAGGATGAATGAGAAATGTTATAACTTCTTATTCAATGCCCCCCACAATAGAATTTCAATCATTCTAAATGTTTTGTAGTGTACATTGAATTTTTCGATTGAGTTTCTCTAATACATCCTTCCACATAGAAGATAATTTGTCTTTATAATGTTGATAATAGATAGATATATTATGTGAGTTCAACTGAAGGTCAAAGGGTGCGACTGCCTCTTTCCCATGAACATGTGAATATCATGTTTTTGGTGTACCGGTATGTTTTTTGGTGCAATAATCCCACAATCAATGTATATGTCTATCAATGAAATATAAATTGTATTTCTCCTCCATTATATGAATAATATTAGATAGAGTTTTATTAAAGGATTCTATAAATATGTTTGTTGATAGATGGTACTAGGATGTATGATTATACATGATAATATAATTTTGGTACAACTTTTTCATTTTTTTGGAAAACAATAGTGTTTCTATGATTTATTTTTGTTTGAGGGACCCCAAATCTAGATATTATATTAGATTTAAATAAATGTATTATTGAATTTGTTTCAAAATATTTGAGGGGTATTGAGATTCCACAATCCCACGCTCATAATTCTAGTTGTAATAACAAATTCTTTAAACTCTATATTTGATACAATTTGAGATGAACCCTGCTTAACATTAATATCATTCCCATTAATTTTACATCTCATAATATTGTCAATAAATCCTGAGAACTATAATGGTTTATTGTATATCTAAAACAGATACAAGAAAAATTATATATGAACAATCTTCAACATCTCCACAACATTTTTTCACACACGGTACACTTATAAACATATCAAACATAATTCCATTATTCAAAACACATGAAATAGAATCATAATAATGTGGTGAACTCTAATTCTATGTAAGGGAAAAATTTATCAATATTTCAAAAAGGATTGGAACATAATCATAAAATATAATTGATCATGGTTGAAATAACAGTTTAAAAAGTACATTCAATAATAATATTTTCCCACAAGTTAATATTGAAGGATATGTAATCTTAACTAAACATGAATATACCTTGGTGTAAGATTATAGAAATAATAGATAATAATAATGGTATAATGAAAATAAAAAAGTTATGTCACATAAAAATGTTGCATAAATGTTATCAAAAGAAAACATAACATTAAGAATATAGCATCACACGATAATATTCAACATAACATCATTATCCCATGTGATATAAATCATTAAACAATGTATTGGAGGGTTTTAAATGAACCAAAATCACTAAGGAATTTAATTTACTCAACTATCTCAGGGATTTATTGAACATAAACTATATCATGGATTTGTTAAACCCATAATATCTTGTGGATTTATGAAACTCCAATTTCCATAGAGCTTTATTAAACTGATGTCATCTCATGAATTTATCAATTCTGAAGAATCCAATGGATTTATAGAAAACCATATTAGTGATTGATCTGACCCAAATAATCATAGTAAATTATAGAACTAAAATAATTTTATATTAATTATTTATACATGTGTTTTCCCTATGAAATCAATAAATCAAATTTCAATCATCAATTATTTAACCTACAAAAAATAGATGGGGTTTTTATGAAGACATTAATATAAAATTAAATAATACATCAATGGAAAAAAAGTTGATTGTATCATAATAACATATCTCAATAGTAATATTATCAATGTTAAAGAAAATTTAAATAGATTAAAAAGAATATTTTTAATATTATTCGATAATTCAATTTGAAAAACAAGTTAAAATATTTCTTTTCAAAAATCATGAAATTTTTTATAGAGAAACATGATGAATTAAAGAGAAAACTAAAATAAAAAATATATATAATATTACAAAAAAAACTCTTTAAAAAAATCTATGATAATGAATAAAAACATTGAATAATTCGTTCTCAAAAACAAAATCTATTCAAATATCTTAAAAACAAGAATTATTATATAAAATAAATCTTTTACATTCAAGAAATATAAAAATAGTTCACTTTATTTTAAAAAATATCAATGGATCAAAATATTTTGGAACCCATTTAAAAACATGTAAAAGTAGATTTTAAAATAGAAAGATGATAACGATCAATGAATTTGTTCACATGGATAATTATAAAAATGGATGCATTGGACAAAATGATACATGTAGAAACCATTAAAATATTAATCTAAAAATTAAAATAAGATAAAATTGTAAAAATTGTACATAATAAATTTTTAAATCTTTCATAAGGACAACTATATAATCTTCCAATTGATATTGAAATAGAGGAGAAAATTTATTTATCAAGGAAGGAGACGTGGGGTCATTTTCTCTCTCAAATATAGCATAGTGTAAATTATTTTACTATGAAATTGATATTGGTATATGACGTTTAAAACCTGAATAATAGAAATAAAATATGAAACTGGTGGGTGTATTAGAGATAAAGATCATGCAAATACACCATATATATTATTATTCAAAAAAATCATGATTTTAAAATGATATTGGAAATGATACCCTTACAACATCAGTAACCCATTAAACCAGAACAAATCAAAATATATTTCTTATGAAAGATATATATTACAAATTAAATCCATTTAATGTATGAATAAAATTCATCCATGTGAATTATATACACCAAAAGAAATAAAATATTTGTTGAATATGAAGCACATCCAAATGAAGAATAATTGAGATGAAGAAACCCTTATAGATTATATAAAATTTGAATCTAAACCATTTAGTGATAGAACATAAAAAGGAACATTAAATACCATGAATTAAATAGTTAAAAATTATATATTATGTCAATGACGAATTTTAAAAACTATATAAATTAAATTTGGAAAAATTATTCCAAATAGGTATCTTGGAATTTTAATTGAGTTAAAAACATTACTATAATTATTGGACTATGAAAAATCAATTTACCATCCCTTACAATAAACATAATTATCCTAATAAATCATTTTAAAAACTTAAACAGATTTATATCCCTATTTACTCCTTGGTTATTTTATCCCCTAAATTTTCATTTATGTGCCCTATATTTATGTACATTCTTCTTAGAAAATACTTGGGTTATAATTTGGGATTTTTATAGAAGTTTATACTTGTTTTCGAGGTGTTTTGGTGGTACAATTTTTTTTCATAGTAAGTAGAAATTATACACCACCTATAAAAAACCATGGAACATGTTTTGTGAGCAATTGGGAAGGAACATGGTTGGTACCCGATTTACATAAACCATGCAAGTGCCCAGGGGAAATCTTGAATCATGAAATAGAGGGAAACACATGGGTGTTTCATGGTTTTTCTACCAATGTGAGATAACCATTGAAGATTTCACATTGAGTTAGTATCAACTAACGATTTTCACATGGCTTTACAATCTGTGTGGCCTAACCAAATTTCATATATTTAGAAACAAAAAAAGCATGGATATAATTTGAATTTATCCTTGTAATCCCCATATGTTTTAAAATTATCTTGGATATCCAAATAATCTCCCTCCCAAGGCTTGAAATACCATTCAATTCAATCCGAAAGACACATTTAAGTGAATCAAAGTGAATTAGAGATAGTGAGTCGTTGATATGTACATGTTATATATTGTTCATCCTAGATCTTTTCATCTTCCCTCACTCTCTCATAAAAAAATATCTTTTCCACAAATGAATGATCTATGTTATATTTCAGGAATATTGGTATGATCCAATTGGTTGTTATGAAGGTATGGTTTTTTGTTATCAAATCTATAGGATCTATGTGGCATTATTAATTTTCACTAACTATATAGAGGTAGGTGGATTCTATCTCATATCCACATTACATAGACAATGATTTCTTTGTATTTATTTATTTTAAAAAATATTTTTTGAAAAAAGTATATGATTATTTATAGAAATTATTTATTTATTATGTATTGTAAATTGCCAAATTTGATGGATTTTGTAAAAACGTTGTTTGTTAATAATATTGATATGTTAGTTTTCAAATTTTGGAATTGTTTTGATCCAAACAAGTCATTTGATGAAATTATTCTATGAAATAATTAGTTTAATAAAAATATCATTCCACGAGTTCTACCTTAAATAGTTAGTGTTAGTTTATGCTTTTGATGTTGCCCGGAATATTGGGTGTGTACTATTGGGGTATTAGGATGTAACCCATGATATAAGGTGTGTGTCATTGTGGTGTAAGAAGATTGTACATGTATTGATAACTAGGTGGATGGATGAGATACCAATCTTCTGTATGTAACAGTCATATATCATGCATTTGGGTGTGAAACGAATCATGGAATTAGTATTCCAAATTCCATGAAATTGTTTTTGAACATTATAACTATTTTCTATTGGATATTTTTTTGGTTTGAATGTAAATTGTTTAAACTACTTATAAACTATTTTATATAAAATATGATAAGGATTTTTTCTAGTGGAACGATATGGAATGTAATTATGGAAATCCAGTTGAGTTTATACTTACCCCAGTTTGGGTACCTCATTGTATTTTTTGATGTCATATATCAAGATATAGGTAAAGGGAAGATATCATATTTCTCTAGTGACGTGTTTTTATTATGTGGGTATAATAGGTGGAGTTGATTCTTGGATCTCGATTGGTTTTCTTGGAATTTTGTCCCCAAATTTTATTTGGAACATGGTGTCTGGTATTTTATAGTTACATTCTTCTGTAAATGTTAGTAATGTGATATTATTGTATACTATTGGGTAAAACTTTGGTTTTATTATTATTCATTCATGATATAGATGATTGTATGTTTATTTTTTATGTTTAAATGAACATATAATTTTATAGATAATTCATCCCAAAACAATAATTAAATCCCATGGTAATTATTTCCATACTTTGGTATGTTGGGGATGTCACTTAAGGCCAATAAATACCCCATCACTTCGCTAGCCACTAAGGTGGGTTAGGATGTTAAAATTAGTATCATCTTTGTTCTATGATTGAGATATAAATGGTGTCATTATTGTTTATTTTGGAGTAGTTTGGGTAGGTAGAAGGGATATAAGTATGTAAAAACATAAAATTTAGATCATAAAAAGAAAAATAAACTCTTTTTATGTTAAACTTTACATTACCAGATTTTTGTGTGTAAAAAGTGAGTTTACACACTTATAAGCGATTCTTCATCTAATTATCATGGGTTTGACTTATGAGTATTTGATATCATGTTTTTATAGTGACGAATTACTTCAATAAACAAATTCTTTAATTTGGGTATAATGATTTATAAAATGATGAAAAAGTGTGGAACCCTAAAAATGGTTAAAATGGGTTGAGTTTAAAGAAGATGATTATTGTATTTTGAAAAATGATTACAAATGTTTAAAATGGATGAATTATGGAACTATATGATTTTGATATTTTTTAATTTGTTAAATTATACCTAATAAGCCATTAATTTATATTAATTGATACTAAATCAAGTTTATTTCTTATATATAGATAATGGCACTGGTTAGAGATCATATGAATCAACCAATAGTAGTTTTTGAAAATGTATTTTCACCTAAGGCACATGTGAATCACATTCTAGTCTAAATTATTTTCTAGACTATTCATGACATGTATAGGGGTAATTAGAATGATGATCCCCAATAATTGGATCATGTAGTTCAATTCCCAAATTCCAAACCACCCACATTTTAGGGGGACTCTAAAAAAAATAAGTCTTATTTAATAGAATGAATCAAATATTAAATTTCTCTAGAACATCAAATAATATGAAATTCATATTGTCAAAATACATTCGTGAGGATATTACATGTTAATATATGGATTTAACATTTTTAAAATCATATGTCCAAGTTAGTACATGGTGGAATTTTTAAGAATTATATAATTAAAGATTCAATCCTCAGACCTTTAAAATTTCAAAAACAACAAACTTCTTCAGATTGAAGTAAGATAATCTCCCAGTAATAGAGTGTAATAAAAAATATATGAATTTACTTAACTTTTCAATGAATGTGTTTTTATCAGAATCCTGGAAGAAATAAATTATTCTACCATGAATTTAACTATAAAATTTCTCAAATATTTTTGTTCTTTGTATTATAGGCTGTACAAAGATGGAAAATATAGAAATTGTTATAGAATGTGATGTCATGGGAAATATGGTTAGTGGGAGAATGATTATTCTCATAGAAATCGATGGTAACTCTAAATATTGGAATAATAATAAGAGTGTCAGCTAATTCCATAGAGGTGGGAGACTATAGAATCAGACCATATGATCAATTAAAATTCTTCCTCAACCCAATTTTATGTCAAGATGTTTTAAGATTTCTTTTTTTAATGAATTTTAAACAATACTTTTTGGAAACACTTGGATATTATCACATTTTTAATCATATGGGACATCTTCAATGATTTATCATAGTGCTCTAAGGTCTGGTGCTAAAGTAACATGTCATGTTTCTAAGATATCATATTTTTTTGACTCAATGAGCTCAGTATAATAAATATGGTAATCGAAAAAAATGAATTGAATATTATTATATAAACTCCATGACTCCTCAACTTATTTAATCATAATAACATATAAATGAGAAAATGTGTGGAAATTAAAAAATTTATGGATCAAAGTAAGTGATCATGGATGATCTATCAAGTCCTTCAACCATTACAGGTATGATACATTTTAATTCTACCCTAATACATGAATTCATTGATATAGGAGGGTCTCAATAATTTATTACATCTAGTCTTGTTAATCATATAGTATTTAATGTTAACATGATTCCATATTTTTTTAAACATATAACTCCTCTTTTAAATGTAGAGTGTTGAGCCTTTATGCATAGATGTGGATCTATAACTACTGAAATATATGTTTATTAATTTATTTTGGGTGTTGATTTGTTGAAAATATTCAATTTCAATAAAAATTTAATATGTGGATGCTCATTTTCACATATCTTGATGAAATTGGGTATGTATTTATGGGATATTAGAATGTAAGGGCATGTAAAACATGAATTCATTAACTGGTGGTTAGAAAAATCTCTTATTAGTTTGAAATAAAAATTTGAGAATATATGGATTTGATCATAAGTATATAATTTTCACCTATTGTTGGATAATTTAGTAATATTGTTTCAAAAACATTAATTAAGGTTTCCATTCAATAGATAAGTGGATATAATGATTAATCACATATGAGGTATAAGTCTTGTTTCACTTGCATATTATATGATGGTTCTAATATCATTTAGGTAATTGAATTTTTTGTTGGAAGAGATGTAAATTAAAGGCTTCACATAACCACAGACATATTTGTGGGATTCACCGGTTCTTCTTTCTAGAAAATAGTATACACATTTTTGGATTTTTATATTATTGGAATCATAACCATGTTATGATAATGAATTGAGGTCCTCTTCCAAGAATTGATGATATAATTGATCAATTATAGGGATCCCTAAGGTTATCTAAAATTGTTTTATGTTTTGTATATCAAAATATATGAGATTAGAAGGAGGATATTCTTAAGACATCATTCATTATGTATATGGACATTATAAATATGTCTTTATGCCTTTTGGTCTTATGATTTTATTAGAGGTATTTTTAGAATAAATGAATTAGTTTTTTCAGAGCCATCTCAATTTCATTGTAGTGTTTTTCATTATAGATATTATAGTGTATTCAATGAAAAAAAAATTATCACAAGGACCACACACACACACACACACATATATATATATATATATTGTTAACTATTCTGCGAGGGTGTCATTTTTATTCCATGCTTTCAAAGTGTGAATTCTATATTTAGGAATTAAATTTCCTTAGTTATGTCATTTCAAGAAACAAAAATTTTATGTTAATCCAAAAATGATTGGGTACATTATCTCTTGGAAACCATTATTGAATTTCTTGGAGATATATAGTTTCTATGGCATAAAGTGATACCATGTTTGTTTTTAATGCGTTTTTTCCATTTGGACTGACTGATGACCCATTTTATAAGGAATAATGTACATTTAAAATGCAATAATGAATTTTAGAAATCATTTCAAGAACATAATGATATTATTTCATTATCACATTCCTCATATTTCCGAAGTGTGGATATAGTTATACAGTATATTGGGATGAATTGGGATATGGGTTTGGATGTTTTCGCATTTTAGGAGAGCATGTTGTTGCATATGGTTCATGGATGTTATAGATTCATGAGAATAAATACCCAACACTTTACTTGGGGTTTACTGGTACAATAAATTCCCTAAATTTTTGGCCTCATAATCATTTTTATGTTAATTTTGTCCTGTATATCAAAAAACAATTCTAGAAGAATATTATCTCACAATGAGACTTTATCCTAAATAAATGTGAAAGGATGTAAAATATTGAAATATTTGAATTTGAGTTGTTATATACACCATTAAAATGAATATTATAATCCGATTCATAAAGTAGGAAACCCTATTATTAGTTAGCTAATGAGGGTTTAGATCAAGGGTAACTTATGTTAGTCATAACTGGTATGCATCTTGGTTAGACATAATAAGGTATTTTTTTCTTCAAGATTATAATATTCTGTATTTTGTTGAGTGGATAAAATATTCCAAAATAACAAGATACATAATGAGTTACCCTAAGTTCAGAACTTAATTGTGGGAATAAAATTGTGGGATGGAAGCTACATGGGAGTTTAGTGTCATAGTTTTTAGATCGTGTGTTAATAACTTTTTTAATGTGAATTAATTATATATTTCTATGATCACTTGAGATGGGATATTTATCCCAGTGTTTAGAAAATAATCAAAGACATTAAAGAATCATTTTTATGGGCTTGAATGAAAATATATGTTGTAAATCATGTCTCACGATGTCCAACCTATCGGTAGATCGAAACATAGAATCAATGTCCCCCAATTATGTTGCATTTTTTGATGATTCATATTTAAAAATGGGAGAAGATAAACATAGATTTTGTAATAGGTATAACAAGGATTATAAAACTACTCCATATAAGTGATATATTATCATCTCACAAAGTCATATCAATTCATTTCTATTCATTAAAATAATATGGTTGAAGATTTGTGAAAAAATTTTATTCATAAATCTTTAAAGATTCATGAAATTTTAGTATTCATTGAATCATACTGATAATCTATCATTACGTATCATTTTTGTAAACCCATATATACTTCCCACAAAACAAATTTAACCATAATCATGTCTAATCTTCCTCAAATGGATGAAAATATGAAATGGTGATACAAATAATGGAGAATATTCTTTAGTCTTGTGTAAAGGATTATTTTTCTCTTTAGGGGATAATGTATTGTTAGGGGACTTCACATATGATAAATCTATTAGGACACAATAATTATGGATCCCATTGAAGCAAAATATTGTCTCCCTTATTGTTCTCAACATTTTTTTGATGGAAACATGTGATACCTCACTACATAGATCCATCATTGTTCAAAAAACAACAACGAATGTTTTAATGATAAAAAAAGATGGTGATGACTTAGAGTTGACATAAATCATAACTCGATCAACATTGATGAAAATTATCCATTGAGGTAGGTGATAATATTTCCTTAATAATATATCCATGGAATGGTAATTGTGGTTTTTCATTTATATAAATATGGACCCATGATAAATTTTTAATTTTTCAATACATGAAATCTTTGGTGATATTTCGTATTGGATGGCCTTGCCACAAAAATTTATTTCATTTCATAGCTAGATTCATCTATCTCAATTGAAAAAGTACCAGCCTGATCATGTCCTTGTTATTCGATGGGATTATATATATCTTGAAATAGATTCTACATTGATTTATGTGACATTTAGGATAATTGATAGAAAGTAAAATAGATTTCATGGAGAAATATTTGGTTTGGAGTGGGTTTTATTGAAACATGGTATAGTTTAGGAAGAGGTGTTGGAGCATGAAATAGAAATTATGAAGGAGTGGCCAGAGATTTTCTAGGACAACTCTGTTTTTCTACATTATAATAATGGAATGGCCAGTTGTGTGGAGAATATAACACCCTCAGTTATAGATACATGAAAAATTATTTTTCTGATTTGTTCTTATAAAATACAATGGTTATGTTTCTAGAATTTCTTAGTGGTTTAGAATTGATTTGGAGGTGTTTATTGGGGTGAAAATTAGGTGAACATGTAGTAGAAACCATGAACCACCTATAGGAATTTTTTCAACATAATTTGGGAGAAAATCCGAAAGTGCGTAGTTTATGCACATTTTGGAAAAACCTAGAGAATTCCCTGAGGAACAGTTGAAAAAGAAATTATGGAAAATTATGGTTGGAGCATGGTTTTACTAATTGTGGGATCCAAACATGGGATGTGTTCCCTTAATATAGTATCACAACATTATTGGTGTATGGTTTTCAAAATGTTGTGGCCTAATCAAGTACTGTGGAGTTAGATCCATGAAAATCATATTTCGATTATCAATTAACTCTATAAGCCTGATTATCTTCCCAATTCTAAACTATCATTAATTTTTTTCTCTCACAAGGATTGATAAACTTCTCATATCAATCTAGATTTAAATTTTAGGTGAATCAATTTACATTGGTGATATATAATTATTCATTTGTACCCATTCATCCTTATTATATATAAATCCTTTCATCTTTTTATACCCCCTCTCTCAAACTAAAAACCATATATCTAGTCTATCATGTATAGATATATTTTTTGTTAATTTAATCTTGATAATATTTTGTTGGACTTATTTAATGGGTGTTGTCGTGCGATTTGATCAAGAGGATCATTGTGTTTTTCTAGGTTTCCACAAATAATTGAGAGTTATATGGATTTTATTTCATATCTACGTGACTTATAACATGAAGGGGTAGTTTTAATTCAAAATATTTCATCAAATTGTTTTAAAAAATAATTTAAATTCATGATAAAAATTCAATTTTTTCTTGTAGATTTGAAATTGGGAAATTAGATGGATTATTAGAAACACATATTTAAAAATAATTTAAAAATGTTATTTTTAAAATTATGGATTCTGTTTTATTTTCACTAGTGGTTTGATGAAATTTTACCAAGAATTAATTGTTCTTATGTGAAACGTCTTGGCATGTGTAACACCCTAAAATTTTAAAGTAACAACATTATAGTCGATATAGTATAATATATGTGACACCAATATCATAAGGAAATATAATATATTGAGACAGTAAAATATATTAAATATTTTAAATAAATTAATTCTATGATATATCTTTCAATTTAAATGATACTGATTTATCATATGTTTCATGTTATAAATACTTTCTTCGATAGCTTTTGTTACATGCAAGACCGAGTTTTAATGAAAACTACTAATATTATTTAGTATAATAAGGTATATCCCATTTGTTAAATTAGAATTTATGAATAGGATTGACTAAATTATGAAACCATATGGTTTAATAAATATTAAATGAATTAATTGGTAATCAATTTATTAGAAATGAAAATAAGAACCGATTGAATAAAAGGGAAATGTTTTTATGCAAACAAAGATGTTTTATTTTAATTATTTAAATTCATTAATGTTATGGAATGATAATAATTAAATATATATATATATATATATATTATTCAATAAAATATTTTGTAAATTCATTCTATGGGATTGATAAGAAAAACATAATAATATATATTGTTTTATGCTTAAAATTGTATTTTTATAAACATGCAATTTTACCTCCTGTTAATAGAGAACCTATTTTAAATCCAAATTTTGGAAATTTTATAAAATATATATGTAAAAAAATATTCATTTTTGAAACTAAAACATAAAAATAATCATTGGTTTATTTTTTTTGTTTTTCTCTAATCTTTCATTTTTGATGAATTCTGAAAAATAATGTATTTTAATTTAAAATAGTTTTTACATATAATTTATTTATAAGGACACATTATATTTTTTAGTGGATTAAAAGTTTAATTAGATACATTATAAATCAATTAATCCAATTTATGTAATTTTAATAAATTTATAATTGAAATATTATATAAAAATTTAGTAAACCTTTGAACATTTTAACTTTAAAAACATACATTGTTGTCTTGTCTGCTAGATTAATGTTTAATTAATTTTCTACACTCATATTATTTGAATTTATAAAATTGTTTCCATGTTTGGAATCATAAAAATTTATAATTTATAATTAGGTTAACTTAGTGTTTTCTCAAAAATATTAGTGAATGTGATTGAAATTAATTATAGTGATTTAGAGAAAAATTAGCTTAGCATGGGATTAAAGCATAAACATAAGCGCCAAATTGACTTATAAAAATGTCAAGAAACCATTTAATGTTCATATTTACACAATAAACTACCTTGAATCTAATTTATATTACTATTTGAGACATATAAGTAGGAAAAAATGTGGTTGGAATTCCCCTTTCAGAAAATTACAAGAATCCAACTACTCCTCCACTAAAAAAAGGCACTCATCTCGCCAAGTTATTTACACCTATCAAGACATTTTTTCATACAAACCCTAAAAAAATCTCAAAACATCCATTCCCACATCTTATAATCCTCTATTTTTTATTAAGTCCATCCACGGAAGCCTTTTGGGATAAACCAAAAGAAATTACCTGAAAATGAGGTTACACTATTCATCAATCACATTCATTATATTTCCATCTCCACCACCAAAATATTATTTTTCAATTATTCTATAACAAAATAAAAATACTAAATATTATGAAATTTTTTATTCTATGTTTTATAGCTACACTTATTGATAATTCCATCAAATGGGTAATGAATATATCATTCGTGTGTTTGGAGGACTACCACCTCGTGAAAAAATGATTGATCATCCTTTATTTACCATCTCACATGGTGGAAATTATGATAGAGACTTAATTTATATATGATATTTATGATATTTATAATGTATTAATGCTTATTTAATTTTTATTTAACATATACATTTATTATTTTCATTCTACAGGAATACAAAAACATCATTTGTGGCTATATAGACTACAGCCTCCCCAAAGCATTGTGATTCGATCACGCTATACCTGGATTGTGTCAAGGATAGTTATAGTAAAATAATAAGGAATATATGATACAAAATATGACACTTTAATTATAACATACATATATACATCACTTAATGTTTAAATATAACAATGAAATTAAAGTAACGTTCATGCGTACGTATGATATACTGTCTCCATGAACGATACATTTCATTTCATATCTCAAAATATTATGGATTATTATAAGTAAATATAAAATGAATATATATATGATAATTATAACATGTTTTAATTTATTTATATGATGAAATCGTGATCTATTTAATATTAATGACAAGTTACAAGTCAAGAAATACTCAAAAAACAAACCAATTAACACCTGAAATACCGAAAATAATGAATGATTATTAAAAATGAGTAATAAGATATTATAATAAGTTAATATATGATAATATAACTACAATTATGGATCTTTTATAACTTAGTGACATTCCTATAACCATTATAAATGAATATAATGGATATTCACTCTAAATAAAACGTAAAGTAATGAATTTTCATATCACATTTTTATATCTTTGAGAAAAAAATAATATCCACGAATTAATTATTTTTTGTAGTATATACTACCTATTTTAATATATAATATAATGATTTATTATATCCTCATTTAATTTTAGGTTACAATTTGATTTATTTCTTCTAATGGGATTTGACTTAAAAGCTACCATGTGGTAAAGAATTTCATAACCTGATTCATTTTAATTAGTTTCTATTAATTTCTCATTGTCGTTAATAATATAAGATTATGTGTGTAATAAAGTTTTACTATATATTATTTTATTTTTTTTATGTGTATTTAAATTTAACACAGATTATGCATATAATTATTCTCACATCATCGTTACGATCTTTTCAACGGTATACTTTACAATCTAATTTTGTTTAGGATTCGTTACACATGAATTTCCATTAGTGGAACTTATTGGAAAATCATTTAATAAATCATTTAATATACTTCCCCTCTTTTTATTTAGGAAAATTTTCAAGTAATAGAATCATATTTCCACAATTTGTAACATAAAATATTTCTAAAAATGTTTTCAAGAAAAGCTGACATTAATTTCCTCTTTCATCAACGAAACTATTTTCTTTTAAAAACCTTATTTTATAAAACTAAATTTAAAAATATTTATAACCATTATAATTTTTTTGGATAATTAAATTTTCATCATATTCATCTTTTAAAATTTTTTTCAATAGATTATTCTATTCTCTCTCTGAAAAAAGAATTTCTCTATCATTTTTACCATTCAAATGGAATGTTCTTTTTACCTTGTATAGAATGTATAGATTTAACCACCATCATTTCGTATAAGATTAATTTTTTTGATAAAAAAATATTTTTTTGAACAATATTTTTTTGAAAAATTATTTTCGATAAAAATTATTTTTTAAAATGTTTTTCAAAATAAAATGGATATTTTACTCATGAATGTTTTAAAAAATATTTATTATAATATTTTAATTAATAAATGATTTTTTTTACTCTACATTTATTGAAATGATACCATCCTAAATCTTCATGCGGATGGTTTATGATTGATTTGGATGAGGATATTATTGAAATTCACCTAAATTATTACTTTGTTAGTCCCCTAGAAATATACAATTTTATAACGTCCTTATACATTGAAGGTCACCTAATTATCCATATTATTTATCTGGGATTTGATTCTTTCCTAACATGTGTAGAATATTTACATATAGTTTTTAATTTGATTGTTATTTTATTATCTGAGAAAATATTTATAAATTTATTTTCTACATTCAATACAGATATTCGATAGTGTATATTGTTTATTAATTAAATTGATTACTTGAAAGGTGTAATTCTTTGGAAATGTTGTGATGGGTGGGGTCTGGGGATTATATATCCCCCCAATGCATCGATAGGTTATCAGGAGTAAAATCAGTTGTTCCAATAAAACATGTTTCTACCTATAATTTTAAATTTTTTGGAAGATAGAACTATACAGTAGATATTTTCATGTTCCTCAGACATGATGTACAATAATTAAGCATTGGATTCATTTTTATTTATTATTTATTATCCATAAGATTTATTCTATGCCAATGTCTATGGATTTATTTAATTTTCATTTTTTGACTAAATAATATGCATTTTATGTTATTTACCTTTCTATATTGTTTATTCACAACCTTCTCATTTTATTGATCTCATGGATGGTGTTTTGAGTTATTTACCATTCCATAATTATTATTCTGAGTGATTAAATACTAATTATTATATACTTTAACCTTACCCAAAATTAGAGATCACCCTTATTTTAGTTATTTCCCAATCATTCCATAGGGGGAATAAAAAAGATATTCAAGGATATTGTAAATGGAATTGAGTTATCCTCAAATTAATAAAAAATATCTTTTAATTATTGTGTTTAGTTGTAATGTAAGACACCTGTATGTATCTAGTTTACCAATACTACTAAAATCTTAGGTCCTTTGAGGTTTATTCCTTGTAGTCATGCCACTGTAATGGTAGTAGACACCAAATATAGTACTTCTGGTTTCTGGGTGCTATAGTTCGAATCAATGGAGGTTAAATAATAACATTGGGAACTAGATATAAGAAAACATATATTAGAGAACATAAAACTGAGGTAGAGTTTGTGGATAAGTGTATAAAAACATCCTAGAATTTTTTAGGTATATATTATGTGTGTATTCCAATAAATTAATCACTGTATAGATAGTACAATTAGACGTGGTTCTGGGATAGATGTACCTAGGGGTAACAAATCTAAAAAGGTGTGTTGGGCCAGACTCGAGTGTAACTTGGAACATCAAAATGGGCCCTGCTGAGCACCTGGTTTGACACTCCTAGCGAAAATGCTTATGATAATTCAAATTTTCATTACATACCATTATTAAAGATTCGAATATATAATTAAAATTAATAACCTATGTTAAACCTAATGTTTTTTGCATTGAAAATAACTTGTCGTGATTTAGATATCCTATAATGGATTATATGTTTTTATAACTATGAAAACTATTACTCAGACTATGTTTTTTGGTTTTTGTCAATGGAAGGAACCTGAAGTTGTCTTATTAATGTTTAACATGAAGGAAAATGTGGTGAAAATGGGTAACCAAATGGTAAGTTTATATGAGTGAAAGATATCATTTTCATGCCTACTCAGATTTCTAGAAATATAATTATCAACATATTCCATAACCAACTACTAATCAAATCAAAGAATAAGAGGATAGATGTTTCTAAGAGCTCATGTATTAGGGACAATAGAGAAAAGACTTCCCAATTTATTTCATGAATTTTTTTTGAATGAGGCAATAAAGAAATTGTTTCTATGTAATGGATAAACGATTTATGAGTGGGAATAAAGGACATAAATAAAATAATTATTGAGAAAAAATAAAGGATACAATGGAAAGATATAAATCTCATCCTAAGGATCACTTTATGGTTCTTTACCATAAATGTGAGGATATAGGGAATTATATGATTCAATTTCATATATTAAAGGTTAAACTCTAGAACAAGTAGGGATATATTTAAAAATAAAATGGATTAATTATTTATGTAAAGAGGTTTTATTGAAAACCATAAATAAAAGGATATTTAATGATTAACCTTATTTCAAAAATTTCTATCATAGATATTTTGGAAATAAAATTAATAAGTTAATAAAAACGAAAAAATGTATTGTAGGTGATATCCCATAAAGTCTGTTAATTCCATGGGACAAGAACAAATGACTAAAGAATGATAAGGGTTTCTTCCCTACCATTGACATTTACAATGTCCTAGAAATTTTTTCATTATTTTTAGTTAAAAAATTTGAAAATTAAATATTACTAATTAATCAGTAGTGATAATTTTTAGGTTTATAGATTAATATATTAATGATATTGTATTTTGAGAATAATTATCGACAAATCGAAATAATTTTAATAATTTTATGGGCCTTATGATGTATTAAAAGTGTATTTTGGTACTTCAATCATCAATGAAAATTTTTGGATATCAATTTCATGAATGGTTGAATTAAAATTTATTTAAAGAAAAATTAATGGTGAAGTTTTTCATACGAAATTGAAACATATCAAGTAAGTAAATTCATGGTCTAAAAAATTATTCATCAACTTTAGGAAAATGATAAAAGAATAAGTATATTTTTTACCTCAATACCTATATTTTTGTTGAACCAATGGAAATTTAAATCATCATGGATTTATGGTTTTTATGCCCTTAAATGTTCATTAATAATTCACTTGTTTTTTTGATTTTTGGCCACAACTGCCACGTATAAATATTTACACATTTCTACCATGTATGTATCTCTACATTCCACTAATGTTCTCCTACTTGTAGATGTAAATATTTGTTATTCTATGTGAAAGTTATATTTATCATTGTCCATTATTAATATTATATTTTCTAAAACATATAATGGTATTGGATTTTAATAGATAAATTTTCAAATATTAATCTTTATATTTTTGAGATCGTGTTTAAATTATGAGTACACATTTTAAATAATGTGCTGGGGAGAATGTCCCACCTCAAAGTTCTAAAGTAAGAAAACTGTATTCGATAGTGTGTAAGAAATAGGAAACCAACTACATAAGGTGATATAATATAAAGATACAATGTAATATTTTTACTATTTTTTATAAATTCAATCAATGATATAGAATATGATTCAAGTGATACTAAGTTTGTGTTACATGCGAAAAAGACATTCTTTGATAGCTTGTTTTACATGCCAGACTGAGTTTTTCTGAATAATTATAATATTATTTAACATAATATGACATAACCTATCCAATAAATTAACGGTAATTAAAAGGATTAACTAAATTATTAATATATATGGTCTACAAAAATATTAAATGAATTTATTGGTAATGAATTTATTAGAAATGAATATAAGAACCAATTGAATATAAAGAAAAGGTTTTTATGCATACAACGATGCATTATACTAATAATTTAAATTAATTACTATAAATAAACGATTTTATTGAAATATATATTTTATATTTTATAAAATATTTTTAATTCTAATACAATAGTTTTTATAAGCATGTGATAAGAACAAATCCATTTTTTGTGCAAAACAAATTGTATTTTTCAAAAAAGGAAATTTCACCACCTTTTAATGGAGAACCTATTTTAAATACAATATTTTCACATTAATAAAGTCAATATATCTAATTAATCTTTAATTATTAAAATAGATACATAATAACTATTTCAAGATAAATTTTTGATTTTTTATGAAATATTTAATTTTTATGATCAATAGTAAAACATACTTTATTTTAATTCAAAACTGCGTTGTAATATTAATTATTTATACAGAAAATTTTTATTTTTTATTGGTATTAAAGTTTAATTAGATAAATTAAACGTCAATTTATCCAATTTATTTAATTATAACTAATTTCACGTTGATATTGGATTTAAAAACACAACAATATATTAAAAAAATTTACTATAAATACCATCATTTTCATCCCAACTACGGGATTAATTTAAAATTAATTACTACTAATTATGTAATTGGAAATTTGTTAAAATGGATTCAATATTTTGAATAATCATAATTTCTAATTTATAATAAGTTAATATTTTTTTTACAAAAATATTTTGTGATGTGATTAAAATAAATTATAGCAAGCAAAAGAAAAATTAGCTTACGAAAGGACAAAATCAAACATTTAGGTGCCCTAGGGACCTAGATACTAATTTAGAAGAAAATTTAGGTTTATATTTTGACCTTATACTCTATTATATAATTTTTAACATTATTGGAGCCAAATGGAATGGGAAAACATATCTGGAATTCCATTTACAAATATTTACAAGAATGCCACTACACCTCCACTATAAAAGGTAGTCACCTATCCCACATATTCATACATCTAAAGACCAGTTTATCATCCCAAAAAAAGAAAAAAAAATCTCCCAAAATCCCTCTCCTCATCCTATAATCATCCATTTTTTGAGTAAATATTACCAAGGATTTCTTTTCTAATAAAATAATAATATTTTCCTGAAAACGAGGTAACATTCTTCAACGATCACTTCCACTTTATTTCCATTTCTACCCAATAAAATATTCATATTCCATGCTTATATAATATAAAAAGGTTCATAATTATACATACATGTTATTAGTATAATATTTTTACTTTCACATACACAGACAACTATCTATTGATTAATGAACATACAATTCATGTGTACGATAGACTACTATCTCATGAAACGATGATTATTCGTTCATCATTTACCACCTATAATTGTCAAAATTATGAAGATAAGGATGTTAGTATAAAAAATATAAACTATTTATAACTTATTTATGCTTCTATAATTTTTACATATCACATAACTTGTTCTTTTCATTCTGTGGGAATATAATGACATCATTTGAGGAAGTGTGGACTACCGCCTCCTCAAAGTGATGTGATTCATTCACACTATACATTGAATGTATAAAGGATGGTTATAATAAAATCATGTGAAATAAATGACAAAAATATGATACTATAATTATAATATACATACTTATATTACATAATTTTTAAATTCGATAGAAAAATGGAAGTACATTCATTCGTACGTACGACCTACCATTTCCAAAAAACGGTACATTTGCTTTCATATCTAAAAATATTATATATTTTTATAAATAAATATATAGTAAATATATATTATAATTAAATAATTTTTTAAAATCTATATATGATGAAAAAATGATCTATATAATACCAACAATTTATAACAAGTCAAAACATACTCTAAAAACTAGGCAATTAACACCTGAAATTGAAAAAATTATGAAACATTGTTAACAAATGAGTAATAAGATATTATAAGAAGTTAATATATTATATTATAAATATAAATAAGGTTTTATTATATGTTCTTTATATTATTAAATGTATTATTCATGAGTAATATTGACGTTCACCCGAAAGGAAACACAATATAAGGGATTTTCATCTCACTTTTTACATTAGTGAGATTAATGTCTTATTCCCCACTTACTTATTTTGTACGGTGTATGTGTGGCCCATTTTGATATATTATATCATGAATTATTTTATATTCATGGTATATTTGAGTTTTATTTGGAATTATTTCTTCTAAGTGGATTTTAGAAAAAAGTTACCAAATGGTAAGGAATTTCATGACCTGAATCCTTTTAATTAGGATATATTACTTCATCATTATCATTAATATTACAATATTTTGTTTGTAATAAATTTTTTCTACATAATTTTTGTGTTTAAATTTTTTTTATGTCGATTTACGTTTTACACACATAATAAAATCATTTATTTGTTATCACATCAATGTTGTCTATTTTTTAATGGTTTACTTCACAAACTCATTTTTTTCATGATTGCTTACACATGAATTTCCATTAGAGTAAATTATTATATAATTATTGAAAAAATCCATAAATTTTATTATCCTCTTTATATTCACTAATATTTTCATTTAATTGTACATTTTTTATCTTTTATAGATAAAATATTTTATAAAGTGTATTTAGGAAAACCCAACTTTGTTTTCCTCTGTAGCCAGAGAAACTATTTTCATATAAAAATCCTATTTTCTAAAAATAATTTCTATTTTAAAAAAATTTATATGCATTTATTATAGATTTATTAAAAAAAAATTAACCATTTTTTTCTTTAGAAAAAATTACAATGGAATATTCTTATCTCTTTCCAAACAATTAAGTTTTCTACCCTTTTACCATGAAAGAGAAATGACCTTTTTACCTTTTAAGAAATGTAAAAATTTACACATCATCAATTATATGATGCTTCATTTGAAATTTTAAACGGTTTATTTAAATAATTTTTCTAAATGTTACTTTGAAATAAAATTACTTTTAAAATATTTTTTAAAATAAAAATGATATTTTCCTAAAGATTGATTTTAGAAAATATTTTCGTAATATTTCTATTTATAAATTACAAAAGAAATATTTTATTCCACTTTACATATTTTTTTTGATATCATCCTTATTCTTCCACTAGTTTGTTTATGATTCATTTGAACAAAGATAGAATTGACATTCACTTCTGTGATTCCTTTGTTAGTCCCCTTGGAATACTAAATTAAATATGATAATTAGACATTAAATTTACCACAATTATCCATATCATTATTCATGTATATGTTAATTTCTTAAAACAAATGTCATTTTTACAAATGGTGTTTACTTTGACAAATATTTTATTATGTGAGAGAATTTTGATAAATTTGTATTATTTATTCAATGAAGATATTTAATAAGGAATTATGTTTATTAATTAAATAAATTACTCAATATGAGGAATTATTTGGGCATGAACTTATGGGCAGGGAATAGATTATATATTTCCCCTATATGAAACGACACGTTCTACTGAGATAAATTAGTTACAGAAATTAAATAGGTTTCTACCTGTAGTTTGAAACTGTATAGACGATAGATCTTGATCGTATATATTTTTATTTGTCTTAGAAATTACTCCCAATAACTAATAATTTCCTTCATTTTGATAATATATTTATTATCAAGTATATTTTCACTACAACAATGTCTTTGGGTGAATTTCATTCTCATTTAAATTATTAAAATTCATGTGTTTTCAGTTATTTACCTTTCTATATTTTTTATTCACATTCTTCTAAGTTTATTGATAAAATCAAACACATGTTTAGTTATTTACCATTCCATAATGATTATTATCATTGATTTATTTTTTCTGACACAATACTATACCCTTACTGAGCATTTGAGCTGACCCTTATTGTTTTTATTTCACTGAGATTCCATGGAGTGTACTAAGAATGATATTCGAGGATATTATCAATGGAATAAGGTAATCCAAAAAAGAATAAAAAATATGTTGTAATTAATGGATTAACTAGTGATATAAGATTCATGGATGTATCTATTTTAATATGACTACAAAAAACCCAGATCCTTAGGGATTGATTCCTTGAAATTGTGCTAATAAAATGGTTGTAGACATTGGCACTAAATTATATAAACTCGGGGTGCTAGAGAATGTTTTTTTTATATATGGTTTTTTTTCATTCATTTGAAGTTACTAGGAATACAATGTGTTCAAAGTTAGTGTAAAAGGATATAAACCAATATATTGGGAATGTTTCATTGTGCAACATGGATATTGGAAGCCTATTGATGACTAGATGGATAGATGAGAGACCGCTCGTAAGTATGGAATTATAACATGACATTCATGTGTGTGTGTGTGTGAAAACATGTAATGGTTATTGAAAATAAAATGATTTTTTTTATAACTGGATAATTGTTTTTTATTTGAAAATTTGTTTTTATGTAAATTATTTAAAATGATTTTAAACACTTTTTATAATTTTTTCTAACAGGTTTTTTACTAGTGGTGTGAGTTGGAAAGTCATTGGGGAAATCATAATGATTTTTTTCTAAACCATATCTTTTTCACCTCACTATGTTTTCATAATTCAAATATTGGTAAATAAATTAATATAATATATTTAGTTTATATAATTATAAAACCTTATTCTACGGTAATAGCATGTGGATTTGGAGATTCAATATTTCTCGATTGTTTCTTAGAATTATGTCACATAGGTGTATTTGGGTCTTGCAGTCTAATTATAGTTACTAGAAATTTTATTTTTTATTCCTTAGTACACTGATATTTTTTTTAAGAATACCATTGTTTTTATTTTTTTTATGCATCATATAGTGGATTGGTTTTTCATTTTTTATGTTTGTCTAAATGTTTAATTTGAAGGGAAAAACCACCCCAAATGTTCTTTAAAGCCCTTGGAATTTATTACGAGTATTAGGTGTCTTGGATATGTAACATAATGAATCTAACCCCACTAACCACTTATCAATCCAATGAGAAGAGTAGATATGTCAAATTTATCATTATTTATCATATACTCATTAGACTATTAAGAATTATTTTTATTTTCTGATGTTTAATTTCCAATTGTATGGCACATGTTTCATAATTATGATGTGGAAATTCATAATTTTATACTAATTTCATAATTAGTTTATAATAAGATATATTGGGATCATTATTTTTTATGGAATTATACATCCAGAAAATCATTATATGGGAACAATGGGAATAATTTAAGATAATGAGATCTATAGTGATCTTGTTTTTTATAATCTTCCAATAACAATGGATTAAAACATAATGACTTTTAGTTCTTAGTATCATAACATTAAAACCAATAAAAATATATACATATTAGTACTCACTATCATATAAATTAATAAAATATATTTTAGAACCATCCATTCATGGAATTGAAGAAAAAGAGATATGTTGTTCCATGGAGGTGGTAGTCCAAAGGATCATGTTAACAACATTTTCATTTTACAAAAACTATGATGAAGTTAAAAATGGTTTATATTTTAAGAAACATGAACATGTTTTAAAAATATCATTTATTTAATACATACAATTTTAAAACTAACCATATAAGAAGCTGATAAAAAATAAAACATTTCAATATTGTAGATCATAGTATGCACATTCATTAAGACGACATTTTTATTCCTATAATGAGATGGAATGATGGTAGATAATGTTTGTTACATCATCATAATAAAATTTTATGTTGATGAAGATGTTGGTTCTATATTTGTACTATTATAAAATATTATTGTTTTGTATAAAAATAATTCTTAATGAAATGGAAATTTAAATAAGTGAATTTTGATTTTTTACATTACTCCTTGGAATAACTCCTTTCATACATGGATAAAGCCTTTTAGGGGTGGTATTATGATGAAAAAATAACCACTAAAATTTCTATAATATTTTTTTAGAGGTAGTAAGAATTTATTGGTAAAAAAATGTATTTAGGTGTGTGGAGAAGTAGGGTGGTAAAAGTATGTATTTATTTGTGAGAGGAGTTCCATTTTAGTCATTAGAGGTGTCACATTCAATGAAAGTAACTCCAAAAGTGTGAAATAATTGAGAGGTTAGTTGTTTATTTGAAAAAACACATCTATAAACTATATAATATAATATTTGAGAAATTTTAGTAGTTTTACCTTTCATTTTAACATTTACCAAATTTTAATTTTACAATGTCTGCTCTTTTTTACCTTTAATGTATTTTTTCTAATAAAAAAAATAAAATTATTCTTTTCAGATAATTTATGTATTATTATTCCAAATATATAAAATTTAATAATATAATTTTTATAAATGTGAAAAAAAATTAATTTTTACATAATTAATCTATAACACATAAATACAATTTAAAAAAAAAATATTAACTTGGTTCAAACTTTTAATCATGTTTTTTATAAATTAGAAATAAAATTTTAAATGTATAACTTTACATCTTAAATAATAATTTTTTAATAAGGATTCATCAGGTTTTATGTAATTCTAATATAATAACTTTTTCATAAAAATCAAGGTATTTGTAAAAATTTTATTTTCTAAATTCACATAAAAATCAATATTTTTTGGAAATTTCAAACAATTCAAACTAAGATCATACTCTTATATTGAAACAAAAAATTATGTCAACTTTTTTTAAAAAATAATTAAATTTTATTTGAAATTTATAATTGGAATTCTGTATCATTTTTGGTTTATCCATTTTTTATAGGAAGTATTATGGTAGAACAAATTTTTCTGGAGTGAAAAAATAAATCATGATTATGACCATGTATTGCTTCATTTTTTTCATCCTTGAACATGGTGGGATTATATAGGAACCATCAAAAAATATTTACAATGATTTTGGGCATACATATATAGATAATAATACTTCATTTTGGAGTTATTTATCCAATAATGAATTATATTTGATTGTGTGCATTATATGAAAATATACTAATTCAAAAATATTGATGAACATGTGTACCTGAATTAGATGTCAAACTAAAGTTTAATGAACTTTTGTTCTAAGGATAGTTCCACAATAAGTAAATAAGGGGTGACTTTATTTTTTGGAAAATTAAACTCTAAATAAAGTTAATCCCTCTATCTATTATTTATTATTTTAATATATAGATAGTGGGAAATGTTTTGAAAAGAAAAGAATAAAATAGACAGTATTTATGGTCATTTGGGGCATAAGAATTCCCTAATCCACTCCTATAACCCTCTCTCCATGATGTTGGTAAGTTTCATTAGGCATGTGATTTTCCAAAAAACCTCATTAGTTGAGTGTAAGAAACTTTTTTTTTCAAAAGGGTGATAATATATTATACATGGATATCTATTTTTTGGATGAACATTCTTGAATGAGATATTCATACTATTCTATGGATTTTTGGATTTTTTAAGGTTTCTATTATAGTGTTTTTATAATATATTATGGCTCTCTTATTTAATGTCTTTGAGATTTTCTTATAGGAACACATTAAATCTTTTGCAATGTTTTGTGATGGATCTCCTTCATTTTGATTTCTTCTCATTTTTCATCTGGAATCATTCTATATTGGTTAAAAGTAATCATTCATGGATGTAACCTAGTAACTGTCTGATACCATGAAAAAAACTATAGAAAATCGAGACCATTTAGTTAATTCATGCGAAACAAGATACGATGGGATATCCTCTTTGATGGTTGTCTATGGTAAATATCCATTCATGAATGATTCTTCCAACACAACCACTTTTAATGAAATATAAATCAATATATACTTAGTGATTATAGGCCATGATTGTCTTTAATAGAGGATTGATATGTTCACATTATCCATTTATGCAAATATAAATAATTAAAATGGACACAAACCCTAGTCTAATATGGATCTCAAATCTAGGACCTCACATTCATAGGGAAACAAAAAATGGATATTGATCCAGACTAGAAGAGGATTCTTCTTAAATATTTTGGAACAAATATAATAATAAATCATCATAAGAAATCATGAATCTACTTTATAATCATGGTGTTTTCATAATTTATTTATGGGATCTCAAATTCAACCTTGTCAAATAAACGAACACAATAGCCCAAATTTGGGTTATACTACATAGTTTGATTTTGTTTTTTTGATATCATATAATTATAAATTATATTTCATCATTTAATAGTACCAAATTGAAGCTAGATTAATGCACTATAAATGGGGAACTAGGATTTTATAAATTTATATTGTTTGATTCCAATCAATACTCAAATCTTTTAGATGTGAACAAAATTATTTCTAATGACTACAAAACAAATTTCAAGGTGGAGTATGAATATATTACCCATTTTTTGATGTTTTATTAAATTGTTAGAAACCTAATTATGAATTTTTTGGTGGTTCATAAATAGTTTAATTCACCTACGGATACAAATTTCCGAAAAGAGGATGGTAGGAATAGGAAAGGAAAATACATTTCATTAGATAATGGTTAGTCTTCAAAGAAATTCACACTGAACAATGGGTGGAAAAGAAAAATAAATTCATTGAATGAATGACAATCAAAACCATGTACTAGGATGTTCTTATAATGAACGAGGAAATGAAAAATAATACCCATTTTCCATCCATTGAATTAATCAAATAAATTTATCCTAGCTCTACGAGAGATAATGAAATTATGACTGGTGAATATGCATTTATAGTAATTGAAATTTCTCAAGACATCGTGTTTTTTTTAATATCTTCATAATTGAATCAACAATAAAACAATTGATCAGGGTAAGGATGTGACACCATCTTAGTCTATCAATACTTGGATAAATGTCTACTCATATGATAACACTCTCATTAGTGTAACTTCACCTTCTCAAAAATCATTCGATTATGATTGTACGTTCTCTAAGAACTTGCATTGATCCATTTAAAGAGAATCATGGAACACAAAAATTAAAATAAGGATCTACAAATTATTATTAGATCCAATAGAAAATAATTTAAAATATATGGTCGTATGTTGAATTTTACATTCCAGATCTAAAGGAGGTTAGGCATTTCAAAATAATAAAATTGCACTCACTATGTCAGTACCTTATATGACGAAGATCCAAAAATCTATCTCACTAGATCTCAGAAATTATCATGTGAATTTGGATAAGTTAAGCCCCAGATTCACCATATAGATGTAAAATTTAATGTAATTAGTAGTTTTAGAGCCTTAAAGGTTGTTTTGAATTGTAATATTTCCATTTATGGGCCCATGGAATGTGATAAAATCCTAGATCCAAATGTGATAAACGCTTGTATAATCAAGAAATCATATAATTAGATGAATTGTCTTAGAATATTCCTTCAAATTCACATTATTAATTTTCTATATTTGTATAATACTAGTAGGATCTATTACTCATGGATTACTTCTATTGAAAAGTGGTCAAATATCTTTCTAATAGAAGCTATTCCCAACATAAATTAAATGACATTAGGTTCATTCACACTCTTGCCTACTAGTATTTTCTTTTATTAAATAAATAGATCATATGGTCACTCAAAATTATAAATGCATTGAAATGTATAACTTTTTTTAATATATATATCACTAAAATTGATATCAAGATAGAAGGGTTATATGGTAAAATATTATATCATTTAGGGAAAATATCAATGTTACATGGATCCTCCTTTGGGAGATCAATAATATTATTATCTCATGAAATAAGATAGGCTAGAAAAATGATTCTAATTCAACCATAAAATATAGGGCTTTTTATTATGCTTGAATCGGCTTTAAATTAAATTTGGTTGGTTTTAAATACACTTAGTAGATATAATACATCAAAAAAATTTATGAAAGAAAAATATACAAGGGTTTTTTCAATGAGGATACCCTTGAAACCTAGACCTCCCTTTCTTATAACACTATTATCAAAACAATTCCATGTCATCACCAAATGAAAGTAAATCATGTCACAATGGATTTTAATCATCCATATGCATTTATATTTTAAAAAGATTATATTTTTCATCCTGGATATAAAAATAAATGTTATGGATACATGGTGTTCTATTAAATACAATGATAAGGAATTTTATTTTATTTTAATGCTATAATTTTACAAGAAAATACTAAAAGAATATAGTGGAGATAATTTTAGTTCTCGTGGTGTGAATATTCATCATCATGAATTATGTATTAATATCATTAAAGAGGATAACTCATGAAGTGAATTTTTTACAAGTATTGACTAGGAAAATATGATCTCTAATTATATTAGTAGTCTTCCAAACATTAAAAATTACATGAAAATAGAAACTTTTAATGTGAAATGTCTTATGTATGATGACATAAATTCCATGTTATTTATTTCACATTAAATAGGTAAGAATGTTAATAGGACTTTTTATATTCTTGATGATGAATGAATTATCTTTGATAATTGGGAATAAATTAATAATCAAGTTATCTCCTTTTGTAGGAATCCATTCAATGGTACCACAACTAACTCTGAGTTCCAATAAAATATTATTCCCATGCATTTTAAAAATTATGAGAACAAAAATCATACTTTCATATCACTTGACATTGATATCAAAGAATATTTCTTTAGTTTAAATACTAGTAGTTCACATGGTATAAATGCATTCCCGAACATATTTTTCCAAACCTTTTGGGAAACCTTACAATATTATATTTGTAGTGATTTCATAATTTTTTTCAATTGTTGTTAGCTCAAAGAGGAAAAATTAATCAATTAATTTTCATTATTACCAATCTATAGAATTCAAATGACATTACTATATTTATGAATATGTAACTTATTAAAATAATTCACAAAATAATTAGAAAAAAACATTCAAATTGGATTTTTATAAATTTTCCAGGGTTCTCTCTTGATATCAGGTTGGATTAATTAATGGATAAACCAAATAATACAACAACATCATTGCTTAAAAAATTTTTAATAGTATTAGGATAAAAAATATCATTGGGAATATTCCTGTAAATATTTATATTAAAAAAATATTGATATAAATAACTAATTCTTTATTTGCATGGACCAATGCAAATTATGTTTTTATGAGTCCTTTATATATTCGGTCAAAAAACCTTATGAGTTCAAAACATATTTCATCTCTTATAATTGCATCCCATGTGGGATACTTCCCTTGATTCATATGTTCTGGATAAGGTGATACTCTCTCTAAAATAGTTTTTTCTATTATAAAATACTATCTAACATAAATTATTCCTAATATGTTGGGGGAAAATAGAATTAATCCCTTAAATTCATCAATAACCTTACTTTATCCCACCACTTATTTTATGTTAATTACTTAATTATTTTTACATAAAGTGAAAATAGAAATATCAATAATATCATGTACTCTCCCTATCTTTATGAAATGTTTTCATGGAAAGAAATATATTGGGAAAAATCCATTATATATGTCTGAAATGGAATTCCTCTAGAAAAAATGGGAAAACATTAATTATATTTACATTATTGAAGGTGTGTTACCCTAAAACTACCTTGGGGTCCCTAGGTTTTCTATAATACCTCATTTTTATCACATCACTAATATTTTAGGTATATTCAAAAATCAATTGGATTATTTGAATGTATATTCATTATCAAGGGTTGATCGAGCTTGTCTTGTAAAAGAGATCATTGTTTCTAAATTTGGTTACTCTTTTAGGGTTTAGAAATTGAAAACTTTCTATTATATATGTATATCTATAACAATAACAGATTTTATCTAGAGTGGAAGAATCATATAATGAAATATCATTTCTATCCCCTATAAATAGTTCATTAAACCCCTTGATCATGGATGAATTTATATCAAAACATTGAAAAATTTAATCATTCCATGAAAGGAAATTTTAGGGTGATTCTTATTAATAATAAATATGATACTCTTGTATTTCATAGATATATATTTTTATAATGACTTAAATCTTCAAATTTAAATCACATGGGCTCTCTATTTTTCATACTCATATTGACTATTTTTCAAACACCAAAATATTCTCAAAATGGTTTTTTAATCTGAAATCTTCATTAAATTTTCAGTTGGAAGATTTTATCGGTGAAATTATCATTAATCTATTAATATCTCATGAAAAAATTATATTTTTGAAAGTTTAAATAATGTAACAAATATTGGTAGATGTCCTTCAAGTGCAAATAATTTAAGTGGTTACCACTGAATTATTCATTATTAGTAATGAAATGATAATATTTGAACAAGATTCCAATGGGTATCGCACCTCTAGACTACATTACAGTGTTTCCTCACCTAGACAAATGAGGACCAGATGTAGATAAATTGTTGTCCACCCAATGAACTAGATTTTATAACTAAATATAAAGTGGATAAATTATTCTATATTTAACCTTATATAGAGTCTAGAGTATTCTATGACTCCTATAGACAAGGTTCTTCAATATATATGAATTTATATATTCTATAAATATATATAAATAAATCATTATATGGAATAACATAAACATTTATTCTTCAGTTTTTCCATGGTTCTAGTGTTGTGGTAAGCTATTTCTAACCTATTTAAAGTTTCATTTTTGATAATGGCTACTATTCATGATCATCATGAATCTTGAATTGTGACCATGGTATTTCAATATCTCACCAAAATTCTTTTCTACCCTATTCCTATGTGATTCATCTCATTATGTATAGAAATAAAAAAATTCAATTTATAAGTTTTTACCTTTTAATATTCTATCAACACTTATATATATAATTTTTGTAGCGATCAATGTAAATCCACTTAAAAATGGTCATTGCAACAACTCTATTTATGATTTTTCACACCTCAAGAATAATGAAATAATAGTTAAATTTATGTTTCCATCATGAAAATTTGAATTTAGATGGATTCTTTATTTCAATGGATATGTCAAATGAAATATTAATGTATCTTTTTTTAGGTTATTAATGTCCTTCCTATCTTTGAAATATTATTAGAAATCCCAATGAGAATGTCATGGGTTGTTTCTTGGGGCCTTGTTGGTATACCATATCTCTTGATGTTTTAATTAATGTTATAATAAATGTGGTTGATATAGAATGAAAGTGAGGTTAATGTAATAATTTTTCAGAATTAAATTATACCACTCTGATCATAGATATAAAAAATGGTACCATTCACCTATCATGTAATTCAAATCCTAAGTAGAACTAATTAATGGAAACTATTCCATCCATGATATACATCATCACTCATACAAATCCTGAAGTAAAATGTCTGAATGATAGTCTTCCAAAAAATGGGCTTATAATTACAAACCTCATTAGGTTAAATGATTTATTAGATGATTTTTTACCTCTCATTCAAATAGAATTATGTAAAAGGATGTAAATCAATCATTTTCACATTTTTATATATTCAATAAAAAATACTTTTCCATCTTGATGATACATCACTTACTCTAATAAAACACACATAAACATTCTTTACACAGTCATAAAACTGAGTATTTAATTTATAGAAGATAAATATTATGAATAGAAATACAAATTCAGATGATAGTTTCTACATAAAAAAATAAAATATTAAAGGTTTATCCAAAAAAATTACATCAATGATCAAGTCTGATGTTATTCTGTCAGTATAATATATTTTCATCAAGGAATAGTAGAATAAATTTTCTCTTCATTGAAGAAAAAAGTAATATATTTCCGAAAAAATGTAGAGTATCATATTTTCTTATTGTACTCCATTTCATCATTATTTTTTCATTTTTTGATTTCTATTTTGGAATATGAAACTCTATATATACTCTAATTTCCAAGAAAAAGGATAATATCCGAAAAGATAACTTTTATTTCTCAATTTCACCATTAATTTTGAAAATATATATAATAGAGATCATTATTGACTATAATCATAGTCTTCATTGGGAATATTTTCATTATGAGAAATAAAAAATCTATTTAATTCATATTTCCTTATATATCCATTATTGTATCTGATTAAAAAACATGTTACAAATTAACTTGAGTTATTATAATGAAAATTAATTATTTAAAAGTTTTAATAAATACTCTTAAAATACTTACCTCAAATGAATATAACTTCTATGGGAATTATATTCAACTTAGGTAATTTATATCTTAAAAAACTTACTGAAATAGTTAAATTGAATCATTGAATAATAAATTTTTACTTTTAGTGAAATATTTATTTTTGAATGATAAAATTTACATATGATATATCATAATTTGATAATATAATCTTATCTTCAAGGATAATAAATATATGAAAACTATTCTCTAAGATAATTATTTTCCTCATATGTTTTTGATTTTCATATGATAAATCCACAATTATTACCATATTTTACATTTTTGAAAAAAGTGATTTCCAACATTCTAACCTCATTAGTCAATTTAGTTCTTCATATGATAATTTTATATTCGTAAAAAATTAACATTGAAAAATCTATGTATCATATGATATTCTATTTCAATATATAAAATTTTATTACATATGACTCTTGTAGGATAATTAAAATTTATTGGAGTATGAAATGAAGTATAAAAATTTATGTTTATTTTTATAATGATTTTTTTAGAAAATAAATATGATTCTCATTGTTTAAATATAATAACTCATATGATAAATTATCACATAATATTTTAATTTTTCATATGTCATGATATTTTACATTGAATGTTTCATTGAATAGAAAAAAAATTATAATTTTTGTTTGAAATACAATATTATTTAAAAAGAAGTATAGTTTCCTAAAATCACTATATTATAGAATATGGTTAAAATGGATGTGGATTTGGTGAGCATAAAAACATTTAAAATTTTGAGGTATGATAGAACAAGATTAGTATTTCCAACAACCTCTTAATTTTATTGATAATGAAACCCAAGCTAAATTAAATGGAATATTTCACAAGTTGGATCATATAAATGATATAAAATCCAATAAAATTCTATTTCAGAATTACGTATAAAAAATCAGGTCAATGAAATTATCCCCCTATTGTGATATAAAAATGATGAAAATTTAGCGTAAGATAAAAAATTAAATATTTCATATTAAATTAAAAATAGGAATGAAATAGATTATTGAAGGGAAATAAATTTGGTATCCAATTTGAGAAATAATGAAAAAATAAGTAATATGAATAAATAGAATCAATGTAAGTGAAAAATATTAACTAAAAAGCAAAAAAATCATTAATTCTATGAATACAATTACATCATCATATTATAGAATATAAAAAAACACAAACTAGTAAACATATTTCAGTATTATTTCTCATGATTTGGCTTTACAGAGTAAAAAAACAATGAAATATATTTTAAGGATAGGGATAGATAAATAATGTATAGACTCATCCTATCTATGACTTATATAGTCTATTGGATGATTATTTAGCATACCAATAAAACTGTTTTGGAGATTTTGGATCATTCGTCACCAAAATAATATATTGAAAATAATATAAATATATATATATGGTAAAAGGTACTTAAGGAGCATAGGTATATTCTTCATTAAGAATTATTTATTTGACAATAGATTTATCCCATTCAATTAAATTTGGAGGTTGAAATAAATATCAAATCTACATAATTATATCTCCATTATAGAGTAGTTGATTATACCCTACATATATCCTTACTAAAAGATAAAATAATGATTTTCACACATTTCTAACTAGGATACAAGATATTCCTATTAAAAATCATGCTGATAAAAATTTCATTTCATTATTTCCACTATAATTAATTCTTGATAAATATAATTATCATCCTTGGAAACTATCATTCAACTCATGAGTTTTGTTCTAGGTAGTAAAAAATAAGTGAAGAAAATTTTAAATAACTGTGTTGTAAACAATAACTCAAGGAATCCTATTGGTGTTTTTGGGTGTGATTTTATTTTTCCACAAATATAGATGATCACAAAATGTATACAAGGTATATAGAATGATGATGAAAATCAGTGAAGGGAAGATTTTCCCACAGCTTCACTATACATACTGCGAAGGGTGTTTCATGGACCGCGAACGAGAAATAGTTATTGGGAGTCTTGGAGCATGTGGAATGCTTGATGTTCCTGAGATAGATTTTCCATTTTATATGGATATATGTTGATTTTTTTATGGAAGGAATCATCCTCCATGAAGGATGAAAGTAACATTACAGACCATAGTGGGAAAACGATTCGTGAGAGGAGCATAGTCTATGTTGAAGGTTGTACCACATTAAAACTTTAGGGAAATTAGATTAGAAATATTTTAGGATCTAATTGACTATATAAGGACTTATAATACAATTATTACATAGATATATTTCTAATAAAAAACATCATTTCTCCATAAATAATCCGGTAAAGTCTAAAAGAGTTTGTGAGGATGGATTTTGCGAAGGATGGAGTTGCTGGAATAAAATTCAACAAATAGTTTATGTGACAAAAGTTCACAAAAGGGATTTGTAAGGAACTGTAGAATTAAAAGGAAGAAATGTCTATGGAAAAGAGATGTTCTTGGGGATATTGGATATCTGTGGAAGAACAATTGATCCACGATGTTGAGGAAGATCATAAAATACAAAGTTGGTCTAGGAATCACTCATACCAAGCGGTGAAAGATAGTTCACAGAGGAATCAAGTAAGATCATTAAGGGACTAAAACAACTCATAAATTTAATTTCTTCAAAAAACATTTCATGAAAATATGGATTTTATATAACAGTGAAAATAAGACGTCAACAGAGCATCTATCAATAGTTCAGGATGTCTTCTTTCTTGAAAATGAAGGGACCTACATGTCTATAAACTATCAGTGGATCCCTACCAAGAGTAGTGAAGAATGGAAGAGGAATAAGGTGATCATTTTCACTGGTAGTGATTCGGTGAACAAGACATAGAGGGTGAACCTTGGGAAAGTAATGAGATTACCCTAAACCTTTTAAAGGTCATGAGTCTAGGCATAGAAGTAATATAGCCAAAACCACAAAATTTGGTAGTGAGACCTAGTGAATTTGGTACATCCACACACTGCTGTTTTATTATCCTTGTACATATCCCAGTGAGTGTAAACCAAGTAGAATAATTTTTTCCTGTGTTGGGTATCATGTTGGTTCATACATTGTTATGGTAGAAGGATTAAATTGTGTTTTGTTTAATGATGAAACAATATTTGAAGGGGAAGTAGTTCAAATATGTCATACTCTGGTTCACCCTTCTAAGGGTATTAATCCTAATTGGGATAACACAGTTGAATTCCCTCATTATAAATGAATGTTTGATAGAAAATTTTAATCCCCTAGAAAATAGTAATCTTAATATAAGTTGTTCAATTAGATTTCTCAACTGGTTTTCCTTCTTTATCAAACTATTTAGCAGAAAATTATAATTATGACACATAATGAACATTTATCATGATTTATTTTAGGGAGATTTTTATTGATGGTATATTTTTATTTAGAACATAATTTTACTAAAAACAATTAGGTGAAAATATCATTATTCAGACAATGTTTCCCCTCTAAATAATCAGTAATTGAGGGAAACAAATCATTAATAAACCTATATCTATAAATGTATATTTTTATAGACTTTGTTTCATAAAATAATAAATAATGAATGACTTTTTAAACAACTAGAATATTTTTTATCATCTATCTTTCATATTTTAGTATTTAATTCTACTCAACTGATTCTATCATTGAAAAAAATTAATTTTATCAACAACTTGACTCTTCATCAAGTAACTATAATACTTTATAGAGTATAACTATTAAAGTAAAATAACAAGAAAGTACATTATTTGTGTTTCTACTTCAAGCTCTCAGGATCTTATATTGTAGGATCTATTATGCTTCTATTTAACATAAGATGAAGAGGTTCCACTGGTGGCCCTCTTCTTCTAGATTTTATAATTAATGAAGTCTCATCACCAACATCATTATCTTATGAACCGATTTTATCATAAATATGAAGTCTTCCTTTATTTTTGTATTTGGAATATTATAGAGGTTAATTAAGAGTATATCTCCCAAGATAATTCATTTTCTATAAATCACAGAGTATAGTTTTTGAATAATCATTATAATAGATAGAAAGTATTTGTGATTCCCTAACTTCCATAAAAAATATCTTTCTAAGAGTTTCACCAAAGGATACCTTTTCATGGATCCTCTACAAATCATATTCATCAATATAATATTGGTTTATATCTTCTTGGGGTGAATCAAGTTCAATAATTGGTTATTGATTCTCATCATGAGAAATAATTGCTTCAGATTCGTGAATAACTATACCATCCTTATAATATCATAAATACATAGTAGGATTCTTTATATTTTTAAAATGAAAACAATTAGGGGATAGAATTTATTTAAATGAAATTAATTTATCACTTGAGATAATAAATTGAGTCTCATCATCCATTGAGTCCTCTGATTCATCTTGAATAATAGGGGAACCAACATTAAGTGTCTCCCTCACAAGCCCATCATATATTTCCTCTTATTATTCATGCCAAATTAGAAATATTATTCATAATGTGTAGCTCCAAAAATATCAAATTTTCTCAAATTGATCATATATATGAGTGTTTCTGCATGAAACATTGTTCTAATAACTTCACCAAGCTCTACTACAACTTTCTCAAACATCAAGTTACTAATTAACCCATAAGGATATAAAATAAATGACTTATATCCTCATATATACATATATTAATATAAAATATACAATGATGGATTTTATATTTTCACAATCCATAAAATATATAAAAGATAAATATAATGTTTCATAACATTATCAACCTAAATATTTCAATGAATATTGTATGTTTAAATGATCAAAACCATAAACATTATCTCAAATTCCAGTTCCATAATAGGTATTTTTTATACGATATCCGAAATGATATGACATAAAAATATCTATTCAAAAATATGCTACACTAACTATAGATAATCTAAACACAAAAAATATTTCATTAGGTTAGTAACTAAACTTTACAATCTCTATATATTAAATAACAAATATCTTCCTACTAACATTCAATATGAACAAATATTTATCCTCATTAATGATACAACAATAATCTTTTTAGAACTACATTACTTCATTTCCATGTATGAACTCATTTATAATTTAAAAAAAGATGCACATCATTGGATGTTCATCACTTTATTTGAAAAATAATCTATATAGTCAAACAAATATAAATCGAAAGCATTTTCCTCTCACAACATTGAGGAAAACCCTCAACCACTTCAAACTTTTTGGATCACTATCTTCACCTCTATTTTATTTTCTAATTCATTAAAAAAAATATATGTTTCTTGAGGTTATAAATAATTTGATAGGTTATAAATCGTTTTGATTTGTTATAGAAGGAGTTCAGAGGACTATAAAGATTCATGTTGTTGTGTGAATGAATATTTTATATGAAATACACAGAGTCTCCTTAAATAGTTAACATAATAAAATAAATAAATAAAATGTAAATATACAATGCGCTACGTGACACATTATCGTATATAATATTAAAAAAATAATGTTATTAATTAATTTTTCTCTGAAGACATCTCATAAATTATTCAATAAATAATTAATCAGATATATAATTACAAAAAATTTAATAATATAATTTATAATAAAATAAATCTAATTCATGTTTAATAAAATAAAACAAATTAGCATGGGATATTTTATAAAACATGTCTAGTGATTTATTTTCAATAGTTATATGATAAAGAAAAATATCATCACTTTGAGAATTATCTCTTAAGAAGTAATGTCTCCAATAAATATATATAGTCCATGAATTATTTATTGTATTTTTACAGATAATGATAACACTGGATTTTTTATATTTTATTTTATCTAGAAGGAAATTAAATCTGATTCACAATATGTTCTCTTTAATCAAGAAAATATAACTACAATAATTACCATTAGAAATGTAATCAACTAAAGTAGTTGATAATTTAATAGAATCATGTTTTTTTAAATTATTAGTAAAATATATATTTTCCAAAAAATTTATAGGTTTGAAAATTACAATTTCTATTTGAAAAAACCCACTAAATTCAAAATCATATTATAATTTTTATAAAAATTAGTTTTTTTTGGGAAATTTAACATTAATGAAATTTTCCCGTTGAAATACATTAAAACTAATTTGGAATCTGTTAGTTGAGTTATTTTGGATATTCATACAATCTTTTATATAAAAACTGAAAAAAATAACATCATAAATACATGAAGTTAGAAAAAGTGTGAACCTAATAATTTCCCTATACATCTGGTTTTCAGCTGATTTTACTTCTTTATTCAAATAAATCTTGGAATTGGAACTCATAGGAGTTCACCGAGTCTTCATTATTTTAACTAATTTTTTATGTAATAAATCAACTATATATTTACTTTTATTTAAAAAAATTAAAAATAAATTTGATAAATTATAAATACAACTAAATTTTTTGACTCTCCCATCATGCACAATTCAAATTTAATATGTGATATTTGAAAAATAAGGTCAAAGTTTTTTATTTTTGGAATAAAAATTACATCATTGATATATTTTTGAACAAGAAAAATATCTTTTGAATGATTTATATTAAATAATGTGGTTTCTTTTATACCCATGGTAAATCCATTTGATATAATAAATAAATAAATTTATTATTTCTAATATCTAGGTGCTTATTTGATACTATTAAAAAAATTGGACTGTTTAAAAATATAACTTTGAAAATTGGTGTCTTTAAATCCTAGAGGGTGATAAACATTTGCATAATAAACGAAAGGCATATTAAGGGAAGTATATTTTACATCCATTTGAAATAATATAATGTATATTTTATTTATTTTCGAAAGAATTATGATTTATTCCTACTTAAAAATTGGTGAAAAGGATTCTTCATAACATTTTTCTTCTTCATTATTATATCCTTTGGAAACAAATCCATCATTAATTCTAGTGATCACAACTTTATAATCATATTTATTTCTAAATAAGAACATAGTTCCAATAATTGAATAATCATATGGTCTTCCAACTAGTTCACTTACCTTTCTATGTTTGTACATATTTAATTCTCCAGGAATAGAAACCAAACAACTATAATAAATTTAAGGTTCCTTCAATGGTTTTAGGATCAATTTGGGAAAAGGAAAATTAAATTAGCATGCCTTCCCAAAAATTTTATATCTAAACTCCTTATTTAACATTTCATAAAATAGATTTTTGAAATTCTGTTTTATTTTTTCTTAGATATTAATATAGAACACATTCATGTTCATTAGTTTATTCTATATCAGGATAGGATTATTCATTATTATGTAAAAATTTATCATCCATTTTTTTCAAACAGTTGTTCATGTCTCATATTATCCATTTAATCACTCAAGTAATCATATTTAATATTTTATGATAAAAATGATCACTTATTCTAAATTATAGATGAGTATATTTGTTAATTATACATGATTTTTCTAATTCTCTATAGGATGTAGTATAAGTAGAATAACATAGGATTAATCATTTATCACCTTTTTATTTATCATACAAATACTGTATATTTGTAAAAGATATAAAATTTTTATCCAAAAAAATTAATTTATCCAACCTTGGGTTATATATTATTACATATCTCATAGGTTGTTTTATTTAATATGTTTATTATAATAAATCAATTAATTTAATAACATTTTATGAAAACAAATTCTTCTTAAAAGTGAGTATGAAATTTATAGTTATAAAAAATTATTTAATAAATTTATTATATTGAATTATTTCTTCATTCAAAAACAATGTTTTGATGATGAAATCTAGTTGAAGAAAGGGTATCTTTAATTTGATGTTTTTAGAAAATTCTATTGATTTTTTGAATCTAAAACTCTCTCCCTGACACAAACTCAATTTCATCATTTCAAGGGTTTTTCATTTTGTAGAAATATGAAAAAATATAATGAAAAACTTTTATTTACTTTAGTATCTCATAAAATAATCCTAATTTAATATTGAAAATTCATCAACTAAAATAGAAAATATGATTAAAAATTAGCATTGCAGTTCTAGAATGCCCAAATTGTCACATATGAATATGTTCAAGTAGTTTTGAAATATAAACTTCTATAATTGTTTTCATATTTTATTTATATTTCATTCACATTTTACTTTCTTCATATAATTTATTTTTATCAAATTTTATTAGGGGAAAATAAAAATTAATATTATCATTATAAAATTTCTTCACTAAATGAATGTTTAATTGTATAAGGCTTCTATTTTTAATCCAATTTTCCTTAATTTCAATATATTGATAGTTCACATTTTTTCTACAAGGGTATTGAAGATATAGCATGAAAAAAATAATTCGTATTCTACTAAATTTAAAAAACCAATTTTGGAAAATTAAATAGGAATTATTAGACAAATCAAAAAAATATCTATCATCACACAGTTGATTAAAACATAACAGGATTTGGATTAGGCCATAAAAAGAAAATATCTCTCTGATGAGGATTGAATAGGGATCACCAACATATCCAATAACAATAATTTTTTTCTAGGAATTTTCATTAAATGTGACATTTACTACATTTATTTTAGATAATAAGAGAAATTTGTAAAAAAACACCACTCATATTTCTTGAATAGAAACAATTCAACAACTAATTAAAATTATTTTTTGTTCCATTTTCCCAACAACAACAAATTATACAAGAATATGGTTATAAAACAAGGGTTTCTTGAGTCCGGTAGTGATAACTACTAAATATTTTTTAATCCAAATATTCTTATACATTCCGAATTTTTTTTAATTATAATTAAATTAATGTGAAGAAATAAATTCCTTTTTTATACCAAATAGATATTGATTTCATAGTCAATATACATTTGAAAAAAATCATTTGTGTTAGTTGGATTCTTCTGAATGTGAATTGTAATTTTTCTTATTAGAAAGAAACCTAAAGCATATGTATTATTTTATCTACATTGGTAGAATGGAGAAGCAAGGATTTTTAGTGTAAGGAACCACAGTCACATGAATCACGTAAACCTATGGGAATAACATGAATTGGTAATGTGCTTCACATTATCTGCAAATTATCACACATATCCCTTATAACATGTCCTATTGATCTAGTGAATCATTATAAAGAATAATGTATGATCATGAGAAGGATTTTAGTTATTTCCTCATAATCATGAAACATGTACATTGATTGGGACCTGAAAATAACCAAACAAATTTTTAAAATAAATATAAAAAGGGTGAATTTTTATTATGAATGAGACTCACATTGATTTTCATTTGAAGGGATACTAAATTCCACATGGCCAGTTAATTGATCATGATAATTCACCAAGTAAATAAATGATTAATCATTTCAAGTCCATTGGACATGTGACCTTCATCATGATAAATACTTAAAACCCTTGTTGTTTGATCATGTTATGGACTGATTGATAACTAATGGGAAAGATCCCTGGGGTTTATAAAATAAAATATGATAAAATTGAAACCCTTACGTTAAGTATTGAAAAAAAATCACATAAATTTTTAAATTAGTTTTTATAGGTAGTTTACTGATCTTGAAAATAACTCTTGATATGCCAGGTTAATCATTAAAAAGGCCCTAGACAAATCTTCCTTGACAAAAAAACCTCTTATAAAAGTGTCTTAATATCTTGAAGACTCCAAATTTTTTTTGCATGATCTTGACAAGGACCGTGGAAATTTCTATTTGATTGTTTGAAATTATTTTTAAATATAACAATTCAATAAACATACTAAAGACATAGGGAATATATTGTTAATGTTTATCATGCTATAAGAATATGACTGCAAGGATGACTCATAGTTGGTCCATGTGAAACACCTAATGTGATTCTCCCACCACCAACTCAAGCCCAAATATGTGATTTCATAACCACATAAAGTGGCATATGTATGGCGTGGTGAGTCCTATAAATCACCCCTAGAAGAATAAACATATACATGGGAGTGTAAATTCAATACTGGACTTCATCTAGTGAAGATCGATGTAATCCCAAAATTCTTCCACTATATAAACAAGGGGAATGATTTAGGGGATTATGAGGTATGTCTATATGCCTCACTTTATGACCCCATTGATCATGTTAAGGACTTATAAAATACCGACCAGATCACACAAATTCATTTCCCCATATAGACCTGGTCATATGAGGTCTCAATAGGCTAGCACTGGATGGACACATAATGATTTTTGCAATTAAGGATAACAAATATGGAACAATATGAAAATATGATTACACTGATTTTCCTAAAAATAGTATAATGTTCCCCATGTTCCCTATTCATTAATCATGTGACAGTGCCCAAACATTTCATTCAATTCATGTGACATCCTGTTGACATTTCATCCAAGTCACGTGATGGGTTTTGGACATGTCATCTAAGTCATGTGATTACTTCTAGTTAGGTATGACATGACATGAAAGGAATTATAACATTATATCTAGATCACATGACATTTCTGGGAACATTCCATCCATGATAGATGATGTATTTATTACATTCTTGGGGATCATAATAAGTCCTTCAAACATATAATCTGGTTTAGGTGACATTATATAGACCTTTAAAACTTCATCACTCATGAATCAACTTGAAATGTCTTATTTAATCATGATAATCACTATGGTAATATATTCATTGATAAATTGAGGATCTGCATGTGTCTTTTTTATCAATAAAACCCCCTAGAATCATCATCCTTCACATTCTAGAGTCATCCATACTTTTCATCTTTGATCATGAGAATCACTTTGAACATATAATATTTCATTAAGGGATTCAACTTAAATAATATAGTCATATATTATTCTAGGCAAAAACTGAGGATATATAAGGTAGACACTCAGAGCATGTGAGACATAAACATAATACATGTCATCCAGACACCCAATACATGTCATTAAGACACCCACGACACATATGATATATACCCTAATACATTTCAACCATTTATGGAAGATATGCAGAGAAATATGATATGTAAACGTCATACCATAAACCATTCATCGAGAACTCTCATTATAAGGGTATTTATCTTAATGGGTTATGGTAACACACTCATGAAACCCTATTCATGTCATGCTCTTGGGTGTACCTAAATGTTATACCAAACACATTCAACAGTCCTTTGTTGTTAAAAATATCTCTTTATCTATAAATGGATACACACCCATTAGTGTAACATCACATTCTCAAAAATCATTGGATTCTGATTGTGCATTATCTATGAACATGCATGGATCTATTAAAAGATAATCGAGGAACAAAAAAATTCAAATAAGGATTTGAAATTTATTATTAGATCCAATAGAAAATAATTTAAAATATATGTTTGTATGTTGGATTTTACATTTCAGATCTAAATGAGGCTAGGCATTTCAAAATGATAAAATTACACTCACTATGTCAGAACCTTATATGAAAAATATCCATAAAAATATCTCACTAGATCTCATAAATTATCATGTGAATTTGGGATAAGGTAAGTCCCAGAGTCACCATATAGATGTGAAATGTAATGTTATTAGTAGTGTTCAAGACTTAAAGGTTTTTGTGAATTGTAATATTTACATTTATGGTCCCATGGAAGGTGATAAAATTCTAGATCCAAATGTGATAAAGGATTGTATAATCATAAAATCATATAATTAGATGAATTTTATTAGAATATTCCTTCAAATTCACATTATTAATTTTCTATATTTGTATGATACTAGTGGGATCTATTACTAAATGATTACTTCTATTGAAAGGTGGTCAAATATCTTTGTAATATAAGTTATTCCCCACATAAATTAAATTACATTGGGTTCTTTCACACTCATGTATACTAGGTTTTTCTTTTATTAAATCAATAGATCATATGGTCACTCAAAATTATAAATGCATTGAAATTTAAAACATTTGTTAATATATATAATACTAAAATTGATATCAAGATAGAAGGTTTATATGGTAAAATATTATATCATTAGGGGAAATATCAATGTTACATGGATCCTTCTTTGGGATATCAATGATATTATTATCTTAGGAAAGAATACAGGCTAGACAAATGATTTTAATTCAAACATAAAATATAGGGATTTTTATTATGTTTGAATCAGCATAAAATTAAATTTGTTTGGTTTTAAATACACTTAGTAGATATAATACATCAACAAAATGGATGAAAGAAAACCATATAGGGATTTTTTCAATGAAGTTACCCTTGAAACCTAGAGCTCCCTTTCTTATGACACCATTATCAGAACAATTACATATCATCACCAAATGCAAGTAAATCATGTCACAAGGGATTTTAATCATCCATACACATTCATATTTTAAAAATCTTATATTTTACATCCTGTATCTAAAAATCAATGTTATGGATACATGGTTTTTTATTAAATACAATGATAAGGAATTTTATTTTATTTTAATTCTAAAATTTAACAAGAAAATACTAAAATAATATAGTTGAAATAATTTTAGTTCTCACTGTGTGAATATTGATCATCATGAATTATGTATTCATATCATTAAAGAGGATAACTCATGAATTGAATTTTTTACAAGTATTGAGTAGGAAATTTTAATCTCTAATTATAGTAGCAGTCTTCTAAACATTAAAAAGTACATGAAAATAGAATCTTTTAATGTGAAATGTCTTATGTATAGTGACATTGATTCCATATTATTTATTTCACGTTAAATAGGTAGGAATGTTAATAGGACATTGTACATTTTTGATGATGAATGAATTATCTTTGATAATAGGGAATAACTTAATAATCAATTTATCTCCTTTTGTATGAATCCATTCAATGGTACCACAACTAACTCTGAGTTCAAATAAAATATTATTCCCATGAATTTTAAAAATTATCAGAACAAAAATCTTACTTTAATATCACTTGACATTGATATCAAATAATATTTCATTAGTTTAAATACTAGTTTTTCACATGGTCTAAATGCATTCATGAACAAATTTTTTCAAACCTTTTGTGAAACTATACAATATTATATTTGTAGTGATTTTATAATTTTTTTTATTGTTTTTAGCTCAAAGAGGAAAAAAATAATCAATTAATTTTCATTATAACCAATCTATAGAACGAAAATGACATTACTATCTTTAAGAATATGTAACTTATTAAAATAATTCACAAAATAAATAGAAAAAATCATTCAAATTGGATTTATTATAATGTTTCCATGGTTCTCTCCTGATATCAGGTTGGATTCATTAAAGGATAAACCATATAATACAACAAAATCATTTCTTAAAAAATGTTTAATAGTATTAGGATAAAAATATCATAAGAATATTTCTATGAATATTTATATTGAAAAAATATTCATATCAATGACAAATTCTTTATTTGTATGGTCCAATGCAAATAAGTTTTTACGAGTCCTTTATATATTCGGTCAAAACCCTTATGAGTTCAACCCATATTTAATTTCTTATAATTGCATACCATGTGGGATACATCCCTTACTTCATATGTTTTAGAAAGGGTGATACTCTCTCTAAAATATTTATTTCTATTATAAAATACTATCTAAAATAAATTCTTCTTAATATGTTGGGGGAAAATAGAATTAATCCCTTAAATTCATCAAGATCCTTACTTTATCCCACCACATATTTTAAGTTAATTACTTCATTATTTTCACATAAAGAGAAAATAGAAATATCAATAATATCATGTACTCTCTATATCATTATAAAATGTTTTCATGGAAATAAATCTATTGGGAAAGATCCTGTATATACATCGGAAATTGAATTCCTCTAGAAAAAAATGGGAAAACATTAATTATATTTTCATTATTGAAGGTGTGTTACCCTAAAACTACCTTGGGGTCCCTAGGTTTTCTATAATACCTAATTTTTCCCACATCACTCATATTTTAGGTGTATTCAAAAATCAATTGAATTATTTGAATGATTATTCTGTATCAAGGGCCAATCGATCTTATCTTGTGAAAGAGATCATTGTTTCTAAATTTGGTTACACTTTTAGGGTTTAGAAATTGAAAATTTTCTTTTATATGTTTATAACTATATCAATAATATATTTTATCTAGTGTTGAAGAATCATATAATGAAATATTCTTTCTATACCCTATAAATATTTCATTAAACCCTTTTTATCATGGATGAAATTATATTAAAACATTGAAAATTTAATCATTCCATGAAGGGACATTTTAGGTAGATTATTATTAATAATAAATATAATACTCTTAGATTTCATAGATATATATTTTTATAATGACTTAAATCTTCAAATTTAAATGACATGGGCTCTCTATTTTTCATACTCATATTGACTATTTTTCAAACACCAAAATTTACTCAAAATGGTTTTTTAATCTGAAACCCTCTTTAAAATTTCAGTTAGAATATTTGATTGGCGAACCTATCATTAATCTATTAATATCTCATGAAAAATTTATATTTTTGAATGTTTAAATAATGTAAAAAATATTGGTTAATGTCCTTCATGTGGAAATAATTTAAGTGGTTACCACCTACTTATTAATTATTAGTAATGAAATGATAATATTTGAACAAGATTCCAATGGGTATCACACCTCTAAACTATAGTACAACGTTGCCTCACCTAGAAAAATGAGGACCAGATGTAGATATATTGTTTTCCACCGAATGAATTGGATTTTATAACTAAAGATAATGTGGATAAATTATTCTAGATTTAACCTTATATAGAGTCTATAGTATTCTACGACTCCTACAGATAAGGTTCTTCAATATATAGGAATTTATATATGCTATAAATATATATAGATAAATCATTATATGGAATAACATAAACATTTTTTCTTCAGTTGTTCCATGGTTCTAGTGTTGTGGTAAGCTATTTATAACCTATTTAATGTTTAGTTTTTGACAATGGCTAGTATTCATGATCATCATGAATCTTGACTTGTGACCATGGTATTTCAACATCTCACCAAAATTCTTTTCTAGCCTATTTATATGTGATTCATATCATTATGTATAGAAATAAAAAAAATTATAAGTTTTTACCTTTTAATCTTCTATAAACACTTTTATATATTATTGTTGTAGTGATAAAAGTGAATCCCCTTAAAAATGGTCATTGTAACAACTCTATTCAAGATTTTTCACTCCTCAATAATAATGAAATAATAGTTATATTTATGCTCCATCATGAATATTTGAATTTAGATGGATCCTTCATTTCAATGGATATGTCAAATGAAATATTTATGTAGCTTTTTTAGGTTATCCATGTCCTTCCTATATTTGAGATATTATTAGAAATCCCAATGAGAATGCCATGGGTTGTTTCTTGGGGCCATGTTGGTATACCATGTCTCTTGATGTTTTAATTAATATCATAATAAATGTTGTTGATGTAGAATGAAAGTGAGGTTAATGTATTCTTTTTTTAGAATTTGATTATACCACTCTAATCATAGATATCAAAAATGGTACCATTAACCTGTTATGTAATTCAAATACCATGTAGAACTAAGGAATGGAAATTATATCATCCATGAGATACATCATCACTCATACATATCATGAAGTAAAATATCTGAATGATAGTCTTCCATACAATGGGATTACAATTACGAACCTCATTAGGTTCAATTATTTATTAGATGATTTTTTACCTCTCATTCAAATAGAGTTATGTAAAAGGATACAAATCAGTCATTTGTACCTTTTCATATATTCATTAAAAAATAATTTTCCAACTTGATGATTCATCACCTACTCTAATAAAACACACATACACATTCTTTACATAGTGATAAAATTGAGTTTTTAATTTATAGAAAATAAATATTATGAATAGAAATATAGATTCAGATGACAGTTTCCAGATAAAAGTAATAAAATATTAAAGGTTCATAAAAAAATTTAAATCAATGATCTAGTCTGATGTTATTTTTTCAGTTGAATATATTTTCATTAAGGAATAATAGAATAAATTTTCACTTTATTGAAGAAAAAAGTAATATCTTTCCCAAAAAAATGTAGAGTATCATATTTTTTTATTGTACTCCTTTTCATCATTATTTTTTCATTTTATGATTTCTATTTTTGAATAGGAAACTATATATATACTCTAATTTCCAGGAGAAAGGATAATATCCAAAAAGATAACTTTTATTTCTCCATTTCACCATTAATTATGAAAATAGATATAATTGAGATCATTATTGACTATAATCATATTCTTAATTGGAAATATTTTCATTATGAGAAATAAAAAAAACATATTTCATTCATATTTCATTACATATCCATTATTGTATCCGATAAAAAAAAGCATGTTACAAATTAACTTGAGTTATTATAATGGATATTAATTCTTTAAAAGTTTTAATAAATACTCTTACAATAATTACCTCAAATGAATATAATGTCTATGGGAATTATATTCATATTAGGTAATTTCCATCTTCCAAACGTTAATGAAATAGTTAAATTGAATCATTGAATAATAAATTTTTACTTTTAGTGAAATATTTATCTTTGAATGATAAAATTTACATATTATATATCATAATTTCATAGTATAATCTTATCTTCATAGGATAATAAATCTATGAAAACTATTCTGTAAGATAATTATTGTCCTCATATGTTATTTATTTTCATATGATAAATCCACAATTATTACCATATTTTACATTTTGAAAAAAGAGATTTCCAATATTCTAACCTCAGTAGTCAATTTGGTTCTTCATATGATAATTTGATATTCATAAAATAATTAAAATTGAAAAATATATGTATCATATAATATTTTACTTCAATATATAAAATTTTATTATATATGACTCTTGTAGGATAATTAACATTTATTCGAGTATGAAATCAAGAATTAATATATACGTTTATTTTTATAATGAATTTTTTTTAGAAATTAAATATGATTATCATTGTTAAAAAATAATAACTCGTATGATAAATTATCACAAAATATTTTAATTTTACATATGTCAGGATATTTTACATAGAATGTTTCATTTAACAGAAAAAAATTATTTAAAAAATTATGAAATACAATATTATTTAAAAAGAAGAATAATTTCCTAAAATCACTAGATCATATAATATCGTTAAAATTGATGTGGATTTAGTGAGCATAAAAACATTTGAAATGTTGAGGTATGATAGAACAAGATTAGTATTTCTAACAACCTCTCAATTTTATTGATAATGAAACCTAAGCGAAATTAAATGGAATATTTCACAAGTGGGATCATATAAATGATATAAAATCCAATAAAATTCTATTTCAGAATCATGTATAAAAAATCAGGTCAATGCAATTATCCCCCTATTGTGATATAAAAATGAATAAAATTTAGTGTAAGATAAAAAATTAAATATTTCACATTAAATTACAAATAGGAATGAAAAATATTATTGAAGGGAAATAAATTTGGTATTGAATTTGATAAATAATGAAAAAAATAAGTAATATGAATAAATGGAATCAATGTAAGTGAAACAATATTAACGACAAAGAAAAAATATAATTAATTCTAAGAAGATAATTACATCATCATATTATAAGATATCCAAAAACATAATCTACTAAAAATATTTCAGTATTATTTCTCATTATTTCTCTTTACAGAGTTAAAAACCAATAAAATATATTTTAAGGTTAGGGATAGATAAATAATGTATAGACTCATCCTATCTATGACTTATACAGTCTATTGGAGGATTATTTAGCATACCAACAAAAATGTTTTGGAGATTTTTGATCATTCTTCACCAAAATAATATATTGAAAGTAATATAAATATATATATGGTAAAAGGTATTTGTGGAACATAGTTATATTCTTCCTTATGAATTATTTATTTGAAAATATAATTATCCCATTCAATTACATTGGGAGGTTGAAATAAATATCAAATCCCCATAATTATATCCCCATTATAGAGTAGTTGATTATACCCTACATATATCCTTACTAAAAGATAAAATAATTATTTTCACACATTTCTAACTGGGATACAAGATATTCCTATTAAAAATCATGATTATAAAAATTTCATTTCATAATCTCTACTTTAATTAATTCTTTATAACTATAATGATCATCCTTGTAAAATATCATTCAACTCATGAGTTTCGTTCTAGGTAGTAGAAAATAAGTCAAAAAAAATTTAAATGACTTTGTTGGGAAAAATACCTCAAGGAATTCTCTTGGTGTTTTTGGGTGTGATTTTATTTGTTTACAAAGATATATGATCATTAAATGTATAAGTGGTATATATAATGATGATGAAAATCAGTGAAGGGGAGATTTTCTCACAGTTTCGCTATGCATACTGCAAAGGGTGGTTCACGGACTGTGAATAAGAAATAGTTCTTGGGAGTCTTGGAGCATGTGGAATGCTATATGTTCCTGAGATGGATTTTCCATTTTCTAAGGATATGTGGTGTAACATCCCGGGTAAATAAAGAATAATAAATTTTCATATTTATTAATATTTGCGAATTAAATATTAATTTTACTTTAAATGGGTTTCTATGTTCGATAGCGTACTCGATACGCAACGATGAGTTTCTTTGAAAACTTACGTTGCACACTAGTAATATAATAATATTATTTTAAATGGTAGTTAACACGCAGCTGTTGTATTGGCGGGAATGGATAGAAATAACTAAAATATTATTATATATGTTTTTTAAATGTTTTTACATTTATCCAATAAAAGATAAAGGCTTAAAATACGGAAAGAATTCAATTTTAGGCATTTATACCCTAATTTTCACTAAAGGTTCACTTATCGCCTTTTAATGGCGAACTGTCATTAAATATAGTTTTGATCACTCTTAGACATTCTATTGGACCAAATATAACTCTTTTTTAGAATCAGTATATCAAAATTTACTTTGTGTAAATTTTTGGTATTTTTCCGATGAAGCTCGTTTTTTAATGAATAGTGAAAAATGTTGTATTTTAATTCAAAAACTATTTTTAATATAATTTATTTATATGATTATATTATCGTTTGAATTGGTTTTAAAGTGAAATTAGAATATATTTTTACCATTTAATCCAATAGTGCTCGTTGGAATTAATTTCACTTTGAAATCAGACTTAAACTAGTGTCAATCTTTTGATACTTATTGTTTCATAAAAACATGTTATTTGCTCTTACAGCGGGAATTAATTATTAAATTAATTAATGTAACTTATATGTTTTTAATTTTTTAAAATAGACATCATTTTTGAATTCAAAATATCAAATATATCTAAGGGTGAATTTTTGGTATTTTTCTGAAAAACTTCAATTTTTGATGAATAGTGAAACCACTAAGTGGTACTTAAAAAACTGATTTTTCGTTTAAATGAAATTTTACCACCTTTGTGTTTTTAATTTCAAAAATCCGACATACATGGTTGTCATTAGGAAGTAAAATTTGGTTCAATGGGATTAAAATAATTTTTTGGTGAATAATAACTTTTATGTTTATTAATCGCGATTAGAGGTAATTAGTGTAGTTTAAGGTAAAAATAATGTTTTAATAATATGAAATGACCTAGACACGTGTCCTACCATTATTGGATGTTTCATTTCCGACCAAGAAAACCCATGGGTCGATTTTGGGGACCCCATGGAGCCACTTGGGTAAGATAATGACATTAATGAATTTTATTTAAAGTTAAAATTAAAATGTCACAAACATGAGATGTTTTACTAAAATAATTATTAAATGGGGTTATACAAGTCATATTTTTGACTATAAATATTAATTAGAAAGATAAAAAGATTTCATACATCATTATTTTTTTTTATAATTTTTAGACATTAAATAAATTAAATTATTTATGACACCATGATGATGCAGCGATTACCTCATTATTTAATGATTTAAATAAAATGAAAAGATAATGTAAAATATAAGACCTAAACTTGTCAAAAACCTATTGTATGGGTATATTTATAACCCTTATCACCTTATCATCGAATTATATCAATGTGGGACCTTTTAAATCCGAAACTCATTTTAAAATAAAGTAACATTTCTTTACTTTCCAAGAGTGTCCCTCCTCTCCTCTTATAAAAGGCCCCCACCTCTACCACCTTACCCACACTTCCAAAGCCTTTAAATCGGCCAAAACCTACCCATTTTGTCTCTTAACATCCCTCTACTACTCTTTGAAGCTGCACATTGGGCATAAGTCTTCCCAAGGAAGCCTTTGAGCTCAAATCAAAAAGAGTTACCCGGTTTAAAGGTAGTGTTTTCTCTTGTGTTCTTTTGTTTTATTTTGATTCTCCAACCCCCTAAACTATTTTTATTCATTTATTTTGTAACAACTAAAGTATCTTAAATATACTAGGATGTTGTTATAATAAGAATTAGAGCTACACTTACACACACCTACATCTAATGGTTAAAGAACATACTGTTTCTGTGGATGGTGAATTTCTGCCTCACGAAACGATGATTGTTCAATATTCTTCCAACACCTTCAAAGGTGGCCATTAAGATGTCACTATATTTATATATGATATATAATATGTTTATTTATTCCTTAATCCTATTTATTTTTCATTTATGGCACACCTTTATGGCTTCCATTATGGGTATACGTGATATCTTCATTTTAGGAAGTGCGGACTACCGCCCCCTCAAAGTGATTTGATTCGTTAATGCCATATGTGGGACGTATAAATAATGGATTTAAAGTTATTATATAAGATTTATGTTAAATATAAATGATGAATATAATTATGGATTTAAAATATACATATCTCTCATTTAGTTTTAATTCCATTAATATGACATAGAAATGAAAGTAGCGTTCATGCGTACGTACGGCTTACCATCTCCATGAACGGTGCATTTCATTTCTTACCTATAAATGATTATGTAATATTATAAATACATGTATATGCTGTATATATATGATATATATGATATCAAAATCATGAATATCATTCTGGATATAATGAACCTTTGACCACACGAACAACATGTAATTGTAAGAAGTCCACTTTCGACTTAAGAACCAAATATCGACAAAACAAACATTATTAACTTAAATGATTACATAATGTTTAGAACATGGTAATAAGTGATATAAAAGTAATAATGAACTTGGAAAAGGTTCTTAATCAAGTTTAAATTAACTCAAGTTTATTATTCAGGACGTTAAAGAACGATCGAGTTAAGTCGGACCCGAGGTAAGGGACTTCGTCTCAATCTCCTTTCATTGAGGAATATTTCATTTTATACAAAACTTTCTTTTATACAGTGTATAAACACCTTTGACTTTTAATTTTATACAAAAGGAATCATTTTCTACGAAGCGTTTTACAAAACGACAAAAAGGAATGTTTATTTTAACGTACGCGGTGACAATGACCTTTTCCGCCGCCGCGAGTATTATTTGGTCTTTGGCTTCCTCAACAAACCGTAATGTTTTTAAAATGAAATAAATACCATATAATCTTTTATGTATTTTGGTATTGAAAATGGTTTTTATAATGGATTTGTTATGTCAATATATTTATGTGATATATTGTGATCAAAGTGTGGAAATGTTTTCTTTCCATTATATTTGTTTTATGTATTATGATTTTATAATGGTACTTGGACATTTGATGGGTGGTTACATGATGAACCATATGACGGGTGGTGTCGTGAATACTAGTACGGGTGGTTACGTTATAACCTCCAATGCATTGGGTATGGAAGTCGGCCGTATGGCTATTCCATTAAGTGATATGTGTGGAAGTCGACCGTATGGTTATTCCATTTAAGTATGTTTATGTCCCAAGTTACCTTTATATGTTATGTGATCTTTATATGGGTTTTATGGTAATATTTTGGTTACAAAAGGGTAAGTAATGATCTTTTATTCAGTGAAGAGTTTTTACTACTTCATAAAGGTGAAAAGTATTACTTTGATAAAGTATACATGGTTTACTTGTTGTTTTGATAAACTAACAGTTTTCATTCTTTGTGTATCCCTTACTGAGCTTTTTATGCTCAACCCAAGTTTTTTTTGAAATGTTTTTCACAAGACTTTATGTGGAATAGGGTCAAGGATGGGATCAAGGGAAAGTCATGCTATATAAAACATGGAACTATACATGTTTCCTTTTAAGAGTTTTTTTATTCTATGGAAACTTAGTAGAAGTGTCTACTTTGTAATATTTTGAGATGTAATAGTTATGTTCTAATTCTCTAAAACTCTAAACCTGAAAATATCCTTAATGTAAATTATTCATTTAATTCAATATTAAGTAAGGTTTAAGGTCGGGGCCTTATAGTTGGTATCAAAGGTCGGTTTAGACAACTTTAGGAGTTAAAAAAATTGTTAAATTATAAGTTAATTTATGGTATGACTGAAATGATATAGCATTTAAAGATTACCATGTTGCTTCACCTAAGATATTTCTATGTTCATAATGGTTTTCCGTAGAGTAAACAAAGCAGCTATGTTGGGGTGACATCAGGAGGAAGACAACCTTCTAAATCAGCAACCTGAGATGGTCGGGATCGGAACTGAACAGTTTGTTCCAGTGATGGCACAATTGACCCAGGCTATAAATGGTGGTGGTATCCATGCACGAGATTATCCAGATCAACCGCAGAGGAACATGTCAGTAGTGGAACATTTCATGAGGCAACATCCCCCATCATTCAGAGGATCATCTGACCCCGTGCAAGCTGAAGGGTGGATTAAAGCACTGGAGAAGATTTTTGATGTCATGAGGTGTTCAGAACATCAAAAATTTAGTCTTGCTGTATACCGTTTTGAAGGTGAAGCTGATCAGTGGTGGTCGATGGTGAAAAATATCAAGGATAGTGATGAGATTGATGATCTTCACTGGGACGAATTCAAAGGTATGTTTCTTGAGAAATATTTTCCTAAGGTGGTTCTTCTTAGGATGGAAAAACTGTTCCTAGAATTGAGGCAGGAGTATGACTCATTGGCTACTTATGAAGCGAAGTTCACTCGATTGGCAAGGTATGCTCCAAACTTCATACGAGATCTTGATAGTAAAATAAACCATTTTTACTCAGGGTTAAAGCCAAAGTATCTAAGGTCTTTAGCTTCTCGTGAGTTCAAAAGTTATGAAAAACTTGTTCGATGTGCGTAGAAGGTGGAAATGGAATTTTCTGACGATCAGGTGTTCTTTGAAAAATGACAGAATAAGAGGTCCAGTTGGAAGGCAAAGGGAAATAATTCATCAAAGAAGCAAGGAGGTAAGAAAACCAAATATCCATCCTGTGAGAAGTGTGGTAAAATGCATCCTAGTGAATGTTTATCCAAGTCTGGAAAGTGCTTTCGGTGTGGTAAGTCAGGTCATATTGCTCGTAACTGTAAGGAAGATGATCAAGCAGGCAATGAAAAGTCAGCGGTAAGATGTTTTAAGTGTAATGAAATGGGTCATTATGCAAATGAGTGTCTAATGAAGAACTCAAATGAGGGAAAGCAGCCAGACTACAAGTAGAAAGGGGTGGTGAAATACTTTGAAACTACTTCAGCAGATGTTGGGCCATCGAATGAAGTAGTATCAGGTACACTGTTTGTTTGTTCAGATTATTCCAATGTGTTGTTTGATTCAGGGTCTACACATTCTTTCATTTCTGAGAATTTTTATAGTAAATTGGAAATTCTATCTCAAGATATGAATCCTGAACTTATGGTAAAAACACCCGGAGGGAATGTTGAGACAAAAAGAAATTATAAGAACCTTCCTATCCTTGTGTGCGGAAAGAATCTACCAGCAAACCTTATTTTTTTGCCTCTAGTAGAGTTTGATGTTATTTTGGGAAATTATTGGCTTTCTGTTTATCATGCAAAGATTGACTGCAGAGCTAAAATGGTTTCTTTTCAGAAATATTTTCAGTTTGTGTACAAGAATGAACCCTTGATTTTGATAACATATCAGGAAGTTGAGAAACTAGTAAAATATGGAAATGAATGTTACCTTGCACATATTGTTGAAAATAAAGGAACTATTCAGATTAATGATGTGCCAGTGGTAAATGAGTATCTTGATGTTTTTCCTGGTGAGTTTCCTGGTATTATTCATGATCGGGATGTTTAATTTACTGTTGACTTAGTTCCTGATTCTAAGCCAATTTTAAAACCCCTTATCGAATGGCTCAAGTTGAACTTTTAGAGTTAAAGAAGCAATTGCATGAGTTATTAGATAAATGATTCATTCGACCTAGTACATCCCCATGGGGTGATCCTGTCTTGTTTGTTAAAAAGAAATATGGCTCAATGAGACTTTGCATTGATTATAGAGCCTTGAATAATATAACTATTAAGAACAAGTATCCTTTGCCTCATATCTATGATTTGTTTGATCAGCTCCAGGGAGCTCAGTATTTTTCGAAGACTGACTTGAGGTCGGGGTACCATCAGTTGAAAGTAAAATAAGTAGACGTTCCGAAGACTGCGTTCTGTACTAGATATGGCCATTATGAATTTTTAGTTATGCCTTTTGGGTTAACCAATGCACTTGTTGTATTCATGGACCTTATGAATAGAATTTTCCATGAGTTCTTGGATAAGTCTGTGGCTGTTTTCATTAATGATATTTTAGTGTTTTATAAAAGTAAAGAGGAGCATGAAAGTCATTTAAGGGTTATCTTGAAAACCTTAAAAGAAAAGAAACTATATGGAAAATTCAGCAAGTGTGAGTTTTGGTTACAACAAATTTCTTTCCTTGGTCACATTGTTTCAAAAAATGGCATAACTGTTGATCCTGCTAAAACAAAAGTTGTTGACGAATGGCCAAAACCCAGAAATGTAACCGAGATCTGTAGTTTCCTTGGTTTGACAGGTTACTACCGAAGGTTTGTTGAAATTTTTTCACGATTATCTAGTCCAATGTATAAGGCCCCAACCTTAAACCTTACTTAATCTTGAGTTATTACAAGATTACACATTGAGGATCTTTTGAGGTTTAGAGTTTTAGAGAATTAGATAATAAAACTTGCATTACATTCCACATTCAAACAAAGTGGTTACATAAAATATAGTATTCATTTTTTCCCATCAACGGAAACATATTTAAAAAATAAAGCATGGATTCTTTCTTGACACTTCCTTGACACTATCATCATATCATGTACCTTTCCCTTGACCTGTGAAAAACATTTCAAAAAAACTTGGGATGAGCATAAAAAGCTCAGTAAGGGTTATAAAAATATGGAAAGGAAACATGAGTTCATACATACATAAGAATGAAATCATACTTTACCCATAAAACATAGGCACTTTAACATACCTCATCAAATCATGAATAAATCATAGAAATCATAAGACATAAAGGTAACTTGAGGCATTCATAACATTCTTACGTAGGGAGTAACCCTCTTGGTTACATTTGGAATATCCACCACAGTATATTCCCTAAATCTCTTCGGAGAAACCTTAACGTTTCACTCCTTCGCGTTACCCAATGCATTGGAGAGCTATATCGGGCTCACCCGCCCTTAGTTTATCACGGAACCACCCGTCTTCATAATAATGCCCAAGAACCTCAACATAATCGTATCACATAAAACATGCATAAAGTAAACATAAAATTTCCACCTTTCAATCACAAGATATCAATACAACACATTGATATAAAAACATTATGAAAACCATTTTCAATACCAAAATAAAAGAAAAGTAAAACATGGTATTTATTTTTCTTTTAAAAAAAAGTATGGCTTGTAGAGGAAGCTGAAACTCAAATAATGGTCACAGTGGCGGAGAATTCGTTGTCGCCGCATACGTATGACAAAAACATTCCCTTTTTTCATTTAGTAAACGCTTCGTATAAAAAATATTCCTTTTGAATAAACATAAAAGTCAAAGGGGTTTATACACCGTATAAAAGAAGGTTGTGTATAAAACAAAAGATGCCTCAATGAAAGGAGATTGAGACGAAGTACCATACCACCTTGAAGCTTTTAAAATTTTAAACCATTAATATCCATATAAATAAATCCTTAAAACCACTTTGAAAACATAGATATTAATAAGAACAAATAATTAAAACATTTAAAGCGATATTTTGGTTAAAGGGGTTCTACCAAAATTAGAGACACTTGAATACAATAATTGAGGAATAAAATTTAGTCAGAACTTTTTAATATCATGAGAATAAATGTATTCATGATATAATATTCCAAAGGACAGTATATACACCATATAAGAGTGAATTGGTGCATAACAACAAAGAAGTCTCAATAGAAATGTCAAATGTGATGAATTCCCTTATAAAGAAGGTATCCTTAAATTAAGGATAATTCAATCTCAAAATTATGTGTGACAAATATAAATACACTCAATATAAGTGGATATTAAGTGTAAAACAATAAAATTTCATTCACACATATTCAAAAGATGACATATTCAATAACTACATGATGAACCCAAAGAAATCGAAATTGGGTTAAAAAGTTCCCTTGGTAAAATTCGACAGCCTAACAGCATCACTTCAAAATTCAGAAAATGAGTTGATGAGAGATAAAAAGGGCATCTCATCACTTGGACATAAAATTTACATCAATAAGGATATAAAAGAACATATCCCAACATAATAGTATGTGAATTAAAACACATAACAAAAGAAGTCTTTTAAAAAGAGGATGGTGAAAGGTCCCCTTACCGAGTTGGGTAACTTTCGAAACGTACACCCCATGGAAGAAGGGTCATACAATGAAGATATAAATACCCATAAATAAAATTATACTACAAAAAGTGTATAATAATGGTCAGTACATACACCACTCAAAGGAAATTGTGGCAAATGTAGCATAGATCTCACGGGAATAAAAGTGAGATGAAAAATCCCTTATGAAAACTCGGCAGCCTAACAGCATCACTTAAAAACTCATAAAATGAGTTGATGAGAGGAAATAGGGTCTCTCATCATATTAACATAAAAATTACAGTAATATTAATATAAAATAACATCCCAATCACAAGAAATATGAGCTTAAAAGGAATGACATAAAAGGGTGTACGTAAAAAGAAAGAGAGGAGTAGGATCCCTTACCTCGGGTCCGACTTGACTCGATCATTCTTTAATCTCCTGAATAATAAACTTGTGTTAATTTATAATTCCTTAAGAACCTTTTTCAAGTTCATTATTCCTTTTATATCACTTATTACCACGTCATGAACACTATGTAATTATTTTAGTTAATAACGGTCGTTTAAACGATCATTGGTACTTGAGTCAAAATATGCTCTTTATAATTACAATTTGTTCATGTATCCATTATATCCAGAGTTATAATGATTATTTATATATCATATATATCATATATATCCAGTACATATTTATTTTATACTATTCCATATCATTTAGAGATAAAAAATGAAAAGCACCGTTCATGGAGACGGTAGGTCGTACGTACGCATGAACGCTACTTTCATTTTTTTTTTCTTTTTCATATTAATGGAATTAAAAATAAATGATATATATATATATTATTTTTAAATTATAATATATATGTTATATAGGTCACATATGTTCATTAATTTCATTCTTTATACATTCCATGTATTTCATGTACGAGTCACATCACTTGAGGGGGCGGTAGTCCACACTTCCTCATATGAAATTATCGCATTTACACAACATGAAAAGAATAAAGGTATGGTTTAAATATAAAATACATAAGCATATAGTAAACATAAATACCATATATATCATATATAAAATACAGTGACATCATAATGGCCACCTTTAAAGGTGTTAAAAGAATATTGAACAATCATCGTTTCGTGAGGCAGAAAATCGCCAACCACAGAAACAATATATTTTTTAACCATTAGACGAAGGTGTGTGTAAGTGTAGCTCGAATAATTCTTATAAAAAAATCCTAGTATATTTAATATACTGGATTTGTTACAAAATAAATGAATAAAAAGAGTTTAGGGGGTTGGAGAAGCAAAATAAAACAAAAGGACTCAAGTGAAGACATTACCTTAAAATCGGGTAACTCCCTTTGGTTTGAGATAAAATGCTTCCTTGGGAAGACTTATGCCCAAAGTGAGGCTTCAAGGAGTTATATAAGGATTTGGAGAGACAAACTGGGTAGGGTTTGTCCGAGACAAAGGCTTTGGAAGTGTGGGTAAGGAGGTAGGGGTGGGGGCCTTTTATAAGAGGAGAGGAGGGGCACTCTTGGAAAGGTATAAAATGTAACTTTATTTTCAAATGAGTTTCGGATTTTAATGGTCCCAAATTGATGTGTTTCGAGGATAAGGTTATAAGGGTTCGAAATCCACCCATACAATAGGTTTTAGACATGTGTAGGTATTATATTTTACATTATCTTTCCATTTTATTTAAGTTGTTAAATAATGAGGTCATCACTGCATCATCATGATGTCATAAATAATTTAATTTATTTAATGTCTAAAAATTATAAAAAAATACTATGATGTAGGAAATATTTTTATCTTTCTAATGAATATTTATAGTCCAAAAGATCATTTATGTAGACAAAATTAAAAATATTTTACTTAGGTGATACATTCTTTGTTACATTTAACATTCTTTAAAAATAAAAAGATAAAAAGTCACTTTCTCAAAAAAGTGATTCCATGGGGCCCCCAAGTTTGTCACAAGGCATCCCATGGTCTTCCATGAGACAACCAGTAGCCTTAGGACACATTTTGTGGTCATTTTTTATTATTATGATATTATCTTATTATCTTTAACTACCCGACTCATTAATCAAGATAATTAAAGATAATTGTCGTCGTTACTATTCATAATGTCCAAAAACAAAAGAGTCTTAATTACATAATTTGGACCTTCTGATTCCAAATATGTAATCCATTTTACCAAATTCCAAACACTTAAATTGAAATAATTAATTTAAAAAAAACTTCCCGTTGTCAAAACAAATAGCGGGTTTTTTAGAAACAGTATTTATGAAAAGTTTGGCACTTGTTTATGCCTAATTCCAAAGTGAAATTAATCCCAATAACCATCATTGAATTATATGGTAAAAATATATTCTAATTAAACTTTAAAACAAATTATAAAGGTAATATAACCATATAATTAAATTATATGAAAAAGCAGTTTTGATGTAAAATGCAGTATTTTTCACTATTCATTGAAAAATGAACATTGTCAGAAAAATACAAAAAATTAACCCAAGGTAAATTTCAATGTCCCAATAATAAATAATATGTTTATTTTTGAAAAATAGAGCTTATAAAATTGTCAAAAAGTGGATTTAAAAGAGGTTCGCCATTAAAAGGCGGTTAATCGACCTTTTAAAGAATATTGGAATGTTTACGCTTAAAATTGGATTCATTCATATTTTTAATCCTATAAAATTTATTGTAAGGAGTAAAAATATTTGACAAACATATATAATCATTTTTTAGTTAGTTCTATTCATTCCCGCCATCACAACGGCTAGGCGTTAACTACCATTTAAAATAATATTATTTTATTATTAGAGTGCAATGCAAGATTACCAAGAAACTCATTGTTGCGTATTGGGTACGCCATCGTGCATAGCATCCCCTTTAAAGTAATATTAATATTTTTTTTCACAAATATGGATAAATATGAAAATGTCATACTCTTTATTTACCTGGGGTGTTACATCCTTCCCCCCTTTTGGGAATTGCGTCCTCGCAATTTTAAAATTGATCTTGGAAACATCCTTGAACGTCCCACATCGGAACAAGAGTCGGTAAAACAATCACTTTAAAATAAAGAAAGATAAGTACAAAGGTCACCCGAGTTAACCCATACTAGGATTCCAAGTATGGAAATATGGACATGGAGGAAAAAACAAAGGGTCATGTTCTGATGGAGAGTGATAGTAAACATGTCTAGGAGAAAGTTAACCATAAGAGAATCACAAACTTGTGATGGGTTAAACGGTATTCGATTCCCCAGTAGGAAAAGTTAATAGACAACATTTTTGTTTTAAGTTACTTTTTATTGAGGAATTTATTCATAAGGAAACATAATCACTTATCATTTTGACTTTTAACTTTTATTAGATTCCTTACACAAACTCATATTTTCTCCAAAAGACGAGTATTTAGGAAGACTTGTTCACATTAAGAGTACTATAATCAACTTCTAGAGAATAACCTAATCCACAAAAGAGAACTATATACTCCCCATGTCTTTATACTTTAACCAAAACCAAAACCAAAAAGGTTAGTACAAGATCAGATAATCTAGAAAAGGATAACCCTTTATAAAAAGAAAATCTATTCTTAATCTCCAAAATTTTTCCAACAAAACCCAAAGTTCAACAAGGACCATTCGATAAACAATTTGTCCATAAAATTATTCAAAGTAAACCAAACTAAGATTTAAACCCAAATATTTGAAGGATTTAGTCACATAGTCTTCCAAGTTAAATCGTAACATTTATCTCCAAACAACATCAGTTGCTCTTAATGTCTCGTGTTGAAAAGTAATTAACCTAATCACATATCCTCCATGATAGGTTAATAAATTTCCATAGATAACCCAAAATCAACTTACTCTTAATTCATAAAATCATCTAACTAAAAAGAATTAGTCAAACTAACCAGGGACTTCATGTAGTCCAGTGGTAGGCAATAAATACCAGTTGCACTTTGGTTGTGGGTTCGATTCCCACAGCTTTGTCTGACGCGACAGGTTGTCACACGGTCTGTGTGTTGTCCTTTTTCCAAAACTATATAATTCTCAAATAATTCCCCAAAAAGAGATAAAATCATCAAAAATAACCATAACATAATTTAACCTCAATTTTATCTCCTGCATTTCACTTCCATCATAACATATAGTAACCCATAATTATCTCAAAAGTAAGGATCATATAAACCCAAATGGTTCTTTATAACTATGTCCACAAAAGAACAGATAACTATTCCATGAATAAATTTTTCATATATTAAACATCAGGGTTACACATACTATAAAAAGTCTTCTAATGTAACCCCATCATCAAAAGAGACTTAATACTCTTAAGAATTTCACCATAACTCTTGAAGCCCTTATATGTTGGCATCTTACTCATTCAACATTATTCATGATCCATTAACCATTCCTTTCCAACTTATTCTGAAATAATTCTTTCCTACAAACAAAATCATGAGTCATATCCTAAGATTCCAAAATAGGAAAACAATAGTTATGAAATAATCCATACCTTTGATTGGTCATTTTCAGTTTCTTCATCCTCAATAGGAATGGCATTAGGTATTGGTAAACAAACATTTGTACGATCTTGGTGATCCCATTCATGAAACTTCTTCATAGGACATGTGTTTGCATAATGACCATGAACACCACATTTAAAACATTCAATTGATCCCTCAGAAATAACTTCTTTCCCTTTCCTCGAGTCAAATGGATGATTCCTTTTTTCCATGGAATGTTCTTGCTTTATGACCTTTATTTCCACATCTATAGCATATTTCTGTCCCTTTGAAACATTTTCCTAGGTGTTTCTTTCCACATTTTTGACACATAAGTTTTTGAACACACTTACCTTTATGATTATTACCTATAGTTCCGTAGGGATTTGTTTCTCACATATATGATGCCTTAGAGAAATCACCAAGGTTTAGGTGGTCAATCATGACTCTAGATAGTTGGTTGAGGATAATCACAAGAGTTCTCATTGCAGCTCCCATATCATTCAGTTGCTTGCTCAAAAAACTGTCACAGTTTCCTTCACATCCACTGTTACTTTGGTTCCTGCTAGATCCAGCCATTTACTAAAACCAAAAAGGTCAGTGTGAGTATATCAACAAAACCATCATGTACTAATGAGGAAGATAAACACTAAGATATACTTACTCATTCACTTTATCTAAAACGAGGACTCTTTCTGAAATCCTAACCATTATGGTAATTTCACTTATTCTTAAAGAATACCCTAACCTCTAAAGTTATCTAAACCGACCTTTGATACCAACTATAAGTCCACAGCCTTAAACCTTACTTAATCTTGAGTTATTACAAGATTACACATTGAGGATCTTTTCAGGTTTAGAGTTTTAGATAATTAGATCATAAAACTTGTATTAAATTCCACATTCAAACAAAGTGGTTACATAAAAGATAGTATTCATTTTTTTCCCATCAACGGAAACATATTTAAAAAATAAATCATGGATTATTTCTTGACACTTCCTTGACACTATCATCATATCATGTACCTTTCCCTTGACCTGTGAAAAACATTTCAAAAAAACATGGGATGAGCATAAAAAGCTCAGTAAGGGTTATAAAAATATGGAAAGGAAACATGAGTTCATACATACATAAGAATGAAATCATACTTTACCCATAAAACATAGGCACTTTAACATACCTCATCAAATCATGAATAAATCATAGAAATCATAAGACATAAAGGTAACTTGAGGCATTCATAACATTCTTACGTAGGGAGTAACCCTCTTGGTTACATTTGGAATATCCACCATAGTATATTCCCTAAATATCTTCGGAGAAACCTTAACGTTTCACTCCTTCGCGTTACCCAATGCATTGGAGAGCTATATCGGGCTTACCCGCCCTTAGTTTATCACGGAACCACCCGTCTTCATAATAATTCCCAAGAACCTCAACATAATTGTATCACATAAAACATGCATAAAGTAAACATAACATTTCCACCTTTCAATCGCAATATATTAATACAACACATTGATATAAAAACATTATGAAAACCATTTTCAATACCAAAATAAAAGAGAAAAGTAAAACATGGTATTTATTTTTCTTTTAAAAAAAAGTATGGCTTGTAGAGGAATCCGAAACTCAAATAATGGTCACGGTGGTGGAGAAGTCATTGTCGCCACATACATATGACAAAAACATTCCCTTTTGTTGTTTAATAAACTCTTAGTATAAAAAAGATTCCTTTTGAATAAACATAAAAGTCAAAGGGGTTTATACACCGTATAAAAGAAGGTTGTGTATAAAACAAAATATGCCTCAATGAAAGGAGATTGAGACGAAGTCCCATACCACCTTGAAGCTTTTAAAATATTAAACCATTAATATCCATATAAATAAATCCTTAAAACCAATTTTAAAACATGAATATTAATCAGAACAAATAATTAAAACATTTAAAGCGATATTTTGGTTAAAGGGGTTCTACCAAAATTAGAGACACTTGAATACAATAATTGAGGAATAAAATTTAGTCAGAACTTTATAATATCATGAGAATAAATGGATTCATGATATAATATTCCAAAGGACAGTATATACACCATATAAGAGTGAATTGGTTCATAACAACAAATAAGTCTCAATAGAAATGTCAAATGTGATGAATTCCCTTATAAAGAAGGTGTCCTTAAATTAAGAATAATTCAATCTCAAAATTATGTGTGACAAATATAAATAGACCCAATATAATTGGATATTAATTGTAAAACAATAAAAGGTCATTCACACATATTCGAAAGATGACATATTCAATAACTACATGATGAACCCAAAGAAAACGAAATTGGGTTAAAAAGTTCCCTTGGTAAAATTCGACAGCCTAACGGCATCACTTCAAAATTCAGAAAATGAGTTGATGAGAGATAAAAAGGGAATATCATCACTTGGAAATAAAATTTACATCAATAAGGATATAAAAGAACATATCTCAACATAATAGTATTTGAATTAAAAGACATAACAAAAGAAGTCTTTTAAAAAGAGGAGGGTGAAAGGTCCCCTTACCGAGTTGGGTAACTTTCGAAACGTACACCCCATGGAATAAGGGTCATAAAATAAAGATGTGAATACCTATAAATGAAATTATACTACAAAAAGTGTATAATAATGGGCAGTACATACACCACTCAAAGGAAATTGTGGCAAATGTAGCATAGATCTCACGGGAATAAAAGTGAGATGAAAAATCCCTTACGAAAACTCGGCAGCCTAACGACATCACTTCAAAACTCATAAAATGAGTTGATGAGAGAAAATAGGGTCTATAATAATATTAACATAAAAATTACAGTAATATTAATATAAAAGAACATCCCAATCACAAGAAATATGAGCTTAAAAGGAATGACATAAAATGGTGTACTTAAAAAGAAAGAGAGGAGTAAGATCCCTTACCTCGGGTCTGACTTGACTCGATCATTCTTTAATCCCCTGAATAATAAACTTGAGTTAATTTATACTTCCTTAAGAACCTTTTTCAAGTTCATTATTCCTTTTATATCACTTATTACCATGTCATGAACACTATGTAATTATTTTAGTTAATAACGGTCGTTTAAACGATCATTGGTACTTGAGTCAAAATATGCTCTTTATAATTACAAGTTGTTCATGTATCCATTATATCCAGAGTTATAATCATGATGTATATATCATATATATCATATATATCCAGTACATATTCATTTTATACTATTCCATATCATTTGGAGATAAAAAACGAAAAGCACCGTTCATGGAGATGGTAGGCCGTACGTACGCATGAACGCTACTTTCATTTTTTTTCTTTTTCATATTAATGGAATTAAAAATAAATTATATATATATATATTATAATTAAAGTATAATATATATGTTATATAGGTCACATATGTTCGTTAATTTAATTCTTTATACATTCCATGTATTTCATGTACGAGTCACATCACTTGAGGGGGCGGTAGTCCACACTTCCTCATATGAAATTATCGCATTTACACAACATGAAAAGAATAAAGGTATGGTTTAAATATAAAATACAGAAGCATATAGTAAACATAAATACCATATATATCATATATAAAATACAATTACATCATAATGTCCACCTTTAAAGGTGTTAAAAGAATATTGAACAATCATCGTTTTGTGAGGCAGAAAATCGCCAACCACAGAAACATTATGTTCTTTAACCATTAGACGAAGGTGTGTGTAAGTGTAGCTCTAATAATTATTATAACAACATACTAGTATATTTAAGATACTAGATTTTTTACAAAATAAATGAATAAAAAGAGTTTAGGGGGTTGGATAAGCAAAATAAAACAAAAGGACTCAAGTGAAGACATTACCTTAAAATCGGGTAACTCCCTTTGGTTTGAGCTAAAAGGATTCCTTGGGAAGACTTCTGCCCAAAGTGATGATTCAAAGAGTTATATAGGGATGTGGAGAGAAAAAATGGGCAGGTGTTGGCTGAGCCAAAGGTTTTGTAAGTGTGGGTAAGGAGGTAGGGGTGGGGGCCTTTTATAAGAGGAGAGGAGGGGCACTCTTGGAAAGGTATAAAAGGTAACTTTATTTTCAAATGAGTTTTGGATTTTAATGGTCCCAATTTTATTTGTTTAGAGGATAAGGTTATAAGGGTTCTAAATCCACCCATACAATAGTTTTTGGACATGTGTAGGTCTTATATTTTACATTATCTTTCCATTTTATTTAAATCGTTAAATAATGAGGTCATCGCTGCATCATCATGATGTCATAAATAATTTAATTTATTTAATGTCTAAAAATTATAAAAAAAATACTATGATGTAGGAAATATTTTTAGCTTTATAATGAATATTTATAGTCCAAAATATCATTTATTTAGACAAAATTAAAAATATTTTACTTAGGTGATACATTCTTTGTTACATTTAACATTCTTTAAAAATAAAAAGATAAAAAGTCGATTTCTCACAAAAGTGATTACATGGGCCCCCCAAGTTTGGCACAAGGCATCCCATAGTCGTCCATGAGACAAACATTAGCCTTAGGACATATTTTGTGGTCATTTTTTATTATTATGATATTATCTTATTATCTTTAACTACCCGATTACTCATTAATCAAGATAATTAAAGATAATTACCGTTGTTACTATTCATAATGTCCAAAAACAAAAGAGTCTTAATTACATAATTTGGAACTTCTGATTCAAAATATGTAATTCATTTTACCAAATTACAAACACATAAATTTCAATAATTAATTTAAAAAAAACTTCCCGTTATCAAAACAAATAGCGGATTTTTTAGAAACAGTATTTATGAAAAGTTTGGCACTTGGTTATGCCTAATTCCAAAGTGAAATTAATCCCAATGACCATAATTGAATTACATGATAAAAATATATTCTAATTACACTTTAAAACAAATTAAAAAGGTAATATAACCATATAATTAAATTATATGAAAAAGCAGTTTTGATGTAAAATGCAGTATTTTTCACTATTCATTGAAAAATGAACATTGTCAGAAAAATACCAAAAATTAACCCAAGGTAAATTTCAATGTCCTAATCATAAATAATATGTTTATTTTTTAAAAATAGAGCTTATAAAATTGTCAAAAAGTGGATTTAAAAGAGGTTCGCCATTAAAAGGCGGTTAATCGACCTTTTAAAGAATATTGGAATGTTTACGCTTAAAATTGGATTCATTCGAATTTTTAATCCTATAACATTTATTGTAAGGAGTAAAAATATTTGAAAAACATATATAATCATTTTTTAGTTAGTTCTGTTCATTCCCGCCATTACAACGGCTAGGCGTTAACTACCATTTAAAATAATATTATTTTATTATTAGAGTGCAATGCAAGATTCCCAAGAAACTCATTGTTGCGTATTGGGTACGCCATCGTGCATAGCGTCCCCTTTAAAGTAATATTAATATTTTATTCACAAATATGGATAAATATGAAAATGTCATACTCTTTATTTACCTGGGGTGTTACACAATGACTAAGCTAACTCGGAAGGGTGTTAAGTTTATCTGGACAAAAGAATGTGATGATTGTTTTCAGGAGTTGAAAAGAAGATTGGTGAATGCTCCAGTTTTGGCACTTCCTTCCAGGAATGGTGAGTTTTTTATCTACAGTGATGCTTCGTTGAAGGGACTTGGTTGTGTCCTAATGCATAATGATCAGGTAATTGCATATTCTTCACGTCAGTTGAAAACTCATGAGGTAAATTACCCTACACATGACTTGGAATTAGCTGCTGTTGTTTTTCCTCTAAAAATTTGGAGGAATCATTTGTATGGAGTAAAGTGTGAAATATATACTGATCACAAAAGTTTATAGTATATATTCACTCAGAAAGAATTGAACATGAGACAGAGGAGATGGCTGGAATTAATCAAGGATTATGATTGTACAATTCATTACCATCCGGGAAAATCAAATAAAGTGGCTGATGCTTTGAGTCGAAAAAGTAATGCTTCATTGACCATGCTAATTTTGGAACGAGATCTTTTGGTTTTTTATTTGATGAAATTTGGCATAGAAGTTTTTGGTGAAGGAAGTTCTTCTGTTTTGTTTCAGGTATCAGTGAGATCATCCCTATCAGACAGAATTAAGCAAGCACAGAGGAAAGACAGTGAGTTGCATAAAAAGGTAAAGCTGGTTCAGAAGGGTAAGTTTCCTGAATTCAACATTTATAATGATTGTGTTTTGAGGTTTGGGAAGAGATTATGCGTACCTGGTGATTCACAGTTGAAGAATGAGTTGTTATGTGAGGCTCATAGTTCCCCGTTTTCAGTTCATCCTGGAAGTACTAAGATGTACAGAGATCTGCGGGAGTATTACTGGTGGGATGGAATGAAAAGAGATATTTCTGATTTTACTGTGAAGTGTTTAACTTGTCATCAGGTTAAAGTAGAGTGGCAGTTATCGAAAGGGATGCTTCATCCTTTACCAGTTTCGGAGTGGAAATGGGAAAATATAACCATGGACTTTGTTGTGGGATTACCGAATACATCTCGAGGTAATAATGCAATCTGGGTTATTGTTGATCGCTTGACTAAATCTGCTCATTTCCTTCCTATTCGAGATACTTTCTCTCTAGATCAACTTTCTCGATTGTATCTTAAAGATATAGTTAGGTTGCATGGAGTTCCCCTCTCCATTGTATCTGATCGTGATCCCAGGTTTACTTCTAACTTTTGGAAAGGCCTTTAGAAGTCGTTGGGTACTGAATTAAATTTTAGTACAGCTTTTCATCTGCAATCAGATGGGCAGTCAGAACGAACAATACAGACTTTGGAGGATATGCTACGAGCTTGTTCGATGGATTATCAGGTAAGTCGGGACCAACATATTTCTTTGGTTGAGTTTTCTTATAATAACAGTTTTCATTCCAGTATACAGATGGCACCATTCGAGGCATTATATGGGAAGCGGTGTCGAACTCCAGCTTTTTGGGATGAAGTGGGTGAAAGGAAGCTGATGGGACCATAATTGGTAGAAGAGATGGTAGAAAAAGTTCAGTTGATTTAGAAACACATGAGAACAGCTCAGAGAAGGCAGAAGAGTTATGCGGACAACAGGAGGAAGGATTCCTCTTTTGAGGTAGGTGATCATATTTTTCTCAAAGTCTCACCATGGAAAAGTGTGATGCGATTTGGTAAAAAAGAAAAGCTGAGTCCAAGGTTCCTTGGACCATATGAAATTCTGGAGATAGTTGGATCAGTTGCTTACCGAGTGGCTTTACCTCCGAGTTTATCTCAGGTACACAATGTTTTTCATGTTTTGATGTTGAGAAAGTATATGCTAGATCCATCTCATGTTTTGAGCCCAGAGGTAGTTCAGTTGGAAGAGAATCTCTCTTATGAAGAACTACCAGTCCAGATTCTTGACCGAAGAGAGAAAGTGTTGCGAAATAAGGTAATTCACCAGGTAAAGGTTTTGTGGAAAAACCATATGGTTGAAGAGGAAACGTGGGAATCTGAAAATGCTATGAGGGATAAATACCCCCACTTATTTTGATAAGTGAATAAAATTGCGAGGACGCAATTCCCAAAAGGGGAGAAGGATGTAACATACCAGGTAAATAAAGAATAATAAATTTTCATATTTATTAATATTTGCGAATTAAATATTAATTTTACTTTAAAGGGGTTTCTATGTTCGATAGCGTACTCGATACGCAACGATGAGTTTCTTTGAAAACTTACGTTGCACACTAGTAATATAATAATATTATTTTAAATGGTAGTTAACACGTAGCCATTGTATTGGTGGGAATGGATAGAAATAACTAAAATATTATTATATATGTTTTTTAAATGTTTTTACATTTATCCAATAAAAGATAAAGGCTTAAAATACGGAAAGAATTCAATTTTAGGCATTTATACTCTAATTTTCACTAAAGGCACACTTATCGCCTTTTGATGGCGAACCGTCATTAAATATAGTTTTGATCACTCTTATACATTCTATTGGACCAAATATAACTCTTTTTTAGAATCATGACATCAAAATTTACTTTGTGTAAATTTTTGGTATTTTTCCGATAAAGCTCATTTTTTTAATGAATAGTGAAAAATGTTGTATTTTAATTCAAAACCTCTTTTTAATCTAATATATTTATATGATTAGATTATCGTTTGAATTGGATTTAAATTTAAATTAGAATATATTTTTACCATTTAATCAAATAGTGGTCGTTGGAATTAATTTCACTTTGAAATCGGACTTAAACTAGTGTCAATCTTTTGATACTTATTGTTTCATAAAAACACACTATTTGCTCTGACAATGGGAATTAATTATTAAATTAATTAATGAAACTTATATGTTTTTAATTTTTTAAAATATACATCACTTTTGAATTCGGAATATCAAATATATCTTAGGGTGAATTTTTGGTATTTTTCTGAAAAACTTCAATTTTTGATGAATAGTGAAACCACTAAGTGGTACTTAAAAAACTGATTTTTCGTTTAAATGAAATTTTACCACCTTTGTGTTTTGAATTTCAAAAATCCGACATACATGGTTTTCATTATTAAGTAAAATGTGGTTCAATGGGATAAAAATAATTTTTTGGTGAATAGTAACTTTTATGTTTATTAATCGCGATTAGAGGTAATTAGTGTAGTTTAAGGTAAAAATAATGTTTTAATGATATGAAATGACTTAGACACATGTCCTACCCTTATTGGATGTGTCATTGCCGACCAATAAAACCCATGGGTCGATTTTGGGGACCCCATGGAGCCACTTGGGTAAGATAATGACATTAATGACTTTTATTTAAAGTTAAAATTAAAATGTCACAAACATGAGATGTTTTACTAAAACAATTATTAAATGGGGTTATACAAGTCATATTTTTGACTATAAATATTCATTAGAAATATAAAAAGATTTCATACATCATGATATTTTTTTTATAATTTTTAGACATTAAATAAATTAAATTATTTATGACACCATGATGATGCAGCGATTACCTCATTATTTAACGATTTAAATAAAATGAAAAGATAATGTAAACTCTAAGACCTAAACTTGTCAAAAACCTATTGTATGGGTATATTTCGAACCCTTATCACCTTATCCTAGAATTATATCAATGTGGGACCCTTTAAATCCGAAACTCATTTTAAAATAAAGTAACATTTCTTTACTTTCCAAGAGTGCCCCTCCTCTCCTCTTATAAAAGGCCCCCACCTCTACCACCTTACCCACACTTCCAAAGCCTTTGGCTCGGAAAAACCCTGCCCATTTTGTCTCTCCAAATTTCTCTCCTACTCCTTGAAGCCTCACATTGGGCAGAAGTCTTCCCAAGGAATCCTTTGAGCTCAAATCAAAAAGAGTTACCCGATTTAAAGGTAGTGTTTTCTCTTGTGTTTTTTTTTGTTTTATTTTGCTTCTCCAACCCCCTAAACTCTTTTTATTCATTTATTTTGTAACAACTACAGTATCTTAAATATACTAGGATGTTGTTATAATAATAATTCGAGCTACACTTACACACACCTACATCTAATGGTTAAATAACATATTGTTTCTGTGGATGGCGAATTTCTGCCTCACGAAACGATGATTGTTCAATATTCTTCCAACACCTTCAAAGGTGGCCATTAAGATGTCATTATATTTATATATGATATATAATATGTTTATGTATTCCTTAATCTTCTTTATTTTTCATTTATGGCACACCTTTATGTCTTCCATTATGGGTATACGCGATATCTTCATTTTAGGAAGTGCGGACTACCGCCCCCTCAAAGTGATTTGATTCGTTAATTCCATATGTGGGACGTATAAAGGATGGATTTAAGGTTATTATATATGATTTATGTTAAATATAATTCTGGAATTAAAATATACATACCTCTCATTTAGTTTTAATTCCATTAATATGACATAGAAATGAAAGTAGCGTTCATGCGTACGTACGGCTTACCATCTCCATGAACGGTGAATTTCATTTCTTACCTCTAAATGATTATGTAATATTATAAATACATGTATATTCTGGATATATATGATATATATGATATCCAAATCATGAATATCATTCTGGATATAATGAACCTTTGACCACACGAACAACATGTAATTGTAAGAAGTCCACTTTCGACTTAAGAACCAAATATCGACAAAACAAACATTATTAACTTAAATGATTACATAATTTTTAGAACATGGTAATAAGTGATATAAAAGTAATAATTAACTTGTAAAAGGTTCTTAATAAAGTCGAAATTAACTCAAGTTTGTTATTCAGGGTGTTAAAGAACGATCGATTCAAGTCGGACCTGAGGTAAGGGACTTCGTTTCAATCTCCTTTCATTGAGGCATATTTCGTTTTATACACAACTTTGTTTTATATGGTGTATAAACCCCTTTGACTTTTAATTTTATACAAAAGGAATATTTTTCTACGAAGAGTTTTACAAAACGACAAAAAGGAATGTTTCTTTTAACGTACGCGGTGACAACAACCTTTTCCACCGCCGTGAGTATTATTTGGTCTTTGGCTTCCTCAACAAGTCGTAATGTTTTTAAAATGAAATAAATATCATATACTCTTTTATGTATTTTGGTATTGAAAATGGTTTTTATAATGGATTTGTTATGTCAATATATTTATGTGATATATTGTGATCAAAGTGTGGAAATGTTTTTTTTGCATTATATTTGTTTTATGTCTTATGATTTTATAATGGTACTTGGACATTTGACGGGTGGTTACGTGATGAACCATATGACAGGTGGTGCCATGAATACCGGGACGGGTGGTTACGTTATAACCTCCAATGCATTGGGTATGGAAGTTAGCCGTATGGCTATTCCATTAAGTGATATGTGTGGAAGTCGACCATATGGTTATTCCATTTAAGTATGTTTATGTCCCAAGTTACCTTTATATGTTATGTGATCTTTATATGGGTTTTATGGTAATATTTTGGTTACAAAAGGGTAAGTAATGATATTTTATTCAGTGAAGAGTTTTTACTACTTCATAAAGGTGAAAAGTATTACTTTGATAAAGTATACATGGTTTACTTGTTTTTTTGATAAACTAACAGTTTTCATTCTTTGTGTATCCCTTACTGAGCTTTTTATGATCACCCCAAGTTTTTTTTGAAATGTTTTTCACAGGACTTAATGTGGAATAGGGTCAAGGATGGGATCAAGGGAAAGTCATGCTATATAAAACATGGAACTAGACATTTTTCTTTTTAAGAGTTTTTTTATTCTATGGAAACTTAGTAGAAGTGTCTTCTTTGTAATCTTTTGAGATGTAATAGTTATGTTCTAATTCTCTAAAATTCTAAACCTGAAAAGATCCTCAATGTGAATTATTCATTTAATTAAATATTAAGTAAGGTTTAAGGCTGGGGCCTTATATGTGGTGACTTTTTTGTGGAAGGAATCATCCTCCATGAAGGATGAAAGTTACATCACAGACCATAGTGGGAAAAAAATTTGTGAGAGGAGTATAGTCTATGTTGAAGTTTGTACTACATTGAGACTTTGGAGAAATTAGATTAGAAATATTTTAGGATTTAATTGAGTATATAATGAGTGATAATACAATCATTACATAGATATATTTCTAATAAAAAACATCATTTCTCCATGAATAATCTGGTGAAGTCTAAAAGAGTTTGTGAGGATGGATTTTACTAAAGATGGAGTTGCTGGAATAAAAATCAACAAATAGTTTCTGTGACATAAGTTCGCAAAATGGATTTGTAAGGCACTGTAGAATTAAAATGAAGAAAGGTCTATGGAGGAGATATGTTCTTGGGGATATTAGATATTTGTGGAAGAAGAATTCATCCACGATGTAGGGAAAGATCATAAAAGAAAAAGTTGTCATGGGAAGTACTCATACCATGTGGTGAAAGATAGTTCACAGAGGACTCGAGTAAGTTCATGAAGTGACTAAAACAATTCATAAATTTAATTTCTTCAACAAAAAACTTCATGAAAATGTGGATTTTAAATACCAGTGAAAACAAGAAATAAACAGAGCATCTATCAACAGTTTAGGATGTATTCATTCTGGAAAATGAGGGGACCTACATGTCTATAAACTATCAGTGGATCCCTACCAAGAGCCATGAAGAATGGAAGAGGAATAAGGTGATCCTTTTCACTGGTAGTGTTCTGGTGAACAAAACATTTTGGGTGAACCTTGGGAAAGTAGTGAGCTAACCCTAAACCTTTTAAAGGTCATGAGTCTAGGAATAGAAATAATATAGCCAAAACCTCGTTATTTGGTATTGAGACCCAATGAATTTGGTACATCAACACACTACAGTTTTATTATCCTTGTACATTGCCCTGTGATTGTAAATCAAGTAGAATAATTTTTTCCTATGTATGGTATCATTTTGGTTCATACATTGTTATGGGAGAAGGAGAAAAGTGTGTTTTGTTTAACGATGAAAAAATATTTGAAGGGGAAGTAGTTTAAATATGTCGTACTATGATTCAACCTTATAAGGGTATTAATCCTAATAAGGATAACACACTTGAATTCCCTCATCATAAATTAATATTTGATAAAAAAAATTAATCCCCTAGAAAATAGTAATCTCAATATAAGTTGTTTAATTATATTTCTCAACTGGTTTTCCTTCTTTATCAAACTATTTAGAAACAAAATATAATGATGAAACATAATGAACATTAATCATGATTTATTTTAGGGAGATTTTCATTGAAAGTATATTTTTATTCAGAACATAATCATACTAAAAACAATTAGGTGAAAATATCGTTTGTCAAACAACGTTTCTCCTCTAAATAATCAGTAAATGTGGGAAACAAATCATTAATAAACCATTCTATGTAAATGAATATTTTGATAGAATTTTTTTCATCAAATAATAAATAATGAATGTCTTTGTAAGAAAATAGAATAGTTTTTATCATCTATCATTCATATTTTAGTATTTCATTCAGCTCAACTGATTATATCATTGAAAAAAATTTACTTTTATCAACAACTTGACTCTTCATCAAGTAAATATAATACTTTATAGAGTATAACTATTAAAGTAAAATAAAAAGAAAGTACATTATTTATGTTTCTACTTCAATCATTCAGGATATTTGATTGTATGATCTATTATACTTCTATATAACATAAGAGGAAGAGGTTCCACCGGTGGCCCTCTTCTTCTAGATTTTATAATTACTGATGTCTCATCACCAACATCATTATATTATGAACCAATATTATCATAAATATGAAGTCTTCCTTTATTTTTGTATCTGTATATTATAGAGGTTAATTAAGAGTATATTTCCCAAGATAATTCATTTTCTATAAATCACAAAGTATTGTTTTTGAAAAAGCATTATAATAGATAGAATGTATCCATGATTCCCCAACATCCATAAAAAATATCTTTCTAAGAGTTTCACCAAGGGATACATTTTCATGGATCCTCTACAAATCATCTTCATCAATATAATATTCATTTATATCTTCTTGGGGTGAAACAAGTTCAATAATTGGTTATTGATTCTCATCATGAGCAATAATAGCTTCAGATTCATGAATAACTATACCATCCTTATAATATCATAAATACATAGTAGGATTCTCTATATTTTTAAAATGAAAACTATGAGGGGATATAATTTATTTAAATTAAATTAATTTATCACTTTAGATAATAAATTAAGTCGCATCATCCATTAAGTCCTCTAATTTATCTCGAATAATAGGGGAACCGACATTAAGAGCCTCCCTCACAAGCCCATCATATATTTCCACTTATTCTTCATGCCAAATTATAAATAGTATTCATAATGTGTAGCTCCAAAAATATCAACTTTTCTCAAATAGATCATATATATGAGTGTTTATGCATGAAACATTGTTCGAATAACTTCACTAAGCTCTACTACAGCTTTCTCAAACATCAAGTTACTAATTAACTCGTAAGGACAAAAAATAAATGACTTATATCCTCATATATATTTATATGAATATAAAAATATACAATGATGGATTTTATATTTTCACAATCCATAACATATATAAAAGATAAATATAATGTTTCATAATATTATCAACCTAAATATTTCAATGAATATTCCATGTTTAAATGATCAAAACCATAAACATTCTCTCAAATTCCAGTTCCGTAAAAGGTATTTTTTATACGATATCCAAAAAGATATGACATAAAAATATCTAGTCACAAATATACTACAATAAATATAGATAATCTTAATACAAATAATATTTCATTAGGTTAGTAACTAAATTTTACAATCTCTATATATTAAATAACAAAGATCTTCCCACTAATATTCAATATGAACAATTATTTATCCTCATTAATGATACACCCATAAGCTTTGTAGAACTCCATAACTTAATCTCCATGTATTAACTCATTTCTAATTTCAAAAAAACTCACATCATTGGATGTTCATCACTTTATTCGACAAAAAATATATATAGTCAAACAAAGATAAATCGAAAGAATTTTCCTCTCACAACATTGAGAAAAACCCTCAATCACTTCAAACTTATTGGATCACTATATTCACCTCTTTTTTATTTTATAATTCATTAAAAAAGATATGTGTCTTGAGTTTGATATGTTATAAATTTTTTGAATTTGTGATAGAAGGATTTCAGAGGAATATGAAGCTTCATGTTATTGTGTGAATGAATATTTCATATGGAATACATAAAGTCTCTTTAAATAATTAACATAATAAAATAAATAAATAAAATCTAAATATAAGATACGTTACATGACACATTATCGTATATAAGATTAACAAATAATGTTATAAATTAATTTTTCTCTGAAGACATCTCATAAGTTATCAGATAAATAATTAATCAGATATATAATTAAAAAAATTTAAATAATATAATTTATAATAAAATAAAAATAATTCATGTTTAATAAAATAAAAATAATTAGCATGGAATATTTTATTAAACATGCCTACTGATTTATTTTCAATAGTAATATAATAAAGAAAAATATCATCACTTTGAGAATTATCTCTTAAGAAGTAATGTCTCTAATAAATATATATAGTCCATGAATTATTTATTGGATTTTTACAGATAATGATAACACTAGTTTTTTAATATTTTATTTTATCTAGAAGAAAATTAAATCTGATGCACGTTATGTTCTCCTTAATCAAAAAAATATAACTACAATAATTACCATTAGAAATGTAATCAACTATAGTAGTTTATAATTTAATAGAATCATGATTTTTTTACATTATTGGAAAGATATATATATTTTCCAAAAAATTGATGGTTTTAAAAATTACACATCCAATTTGAAAAAACCCATTAAATTCAAAATCATATTATAATGTTTTATCAAAATTATATGTTTTTTTATAAATTTAACATTAATAAAATTTTCCCTTTGAAATACATTAAAACTAATTTAGAATCTCTTAATTGAGATTCTTTTGGATATTCATATAATCTTTTATATAAAAACTGAAAAAATAATATCATAAATACAAGTAGTTAGAAAAATTGTGAACCTAATAATTTCCCTATATATCTGGTTTTCAACAGATTTTTCTTCTTTATTCAAATAAATCTTGGATCTAGAAATTATAGGAGTTCAATGAGTCTTCATGATTTTAAGTAATTTTTTATATAATAAATCAACTATGTATTTACTTTTTAAAAAAAAATTAAAAATCAATTTGATAAATTATAAATCCAAATAAAAATTTTGATTCTCCCATCATGAACAATTCAAATTTAATATGCGATATTTGAAAAATAAGATCATGGTTTTTGATATTTTGAATAAAATATTACATCATTGCTATATTTTTTAACAAGAAAAATATCTTTTGAATGATTTCTCTTAAATAATGTGGTTTCTTTTATAACCATGGTAAATACACTTGATATAAGAAATGGATAAATATATTATTTCTAATATCTAGGTGCTTATTTGAAACTATTAAAAAAATTGGTCTATTTAAAAATATAATTTTTAAAATTGGTGTTTATAAATCCTATAGGTTGATATACATTTACATACTCTACAAAAGATATATTAAGGGATGTATATTTTACATCCATTTGAAATAATATAATATATATTTTATTTATTGTCTAAAAGAATTATGATTTCCTCCTACCTAAAAATTGGTGAAAAAGATTCTTCATAACATTTTTATTCTTCATTATTATAACCTTTGGAAACAAATACATCATTAATCCTAGTGATCACAACTTGATAATCATATTTATTTCTAAATAAGAACATAGTTCATATAATTGAATAATCATGTGTTCTTCCAACTAGTTCACTTACCTTTCTATGTTTGTACATATTTAATTCTTATGGAATAGAAACCTCCCAACTCTCATAACTTTAAGGATCCTCCAATGGTTTTAGGAACAATTTGGGAAAAGGGAAATTAAATTATCATGCCTTCCTAAATATTTTATATCCAAACTCCTTATTTAAAGTTTCATAAAATAGATTTTGGAAAATGTGTTTTATTTTTTATTAGATATCGATATAGAACACATTCATGTTCATTAGTTTATTTTATATCTGGATAGGATTATTCATGATTATGTAAAAATTGATCATCCATTTTTTTAAAATAGTTATTCAAGTCTCGTATTATCTATTTAATCACTCAAGTCATCATATTTATTATTTTATGATCAAAATGATCACTTATTCTAAATTATAGATGTGTATATTTGTTAATTATCCATGATTTTTATAATTCTCTATAAGATGTAGTGGAAGTAGAATACCATAGGATGAATCATTTATCACCTTTTTATTTATAATACCAAGACTATATATTTTTAAATGATTTTAAATTTTTATCCAAAAACATTAATTTATCCAACCTTGGGTTATATATTATTACATATCTCATATGTTGTTTTATCTAATATGTTTCTTAAAAAAATAAATTAATTTAATTACATTTTATGAAAACAAATTCATCTTAAAAGTGAGTATGAAATTTATAGTTATATAAAATTATTAAATAAATTTATTATATTGAATTATTTATTCATTCAAAAATAATGTTTTGATGATGAATTCTAGTTGAAGAAAGGGAATATTTAATTTTGTGTTTTTATAAAATTGAATTGATTTTTTGATTCTCAAACTCTCTCCATGACAGAAACTCAATATCATCATTTTATGGGTTTTTCATTTTGAAAAAACATGAAAAAATATAATAAAAAAACCTTTTATTTACTTTAGTATCTCAATAAATAATACTAATTTAACATTGTAAATTCATCAGCTACAACAAAAAAGATGATTTACAGTAAGCATTGCAGTTCTAGAATGCCCAAATTGTTGCATATGAATATGTTCAAGTAGTTTTGAAATAGATACTTCTATAATTGTCTTAATATTTGATTTATATTTCATTCAAATTTGACTTGAATCACATAATTTATTTTTATCAAATTTCAGTAGGGAAAAATAAAAATTAATATTATCACTATAAAATTTCTTCACTAAATGAATGTTAAATTGTATAAGACTTCTATTTGAAATCCAATTTTCCTTAATTTCAATATATAGATAGTTCAAATTTTTTTACAAGGGTATTGAAGATATAGCATGAAAAACATAATTCATATTCTAATAAATTTAAAAAACCAATTTTTGAAAATGAAATAATAATTATTAGACTGATCAAAAAAAATATCTATCATCATAAAGTTGATAAAAACATTACATGATTTGGATTAGGCCAGAAATTGAAAATACCTCTCTGATGGGAATTGAATAGGGATCATCGACATATCCAATACTAATAATTTTTTTAGTAATTTTCATTAAATGTGACATGTACTCCATTTATTCTAGATAGTAATATAAATTGGTAAAAATATCCACTCATATTTCTTGAATAGAAACAATTCAACAACCAATTAAAATTATTTTTTGTTCCATTTTCCCGACAACAACAAATTTTCCAAGAATATGGTTAGAAAATAAAGGTTTCTTGGGTCCAGTAGTGATAACTACTAAATATTTTTTAATCCAAATATTCTTATACATTCTAAAAAATTTATAATTATAATCAGATAAATGTGAAGAAATAAATTCCTTTTTTATACCAAATAGATATTGATTTCATAGTCAATATACATTTTAAAAAAACCATTTGTGTTTGTTGTCTTCTTCTGAATGTGAATTGAAAATTTTCATATTATAGAGACACCTAAAGCATATATATTATTTTATCTACATGGGTAGAATGGAGAAGCATGGATTTTTAGTGTAAGGAACCCCAGTCACATGAATCACATAAACCTATGGGAATAACATGAATGGGTAATGAGCTTCACATTATCTGTAAATGATCACACATATCCCTTATGACATGTCCAACTGATCTAATCAATGATTATAGAGAAGAGTGTATGATCGTGAGAAGGATTTCAATTATTTTCTCATAATCATGAAACATGTACATTGATTGGGACCTGAAAATAACCCTACAACTTTTAAAATAAATATGGAAAGGGTAAATTTTTCTTATGAATGAGACTCACATTGATTTTCATGTGAAGGGATATTTAAGTCCACATGACCAAGTAATTGATAATGATAATTCACTAAGGAAATAAATGATTCATCATTTCAAGTCCATTGGACATGTAACCTTCATCATGAGAAGGACATAAAACCTTTGTGTTTGATCATGTTATGGACTAATTGATAACTGATTGGAAAAGATCCCTGGGGTTTATAAAATAAAATATGATAAAATTTAAACCCTTACGTGAATGTTTGAAAAAAAAAATCATATAAATTTTTAAATCAGTTTGTATAGGTAGTTTACAGATCTTGAAAATAACTCTTGATATGACAAGTTAATCATTAAAAAGGCCCCAGAAAAATCTTCCATGAAAAATAAAAACCTCTTATAAAAGTGTCTTAATATCACGAGGACTCTCAAAATTTCATGGCATGATCTTGAAAAGGACCTTGGAAATTTCTATTTTATTGTGTGAAATTCCTTTTAAATACAACGATTCAATAAACATACTAAAGACATAGAGAATATATTGTCAATTTTTATCATGCTATAGGAAGATGACTATAAGGATGACTCATAGTTGGTCCATGTGAAACACCTGATGTGATGCTCCCACCACCAACTCAAGCCCAAATATGTGATTTTATAACCATGTGAAGTGGCTTATATATGGGGTGGTGAGTCCGATAAATCACCCCTAGAAGAATAAACATAAATGTGGGAGTGTAAATTCAAGACTGGACTTCATCGAGTGAAGATCAAAGAAATACCAAAATTCATCCACTATGTAAACAAGGGGAATAATGTAAGGGATTATGAGGTATGTCTATATGCCTCACTTGATGACCCCATTAATCATGCTAAGGACTTATAGAATACTGACCAGATCACACAAATTCATTTTCCCATACAGACTTGGTCATATGAGGTCTTAATAGACTAGTGATGGATAGACACCGAATCATTTTTGAAATTAAGGATAATAAAGATGTAACCATATGAAAATATGATTAAACTGATTTTCCTAAAAATAGTATAATGTTCCCCACGTGCCATAGTCATTAATTATGTGACAGTGCCCAAACATTTCATCCAATTCACATGACATCCTGTTGAAATTTCTTCCAAGTCACATGATGGGTTTTGGACATGTCATCCAAGTATTGTGATGCCTTCTAGTTAGGTATTCCATGCCATGAAAGGAATTACAACATTCTATCTAGATCACATGACAGTTTTGGTAACATTCCATACATGTTAGATGATGTATTTTTTACACTCATGGGGATCATGATAAGTCCTTCAAACATATAAGATGGTTTAGGTGAAATTATCTAGACCTTTCCGACTTCATCACTCATGAATCCACTTGAAATGTCTTATTTAATCATGAAAATCACTATGGTAATGTATTCATTGAAAAATTGAGGATCTGCATGTGTATTTTTTTATCATTAAAACCCCCTATAATCATCATCCATTCCCATTCTAGAGTCATCCATACTTTTCATCTTTGATCGTGAGAAGAACTTTGAACATATAATATTTAATTAAGGGATGCATCTTAAATAATCTAGTCATACATTCAATAAATTCTAGTCAAAAACTAAGGACATATAAGGTAGACACTCAGAGCATGTTATACATAAACATAATACATGTCATTCAGACACCCAATACATGTCATTAAGACACCCATGACACATCTAACATATACCCTAAGACATTTCAACCATTTATGGAAGATATGCATAGAAATGTGATATGTAAACATCTTACCATGAACCATTGGCCGAGAACCCTCGTTATAAGGGTATTTCCCTTAATGGGTTATGGTAACACACTCATGAAACCCTATTCATGTCATGCTATTGGGTGTGCCTAAATGTCATACCAAACACATTCAACGGTACTTTGTTGGTAAAAATATCTCTTTATCTATCAATGGATACAATATGAATATATAAAATGTGCTTTCATCCACGTATAGTTTTATATAATCCCACACAAAATGGATTATAAGAATATTTTCATGGGTAATCACCTATCCCAACCCATCACCAGGTTAGGGAGGAATTTAACTATGAGGACAATAATTATTGATATAAGAATGTTTTGTTGGAAACCATCCTAAGGCCTAAGATCCGTATCAAACACTCCATCTAGGAATACATATTTTCTATGTATGATATCCATTTCAAATGTGCCTGATGTTCTATTTTATTTGGTATCTCCCCTCGATGATGTATCATTTGGTCTCAGAGGCATGCAGTGATAATATCATTAGCACAGTGATTTCTCCCTAGTTTGGAAAACCTTATTGTGTAATGCATATTCAAATACATGAAGAAAATGCCTCTATATAATGGAATTCACCCCTGTGTAAGACCTGAAGTCCATTATACTTGGGTAAAATTCATGTAAATAACCCATATGATTACTAATAATCATTGTATTCCCATTAAAAGGTTTAGGTTTAACCTAATTATGATGAATCATTTTCCTTTTATAACTATGTTACATAGGACACCTTCTTAAGGCTCAAGATTCATATGTGAACTCATATATTTCTTTTAATTAGGAATTTGAACCTAATGGATTTAGCTTAAACACACTATTTTTGTTTTTATTCCTTTTAAAATATATATATAAGATGGCTCATGATGGTTCAATCTAATCCTCAAAACACAAATCGCATCCTAGATAATAGAAAAATCAACATTTCCTGGTCATAGGGATTAATAATATAATAATCTACCCATTACAAATTAAAAAAACATGAAACTAAATGAGATCCTCAGATACATATATATGTTCTCATTAATATAACCACCTTAATATTTAAAAGGACTCAACCACCTTATCATTTTATTAGGGAAAACATCTCGTATTGGCATCTGTAAGAGATTTCCGAACATATCAGAAATCTATAATAGAGGCTCTGAGAGTGAACTAATTCCCCCAAAAAGGTTTCGATGAACCCAAAATCTCATCATATCAACCAATGTGTGTTCTTACATGTCATGAAGAGTGAAACTCCAAGTGTCCACCTTCAATATAAAATAAAGTACATACCTTGGTATGGATGTGGGAGCCATTGTGATTTGCCGTGAGAGATGGAAATAGTAAATTCTATATGAATGATTATAAAACCATACCCAATTCCCCCAAACAATAAATCATTATCCCCCAACTGTAAATAGGAAACAAAAAAGGTAACCTTGGTATGAAAGCTTCAAATAACAGAATAACTAAATCATTATAAGTGTGGGGCATCTTGTTTCATAAATATAAGGGTTTATACCATTCTAGAACAAATAAAAATCGTAATCCTTGAATAAAATATCTCATATAATAAAATTTATCGATTTAATAACTATTAGAACATTTTTTTTAATCTCTTTTGAAAAAAATGATACACCTAACATAATATCATTCAATAATATATCGTTGTTCCCATTAATTTTCCCAATTTACTGGAAAAATTCTACATGGGAAAAAAGTCCAAACCAAAAACAATAATAAACAATTATGTTACCTATGAATAGATAATTTAGAATGTTTCAAACATTTAATGATGCAATAATCAGTGAACCTATTCTGTGTTATCTTTCTAACTCTATAAATATCACTCACAAATACCTTCTTGACATTTAATCATGCCATTATCATGTAAAAATTATGAAACCTAATCCTTGGTAGTAACCTCTATGGGTTTCAAGATAACATTACCCTCTTGAATACTCTAACTTTGGGTGGAGAAATTGATAGTTTGAGAATACTAACAACATAATATGATCCTAACCCTAGATGGTACATGTAGAGTATCTAAACGCTGAAGAGGACATTAATGTCTCATTTAGAGAATGATTCAATGAAATTAGTGGAACATATTGACTCAATTTATCAGTTCTAAAGCTTATCCCCATAAAGAGACAATAAGAGCCTTACATATCTTTTGAATATAGATCAAGTAGTTTACAATGGATCTGTCCCAGTTTAGGTATTCTGTTTGATGGATCCTATTAACCGTTGTAACTAGAATCATCCCACCAGTTCCCCTTTGTCTCCTACTGAGGGAACACTTAACATATTTCCAACATGTATATTCATGCACGGGTACGAAGGATGTTATACAAGGAACAATAGTTAATGAATACATATGAGTTTTATCATATCCTCTCTTTTAATAATAAATCATATTGAAGTATTATGTTGTTATCCAGCGACTAGGTATATATCCCTACTCACATGGATCGGTCTTCACCTGATATTCCTATAGGAAGCATGTGGGAGGCACATATCCCATCCTCTATGCTTGTAGCACATCATCCTATTCTAATGGTAAGGGAGATTTGGGATTATATCCCCGCTTCAATTGAAGACATCAAGTATTATATAATGGGTACAAAGAATTTGAATCCCTAAATTCCAACACATACATATTTTAAGTGTTAATAAATTTTAAAAATAGTAGATGATCTCTATCAGAGTATTCCTACCCATGTATATATACAAGGATTAACACAAATCCCATTTCCAATAGCTAGAGAAGCTTATCATCATGATTAGTATGAACAGGTGGATACTCGGGAGAATGATCACATTCTTGTACCCATCTATGAGGATTATCAGCATATTTTAGTAAATGATGAGGAACATTTCTGGGAACATATGCCTATTCTAACTAGGTGTCACGAATTTATTTTGGAATAATCCACGGGAGAGGATTACATTCATATCATAAATGACCATTGAAATACTCCAAACCCAAAAGGATAATCTCATATCCCCACTCCAATTGAGGATCATTAGTACAGTATGGAAACCACATAAGGGTGTTATCAAATTCCTAATAATGAAGCAATGTCACATTTTGAGAAACATATTGAAGCCATGCTCATATCCATTAATTTTCCGATGAATGATTCCCCATCATCATTTAAAGACTATATAGGATGAGGATCATATATCTTCTTCCATTTTGGTGGTCCATATCATATTACAATGGAGAATTCATATTCAAACTAGGCTCATACACCCCAATTTAGCTTGGATTATACAACATATTAAAACATCCACCCAAATTCATGTTAATATTCCATAAAATATTTCAAAACATTAAATAAATACTCCAAAAGATTCTTAGTAGTGAGATTATATCCCCTAGAAACTATATAATTATAAATATATTCTAGAAACTCTCAAGTAGCATGTTCATATACCTATTCCACCATTAATAGAATGTGTTCATAATCTAACAATGAGATAGTACGGGGCTCATATCTATGATATATTCAGTTATAGTGTCGTTGAGGTTTTATGGAGAATATCTACAAAACCTCAATGGTCTGTTGACTATTAAACTAATGTTGAATGTGATCACTTCCACAATAGTCCAATTATCAGTTTTCTAGTGATGGAACACTGGAAATATATACTTTATTTTTACTGTGGAGAAACTCCCCATGGAAAAATATTTCTCATATAAGGATATACCCCCCTCATGGAGAATATAATATAGAGAGTTCATTGAAACCCTAAGGATAACTATATTGAGTTCCATAATAATTATTCTTAACACTTCACGATTTTCTGTATGCAACCTAGAGAAGGAAACACAGTGGTTTGACTGGGTGGAGGAATAAAACCATAATGAAAAAGGGTTTTATATGTATATATGGAGAGAGTTATCCAGAAGTAACATCCCAATAATGTTTTTCCCATAACCTCTTTTGAATATGAGAACCCACATGATCTAGAGAAATTGTTCATGTTGTACTTATGCAATAACATGAGGGAAACTCATCAGAGTTTGAAGGATAGACACCTCTATTATCATAGATATAAGGGTAACCTCAAAATCATAGATACCCCTTTATGTTAGCTAAAAATGGTCACATCCTCTATTTCTCTGAAAAAAGGATTGGAAGTTCATGGAAAAATATTATTAATTGTTTATATATAAAGCATAATGACTATTAATCAACCAATTTCCAAAGCTCAATCGAGTGTACATATATGATGATGGTGAATGTGTAGAGAATTTCACTTCACCATGTCTTAAAATTTGAAAATATCCCCATATATGCCATGCTTTAATGTTATATCTACATGAGAAATTAAGAGATTTTGTAACATGTAGGCCTATTTATCAATACTGTTTGACTCCTCAGCATTAAGGATGAAAAATCATCGAGAATGGAGAGAAAATAATTCTATTAGACTCATAAGTCAGTCCATCCAACTAAATGAGATCATATCTCAATCATAGAAGCTGATGTTGTGGACTAACTGACAATTTCATGTAAGAAGTGACTCCCATAATAAGATTACAAAGAAACACTCTCTTCTGTGAATTCAATTATGCCAAATAAAATAGATCACAATATCAACCACCATAATATCCATCCAAGAGAAAACCCAACCAATATGTTTGGGGGAATCATTCCCCCATTTCCTTCCATTAGAGAATTAAACCCTAAAAGGATACTATAAATATTATTGATGATTATGAAGTAACCCCATCCACATGGATTTGGGAATTTATATCATAATATCCACAACCAGTTTTATGACACACAAATAGGTTTCCTCGAGAAATATGAAGATTTTGAAGATATACTCTATCCCATAGGATTTGGATTGTTTATATCTAAATTCCCATCCTAGGAGCCATCAGATCCTTGACATGTGTCCTCAGATCCTTGTAAATATGATTTTATAGTGCCAATAATAGCCTTAAACCATCCCCTTACCAGAGGGAAGGGGGATTGGTGTCATTATCCTCAACCCCAATAGAGTCATCCTTCCCTGGGTTGGGAGGTAAATGTCAGCAACTGGAATTAAATCTATTCAACCCACTAAGATCCATACATTTATCATTTTAGGCATGATTTTAAAGCATTTATGATCCCTTGAGGTAAATATTCAAACACCAAAAAATGTGGAATTTATAGAAAATAAAATATAACCTATTAAGTGTTGCAATCCAAAATGCTATCACATGAATATGGGTCAAATAAATGACCCAGATTGCACCCATAAAAGAGAAATATATAGTGTTGAATCACCCAATTTCATAGAAATTGGTTGGATAACCACAATTTAGTGATAAACCATTATTAATATCATCATAATCAGTTTTATAAATAATTATAACAAAGACATAAATGCACACGTAAAAAACACAGAATCTATGACTTGAGAGGTACATGATCTGGATGAAAAAAATATTATTTCACAAACATGGAATCATACAAGGATACATAACCTGGAACCTCCAAAGGATAAATTTCCACCACATTGGAGGAACTCTTCCAATGAAAAATATTTAGCTGTGAAAATATACCACTCTCCACCCAAATGATTCTAAATCCCCTACACTATGTATTGACTGGCATAATATGGGAGTGAGATGCAAAATAATAGGGGGATTAATGTGGAACTTATCAAAGTAAATATCCCTCCCAGGTATATTCTTCTAATATAATTGAATATAACTCCACCCATATATCATGAGAGATAGAATATTCCTACATAAGTAGAATATGAACATCATTATGGGTTTAGATATATAAAACTGCTCAACATAAATGAGAATGTTGAGAATGATCATTATTTTCCTCCATTACAGAAAATGATTATCCCATATTATAGTGATCAATTATCCCTAGGACAGATAGATGATCACAAGGATATAAAAACAAGGCCACCTCATAAATCCTCACCAACTACCTATAGATAAGTGGTGGCGGAGACAATGATTCCACCAAAATATCTCCACAACATTGAATACATGGATGGTCCAATGGAATTCATTGAAGGGCGGTGCACACCCATGTAGTGAAAAATAATCCATATCCTAAATGGGTGGTTGACATTATTTACACCATCCAATTTTATCAACCTTATAATCATAACATTTGATGGAACTCGAAATCTTGAAAACCATCTTATGAACTTCTTGTCTTCACGTGGCTCAATTACATAACTTCAAGATCATTTGGATGAAATGAATAGAGATTTTTTGTATAGACTATGGTAGGGAAAACATTTTATTGGTTAAGCATCCTTCTATAAGGATCCATAATTGTATGGAGATACCTTTTTCATTAATTCCATTATCAGTTCAACTCCATATTAATTGAAATTAAAATGAATCACCTCTCAAATTAAGAATAATGGTAAAATAAGATTTGTTATAAGTTAATCATTATATGGGAAGGTTAAAAATTTCACATAGTATCCCCCACTGATAATAGTAATTATTGGGTCATTGTGTTAATAATATCTGGGATGAGAAGGAAACACTATGAAACCTGATGAAGTATCATGGAAGATTCTAGGTGTTTCCAGAGATGGAACAATTACAAGAAGATATCTTTTGGTATTTGCAATCCAAATCTCATCCCACACCCATTGTGTAGGGGAAATACATAGTGATTAATATAATTCCACAGATACCCTAAAATATGTAGTTTTTCCAATTCAAGCACTAATATAGTCCCCAAATCATTCGGCACCACATATAGAGTGGAAAAAGAAACAAAATCACCCTTTTACATGAAGTTAAATGAGAACATGTTCAATATCAATTTTTGGAAGAAATGAATAAACAATATTCCTTTGAAAATGGGAAGGTTTTTGGTGTTTTCATCCATTAATAAAAAATAGCACACACAACCTAACAAAACTGAGAAAAACAATTTGGTGAAATTTCAAAAACTATCCTAACTACTACCCTTTAAATATAAGACATGGTCAACCCATCCCGAATAGATTCATCCTTAAATTTGTTCTCTATTTCGTGGATTATTCTTGATAAGTAATACTAGAAAATACCCTAAAAAAGTTATCCTATGGAAATATCACCCTACCAATAGAAGAGAAATATAAAAATACATTTTTGTGAGGCATTGACATAAGCTCAATAACAAGATGAAGTTTCCTTTAATCAACCTCTCATCTTTTCCATCCACTATTTAGTAAGGGTCTGGTGCATTCTTCAAGACAGTTATTTATAGCCACAGTGATCAGCTGGTAGTCCCAAATGGTTTTTTTCCACTTTGTGTTCAAATATAAGAATTTAAATATAATTTATTGCGAATAAATCAACATGGTTCTTAAGATATGATATTTATTTCACTTATTCATAAGGATTCATGGTAGCATAAATAAATATGGGACATAAAACTTATTTCTTACCAAGATTCACTTTTCTTGAGTTCATCAATAATGGTTTACATTCATTAAAAAATCTATAGGAGTATTTTATTTCTTAATCCTCTACTTAACTATTAGTAGTAGTGGTTGATTGATCAGTACCGCAAGATCTAGTAGATTATTCATGAGCATTGTTGCTTCTATCTAAATCGTATCATTCATCATAAGTACTGGGTTAATCTAGTGTAGACAACAACATGTGAGTGGGGTAGAATATGACAAAACACGACACACATCTTCTAGTATTCATTTATTGTAATTTGAGGAAACTTTTTCATGCCATTTGAATATCAACTAAACCTTCGATGCAGTAAATATTTATCAGGGAAATATTGATAGGCATAGAATGCACAATAGATTTCTCCCCTATTAGTGGTGTCTTATCTAGGAAAGTTTCTTCTTGAACATCATATAGGAAAAATGTTATTGTATAGTTCAAACCATTGTAAAATGTGTCCCAACTACCCCTCAATTTGAGAATTTTCAGTTAAATTGCGTTTATAGGATACAATATTCATCTCCACGATCTCTCCATGGATTAACAATGGAAATTTCAATGACATTGGGAGAATCAATATATATGGGGTTATTTAACAACAACAGTTCCCCAAATATTTATATAAACCTACCTTTATTTAGTGATATCCAAATGAGTCAAAAGTGGAGCTTTCATCATGAAGTATATTGATATTCCCATTAACAGAGTACATCAAGTATTGATTATATAATGAATAAATTTCCTCCTAAAAATTTATCCATGTAATTCTATGAATGATTTTTAAATCCATGTATCACTATAACACAATTAATTTATATTGTAAAACTAGATCTCCAATTTTGGATCGTGTTTTGATCCTTTCAATGAGTTTCTATTTTCTCTTATCATACGTTGTACTTTTTTGGTTGGAGGGAGAAAATACTAATTCATCATGGCTAAGACATTGAAGGGATTTAATTGGAATGAGATTGATCCCATGATCATTATCAACTAAATATTAATGGCATTTGATATCAACAATAATTCATGATATTTACAAGGTATTAATTTTCCCCTTTATGAAAGGTTCCCAGTCTTTTTATATGAAAGAATCGAGTTTTAAAAATTTGGTGGATCTAGTATCCATGTGAAATGGATCATCTATATTAGCTTTAATATCAATATTTTTAGGGTTTTAAAGAGCCTCTACATGGGATTCCCAAAATTAAATTGAGAGATGAATGATATACTATATCGATAAATTTTCTAGGGTGAATGTGTGATTATTTAAAGTATAATACTTTTAGACTAGAAAGATCTATTTCATTTATTGATGTTTCTCCATATCTTGAGGCTTAGGGTTCAAAGATGTTTATGTTAGAAAAACCATTACATAACTTTAATTGGTTGACATTCTTTCATTTTGCGTTTAAGATGAACTAACCTCTCAACGTTTTGATGCCAAATGGACACTTTTATATCTTCTGGTATGTCTTCTAGTATAATTGGTTTTCTATGAGCCATGTAGGGTTAAATATTAGATCTATATACATTTTTATTGAATTGGAGTTATTTTTATCATGATTCAGCGGATATATATATTCAACAAAATGATTTCTGGCCACTGGGATCTACCATGGTTTAACCATCACAAAAAGCCATGGCATGTTTCCCTATTATATATAAGAGAGTTAGATTTATATGATTTTTTTTCATTGAAGAAGGCTTCAATTAATTTTATGACATTGATAGAGTAGTATCTTGACTTTAAATTTGATAATGTTTTTATTTGATGGGTGATTATCATCCTCACTTTGATAGGGTTATAAATTTTATAATAGCCTATATTGGATGTGGTACCCGTAAGGTATCATCTTTAGGTGACTTGTTCACAAAATGATATCCTCATACCTCATGGAAAGTTATGTATATGATTTTTATACCACTAGTATTTTATATATGATTAGGGTGTAAAATGGTTGATTCAGTCATACCTCATTGTTTACATGCCTTTGGGTGACTGATTTTCTTATCAACCAGTCAATAAATATATATAGATGAATGTTCAAAACCCATTACCACTCTCATTATCTATATCACAGAATTAAAAAGACACATGTAACTTATTCTAGGGGGTTTAAACAATTTAATATTCTTTGATTCAATCAACTATTATAAATTATACATGAATTCAAATAATTCATGGATGATATACCCCAACATATGATGGGAGGATAAGTTTCCAATCTGATCATTCAAACTTAATTCATCTTTCATAATTTTCCAAGATTATTTACCAAAGTTATTTTCTAAAGGAGAACTTAAAAAACTTCAAACATGTTATTTTCATGTTGAGTATATGTTATTATTCTGATATTCGGTATTGGGATGAATTTTATCCCTATTAGGATCTTGAAAAGAGAAAAAAATTTCAATATTGTTTAGGAGGAGGAACTGCATGATATTCAATAGACATTAGGATCATAAATAGAATCTGTGTTTTTTTTATTTTGATATTCATGGTCTCCACTTTTCCAAATTCTGATACCTATGTCAACAATTTCATTTGATATTTATCTATGGAATGAAAAATCACATTTTCTAGGAATGAAACATTAACATCAAATTATCTGAACTACACTAAGTACATAATGTGATTAAATGTACTTTGAAAATAATTATAGATATTTTTTATTCATATATCAAATGCATACTCTTATTAAATAATAATATTTAGTGAATAGTTTAAGAATTTAATCTCAGTAGGGATGTTTAAAACTCTATTTTTTCAAAATGATTCAAATTAAATAGGTTCATGACCATTTTCTTCCATACCATATAGATGAATGAATAATGGAACTACCAAAGATGATCTTCCCAACTATTCATAAACCATGAATTAATGTTGTTTTACTAAATTATTTCATATCGATCCATGTTATATATAAAGTGCGTCAGTTTTTTTGATGCATGCTCTTCTATAATTTCCAACAGAGAGTTACATCAAGATGGTTAGTGTGTTTGGTGCTTCTTTAGACATTATATTCCACTAAATATTAAAATAGTTTAATTCCAAAATATGGGGGTATGAGGGAGAAACTAATCCAAATCATGATATGGTGTCTTCTACTCATGTACCGGTGTGTGTCACTCATCTAGGGATCCTATTCACATATCAAGGGACTCATTAGAATCTTGGATTTTCAATGGGAATGTCACTTATTGCAATGCTCAAGTAGAGGTAGCAGGTGTAACTTTGAATATGTATCTTTCTTATTCCTATTATTTATAACCACATATATGTTTTCTCATGTACCTATTTATAAATAGAAGTTGTTTATAACCCATGGGGAGGAATTTTTACTCCATTATAATAAATTTCAAATAGGATTATTTTGGGATACTTATATGACTAGCCACTATCATTGATAATTTAGAGGTTATATATTATTTTTGGTTATTTTCTAGTGAACATATATTAGGCTTAGAGTAGGAAAAACACTCTGTTGGAAAATTTCTTCAATGAAATTCGATGTGGATTCACCTATTATTATTTCTCTACATATCATATAAAAAACTACTATCCTCAGTAGATAGATGACAATATTATATAGGATGTTAGTGGGTTTTGTATATGGTTACACCATTGTTTTTATCATTATTTCATGAATTCTAATAAGGGATCACATAATTTTTTGAAGATATCCAAAATCAAGGTCATGTACCAAATATCAAGTGTCAATTCCAACTTCATGAATTTCAGTAAAGACTATATTTTGAACAAAGGCCCTTTATTGCATCCATCTATATTAATTTAATGATCCATGTTATTTTTTAGGATAACATCATTAATAGTCATGACATAAATCATTTAGTGTGAATCAAATCTCAATCTATGCTAGTGGATTATGGGGAATCAACATCATATAAATCTTCATTTAGGGACATATTGTAATACCCATTAATAATAGTATTCATCCTAGACCATTTTTATTTTTATCCCTTTTGTGGTTTTTCTCACACTATATGATAATCCCTGAGAATTTTTTCTGGAGTAGTTCTCCTAAGGAAGTCTAAAATAATATTCACTAAATGTGATCCTAAAATGGGAGATAAATCATGAAGTGATTCAAATCATGAGGGTACATCCTATGAAGTTTTGGGTTATGTTTTATCATTATATTATCCTTGATAGTAGTGGATAACCAAAACAAAAGCAAAAATATCTTGAAGGATTCAATAGTATAAGAATATCTCAAAAACATAGAATAAAATGATGTTCCTTACATTCATAAATATAAATAGATCACATAATAATTTTGAAAGAGTTGTATTCTTCCTAATTAGATAGAGACTATAAGGGAAATTAATCCTACCACCAATAGGGAACACTGACTAATGGATCCAAAAAAACCTTTTTAGGACACCTAAATTTATGAAGTGGTGTGATCATATTTCTTGATAAATGAACATACAACTTCAAGGGAATAGATCTTATTCTTTTATAAAATCAACATAGGTTCCACAACCTAATTAAAAAAAAGTATGTCACATCCAATTATATATAATATTTATTTTTATTCATTTAAAAGATATTTTGGCATATAATTTACCACCTATGATCCATCACATGAGATCCATTTATTTCATCTATTTATTATTCATTCATTGATCACTTAAATGAATTAATGTTGCATGATATAAATGAACCAAATCATTGGCTCATAAAGAGTGATAAATATATTAGACAATTATTTGGTATCTACATGCATCTCATGCACAATTCAGGGTGGTTGGTTGTAGACCATGTTATCATATACCCCACCACAACATAGTGTTTCCCATTTCAGTTATAATCTAATAATCTCAAATATGTACTGAAATCATAGTAAGTAATTATAAAAAACTACACAACAATTATTAAACCTATAAATTTCAGATGAATGAAAAATGGGATCCTATCCAAGACAATTAATGACTCCTAGAAATATTTATGGAAGAATAAGATAAAGAAGAGAATGATGACTGGAAACATCAATTATAAATCAGATTCCAAATTATGGCACAATTTTGGAATTCTTCATGTCTCACAAATTAAGAAATTATAAATGCTTTGCATAGAAAAATTGAGGTGCATAAAACCAAGATACTAAAGATTTATGAACCCATGTCTCCATTCTCTAAGAGTTTTGTAGGTTTAAATAAATCTGGTTATAAACTAGTGGTTGCTAGTGTTATTTCCATGTAGGTGGAGAATCGATTGGTTTCTGCACATGTCTCATTGGGAAACATTTACATTATTAGTATTTATGATCTGATGATTTTGTGCCCTTTTCAGCTTGATTCTAAATGTATGGCCAGACCCTTCATAAATTATAAGAATATATACTAGGATAGAAGGAACATTTGGGATTCTATTGAGCAAATCAAGGGCTGCATCACCACCCCTTGGATCCTTTTTGGAGATTTTAATAAATTTTTATCTTATAGTAAGAAAATTAAACTCATTCACTCTTATCTTTCTCTAAGAGACTTTTTATATTTTGTGGATGATAATGACTTGGTTGAAATCATCTTTCAGGGTTCCAAATATACTTGGTATAGAAGGTATCTAAATAGAATGTTTTATAGTATGTTAGATCTTGCATTTGTTAACAATGATTCCTTGTATAATTTGGACTCAATTTAAAACATATCTCATCATAAATTATCATCTGATCATCATCCAATTCATGTTAGTTTCAAGGATCAGGATCATAGATTTCCTCTTCCATTTTATTTAAAAAATTCTTGGGCCCTCCAAAAGGATTGTGACAGTCTTATCGTTATTTTATGGAGTGGATTGAATGGTGGTTTGGGGATTCATTCCTTATTCCAAAATTGAAGTTTATCAAGACTAAATTAAAGTGTTTGAGTTAGAATTTGTACATTGATTTTGATAATGAGATCTCTTATCTAGAATATTCCAATCTACATTTTCAGGATGAGGCAAAAACAGATGGTTTTTATCTTTATTTTTTCAAGGGAGTTGTCATTGTCCCCAAACTGGATATTTTTGGATAGTGAAGGAGAGGGCCCTCATAGAAACATTTAAATTAATGTGTCTCCATTAGGGGGATATGAAAAAAAAATATTTAATGTTATCTAATGATTTTGGAATCTCTCTCATCCTATAACTTTTATTAAATTTGGGGATCACATCACTCACCACAAGGATTGAATTATGTATTATATTGTTAATTATTACTCAAAAATTATCGACGGTCCTAGATTGGTGGTCTCTATAATATATGGAATCATTCCTTCTATGGTGATATTAGAAGACAATATCTCCCTCAATTTTATCTAGTTTTACTATGAGATAAAAGATGTTGCTTTTAACCTCAATTCTAGCAGTGATTCTAGCCCTGATGGGTTCAATAATTTCATTTTTCAGAAGTATGAGGTGGTGATCAATGGATAAGTTTGTAAACTGGTCTCTAACTTATTTACTTTTGGGATTATACCTAGTGGAATCAATGCTCAATTTATAACCTTGATTAAAAAAATTGAGAATTCATGTGAAATTCATCATTTTAAGCCCATTGCTCTAATCAATAAAATTTATTAGGTGATTACCAAGATTATATCCCATAGGCTTGAAATTATTTTCTCAAAAATTGTTTCATGGAATCAATTTAACTTTATATATGGAAGATATATCTTGGATTTCATTTTCATAGCTTCATATTATACTAACTTCCTTAAGAAACCCAAAAGAGGTGGATGGGTTTCCCTAAAACATGACATCAAGAAAGCCTTAGACCCCTTGGACTGGCAGCTTTTGTACAATGTTCATGAGTTTTTTGGCTTCAATAACACATTTATTAAATTTATTTTCAAACTTTTTGGATATCATCATTTCTATGTCCTGATTAAGGGCACCCCAAAGGGTTACTTCACTTGTTCTTGAGGTTTTCATTAGGGTGACCCCCTTCTAGCTCTGCTTTTCTCTATTGTTGAGTATTAACTCAGCCAGTTGATGACCCATATGGTTTCACAAGGTATTATAAAGACTTATCAATCATCTATGATCCTTAAAACTCTTACACATTAACTTTATGCAGATGATATCATTATTTTTCTACAGGGAATGAAAAAGAATATGCGTGTTTTGAAACTAATCCTAAAACATTATGAAAGTGTCTCTGGGAAGTGTTTCAGTTGGGATAAATCCATTATCATATTTGGTAGTACCATTTATACTACAATAAAAAAATTTATCCTCTTAGATTTGAGTATTAGAGAGGGGTATTTTCCCTTTAAATATCATGGGGTCGCAGCTTTTTTGGTAAGGCCCCATACTAGTTATTTTTCTAAAATTGATGACATGGTTAATGGACATATCTCCACTTGTAATTGGAGGAATTTATCCTTGTATATAATAATATTCATGGTGAAGGATGTTATTATATATAATATATACTATTATTTAATTATTTAAAAGTGGCCAAGAGGGCTTATAAATTGATTAAATTTGTGAATCAGGAACATTGTTTTGAGTGGGAATATTCATGAAATGAATCTGGTCACTGTTCCTTGGAAGATATTTTGCAATAACTTACTCAATGAGTGTATTATTATATAAAACATGGATATTTTTAATGACTCTCTTCAGGAACACCTCACATGGAACCTTATTCATAGAAGATCAGATTCTCTATAGTTTTTCAAGGAATGTTTTTATGTTAAATTGAAACTGGGCAGCAATGTGTGTCCTGATTCTTCAATTTGTCCATATCTCAGATCTTATTTTCATAATATCATTCATTGTTCCAGATGGATTGTGAACAATTTTTCTAACATGAAATTCTTGTTTGTTAATAGGACTGGATCCCATCTTATTGGCCACTTTCAACCAACTGTTACAAGTTCTGACATGAATATTTCTATTATAGATTATTTTTATAACCCCCAACTTATTATGTAGGAAGAAATATAATACATTGTGTAATGTTATGACTTTCATTCTTGCCCATATGTTCTAGTCTAAGAGCCTTCTCTAAATGGAGTGCATAAAAGAAACCTTTTCTATCAAAACTCAATTAAATGATATAGTAATGATTACTATTTCATTTCTGTGTTTAACAAGTCTCGAACCAGACCTTCACATTTCACTCTCATTTGGAGAATTTATGACCACAGAATTCTCTTTCATGATGTCTTAGAAAAGCTTGGTATCACACTTTTCTCTGGGTGTCTCCCCTATCATCAGTATAGGAAGAACATGAATAATCCATTCCATAGATGCACCACTTCTTCAGTGATATATAACGGAAATTTTAAAAAAATTGGGATACATGGTTTTCATTTTTTTGGTATACATTCCCTCTTGGAATGTAATTTATACATCCTGAAATATGCTCAGGTTAATTCTCTCTTATCTATGGTGTGGGTAGATGGCTTCCACTCCATTTGGAGGAGTTGAAATTCTGCATTATAGGATGTTAAAACTTTCATCTTACCACTGGTCATGAAAAATATCCTTGACGTTGTCATGGATATGTATGAGGTGTGTATGGTCTGTTATGACCACACCATACAATTCATAACCATTCCATGAAATCTTGGTGTTCATTGAAATTTTTAGACCTTTTTTGGGACTGATTGAGGCCTTTTTGTCACCTCCCCTCTCCATTTAGATTAATAAGAATACATATGGAACCTCAAAATGGGACTCAGGTACCTTGGGTTATGGGGAATTTTTTTTAGATCATGAAGCTAACATCTTAGGATGCTTTTCTGGCTCCTTTGGATGGACCACTTCATTAGAATGGGAGATTCTTGGAATTATTCATGTCATTGAGTTTTCCAAATTGAATGGATGGAACAATCATTATTTATAATGCGATTATTCCACCCTTGAGAAGGCTATTATAAATTGATACCTATTTATCTCATAGAGACTCGATGTAAAATGTTTGGAGTACATGGATTCACTCATGAAATGAAATTTTATCGTTATACTTGTTTTTCGAGAGGCCAATATGATATGCTGATAGACATCCTAATATGGGGGTTGGTGGGACCCTCACATGGTGTGACTCACTCCCAGTTTCCTTATTTTCTCCATATGAAAATTATTGTAATAATAACCAGAAATTTTTACTCTTTTAATACTATTTCATAAATAAATACCTTGGACACTTGGTCGAGGGACTCTTATAAAAATCCTTTTAAATATGAAATCATCAAAATATATTTATGTTGGAATATAATATATTTCTAAAACTTAATCATTATTTATGGAATTAACTATGTGACCCTGAGGTCCTTACAATCATTTATAAACAATATAAAATATTTATTTCATAGATGTATGGAAATAAAATCCTCTTGAAATGCATCAGTTCTACTCAAGGTAATAATGAGACTGGAGTGATTTCTATCAAACATACTCATATCTCTATAAAACTATTTCCACCATAAGATATATCATATGTTCTATATGTATACCTATATGATTATGTTTTCCATGATATTGAGGGACTACTATATATGGAACATTTCTATCTATTTAAAGCCACTTATTACTTCGTTGTTATCCAAAAACACTGCCCTAGATGATTAATACATTACATGTCATTCATCATTCTGATGTGTACCTAATATTTTACTCATCTATGAAATTAATCTCATAATATTATACACAAATATGAATGTACATGAATTTATTTTGTCTAATTCAATGAAGGGAAAGTGAATCATTTTTTCAGAGGAATTGAAAAAAAACAATCTTTATTGTGCTCCTACTGGGGACATAATCAACTATATACTCAACCACCCATTTATTTTATATGTTAACTTGTCAGTTGTGTAAGTAGGGTATCAATTTATTAAGGATATCATGATAGGTATATATCCAACCTTAGGTGATATGTATTGATATTATCAATACACCCTTATGTATATCAATGACGATGTGACATTCCACAATATATTCATTAATGTATCAATCCACGAAATATGATTGTACTTATTACAAAATTAATCTATTATTCATATCTAAAAATAAAAAAAAATTGTATAGATAAGAAGAATCTATTCAAGATAAACATTACGTATCAATAGAATCAATAATACTTCACAATGATCACCTATTATGGATAAATCAATGTTATACTTGGAGGGATTATTATTATTTTCCTATTAATATGATTACAATATTATCACACATTAAATAATTATTATGGTATATTTAATTTATTATAATATCATTAAACTCTTAAAATTTTTAAATACAATCCCTCATGTTTCTTACACCCAGAGTTTATACACCCCCATGTGTTATTGCTATAAAAATGATTTCATTAATAGGTTTTCTATATATCTTTTTCTAACCACCATGCTAGTCATTATATAACAACCCTCAATGATCAATCATAATATATGGTATTTTGAATGGTTATACATTGACCATGGGTGTTATTAGGGTTTTATGTCATGAGAAATATCCCCATTGTAGTTATCATATAACACAATTTCCAATGTAATTCTAGAGACAACCCTATGTTCAATAATGAATGTATTAATCCAAAATACTTCTTTCACACATATGATGTAGTGATGTACATAGTATCTATTTTCAAATTAATTATATTGGCTTGTTTGTAACTATTATAGATAATAGAATCACCTTTTAAGAAAATATTTAATCCATATTGAGAATTCATATCATCATATTTGGACTAAAAACTAGCATTTGTGTTATTCTTTACACAAAATTAATGCATTTATCTAATGAAAAAAGAATATATGTATTCATTCAGAATAACTTAAGAATGTTATTCAAATAAATATAGTGACTTTAACTAGGATTGGATTGGTATCTACTTGTTATGATCAATGCCTAAGAGAAATTATTTCAAGTACAAAATAAGGAATACGTGATAGATCCAATGGATGATTAATAAATAATACTACCAATGATTTATAAAACTATAGAATAATCCTAAATCTTATGAGGATTAATTCCATGAAGCCCTGGTAAACACCCATTCTTGAAGGTATTCATGAAAAAGAACTTTATCACTTTATAGATACATTTTTTTTCATTTGGTCCAAGAAAATGTATAGATTTATCTTTATTGATCCTGATATGCAATATGTATAAAGATTAAACCATTTTAATAATTGATAAATACTAACCCTTCCCTATCTTCAACATGTAATGTATTTGAATATAAAATTTGATATGTTGTATTTCATCAATAGAAAATATCATAAAAACCACTTTACTCCAACGAACACTCTTATGTACATTGGAGTCATCCATGTGTTATTTGAAAACAAACTCTTGTATTTCCTTAAAAAAGTAAATAATGTAAGCTCAAGAAGATTTATTTATATCATAAATGGACCATTAAAACTTGGAATCCTTATAAGGCTCATTTAAAACATTAGAACCATTATTTTTATCATATTGACATCTTCTGCAAAATACTTGTTATGGAATGCAATTTTGAAATCCATTTCATATATCAAAAAAATATTATGATGTTATGGAGAGAAAAATGTGAGTGTAATTTTCCATCGTAATAGTTGACTAGGATTATTCATTGTCAATACCAAGAATTTGGATATAATTATTTTATATCAGGAGTTAATTATAGGTAGACACTCTACCATTGATGTTAATTTTTTGGAGGAAAAGCCACTTCAACATTATTGGTCTTTTCCCATCAGGTAAATCCTTTCATTACAAAATATTGGTAAAATACATTGAGTCTATCTCATATTCAATGTCTTTTAACAATTTCCTAGAATCAATATTCTCATTTTATTCTTGGTATATTGTCGGTTTGTCACATATGAACAATCCCTCATCATCATTCTCTATGTGAAATCTGTGTCTGGGTAAATCTTGATAAATCCTACCAGATAACCATGGCATATATGAAACATGAATTGTTTCTTAATACAAAAAAATTGTGTAACCTGATAAACATTCATCTCAGAAAAACGTCCTATTTTTGTCATGAAAATCCTTAAGTTCAACTTTCCTCTCCCTAACACCTCTATTCATGAATTACTTATAAAGGAAAACTCTACATTTCTCTACATGTCTTTGTGTAACAAAATATTATAAAAGTAATAAAACAAAAAAAATTCAGGAAATGAATAAAATAACCACTTACTAGTAATGTTTATAATAATCCAATCTTAATATTAATGCAACAAATCACTAAATTTTCATAAAATATATTTCATGTTGTTTCAATTTCCATGTTTCATATTGTCAATTTATGCCTTTTTATAAGGAATGTTGTTGAGTAGAAATGTAATAATATGTAGAGTATAATACCCTAATTAAATAGGATAGGCACACATATTCATCCTTATTTTAACCATCTCTAACAACTTAAAATTGCTCCATTTGGTCACTCTACTCTATTACGGAGTTCCATGAGGTGTGAGTTGTGAAAACATTCCAAAATATCTCAAATGATTTATAAATTTATATATTACGTATTCAAAACCCAAATATGGTCATATAATCTCAATACTCATGGGTAGTTAATAATATAATTTTTTATAAAACATCTTTAACTTTCAAAAAATTTCAAACTTTTGTTTCATTAGAAACACAAAACCATACTGACTATATTCATTGGTAAAATTAATTAATTACCTAAAACAACAATTTTATTGGGTACACATTGGTCCAAATTAATAATAATGTTTGAGATATAATAGTCCACTAGGCCTCTCATATTTTCTATGAAAAAGGCATATTTGTGATTTTTCCATTAAATAATATTACCATATAACAAATGATTCATAATATTGTGAGTAAAACAATCCAACTCTATTGATTCCTTGAACATGTTTTTCATTTTATTTTTCTTATGTGAAAAAGCCAAATGTTGGTGGGATTCAAATCAACCCTGAACATATAGTTAAGAATATTATAAATAGTATTATCAATATTTAAAATGTACAAACCATTAAAAATACTAGTCATATATAAAATTTTATCATATATATAGAATGACAGAAATACATAACATAAAATGAAAATCCCTTTTTCTTACTAATGATAAATAATAAAATTTTCTATTTATGGAAGGATAATCAATATAGTTTACCTTGTATATGATCAATTCAATATGTAGAATTAGATCATATGTGTTCTATTATAATTTAGAAACTATTTATATGTACTGAAACTAATAACTACTTTAACATTAATTTATTTATTTATATCTCTGAGTCATCAATTTGAAGAAACAATCTGTGACACACACTCAGTGTCCAATACCCATTAGTCAGAGAGGGTGGAATTAATTTATATAATATTCATATTCAAGGAAACTAAATGTATCTCCTTATGAACAATTCATATTACATGATTCCAATGTATTATTTTTTTTATCAATCACACCTATTAATGATCTCAATATGAATAGTATTATGTATTCCATAATTTATGAAACCTAAAAATGGGTGAGCATCATGTTTTATATCTTTTAATTAAGGATATTAAATAATAGTAATTATACAAAATTTAATTTATTTTTTTCTAGGAATTATACAAAAATAAAATTTCTTTCTATGAAAGGAACACAGTAACAGATTTTCATGTATAATATTAACCCAATTAGTTTAATTATGTCATATGTAAGGAATTATAATAAATAAATACTTCTAAATTTTTTACATGAAGATCATATTCACCCTTTATTAATTCCATCATATATTTTTGTCTGTGTTTGTTCAGAAAAATCGGTGACATACACCTGGTATCTAATAACCATGGGCCAGAGTAGGTTGAATTATTTTATTTTATATTAATATTAAATGACAATAAATGTTAATCCATGTGGACAATTATCACCCCTACATTCTAATATTTTATTTTTTCATATGTTATAACTATTAATTGTCTCAATATGATTAATTTTATTTATGTAATAACCTATAAAATAGACATATAAATGGAGAAGGATCATGTTTTATATATATCATCAATATGTACATTTAGTGATAGTGATCATACTAAAATTGATGAACCTTAACATCATATTCATTTAGTAATTTGAGATTCAAATTTCACAATGTCTTACACAATTTTTTTCAATTAAACAATCTATTATTATTTAGGTAGGGTATCATTCCAATAATAATATTTATGATTATTATAATGTTAACTGACTGAATAGCCCAAAGGCTGAACTTTTTATTGATTTTGGATAAGCCCCTTTTAAGGGTAAAGGGGGGAAACCAAGACTTCAAGGACATAGGGACATCAACAAAATTCAAAAAAACAAGAGGATTGAAACCAAGAATAAGACTACAAAAAAGTGCCTCACCCACTATTAATATCATTAAGGCACGCCTCCTCCAAAGCATGGCTGCATAGCAAGCTGTACTGTGCAAGAATGCATGTGCCTGGTACCGATGGCTGTTCCATACCCTCTCAATCTTCCAAATCTGAAAATTCATGCCTGGAGAAGACGACCAGCTCAAACCTCTTCTGAAGCAAAACCTTGTACCTTGTCTGGGTTCCCCAAAAGTCCATCCATTTCTCCTCCAACAATAGAATCAGAATAACTAGAACAACGCTTTCACATCCAATTACATTCATCCCACACAACAAAACCACAAACTCAATGCAATCAACACAATCAACAAGAGACACAAGATCCATTAAGAGAAGACATGTAAGAATACCGCAGGACCGCCAGAATCCCGATCCAAGAGGACCTCCCCCCTCCACACCATTCTGAGGCCGATGCCGAACCACAACCACCGAAGACGAGCAAAGATCCGAGATGTCGTCATGCCTTTGTCCGCCCAGATCGGAAGAAACACCCACTGAAAATGCCCACTGAGTGTGGCAGGATGAAGCCTCGCTAGAGCAGCTGAAGACAGACCGTAGCAACGCCCGCCAAATCGAGACGTCGTCGCCCGACGAGCTCCTCCGACCACCCAGATCTGAAACAGACCCTCCGAAGCCTTGCATCATGAAGAACGACGAAAATGAGGCCTCACCAGAGCTGACGAAGAAAGAAAGCACCATAGTGAACTAATATCATGGGGACATACATTATGGGAAATTGGTGACCATAAATCCCATTAAGGGACAATCAAATGAAATAGAACAATAATGATCTTGATGGATAATAAATCATTCATAATATGAGAGAATTCACATATGTAAATTATATAGAACACACAAATGTGTATACATAATAACATTTAGACAATACTTAGTATATCGCCAATTCATAGCACCAAGCTTTAATAAAACATAATTACTGAAGATAATCACCAAGGTATCATAAAACATGTCAAATATAGAAGTTAATTAACTACCAAAATCATTGGAGATACATTAGAGTGCACCCTTAATATTTTGTAATTCATGTGGGGCAGAAATATCATAAAAACGTTTCATTAATAACCCATGGATAATATATAACATTTTTCATAAAAAAAATATTGAATATATTAGTGTTTAATGAATTGAACATTAATTAATTTTCATCCCATGTAAAGGGAATGTGAGATTCATACATACTAATCCCAAAATAAATATATTATTTTTTAATATTGGTGAATAATCATGGATAAAAAATGGGTTTGAGTATTCAGTCTATACAAATATTTAATATAAAAGTGGGAAATTAAATAAATAAATTATACACCATGATGATAAACAAAATGGTTCAAATAAAGGAAATAATGAGGGAGAGTGAAGTCCTTAAATTAGTAAAACATTATTTTGGTAGTTATGGGATAAATTTGATTTTATGGAATGAAATTATTTCATCATTTTTAAGGATTTCTACAAAGAGTAACATGATTGGAAAAGAAGAAGATAAGAATTCCCTTACATTAAATACCTCATTATTTAAATTTTTTTCCCTTATCAACAATAAAATTAGTTTTATAAAATAAAAAAAAGTATAGTGAAATATGTTTATTTTATCACTATTTATCAATTATAATAATTTAATTTTGTTTATATATTTTGATATTAAAAGGTGAAGTGTTTTAATTTTATTTCCCCTTTAAATTTATTATCCTTCTTCAATTTAATTATTCTTCTTAATTTATATTTATACACTATTAAACATAACTAATTAGGATTATAAATAAATATATATAGGTATATTATATATATAATAATTTATTATAAAAAACTATAAAAAAAATTATATTTAGGGAGTTGGAAATGTCCTTGTGGTTTGTTTGTAACATCCCATCTAAATAAAGAACACGAAATTTTTCATATTTATTAATATTTTTGAACTAAATATTAATTCTACTTTAAATGGGACACTATGTTCAATGGTATACCTGATACTCAACAATGGGTTTTTTTGAAATCTTACGCTGCACACTAATAATATAATATTATTACTTTAAATGGTAGTTAACACCTAGTCATTATAATAGCGGGAATGAACAGAACTTACTATAAAATGATTATATATGTTTTTTAAATGTTTTTACATTTATCCAATAAAATTTAGAGTCTTAAAATGTGAATAAATCTAATTTTAAACATAATTTACTTTAATGGGTTGATTAACCACCTTTTAATGGGGAACCCTATTTAAATCTCATTTTAGTCACTTTTATATGTTCCATTTGAGAAAATAAAATTTTTATTTAGAATCGGGACATCAAAAATTACTTTCGGTAAATTTTTTGGTATTAATCTAATAATATTCATTTTTTTATGAATAGTGAGAAATAATGTATTTTAATTCAAAACTGCCTTTTAATCTAATTTATTTATATGGTTAGATTATATTTTAAATTGTTTTTGAAGTGTAATTAGATTATATTTTTACTCTTTAATTCAATTTTGGTCATTGGAATTAATTTTACTTTGAAATTATACATAAACAAGTGTTAGTCTTTTGATATTTATTATTTCTTAAAAACACGCTATTTGTTTTGACAACGGGAATTAATTTTAAATTAATTAATACAACTTCTAAGTTTTGAATTTTGTAAAATAGACATCATTTTTGAATTTGTAATATCAAATATAACATAGGCTGAATTTTTGGTATTTTTCTGAAAAACTTCAATTTTTGATGAATAGTGAAACCACTAAATAGTAGTTAAAAATCCAAATTTTTCATTTAAATGAAATTTTACAACTTATATTAATTTAATTTTGAAAATATGAGATACATTGTTGTTAATAGTAAGTAAAACGCACTTCAATAAGATGAAAATAATTTTGGGTGAATAGTAAATTTTGAATTTTATTTACTACGGTTAAAGGTAATAAGGTAATTTAAGGTAAAAGGAATATTATAATAATACAAAATTACCTTAACATTTGTCCTAACCTTATTGGATGATTCGTGTCCGACCATGGACATCCTTGGGTCAATTTTGGGACCCAATGGACCTACATAAGAATGATAGTGACACTTTATTTTAATTAACTTAAAGTAAAGACAAAAATGACATTAACAAATATCTTTTAGTATATCAATTTTAAATGGAGATATATAAGTTATATTTTAGACTATAAATAATCATTAGAGATATAAATTACTTTCCTACATTATGGAAAAAAAATTTAATTTTTAGACATCAAATAAATAAAATTATTTATGACACAATAATGATGAAGTATTTACCTCATTAATAAATGATTTAAATAAATATGATTATTAATATTAAAATAATATCCAAAACCTGTCCAATTATTATTGGATGATTTTATTTCGACCATGATTCAAATTATATTTTACTTTAATTAGTTTTGTATATTTAGAAACCGAATATCACCATATAATAAAATAATATTTTCACACATTTCTAAAGAGCCCCTCCTCCCCCTTATAAAAGGAAACCACCCATTACACACACCTCTCAAGCCCCTTGGATCATCCAACCATTGCCAAAATAATATCTCAAGATCCCCCTATTACTTATATAAGCCTAACTTTAGGTAGAATTCACTTCAAGAAGTCCTTTTGGTTCAAACTAAAGAAAGTTACCCAAATTTAAGGTAATGCTTTCTCTTAAATTATTTTGTTTTATTTTGATTTATTTTATTTCTCCAACACCCTAAAAACTTTTTATTACTTTATTTTATAACAACACAAATATCCTCAATATAATATAATTTTTTTATGTGAAGTATTCGAGCTACACTTACACACACTTCCATCTAATGGGTGTAGAACATACGGTTTCTATGGATGGAAAACTAACACCTAAGGAAACGATGATTGTTAGATTATCTCCTACCACCTCTCATGGTGGACATTGAGAAGGAACATTATTTATATATGATATATATTATTTTTATGTTTTCTTTATGATTTTGTATTTTCCATTTATATCATTATTTTATGGTTTCTATTATAGGTAAAATGTGATAATTTCATTTGAGAAAGTGCGGACTACCGCCCCCTCAAAATGATATGACTCTTTAATGCCTTATGTGGGACATATAAAGGATGGAATTAATGATATTATATATGATATTATACATGAATTATAATATAACTATGTATCATTATGATTTAATTCTATTAAAATACAAAATATAAATGAAAGTAGCGTTTATGAATACGTACGACTTATCGTCTCCATGAACGGTACATTTAATTTCTTATCTCCCAATGTCATGTAATGTTATATATATATATATATACGGGATATATAATATATATATGATATCTAATTCATGTATATCATTCTGGAGATAATGTACTTTTGACCACATGGAAAAACAGTAATTATAACAAGTTCAATTTTGACTCAAGTTACGAACATTGATAAAATATCCATTATGAACTCAAATAAATAACTAATTGTTATATCAAGGTAATAAGTTATATAAATGTAATAATAAACATTAAAAATGTTCTTAATCAAGTAGAAATTAACTTATTTTTATTATTCAGGAAGAACAAGGAACATACAAGACAAGTCGGACTTGAGGTAAGAAGTTTCTTTTCTCACTTTTAATTCTGTGAGATTTCCATTGTTCGCCACTTATTTATTTCATGTGGTGTATTATGTACTTATATTTGATATATATAATCATTATTATTTTTATATTCATGGTATTATGTGATTTATTTTGTGGTTATTAACTTTTGTTCATACGACTCGATTGATTAGAATGAAGTAAGGGTTTTTCGTCTCACTTTTATTCCCGTGAGATTCATGCTATATTGGACACTATTTCCTTTTGTGTGGAGTATGTACTTCCCCTGATTGTATTATTTTTTTAATATAATTTAATTTATTAGTATTTACATATTCATTTTATGATACTTTTTTCAATGGTTGTATGTTTCATAAGTTACAAAATCGGTAAGGGAATTTCGAATTTCAATTTCCACTCATTGGGCTTTACGCATACTTCATTGATTATTTCAATCCAAGATTTTTTGTGGAATCAATATTTACTATTTATGTAGAAATTTCCACTCAAGTTTCTATGGATATAATTTTGATACACATAATCACTCCATTGATGAAATCTCAAGTCATCAATATGAACCTGATTAGAATAATTTTAACAAAATCTTCATTCATTGAGTTAAACATCCAATTCATTGGTGTTGTTTTTACAAGAATATGTGTTAATGTTCTATGATTGATTTACACTAGATATCCATTCATATTGAGTTTATTTATATTTGTCACACATAATTTTTTTATTGATTTATCCTTAACCTAAGGATACGTCTTTATAAGGGATTTCATCTCAACTTACATTCCATTGAGTATTATTTATTGTTATGCACCAATTCAATTTTATATGCTGTATATAATGTAATTTGACATAGTATATCATGAACCCCTTTATTCTCATGATATTATAAAGTTTTTATTACCTGAATTATTTGTATTCAAATGTCTCTCTTTTGGTTAGGAACTCTAACTATACTATCATTTTACATGTTTTAAAGATTTATTATTCTAAATATTTATCATTAATGTCCATGTTTTAAATATGGATTTAGGGATTTATTTATATGGAAATAAAATTTTTAAAATTAAAATTCCTTTTAAATTTTTCAAAGTGGTATGGGGCACTTTGATTCAAAAATCTATTTTTAAACGGCTACTTGACAAATATTGTGACTTTTAAATGTTTTCAAGAAAAAGGAGGATATTTATCTCAAATAGTTTTGATGATTATTTTCATCTATGTAAATATCCTTCATTATTCTTGATTGAGGTTAATCTGTTACAATACAATTTTCCATATTGTATTGAATGAGTTATGGTAGACTGTGGATGTTCTATTTTTATACCATTCATGGCTTGGGGATAATGTATTGACATTTTATATGCTATATTTAATACGAATGCTTATGTTTTGTTTCAAAATTTTCATATGAGAAATGCATTGGACTTAGTAAGTGACGGATGAAGCCCGCTATAGCTCCTCAATGCATCGGTTGGTCTCATGAGAAAACTAGTGTCTTGGCACAAGTCCTTGAAAAAAACTTATTTGTAGTCTTGGAATGAGGCCTTGACTATGTGGTTATGATGTCCAGAAATATACATTCCATCATTATAAGATTAGCTATTTATATTTCATGTGGTTATTCTACTAGTAGAATACCCATGACTAAGTTTTATTATGACATTATTTACATAGCTCATATTCCTGCCATAAAGTTTTTATGATAATTATTTGTAAAGGCATATGTTTTAAATTATTACCCATGCCTAATGTTTATGCTATCTTCCACTGTATTGCTTACTCTTACTGAGCGTTTGAGCTCACCCCTTTCACATGTTTTATTTTCCAAGGATATGAAGAACTTAGTTATGAGTGACCTGCAGGAACAATATTAGAAGCTTTGATATTTCTAATGGAATAAATTATTGTTGTTTTTCTTTTCAAGTTTTAGTGTTGAACTTAGGTATGTATCTTGTTTCCAAGACTACTAAACTAATCAGTCCTTCCAGACCTAATATTTTGTGATCATGCCAATGTATTAAAATAATGCACCAGCTCCTAGATTCTGGGGTCGTGGCGTTACAGTTGGTATCAGATGAAGTTTAGTACAAACCATGGAAACTAGATTAAGATAAACTATAATTAGGGCACATTACACTAAGATACACCTTGATGATTAGTATAGAAGAAATTCCTATAATTTTAGTAATGTAGAGATTTTGTGTATTTTCCAAGCAATACATCCCTGTCTAGATACAAGAAGGTAGAGACTACTCTGGAACAGATGTACCTAGGAGTGAAAACTCCAACAAGGAGTTTCGGGCTTGACCCAGGGTATCTTGGTACACAAAATGGGCCTTTCTGCACTCTTGGTTACGACACTCCCGGGGGATATTATTAAGATAATTTACATTCTCTTTACAAACCGATTGGAAGGATTTTAATATAAAATGATAATAAATAACCTTGGTTAATCCTAAGGTTTTTAAAATTGAAAATAAGGTGTCATGATATTCTCTAAATGATTTTATGACTATTATTACTCACACAATGTTTTCTGCTTTTAGTCAATGGATGGATTCCAAGGAAGTCATAGTGACTTTGATCATGATGTAAAAGGTTTGAATGGTCGTGGAAATGAGAAAAAAAAATGGGATTTTGATAGGTGTAAAAGATATCGTGTTCATGTCGAATCAGTTTTCAAAAAATATGCTCAACAAAATATATATTAACCAACTCCCAGACTCAACAAGGAAGAGAAAAGTGGTGAATGATAAGAGCTCAAGCAGTGAAGACCATGGAGAAAAGAAAGCTCATTTTACATCATGCAGGAAATGTGGAAGGAGACACCTAGGAAGGTGTCTTAATGGAAAAATTAAATGATTTATGTTTGGGAAATAAGGACATAAAGTAAATATTTCCCTAAGGAAAAATGAAGAGTACTATGGATGAAAATGAAAATGGTCTTAAGAATCCATTTATAGTCATTTTCCATAAACGTAGGGGACATGGGCATTACCCGAGTGAATTCCCTATTCTATAGGATATCCTCTTGGTCATGGAAGAATCTATGTTGAAATAAATGGATAGAGAAATGTTTAAAAAGTATTAGTTATCTTTTTTGATGGGATTACTTTGGAAGACTTTTTCCTGTATTTGTAACCCTGCAGTTTGTCACGTGAAAATAATATTCGAGGAATTCTTATCTTTTCTCTTGTGGATATAGTTATAAATAACCATTTGGTTTTACATGATCATTGAGTTTGTGGAAATTACAAGTTATTAAATTTTGGAATGAAAATTCAAGGTATGAGATAACATTTGTGATGAAATTATGCTATAGTTATTTTGAGGAATCTATCTCATTTTTTGGAATATTATAAAATTATACATTTTTTTGAAAAAGGACAACACGTAGATAGTGTGACAACCCGTCACGTCGTACAAAGCTGCGGGAATCGATCCCACATCCATAGTGCGAGTGGATTTATCACATACCACTGGACTACGTGAAGTCTATAGTTAGTGTGACTAATTCTATTTAGTTAAATTATTTTATTGATCAATAATAAGTTAAATTGGGATATTATTTCTTATCAAATTGATATCCTTAGTATAATAAAATGATTTCTTGATTAAGTGATAAATTTTATTTTGGAAGATGTTCGCTCTGTTGGGAACACTATATACCTAAATAAAATAGAATACTATAGGATTTCATTTGGGGAGTAATGGGGGAGTTTTATCTATATTTTGGGTTATTTATGGAAATGATTATCCTATCATAGAGAATATGTGATTAGGTTAATTAATTTTGAGTATGTGCCTTTAAGGGTAGTCGATTTCATTTGGAGATACAATTTAACGTGGAAGACTACATAACCAAATTCTTCTATGTTTTGGGTTTCAATATTATTTTGGATTATATTGAAGGATTTTAAAGACAATTGTTTATTTAATGGTATTTATTTAACTTTTGGGTATTGTTGGTTTAATTTTATAAATTAAGATTAGTATTTCTTTCTCTAATGGATTATCATTTTTGGGGATCATCTGATCTTGTACTAACCATTTTGGTGGTGGTTAATCTCTAAAGACAAGGTAAATATATTTTTTATCCTTTGTGGATCATGTGATTCTATAGAAGTTGATTCTAGCTCTTTCGGTGTGACCAAGTCATCTTGAATACTCATAGTTTGAAAAAAAAGATGAGTTGGTGGTAGAAATTTATTAAAAGATGAGTAAGTATATATCTTTATGCTCTTAGTCAATATCATAAATAAATTCCTCAACTTTATGAATAGTAACTTAAAACAAAAAAAAATTATCCGTTTACTTTTCCTACTAGGAAACTAATGACTGTTTATCCCATCACAAGTTTGTGGTTTTCTTGATGTTAACTTTCTCCTGATCATGTTTTCAATCCCTCTCCTTTAGAACATGACACTTAGTTTGTCTTAAATATCCATGTTTTCCTACATGAAATCCTTGTATGGGTTATCTCGGGTGACCTTTGTACTTTTCTTTCTTTCTTTTAAAGTGAAAGTTTTACTGACTCTTTTCCGATGTGGAACTTTTAATGAAGTTTCCAAGCCCAGTTTTAAAATTGAAAGGACACAATTCCTAAAACAGGGGAAGGATATAACATCCCTGGTAAATAAAGAACATGACATTTTTCATATTTAATAATACTTGTGAACTAAATATTAATTCTACTTTAAAGGGGACACTATGTTCGATGATATACCCGATACACAACAAAGGGTTTCTTTGAAATCTTACGATGCACACTAATAATATAATATTATTATTTTAAATGGTAGTTAACACCTAGCTGTTGTAATGGAAGGAATGAACAGAACTAACTGAAAAATTATTATATATGTTTGTTAAATGTTTTTACATTTATCCAATAAAAGTTAGAGGCTTAGAATGTGAATGAATCTAATTTTAAACATAATTTACTTTAAAAGGTTGATTTACCGCCTTTTAATAGAGTAACCTCATTAAATCTAGTTTTAGTCACTTTTATATTTTCCATTCTACTAAATAAAATTCTTCTTTAGAATCGGGACATCAAAATTTACTTTGGATAAATTTTTGGTATTTTTCTAATAATATTCATTTTTTATGAATAGTGAGAAATAATGTATTTTAATTCAAAATTGCCTTTTAATATAATTTATTTATATGGTTATATTATATTATATATTGGTTTTGAAGTGTAATTAGATTATATTTTTACCCTTTAATCCAATGTTGGTCATTAGAATTAATTTCACATTAAAATTATACATAAACAAGTGTCAATCTTTTGATAGTTACTGTTTCTTAAAAACACGCTATTTGTTTTGACAACGAGAATTAATTTTAAATTAATTAATCCAACTTATAAATTTTGAATATGGTAATATAGACATCATTTTTGAATTTGGAATATCAAATATATCTTAGGCTGAATTTTTGGTATTTTTCTAAAAAACATCAATTTTTGATGAATAGTGAAACCACTAAATAGTAGTTAAAAATCTGACTTTTTTATTTAAATGAAAATTTACCACTTCTATGAATTGAATTTTTAAAATAATAGATACATTTTTGTTATTAGTAAGTAAAATGTGCTACAATAATATGTAAACAATTTTTGGTGAATAGTAACATTTGACTTTTATTTACCACGGTTAACGGTAAATAGGGTAATTCAGGGTAAAAGGAATATTACAATAATAAAAAATTACCTTAAAACTTTTCCTAACCTTATTGGATGAGTCATGGACGACCATGTAAATCCTTGGGTAAATTTTAGGACCCCATAGAGCCACTTAAGAATGATAATGACACTTTATTTTAATTAACTTAAAGTAAAGACAAAAATGACATTAAGAAATATCTTTTAGTATATCAATTTTTACATAGGTTATATAAGTCATAGTTTCAACTATAAATAACCATTGGAAATATAAAAATATTTCCTACATTATGGTAATTTTTTTATAATTTTTAGACGTCAAATAAATTAAATTATTTATGACACAATAATGATGTAGTAATTACCTAATTAATAATGGATTTAAATAAATATGATTATTAATATTAAAATAATATCCAAAACCTGTTCAATTCATATTGTATGATTTTATTTAGACCACGAGTCATCTTATATTCTACTTTAATTAGTTTTGGACCTTTAAAAACTGAATATAACTATATAATAAAATAATATTTTCACACTTTCCTAAAGTGGCCCTCCTCTCCCCTTGTAAAAGGACACCACTTCTAACCCATTCCACACACCTCTCAAGCCCATTGGCTCGTCCAAACACTAAAAAAATAATATCTAAAGATCCCCCTATTCGTTCCAGAAGCCTCACCTTATGCATAAGGCATTTCAAGAAGTCCTTTTGGTTCAAACCAAAAGAAGTTACCCAAATTAAAGGTAATGCTTTCTCTTAAATTCTTTTGTTTTATTTTTTTATTTTACTTCTCCAACCCCCTAAAAACTTTTTATTACTTTCTTTTATAACAACACCAGTATCCTAAATATACTAGGATGTTTTTATGTGATGTATTCGAACTACACTTACACACACCTCCATCTAATGGGTGAAGAACATATTGTTTCTGTGGATGACAAACTAACACCTCACGAAACAATGATTGTTCGATTATCTCCTACTGCCTCTCATGGTGGACCTTAATATGGAACTGTATTTACATATGATATATATATTATGTTTATGGTTTCTTTATGCTTCGGTATTTTCCATTTATATCATTATTTTATGGTTTCCATTATGGGTAAAACGCGATAATTTCATTTGAGGTAGTGCGGACTACCGCCCCCTAAAAATGGCATGACTCGTTAATACCATATGTGGGACATATAAAGGATGTAATTAATGATATTATATATTATATTATACAGGAATTATAATATACCTATATATAATTATTTTTTCATTACATTAAAATACAAAATATAAATGAAAGTAGTGTTCATGCGTACGTACAACTTACCGTCTCCATAAATGGTACATTTTATTTCTTATCTCCAAATGTTATGTAATGTTATAAATAGATATATATATATATAATGGATATAAAATATATATATATATATATGATATATAAATTATATATATCATTCTAGAGATAATGTACTTTTGACCACATGGAAAAATAGTAATTATAAAGTGTTCATTTTTTAATCAAGTTCCAAACATCGATAAAATATCCATTATGACCTCAAATAAGTAAATAATTGTTATAGAAAGGTAATAAGTTATATAAAAGTAATAATAAACAAGAAAAATATTCTTAATCAAGTATAAATTAACTTAAGTTTATTATTCAGTAAGAACAAGTAACATATAAGACAAGTCATACTGAAGGTAAGGGGTTTCTTATCTCACTTTTAATACCGTGCGATTTCCATTGTTCGCCACTTATTTATTACATGTGTTTTATTTTGTACATAAATTTTATATATATTATCATGATTATATTTATATTCATGGTATTATATGATTCATTTGGTGGTTATTAACTTTTGTTCATACGACTCGGTTGATTACAACGAAGTAAGGGTTTTTCATCTCACTTTTATTCTCGTGTGATTCATTTTATATTGGCCACTATTTTCTTTTGTGTGAAGTATGTACTTCCCCTGATTGTATTCTTTTTATAATATGATTTAATGTATGGGTATTTAAATCTTCATTGATGATACTTCTTTTATGTGGTGTATGTTTCATAAGTTACCAAATCAGTAAGGGAATTTCGAATTTCAATTTCTACTCATTGGGATTTACACATACTTCATAGATTATTTTACTCCAAGATTATGTGTGGAATCAATAGTTATTATTTATGTAGTAATTTCCCCTCACCTTTCTGTGGATATAATTTTTATACACATAATCACTCCATTGATAAATTCTCAAGTCATCAATATGAACCTGATAATAATAATTTTAACTCAATCTCTATTCATTGAGTTAAACATCCAATTCATTGGTGTTGTTTTTACAAGAATATGTGTGAATTTTCTCTGATTTATTTACACTAAATATCCATTAATATTGAGTTTATTTATATTTTTCACACATAATTTTGTTATTGATTTATCCTTAACCGAAGGATACGGTCTATATAAGGAATTTCATCTCAACTTACATTCCATTGAGTCTTCTTTGTTGTTATGCACCAATTCACTTTTATATGGTGTATATAATGTACATTGACATATTATATCATGAATCCATTTATTCTTATGATTTTTTAGTGTTTTTATTACCTCAATTATTTGTATTCAAGTGTCTCTCTTTTGGATAAGAACTCGAACTAAAATATCATTTTAAATGTTTTAAAGATTTATTATTCTAAATCTTTATCATTAATGTCCATGTTTTAAAAATGGTTTTAAGGATTTATTTTTATGGACATTTAAGTTTTAAAATTAAAATTCATTTTAAATGTTTCAAATTGGTATGGGAAACATTAATTCAAAAATCTATTTTTAAACGTCTTATTGACAAATAGTGTGACTTTGAAATGTTTTCAAGAAAAAGGGGTATATTTCTCTCAAATAATCTTGATGATTATTTTAATCTATGTCAATATCCTTTATTATTCTCAATTGAGGTTAATCTGCTATAATATAATCTTCCATATTGTATTGAATGAGTTATGGTTGACTATGGATGTGCAATTTTTATACCATTTATGATTTGTGGATAAAGTATTGACATTTCGTATGCTAGATTTAATACGAATGTTTATGTTATGTTTCAAACTTTTCATATGTAGAATGAATTGGACTTAGTACGTGACAGGTGAAGCCTGCTATAGCTCTTCGATGCATCGGTACGTCTCATGAGACAAACAAGTGTCTTGGCACAAGGCCTTGACAAAATCTTATATGTAGTCTTGGCATGAGGCCTTGACTATGCGGTTATGATTTCTGGAATTATGCATTCCATCATTATGAGATTATCTATTTATATTTCATGTGGTTATTCAACTAGTAGAATACCTATGATTATGTTTTATTATGGCATTATTTACTCAGCTCATATTCCTTCCATAAAGTGTTCCTGTTAATTATTTGCAAAGGCATGTGTTTTAAATTATTCACCATGCCTAATGTTTATGTTATCTTCTGTTGTATTTATTACTCTTATTGAGCGTTTGATCTCACCCCTTTCTCATGTTTTATTTTTCCATTATATGAAGAAGTTAGTTATGAGTAACTTGCAGGAATAATCTTGGAATCTAGTATGTTTCTAATGGAATAAATTAGTGTTGTTTTTCATTTCAAGTTGTAGTGTTGAACATGTGTATGTAACTTGTTTACATGACTACTAAACTGATCGTTATTTTGGGACATGATATTTTGTGATCATGACAATGTATTAAAATAATGCATTGGATCTTGGCATCTAGGGTCGGGGCATTACATGGTTCATCGGCCATTGATCATGCATTGTCAAGAATCGGGAATAGAGTTGTATGAAAAAATGTCATAAATTAAATAATTTTAGAATGTTATTATAATTAATATGATGTTATCATTATAAATATTTGACCCTAGAGGATTTGGATTTTACAGTAATAGAAAAAAATAGGAGGAGTAGTTGAAAATGAGAGATGAGTTATTATAAAGTAACTCTTTTATCAGTGTTTCTTCAATCGTACTGCACTAAACACCATTGAAACTTGGAGTTGGTTTTTATTATAAAATCCTCATGTATTTTTAGGGGATTTAGAGAGATATTAATTGTATAGTATTGGATTTATTAAATTATGGATGAGTTATTTTCCAAGGGGAGGGATAGAGGTTATCTAGACTTTAGGATGGGGAACTTATTGAATAAATATTGAATAATATATTACATCCAAGGTAAAATTTTTAATAATGATTTTTTCTAACATAGATTCATATATCAATTTAATATAATGGTTGTACAAATTCAAACCCCTTTATAATCCAAATTAAATATTTTATTAAAAATGAATTTGGTAAAAATGAAAAATTTATATTTTAATGAAATAATTTTCACATTAGACTTTTGAAAATTATATTCAAGTTTTGAAATTATGATTTCTATTTTTAAATGATCAATTTATGTTATTAAAATTATTTTATGAAAAGATAACATTTTAAAATTTATTAATTCATTATTCAATGATCATTATGTCATAAAACATGAGTTATTTCAAAAACAATATGTTTATTATTCATGTAAAATTTTAAATATTTTATAAAATTACAAAAAAACACACTTGGAATTATACAACATTATAATTCTAAATAACACAATTATTTTATAAAATAATTTTATAACATATGTAATTATATTTATTTATATAAAAATTATGAATTTTGTGAAATATATACAATAAATTTTATTAAAAATAATTTAAATATTTCTAATCATGATATATATTTTACAGTGTAATAAAATTTATAATTTCAAAAACAAATCATGTTAAATGTTTCTTATATAACATTTTTGTATTTTGAGGTTAAATTACAACTCCAATGTTCATGTTACTATTCCGAATGGCCATGCTACTATTACAATGTTAATATTAATATTCCAATAGACATGTTATATTTTATAGCTACCCAGATATTATTTTATTAAACATTATATATAAATCCTCTAAATGATCTATATTTTCATTTTAAAAAAATGAGATTTGTTTACAGTCATTATATTTTTATTCTATAGTATTATTCATTGGTGAGATTATTCTGGATGATTAGGGAGATACATATATTATAATTGGAGTTTTTATATTTTTATTTTCCCCCGTAATAATTAATTTCATTTTAATGGGTTTCATTGTGGACTATTATAATGATTTATTAATGAAATGGAGATTTTTTATTTCACATTGTGATGTTTTTGTATAATAAAATATAAAAAAAATTAGGAAACAAATGTCACAAAAAATTTATGAGTTGTTACATTCTTCCATCATATATAAAATTTTCAGCCAAAATTTAAACTCATATTCTTAGTTCAGAATAAGTGAGTGTATTTTTGAATCATTTTTACTAATGGTCACCATGTCACCTCTACATACTTATGGTTACTCCACTATACTTTTATAAGGTGAGATGCCTGATTTGATAGAAATTTTCATCTATGGAATAATATATTAAATGGATGGTCCTCATAAGAGATATTGTTCTACAGTTCTTCCACCTCATGATTTAGTACATATGAGGGATTGGGTGTGTACATCCTCTACCATGTTACGTGGGACACAACATTAACATGATCCATGTTTGGTGAAACTTCTAGCTTATAGGCCAATTCTCCCGTGAAATCAATGATCTAAATTGGTCCAATGTATTTATGTATAATAATTCCTTTCTTTCCAAACCCCATAACTATCTTTCATTGTGATATTTGAATAATTTTTTTCTCAAACATAAAATTATAACCCCCTTAGACAGTTTCCGACATTGCTATTCTCCTGATTCGGAGCATATTTCATATGATGTTGGATGGATTAAAACTTCTCAAACAACTCCTTCACATGTATCGAGTAAAATTATCTTTCATTTTCCAAATTCAACCAAACAAGTAAGATATTTATGTCACTCCCCTTATAGTGATTCATAAGTATCCATTTGAATACTCATGTAGTAGATTTTTTGTATGATAAATAAAATATTTCGAGATTTTTATCCTATCCACCATCAAATTCTATATATATTTCTTAGTAGGTATTCATTTTTCAGAATAGTCCATCTAGATTAACCATCAGTTCAAGGGTGGTAAGTTATATTAAAATTCAACTCATTATTCAGATCTTACAGAATAATTTTCTATTACTTGAATGTGAACCATAGATCATGATCAAAAATGACTCAATATAGTACCCCATGATGTCTAACTAGTTACTTTAATACTATCATGGATTGTTGGTTAAGAGAGGACTCTTCCAAAAAAAATGTGAATTGGGTAGTCATAGAGACTAAATTCACCACAACCCATATCACATTATTTCCTTTCGATGTCTTTGGGAGACTAGTAACCTTGTCAATGGTGATATCATCCCATTTCCACATGGGTATGGGAAATGGTTTAATCGTCCATTTTGACATATATCTTTTTACATTAACCTACAGGTACACCAATACCCTTTTGTTATACTCAGTGATCACTTAATCCATGTTTTCCCATCCAAAGTCCACTCAATGATTGTGGAATATCTTGGTACATCCAAAAGGATGGAGAAAGATGATCTATTTTAATTTTCCAATATCACATTTGTTTTCTTAGGTGATGAAGAAAAAAAATCTAGTTTAATACCAACCGAAACCATATTCATAGATGTGGGATTTATTATGATTCCCCTCCTTTACAACATTCACATTCCTTTGATGTTCTTGATCATCCCTTTTTTCCTCCTTGATCCTATCTTATATATATTATTAGGAAATAATTTGGGAATGTTTTCACATATTACCTTAAATTTTGTTTTTATGACCAAACTTTTCACATCCAAGAAGATAGGGTCTTTCTAAATATGCTTCATGGATTGATTATAAAGATCTATTATAATAAAGTAGTCATTTACCTTATTTTCCAATCTAGGATGGTAGTGAACAGAGAAATAATAGTTCTTGATTACATCTAACTATATTCATTAAAACTTTTTGTTCTTTTTGTGTGTGAATATATATACATTGAACATTGGTGGTCTGTGTATATATCATATTTTCCCATAATGATAGTTCCTCCTAATATTCATTGAAAATATGACTGCAGTTATCTCCATCTCATGAGTAAGATAGTAAATTTCATTAGGACTTAACTATCATGATTCATCCTAAATCAATTTTTAATATTTCATGATTATACATATATTTCCTTTTATGGATTTATCAATATAAATAAAAAATAAATCTCGTTTAGAAGGTAATATTAGAATAGGTGTAAAAACAAATAATTTCTTCATTTATTGGAATCGATCTTCACACTCCTTTGTCCAGATAAACATAACTTCATTTCACATTAGTGGATTTAGGGGATTAGTATGTCATGAAAATATTTCCATAATCCTTATATAGAATCTTAATAGACCTAGGAATCTATGAATATCAATTTAGTAGTAGGTGGACACTCCTCCATGTCCATTATCTTAGAATGATCAAATATGATTCCAACCCCAGTCATGATGTGCTCCCAAAATGAATCTTTTTATAACCAATACTCTCATTTTTCTATCTACTAAATATATTCTCCTTCCTTATATTTTTTAATATGAACCTTATATAATCTACAATCACCTTGTTAATATTAAAATATATCATAAAATCATCAATAAATACTAGAATTTGTTTTTCATTGTAGTATTTAATGAATCAATTCAAAAATCAATAAATATAGTAGAATCATTTTTCCAACCAGAAGAGAATAAAAACAAACTCATAATTCCCATATCTTATTTAGACGAAAGTCTTTGGGAAAATTGTTTCTTTATCCATTATAGATGACACAAGATAATCAGTAAATATTGGAAAATAATTGAGCTCCATGAAGCAGGTCAAATAAATCATCAATCATTAGAAGATGATATTTTTCATCAATGTGATATCATTTTGTTCTCTACAATCAATTTATAGGCATGTTAATCCCTCTTTCTTTACAAATAGAATTGGCTCTCCCTGATTAGACACACTTGGTCAAAAAATATCCAAAGGATGTTTATGCTACTTAATTAATTATTCTTACTACACATATTCTATTCCATGTTGAATCTATGGCATGGGCCTAGGTATAGTTATAAGTTCAATGGACAACTCAACCTCTCTATATGGAGGATTTATAAGAAACTCTTTAGAAAATTGATAAATTTATTTTAGAATAATTCATAGATTTTCTATCATAATAAAATCCCTTTTTACATTTTCATCACTAAAAATTTCAATAAGAAGGCTATAGTAGGTTCATTTAGAAAGGGTTTATTCTAGGATGTCTCTCCGTTGAAAATAACTCTATGTTATACATTAAAGACCACTGCTATTTCTTTATTTATGTAGTTGATCTTAGAATTATTATAATACCCTAAGACATTATGAAATTTTAAATTTTAAATAGATTTAATTTTGATTCCATATTTCTTTATATGCAACACAATGTTAATCTTATGCTACACACAATAGTGAGATCTCTTGCGTACCCAAAAGGATGAGTTTTACCAAACAAGAATATATTATAAAAATAGTATTATTTTATATCATAATATATAAAATAATAGATAAGTTGGTTATTATTAATATTACTAACTAAATTAAGAAAATATATGGTTGAAATAATTGGTTAAAAAATAATTAAATTTTCATATAAGAACTAATTGAATATAAATAGAGTATTTTTATAAAAACATTATACTTGTAATGTTTTTTTATCATAATAAATTATAATAATTACTATTACTGAGTTATATTAATGTAACATATATTATATATTAAATAAAACATTTTTTTAGATCCGTCCAATAGATTTGGTAAGCCTAAGATAAGAACAAAACCAATATTATGCATAAAAATCAATATTTTCTTAAATGCACTTTTAAAGCCTATTAATAGAAAAAAAAATTAAATATAATTTTGTACACTTTTTAATATATTATTTAAAATAATAAGATTATTATTTAAAATAGTACAGTAAAAATTTACTTTGGTGAAATGTTTTTAATGAGAAGTTACATTTTATGATGAATAGTAAAAAAATACTGCATTTTAGTTCAAAATTATATTTCCCTATATTTTTTATATTGATAAATTATCTTATGATTTGGTTATAAAGAATAATTAGACCAATTATATATCAGCTAATCCAATATTGTTTATTTTAATCAATTTTGCATTAAATTTAGATACAAAAACATAGCAAGCTTTTGGATGTTTTTACATTAAAAACATGCTTTTTCATCCCATCTACGAGATCATAATTAAAAAAAATTCCACTTCTATGAATTATATTTTTTAAAATGGAATTATGTCATTGTAATTAGTATAATATTTTAATTCTAATAATATCAAATTAGTTTTTTACCAATAATAATAGTAAAATTAATTAAAACTAATTACTAATGTTAATGGAAAATCTGATAATTAAGGTTAAAAATAATATTATAAGAACAATAAAATTAACATAATGCTTATCCTAATATTAATGGATGAATTATTATCAACCAAAATCATCTTTGGAGTGATTCTTTGAGATATTAGAGAAACTAAGATGATGATATAGATTTTATAATGTTTTATTCGAGGGAATTTAAAATATGTCTTGCTCATATTTTTATTAAGTATTAAATTATATATATATATATGGTTATTAATAAGTTATATTTGACTATAAATATTCATTATAAATAAAAAAATATCTTCATCCTGATGATTTATTTTTAATTTTTTGGGATGAAATAATTAAATTAAATGTAAGAATAATGATGGCGCTGTAATTGTTTAATTAATGCACATTTAAAATAAATTTGATTAAAAATATTAAAATAAAAATAATTTATATTATTGATTTCATAAAAGAATTTTACAGTTTAACTAGACATATTATGGGTGTATTATAGGTTTTGGCTCGAAGATATAATCAGAAGACTCAGGAGCAAGCAAAGCCCACTCCCAGTAAAATTGTATTAACAAAAAAGTAAGTACATCAATAGGAAAGAAACATGGAATCATCAAAAACACGTGTACACATCACCACGCGCATCAGCAGCAACCAATCCACAACAGAAGGTTGGAGTAAAAAAGAACCATAAAGAACAAGCCTCCTCAATAGAACGCTTGGACAAAGCATCAACAACTTGATTTGCCTCCCTATAAACATGAGTGATAACCAAACAAACCTACTCCACAATCTGAAGACAATTATCCCAGGCAGAAAGCATCCTCTAAAGGAAATTCCTTGAGCAATTTCTTAGAATGTCAACCGCCAAAAGTGAATCAGAATCCATCCATATATTCAGCCACCCATGAAAAGAGGCATACCGGATAACTTTAATCATAGCCCATAATTCCACCTCAATCACCAAACCATTACCTAAAAAGTGGAAGAAACAACCTTTAAGAAAGCCCCTGTAAGAGTGAAAAACACCCCCACAACCCGAAGGCCCCGGTGCACCTGAAGCCGCTCCATCAACATTAACTTTCAGGCACCGAGTGATCGGAGGAATCCACCGGATATGTTTCAACATAATCAGTTTCTTACATATACCAGGAACACCCAAAGATCATAAAACAACCAGATCTGAAACATCATTCCGCATGAATCCAATTCGAGCACGCGTAGCAGCAAACACACCAATATGAAGCTCCTGAATACCAATAGAAATCAATGTAACTCGGTTCTCAAAGATAAGAGCATTACGTGCCCTCCAGATAAAAGAAATCAACACGGAGACTGCAGAGAAAAGCACAGGCTTCACCTGAGAACTACAATCAGCACGATGGATAGAATCCATAAGTTGTCCAAAAATCCCCAGATTCAAATGACATCCAAAAATCCCCTGAAAATAATCCCATAAACCAGATGAAGAGCAACAGGAAATAAATAAGTGATCAACAGTCTCATTAGCAGCAAGACAACGAAAGCAAACAGGTGCAAGAGAAAATCCAGCTTTCTGTATCATCCGCTGTAAAGGAAGTCAACACTTCCAAATCCTCCACAAAAGCAAATAATGCACCAGTGGAATAAAAGCAGAATGAAACACCAGCAACCAAGAAGGAACCACAAGGGGAGCATCACACATGGATCTATAATCTTCCTTAGTGCTAAAAGATCCAGTAAGACTGGGCAACCAAACCAAAGTATCCATCGCAGAATAGTGATAGCGTCCCAACTCCCTTTTCAGAGGATCAGAAAGCAACCCCTGAGCCATAGTATTATTCTGAAAGTCAGTAATAGACAGATCCTTCAATGTAGAAGGAATCATAGTATCATCAGCAATGAAACATGATAACCAAACAATCATCCAGTAATTCAAAGAGAAACTTCGACAAACCACCCATTTAGAGGATTGTGAAAGACTACAATAAGCATGCTTAACTGAGGGTCATATCGAAGAAGGGACATAAAGAGAGTAACCATTTGACAGCTTGGATCCCACTCTATTACACAGAAATTCCAAAGAGAAATCACCAGAAGTCAAAACGGACCAGGTAAACTTTTTAATGAGAGATTCATTAAAGAGCTTAAGGTCCTTAATCCCCATGCCACCCATCTCAACAGGCCCAATGCAATCACTCCAGGCAACCGTAACAAGCTTCCTTTCAAGTATCGAACCAGTCCACATAAAATTCTGCATCTACCTTTGTAAATCCTTAAGAAGAGATCTAGGCCATCTGTATAAAGAAAAAGTATAGACACACATTTAAGTGATCACAGAATTAACAAGACAAACACGCCCTTCCTGAGACATAGATTTACCCTTCCAGGTAGCCATCTGATTAAGCATTTTGAGGTAAATATTTTCTAAATGACATCTTTTCACAGCACCCTAGAAAAGAGGAACCCCAAGATAATTAAAGGGTAGAGTCCCCCTCTTGACCCCAAGCTTCCGGGCAACTCTGTTCTGCTTTGAAGAAATAACCCCTTCTCCAAAAAACACTGAGGATTTCTCCCAACTGATAACCTGACCTAAAACATCATCATAATGCTCAAAGTCTACCTTGATATAACGGATAGTAGACCTATCCGATTTCCCAAACAAAAGAATATCATCCGCATAAAAGAGATGTGATGGAGCAAAAAAGACTTCTGCCAACAGTCATTTGCCGATACAATCCAGCCTGAACAAGATCTGAAAGGAAAATACTCAAATAATCCTCAGCAATAGCAAAAAGAAGGCCAGATAAAGGATCACCTTGTCTCACTCCCCTGGAGAATTTAAAGAAGCCTCAAGGAGAGCAATTCACAAGGATAGATAGCATAGAGCTATGAAGAATGCAGCTAATAAAAGAAATGCAACCATTGGAAAAACCATGCATTCTTAACACCGCAAAAATGAAACTCCATTTCATCATATCAAAAGCCTTTGAAATGTCAACTTTTAGATCCATATTCCCAGACTTCAACTTTCTCCTCATAACATTAACACATTCAGACGCCGTGTACAAACAATTCTAAATGTTCCTTCCAGGCACAAACCCAAATTGATTTGTGGAAATAAAATTCTTAGCAATACTTCCCAATCTATTTTCCAGGACTTTGCTGATAACTTTTGAAATATTATTCCCAATAGCCACGAGCCTAAAATCTCGAATATCAAGGGCATTCTAATTCTTTGGAATCAATTCAATGAAGCAAGTATTGGCACCAAAAAGAAAATAAGAATGACAAAATAAATCTCAAATAGCATTCACAAACTCAGTGTGGATAATATCCCAATAAGTCATGAAAACCCTATTGGAAAAACCATCTGGACCTGAGACACTATCAACATTAATAGAGAAAACCTCCTTCCTGATTTCCTCCTTTGAGGGTAGACTAGTAAACATATCATTCTAAGAATCCCCAACTGAGGGAGAAATATTCCTGAATATTTTATGAGTGCTATCATGACCTGAGTCTGTGTAAAGCTTTTCATAATAACTACAAGCAGCAACAAAGATGTCATTTTCAGAACTGAAAAGAACTCCATCAACCATAAGGGCATTCATACTACATTTCACCTTCTTCTCCCTGTGCAAGCAATGAAAGAGTCTGGTATTTCTATCACCCTCCTTCAGCCACCTGACATTATATTGGTTCCGAGAAAGACTCTCCTTTAAGGCCAAGAGCTCATTAAATTTAGAAAGGGCAAGAAATTCATCCCAAGAGAGCACATGCTGGCCCTCATTAAGCCTTTGACAATGCAAAATATTATCCTCAGCAATTTGAATACCATGATCAAGGCATGAGAATGATTTTTTACTCCACTCCTTGAGCTTTGACTTCACAGCCTTTAGCTTCATAACCACAATATAAAAGGGACTTCCAATAATTGTGGTTTCCCAAGCTTCAATAACAACCTGTCTATAGCCTTGAATAGATATCCAAGCATTATTAAACCTAAAAGGTAGGGGAGAAGATCTCAATATGTGGAGACATAAATCCAATAAAAGAGGATTGTGATCAGAATTAGCCCTTGGAAGAGTTATACCAGAATGAGAAAAATCCTGAGTTCCCCCATCCACATGACAAAAGCACCTGTCAATCTTACTGGCTTGTAACACATTTAAAGTGTATCGTCACCATGTAAACTCAGCACCCAAAAAAGGAACTTCAATCAGACTACAAGCATCAATGCAGGCAGAAAACTCACTAGTATCCAACCTATTGAAACAGGTGTCTGTCTTGTCCTCAGGCCGGAGTACTGAATTGAAGTCACCAATAATAACCCAACTTTGCCTCATATAAAGAGATATGATTTCCAAGGATGAACACAAGGCACGCCTCCCAGTATACTAATTAAGAGCATAAACAAAAGAAAAAGCCATTCCATGACCACTTATGTCAACATAGAGAGTAGTCAATTGCCGATCAGAAAAAGAAGAAATCAAGGAGACACTATCATGTTTAAAAACCCAAAGAGTCTCTGAGGAAGCATGACCAGCATTATGGGAAACCAGAGAGTACCCAAGTGTTGACCACATAAAGGCTTTCCATTTGCAGAAAGACATACGAGGCTCAGAAATTCCAAAAAGGATAGGTTTATTGGCCACAATGAAATGCCTAAGGGTTGTGACCGTGGGAGAATTCCCAAGCCCCTGTAAATTCCAAAAGAAAACCTTCATGGGGAAGAGGACCTAGACCTAGTATTAGGCCTTCCATCCCGAAGTAATTGCACTGACTTCACCTGCCTCTCAACCTTCTTCTTATTCCCTTTACTATCTGAAGAAGAAACAACTGGAACAACTAATGATCTAGTGATAGTTTCTGAGCCTTCCAAAGGTAGAGGCTGCCCCTCACTGGCACTATCCTCCTTATCATTAGACCAAAAACACCACTCAAGGGAGTAAATTTATTCAATGAGGTAACTGGTTCCTGACTAGTCTACAACAATGGCTTATTTATAGCCTTGGACAATGGGACCTGCGAGAAGGATCCATGTACACTTTTTTTGCAACTCTTATCACCCTTAGGAACCAAGTCCTTTACGTCTTATGACCCATCAGACCCAGACAAATGCTGAACCTGCCCCTGTGAAGTTCTAGTAGGAAGAACAACATTATCCTGCCCAGACGTAATACCAGATACCATATCCAGATTCTTCGACATATCCACATCAGGTGCTTTAACAAGGTCAACAACATTCAGTGGATCCTGCACTACAATCACAACAGAAGGTTCATATTACACCTGCAATGAGGACCGAGTATCATTTCCCTGCACTGCAATCTGAACAGAAGGTTCATTCTGAACCTACAAGCGAGCCTGATGAGCAGTGACCTGCACTGTATCAGTAGAAGGTATATTCTACACCTGCAATTCATGAGAGATAGTACCCTGAACAGAGGTATAAGGGGTATCCAAAGGAACTGTAGGAGTGATAACTGGCTAGACCTGCACTGCAACCCGAAGCCCAGATGCAGAATCACTAATCTGTGAAACCCGAGAGATATCCATATGCCCTGGATCAGTGGGTTCAACCTGAGCTTGAACTGAAGGTGACACCAACTAAGTCTGAACATCAGCCTGGACATTCCCAGTTCCAGACTTGTCTTTCATAGACACTTGTATAGAATCCTGAGAATTAGACTCAGCAAGAGGGGAAGGGATCACAGTAGGTTCCTGCACTAGGTCCTTAAGAACAGAATCAATAACCGGAATAGAACCCTCTCCATCAACCTGCTCAGAGTTAGGATTACATGGCACGACGGCATCAGGGGCCTTCACCTTCACAGTGCCCTTCCTGCAGAAAGCATCGAAGTGACCCTTCATCTTGCACAGGACGCAGACCTTATTCCTATTTCACTCAAAATCCATGTGACCAATGTAGTGACAATTGAGACAGATCCTCGACCGCCTCTCATACTGAATCTCATGATTGAAACCATCATCCCTAGTTGTAAGCACAACCTCCTCCAGAAGCGTCGAATCCATATAAACTTCCACCAGAACCCTCACAAAGTTCCCAAATTTAGGATCCTTGGTGTGCTTGTCCATCCAAATAGGATTTACAACAGAAGAAGCAATATCCCAAATAATTCTGGGATGCCAATATAACCAATTCAGCTTTCAAATTTGAATCCAGACTTGAGCATGTGTATCCTTGACATTCTCAGGGTCAAAATTTCTATCCCACTCCTGAATGCGAAGAACTCCAGGCTATAAAGACACAGAGCCGAGACTCCATGCCCGGTGCTTTGCTTCCTCAGATTGAAACAGAACATGATAATAGCCGCGACCCATTGAAATCATCCGCCATTCATCAAACCCCCAGATCTGCGTGATGCGCTGATAAAGATCGTTAAATTTCCACAGAGACCCTCCCTTCAGAAGAAGAACCCGATCAATAATTGAGAAGCGACAGAGGTTTACTCGCTCCTCAACAGCAACCTGATCCGCGTCAACATGAGCAATACACCCCTTTTTGATAATCCTTCCAGGCGGAGGACAGTCAAATTCTGGAAATTTACAAACCGATTTCAATACATACGAAAATTTCCCCAAGCCCGTCCCTTCAGAACCAGAAGCAACCACGATCTTCTCTGAAGGCAAGCGTCAAAACATCTCCGTATGAATAACACAGTCGAACTTCTTGCGAATTGACAAATAATTAACAGGCAAAGCATCATCATCCTTCTTCGTGCTCGGTTCAGGATCTTCCGCGCTAGGGTTCGCCCCCGACGCTCCGCCATGAGACTCGATTCTAATTCATCATTGGCTCAATGATATATTGTGTAATGATATTTTATTACAAGTCAGAAAATTGAAAAGTGGAAACATTGTCATTAGTGATATTATAATATAAATAAAATTTAATTAAATGTTATAAGATTAATAAAAATATAAAAATAGTAAAAATTATTTGGATGAATTTTAACATGTCATCCATGAATCATTTATGGTTCTTTTGGAATTTCATAGTAACTATATTATGCCAAGTGTAAAAAACCATGTTGTCATGGTAAGAGTTAAAGTGTCTAACTATAGGTTAATGCCAAAGGATAAGGGTAATAGTATTCAGTAAATTTCTATAAAATTTATTGGTTTAGAGGATTTAGACCCATACTTATAATATAATCTAAATAAATAATGTTGGATCCATTTTTAATAGAAAATTAATTAATTTAAATATATTTGTTTTAGAGTTTCCAAAAGTACCACTCACCTCAATTACAAACGTTCCCCTCCTCCCTTACTTACTCAAACCACATTAAGTCATATAGATCAACCAAAACCTTCCTAGATAATATCAAATCTTTCATCACCAACTCTTATAAAACTCAATTTTTTTCTAAAATAAAACCATGGATGGTTTTTGGTATAAACCAAAAGGAGTTACCCAAATAAGTGGAAACATTATTTAATGATAACATGAGTATATTTTAATTCCTAGCTCCATAATATCATATCATTAAATTATTATATAATATATTTAGTATCCTAAATATAATGAGTTTTTATTATTTAATGGTTTCTACCAACACATACAAACACTTCCCTCTAATGGGTAATTAACTTACCATTCTTTTACATGTCGAACTACCGCCTCACGAAATGATGTTGTTTGTTTTTCCATTGCCACATCACATTTGTGGGAATTATGATGAATACATTGTTTTTATATGATATATATGACACTTATTATGTATTTATGTTTCTTAGTGGTTTGATAACACATACCTTTTTTACTTTTCATTTTTTTTAAACAAGAGAACATATTTGTGGAAGTTTGGACTACCACCTCCTTAAAGCGATGTGCTTAATTCACACTATATGTGAAACATATAAAGGATGATTTTAATTATAAATATATAACTTAAATGAAATATCTATGATATTAACTACATAATTAACATTATATAAACATAATATATCATTTTATTTAGTACCCTTTACACGCACTAAAAATTGATAATGTCGATCGTTGACATGTGGACTACCGCCTCCCCGACGTGATGTGATTTCTTTGAAATCACAGGAAATATATATATAATTATTTATAATTAAATAACATTGTATTTATGATATAATGATCATTATTAAAATAAAATTTTTTACTTACCTTCATTCCATATAGATCATTGAAAAATTGAAACATAACCCAAGCGCACGTAAGGCATGTCGTCTTCATGATTGCAACATTTGTTCATTTTTCAAAACCATAATTCATTAATGGTTTTAAAATTATAATTGATGTATATATATAATAATTATTTCATGGTTTTTATTATGGATATTTTTATATAATTATTTCTTTAACCATAGTCGACCTACCAAATCTGTTATAAAACATGAAATGAACTTGGTCAAAAACACCCCACGTAAACTTAATTGTTTATGTCATTGTTTACAGCATTATAATGAGTTAAATGAATGTAATGATAATCATTAAAAAACTTTATGGTGTAATTAAACAATTAGAATAAGTTTATTATTATGGAATACAAAGACACATGTGGAATGTCTGACTCAGTGTAATGAAGTTTGTCTCTATTGAGAATTATTTTTTGTTATGAACCATTTAATTTTTATATGGTGTATATACTGCCCAGTGACCTGTTAGGTCAAGAATATCCCTATTATAATAAAATTATATGATTAATTTAAATTTATTTGCTCATGGGTAATATGAATCAAATGTTTCAAAGGGGTATGGTACACTTTGGATTGTTTAATGATTACATTCCTCAAAAATGATTTAATACTCTTCAAATGGTTTTTAAATTCATAAATATAAAAAAACCTTGTTGTTACTTATCCTCCACTTGGTTATTATTGATAAAACATTTTTATTTATTTAATTTTTATATTTTATGATATGGAAGATTGTTTATTAATTAAATTGATTATTCAACATATGGAAAAATATTTGGATTTTTTATGTGATAGGGGGTCCGATATAGCCCCTAAATGCACTTATAAGTATCATGGAAAAATTATATATGGTTTTGTCTAATTCCCTAACCAATTATTTGATTCTTATCATGAATACCTGATATTATTATATTATTAGATTGAAGCCTCGATGATATATATAATATATCAACCGATATACATTCCATCATTATGCATTCATGTATTGTTATTCCATGTGATTATTAAATTAGTTATAATATCCATTGTTAAGTTTCATTCTTAGATTATTTGACTATATATAATGTGATTATATTATCTACCTTTCCATTTTGACTATTTCTTATGTGGTTATTTGAATGTAATATGATATCAATTATTTTCCATTTCATATTGATTTATTCAAATTGTTATATTATTAATTATTCTTTACATACCGTTACTTAGCATTTAAGCTAACCCTTATTTTGTTTCCATCCCTTCGATAATGTAGATGAATCCTTTGAATTAGTTTCATAGATATATATCATTTAAATATGTTATGTTTTGTTTTATTTTCCCAATGTATTATGAATATCATGTATGTAATCTCACATTCCATAATTGCTAAACTGATCCATCCATTGGGATTTGATTCCTTCTAATCATGCCGATGTAATAAAAACAATTTCATAGGATATATGCTTTTGGGGTTAGGGTGACACAATTATATATTGAGATCTAGTTCATCCCTATTAAAGTGTTGAATTAGGTCATTGGAATGACTACTATATTGGGGATGAGTTTTTACTAACCAAATATGATACCACAAATTATATACACCATTGATGATCAGATAATTCCTCTATAATTTTAACTAAAAACTCTACAAATAATACTCCTTCATTTGATTCCATATTATCTAAAAATTTGGATTAAATAATGTAATTCTGAGAACGAGAGTCAAACAAAGTACATTCTAGAATTAAGAGAGATAAAAATGTACCTTCCATGTCATTGTTTGGAGAATCTACTTCTTTTATTGTGATTTGAAAAGAAAAAACTTGGTCCCTTGACCATTATTGAAGTTGATGGTGGTTACCCTCCATTATCATATTATTTTGATATTAGTTTGTAATGTTCTAAACCTATCCTCACTTGAAGCATTTTACATTAGATTATTCTTTTACTATCATTCCTTTTATATTTTCATCGATTTTTTGAGTCTTCACCACACTATAATAATTATGAGCTATATGAAAGTCTCTTTTTCATAGGTATATCTTTAGTCTCCTATGAATGTAGTTCCTAGAATGTTTCTTTCCTCATTTTTTATATGTGGGAATTTATTGTTTCATTCCTCCTCTTCTATGACCAAAATCATTCCCTAATTTTTACCGCATTGAAGTCTTCATTTTATTAACCCTACACAACCAACATGACTTACAAAACATCATCTAAACCATCAAATCACTATGAACTATCTCATAATTTAATTCCTATTCTTGATATTAATGATTCTTCTATATATGGGGTCTCACCCAGCCTAATAACATATCATCATTTCATTTAGGATCCGCAAAACAAATATAGAGAAGTACCAAGAATGTATTGTGAAGTTAATTTTTTAATTTCCAACCGATTCATTTTCATTCTTCTTCTTCTCTAAGAATTTATTCTAAATATCTTTTCTCATCACGTACAAGAAAAATTTCATTAAATTTTTTCTCAATATCTATTCCTACTTCATAAAATTAACCCCCCTCTTGGATTTGTGTTCTGATTTAGTTCCCAACACTAGTCATACACTCTTAATATATTATATAATGTCAAGGTGAATTTCTCCAGATCGGGACAACAAGGAATAAAAAATATCTTTTCTAAAATGATAATCTATTGTTCAGAAATTAATGGATCATCATACCCCCTATGATAAAGTGTTTTGTGATGCATGAATGAATAAACTATATGTTATTACCTTATAGGTGAATATGGTTGTTCAACATGATTTAGATAATTAATAATAACTTGAGATAATTGATTCTTCATCCTCATGAAATTTTCTATTCTATCGTTCATCATGTTGGCAAGGTGATCAGTGTATCATCCAGTGCACTAACCATTTATGAGGATACTACAATTTTTATCCATAAAAAAAAAATAAAACCACAGTAGAAAACATGTCTCATTTAGTATTATTGTAATCCTAAAGTAATTTTAGCTCCTAAAACAACATTCCCAAATATTTTTTCCCAAATCTCATCTAATAAAAATTACATTGAATACATATCCTTCATAATTGTTCATAGAAATGTTATTCTTAACCAAACATATCCCCTATGAGTATCTATTGTGGTTTTCAGATACAAGAATTATCATGAAATAGTTGATGATTGAGTTTAGTCCCATGACACACTTTTGGGGAAATAACCCTTATGTATAATTGTTTTATAGACACATCCTTTAATAGTATTCAAACAGAGATTTTTTGGTAAGAAAACCACTTTCCTTATACATCACAAAAATTGGAGGGTGTTTTAGTATTTTTAGATTTATCCTTATGGTTTATACTAATGTTTTCTAATCCAAATATATATAAATAACTAAAAATTTACTAATACCAACTATCAAATCCTACCTTTTAATACGTGAATCATTTATTACATAGTATGACACTTAATAAAACAATAATTATTTTAAGTATTAGTTTCATGTAAATTATAAATATAATACCTAAATGACACAATAAAACATATAATACACCTGAATGGATTATTCATAGGTTCATTCTATGTTACTTTTACACTATTTATAATCTGATATACATACATCAAAAGAATGTTTTGATCATGAAGCCTAGTAAAGGACAAAAAGGAAAGAAAAAATGAATGATCATCATATATAATAAATAGAGGAAACATGAGAAAATAATAATAATTACATGATACATAACATGAAAATATGTATACAACATAAAATCCAAAAATTCCTAATAAAATCACAAACATTTAACACCAAGGTTTCATAAATCATAATTACCAATGTTATTCAACAAGGTTTCATAAAACATGTCATCTTTGTGTATTGATTATTTTCACAACGCATTGGAGTGGTATCAGGGAACACCCTTCATATTTATTAACTAATGTGTGACTCAAATATCATAATAAAAAATTTCATCAACAACCCTATGTGAATAAAGATTGGGTTTCATATAAAATCATTGAGAATGTATGTTTTTAATGGATGTAACATGCTTAATTTTTAATACATAGAATGTTACTATGGGGTTCATACATATAAATCTATAGACCAATAAATTATTTTCTTATCTATTTCAATAACCATATGTAATGAAGGTTTTTGGGTTTTACCTTTTCCAAATTATTTCATATAAAAGAGATAAATTCATGAAATGGAAGTGAAAGCATACTAGAATACAATATGGATCAAGGAAATGGAATAATGACATGGAACAAAGGTATGACATTGATAAAGAATTACATTTTTAATAATTGGATAAATAATTTTTTTTGATTAAAATATATTTTACATTTCAAATTCTTACTAAAAAGTGGTACTTGAATGGGAAATAAGAAGATGAGAGTTTACATTCCTTCAATCTAAGAATAATTCACCAGTTCCACACCTCCTTAATAATGGAAATATGTTTATTAAAACCCAAAACTACAATGTAATTATATTAGTGTATTAAATATTTATTAATTATATCCACTGGATTATATTTCATAAAATCAACTATTAATGTTTAAAAGATTTGATGTGATATTTTATTTACAATTTTCCATCTTTAATTGATTTAATGATCTTTCGTAATTATTATTTATACATTATTAGTATTATCTCCAGAATGATATATATATTTTTATTTATTCATTTTTTATTATAAATAATTTATTATGAACATTCATAGTACTTGTGATTAGTAGAGATTTGTAAATTTCGTAAGTAATGATTAACTGACCGTTGATGGAACATTCTCCAGAATGGGGAATAGAGAAGTATGAAATTTAAATATTTAGTAAATTAAATAATTAATGTATGTTAATATAATTAGATTAATTTTATTATGATAATTAATTTTGAATACAATATTACGTTTAAAAAATAATAGTGAAAAATAGGAAGAGTATGGGAATTTAAGAGAATATTTTATAAAAATTTACTCTTTTCTCAATGTTGCTTTCCCATACGGCACAAAAACCCATGACGATTGGAGTTGGTTTTCCCTATAAAATCACAATGTATTAAAAGAGTACTGTTAGATGGAATTTGGGAAGAGTATTTTGTTTTTTATATTATTGATGAGCGGATTTATAAGTAATTGCAGATTGGTTATTTATACTTGAGGGGAGGGGAATTTTTAAAATAAAAAATTAAATAAAATACTTTATATAAGTTAAACATTATAACAGTTATTTTTTACACAATGGATCGTATATCAATAAAATATAATTGATTTTTTACATTAAATCCTTTTAAAAAAATAATTCTTTAATATAATAAAATGAATGTGCAAAAAGGAAAAATTATCATTTTAATAAAATACTTTTGACTTTTTTCTTTGGAAAATTTATCTTAGGTTTGGAAATTATTTTCAATGTTTCTAAATGATCCTTTTATCTTATAATGTTTATTTTAGGCCTAAATAACCATTTATACATTTATTAAGTCATTATTTCAGTAACATTATGTTGTAAAACATATGGTATTTCAAAAATAGAATAGTTACTTTTCACGTAAATATTGAAATATTTCATTAAATTAACAAAAAATCACCCTTTCACAATTTCAATGTGCTGATTCAGAATATAAAATTAATTTACAAAAAATAATTTTTTTTATCATAGTTAATTTTAATGTTTAATATTAAAATTATAATTTTCTGTAAATAAAATAATATACAGTTTATTGAAAACAATTCTATTATTTTTAATCGTGATATTGATTTTATATAGTTATAATATTTATATTTTAATAAATTACTCATTATTAAAAATTTTAGGTCACATTTTATTATTTTGAGGATAAATTTCTATTCTAACAGTTAGATTACAATTCCCAATGGTCGGGTTATTGTTTCAAATGACCGTGTTTCAATTCAGACAATCATATGACTATTACATTGGTTATATTACTATTCTAGTGGTTATACTACCTCATATAAATAGTTTTAATTAATTTATTAATAATTCTATATAATTATTCCCAAGTTTCTCTATTTTTATTATCTTAAATATAGATTGTTTTATTAATACTTTGTTTAATTTATATTGTTTTGTTCATGGGAGGGATGATTCTAGCATATTGGGGTGATCTATATTTTCTAAATATAGATATTATTTTTTATGTTTTTTTTCACATTATAATGTTTAACATTGTCATTAGTATAGTTTCAAACTAATGTAATGATTTGTGTTAATGAAATAAGGTGTTGTTGATTTCAATATGTGTTGTAATTGTATAATACAATATAATATAACACCAATTTTTTTAGGAAACAAATATTCCCAATAATGTATGGGTAATTACATGAATGATCAACAGATTGACACATGAACCATTAGAATGAATCTCACAATTCGTAATTTGAGGTGTTTTTTTGAGGACCTTCTAATAAATAATAAATATTTTTAATATTACATTCATAAATATTTCACCTCATCAAATAATTTAATTCTCATGTTTTATTCCAATTTTTGTATGCATGATTCTAACACTTTAGTTTGGGGATCCTCATTCAAATAACCAAATTAATGTATTCATAACAAATTAATTTATTACTACTTACAAAACCCATGTTAGGTGTTACTCAACCAAAATTTTAGGCCAAAATTTATTCATACATATTTCAATGTATCATATTCATAAGGTATATGATCATTTCATGTAAATGTTTAGAAATATAAGATATTTATAATCTTTTAATTTGGAATCTCAATGTGATTGATAGCCATCCCCATTCACCGTGTTAGATAATGTACAACACTCAGGATAAAAAGGTTGTCGAACTCCATGTCTCTCTCCCAATGGATACCTTAAAAAAGAGATATTTAAATTCATGATAACTCAAAAACCTAATATAAAAAAACTACCCCATTAACTAAATTCAAGAGAGTGTATTTAATTAAAAACCAAGGGCATGAGAGATGAAAATTAAATTTTATGATATTGACCCTATCATTTCATTCAAGTATCTATAAAAAAATTGATCATAAAAAATATGCATATAAACTGTTCACATTTCATAAATAATTTACTACACATAAATAATAAATCAAATAAAAAATTAATCAACATTTTATTTATTTACCAAAACATGAAACATTTATGAACTATTCAAAAACTCAAACTATCTATTAACATTTTATTAATAAGAAAAAAACTAAATATAATAAAATTGAAAGATAAATCAATATAAAATCATTAATATTTACATTATATGTCATTTAAAATATTATTTAATCCATTAATAATATTTATTATCAAAATAATCTCTATGTAATAAAAATAATATATTCAAGTAAGGAATAAATTTTAATATGAAAAAATTAAAATTAATTATTTATGAGAAATCCATAATTTTATATATAAACACATTTATATTTAAGACTTATAATTTATAACCCTTTATGAATTATATCATATGAATTAAAAATGAAAAATTTATTTTTAGATCACGTGTCTTACCAAATAACTTGTAAAATATATTTGAAATATTAAAATTTAATATCAATGATCAAATTGTCAACAAATGTTTCATAAAGGCTTAGGTACTTATAAAATATTATAACTAATTTATTTATAGGGAATTTTTCAATATAAAAAAAATCCCAAAATTAAATTTATAATTATTTATAATCATTTTAGTAACCATTTAAATTAGAAAGGATGAAAATAATTTTTTATACATTTTACATTTCACGGTGGCTATAACAACACCATGGTTCTCCAAACAAGGTAATTTTAGATAGAATCTCTATGAGGAGAAAAATGTGATACTCCACGGGGAAACCAGGTTATACAATCAATCATAGAATAAAATATTTGTATGTTTTGAGTCAATTCAGAGACACCACAATTGAAAATTCAAATTCGTTCAATGAGAATCCATGAAAAGTATTACTTCAGGCATCACAACATTGTTTCACTTCTGATCTAGGTGTTTTTAAGTCGCCATAAAAACACCGTGGAATTTTTAATGACTTTTTGATACTTATGTTATTGTAAAACAATGATTAAACATGTTTAATCCCTCAAGAAACATTCTCTTATTAAAGTGATGGGGTTTTTTGGTTCATCATATCACCCATTCCTTAGAATTTGAACCCAAAAATAGACAAATTCATCTCTATATAATCAAATACACAAGGTAATATGGATAATATAACATAAAATAGTGTACCCTAAACATATGAATATAATTATATTCTATCCTTATTTTGATAGAGTTATCATAATGATGACCATTAGTAGTAACCTAAAAATTCATATTCTCTCTAATGGGGGACATGAAAGTAGATCCAAGAATTCATCATCTCAAAACCTGAATTCTAAAAGGATTGATTTCGCATTCATTATTTGAATAAGGGGATATTGATAGTGAATAGAGCATCAACAATAATCCAATTTTTATTGGTTCCACACACATACACAACAGAATAGGGTCACATCTACATATATAGTTATCCTTGAAATTATATATTTAAAGCTTTTCATTTGTTGTATGTGATGGCTTGGGTTCCATCTCATGTAATTAAACTATTTTATCCTTTTGGTTTTCATTCATCTAATGATTCAATGAATGAATATGTCTTTTTAAAAATTAACCAACTCCCTAGTTTGCAAGGAATGAGTAACTATGTAGATAATAATTTGGTATCTGTATACATCACGTGCATACGAAAATAAATCATGGTTTTTGTCCATGAAATCACATGAATCACCTTCATAGTGGTTCCTATTTTAGTAAAAATTTATGATGAAGTTCCTACCAATCTAGTAGTATGTGAGGTAAAAATTCCCATGACCATATTAGTTGGGTATTATTTTTTTCATTCTTTCTTAAAATCCATTCATCTATGGATTTTAGGATTTTGGGGGAGGTGGTGGTGGTCAAAATTCTCTTTGAATAATGGGTAGAGGATGATCATATACTGTAATTGGGAATTCCATCACAACCACTTTGGCCATTCATGCCATTAACATGAAATGTTCAGAATGAAACACTTTTTTCTAAGAGAGACACATTCAATATAAAATTTTGTTCCATACGAGATTTGTTTTCTTTTTAGAAATAAGATTCATCCTTGGACATATTATAATTTTTATGCTGAAACATATCAATGTACAATACCCAATGAGTATACAATTTCTTGGCCTCATGAAAATATTAAATTCATTATATTGTTCAACTAGCATTTATATACTGACGTCTGAAGGATGGAATTAATGTAATGTAATTAAAAGATTCATTCCATGAAGAACCATGTTGTCTAGTGAACAGAGTAAAATTAAGATCTCTATATTTTTTCCACCACATAATACGCACATCAGGTGAGGAATTTATATATAATAATAAAATATCATTTGTGTTATTGAGGTAGGAATTCTAGACACAATTACATTAACTCCCATACAAAGTGTTTCAAGCTAATTTAATTATGACTATTTCAACATGGTTTCAATGATTTTTTTTCATTTTTAACTGGTTAACATACTCTTTATAACAGATCTATAAATTTATGAGATAATGCATAGTATCCCACATGGTATGAATTTTTTCTTAGAAATTTATCATTAAATTCCTTAGGATGTCAAACTAGGGAGTTTCAATGGACAAGAACTGGAACAATATTCTATATCAAATAAACTATTTTAATGAAATCATGTATTTATCTTTATCATATATGAAGGGTTATTCAGACTGATGATGACAAAAATTTCACTTCTCCAATATTTTTCCAGATTATTAGGATAACTAATAACTACCTAAATCTAGTCAAAGTTTTATAATCTAAGTAAGGGTGGAATGATAACTACAACCTCAAATAACTAATCTAATAAGATAAGACATTATTTTTTGGTCAAAAGGTATATGGGGTTGTTATCATAAATTTCCTAAGACCCTGTTGATATGATAAAACCCAAAAAGTAACTTCCACATGGGGAGTACCTTTATAATTATATGATAAATCATAAAAAGAGGTTTTTCTAATAGAATTTTTTTTAAGGGAATCCATTGTTGATTTATAAATCACTGTTATTGTGGGGGCCTCTATTTTGTATCAATGTTCTATCATAATGAGGATCTCTGTAAGAAAAAACCTACTGAGGAGCTCCAGGGTTCTATTCAAGATTTCCATGGGAAGAGATTCCATTGTAATAGGGTTTTTTCATTAATTGTGTGGATCATTATGTTAGTAGTTATATTTATTACTGGGAAAATATATATAGAAAAATATTCAAGAAATACCAACACAATTATTATCTTATCTTATATCAAGGGGCCTCTATAGATATAGACTATTAATGGTCTGAAAAGGGGAGTACCTACTTAAACATAATCCACCATATTGTATGAAGGACCACTACAATGGGTTTCATTAGGAGGACCTTCGATACTAATCATAAAATTATTTTGGAGAGGAAAGTCATGTTATGTTCTACAAGGAAGATATCTAGATCTATATTCTTTTATTTTACCAATAGAGAGACTCTATGGCCAGTGATGTACTTTTTTCAACCATGAGGAGGGAATTCACAATTGATATGTTTGGTGTCATCGGTATGACCTTAGTAATGGGACCTTCTTGGAGGACCTCTAGGGTTGTCTATCATGGCACTATAGGAAAGATCTATATGACCATATCTATATTATATTGTTGATCAAAAAATTGGAAAACACTAGGACACTATCATAATATTCTAGAGAACCTCACGAATATTAGTGTTAGAATAGGTAGGAACTTAATCCTAAGATATATAATTCCCTTATTGATACCACGTCATTGACATTGTCAAAAAATTGATTGGGGATGGAACAATGATCACAATTGGGGCCATATAGTGTGTTCAACAACCATCATGAGTAAAAACCAACCAAATAACACATTATTCAAAAGCATATAATAATAGGAGTCATCAACATGAATGATAATAGGGGTATATTCCTTTCTCTATAGCTTTATTTTCTATTTTCCTTATAATTTCCTCCACAAGGGTTTTTTTCATACAACTAGGGTAAGGATCTCTTGAATAACATCCACAACATATTCACGAGGGATTTTATCGGGTAGTTATAGCAACATTGGAAATAGATGGAACCCTTATAAGAACCTCCCAATGAAAGGCGGGGATTCATTTAGCATCCTCTTATACCTCTCTATGGTAAGGTAGTTAAGTGACGATTCTCTCTAGGTACAAGACCTGAAAGGGTTTAGATGTAAGAATAGGATCCACCTGCTTATATATGAGATATAAAACATTTAAAAACCTATGGGTATTAATATCAATGGGGTTTTCATGATCCACCTCAATGGTTGGGATGGATTTTTTTATCATATATTCGCGAATTTATACATTCACACCCAATAGTTGGAGGTGTTGTTTTGGAAATAGTGTGATTCTATACTATGGGGCCACAACTTAGTCAAATATGAGTTTTATGTCCAATTCAAAGGCTAATGGTGTGTAAATGATTGAGGTTTCCTACAATTTCCCACATCATATATCAATGTCTTGACCTACAAAACATTATTCAGTTATTACATTAATATTTAATGTAATATATTTGGAGAAACACCGAAAACAATGTACCCTTAAATGTATAATCTCAAATAGAATTGATGGTAAATTTATCAATTTCATGTTTAGAGGATTTTATGTAGGTTTGACCATTATTATTCCATGTTCTGATCTATTCCCATACATTTTATGTTATTTAAAACTAGTTTTCCAAATGTAGTGGTAAATATGATATACTAGTGAAACATTTGATTTCAAATTTGTTGAGAGAATGTGATGTTATATCTTCCCTTATGTGGTCTTATTGCCTATTCTGGGACTCTTGTAGACGCCGAAAAGTGATTATGTGATAGAGAATGTTTCGAACTGGAAAAACGAAGTCATATTCAGACCCAGAGACCCGGTCCAGGGGGCCCGATGGTGTTGCACGAAAAAAATGGTGAAGTGCGTGAAAAAATATGTCCCACGTGGAAAGTATCGGGATTAACGAAGTGCCCCAGTGCAGGAGTGAAATAATTTCACGCCCGCACCCCGCACGGTTGACATTTTGCGCCGCTGCCTCTGTGATGTAATAATTGCGCGCCAAACTATATTTTGCGCCCCTGATCACCTATAAATAGAAGGTTACCCCCTTCCTTTTTGGGGATGAAGAATCTGAACTGGATCTCGTGCGCAAAATTGGCATTCTGTGTGCGGGCAATATGGACTTCAGGTACAGTTCTTTTCATGCCTAGTCACCCTGGGTCCGCCTTTGTGCGAGATCCCCTTTGTCTTAGACTGAATTCCACTCCCTTTGGGGTCTCCCCCTTGTGTGCAATTTCTTCCACTGTGCACAGACCGACCAATTGCGTGCAATTCCTTCCTATGCATGCACCCTTTCCCTTATGCGCGACCTTGACACCAGTGTGTAATTCATACACCTTGTGCAAAATCCTCTTATTTTCACGCAAAACCTCACCCCCTATTTCGTGAAAGCATCACCGATTTCGCGCCAGCCTGGGATTTTCATGCCGGGGCTTCTTTATTTTGCACAAACCTCAAGTGCTGCGCGAAATTCCCCAGGGCCCTTCACATCGGTGCTCCCCGGGCGCCCTCTTGAGCGAACGCCTGATGCCCTCCTTCTGGGTACCATTCGCAGGTGTCTTGGTCACCCCGGGCATCCACATCATACATGGGTTTTCTGTAAGACCTTCTAGGCTTGTAGGAAGTAACTTCAAAGTCACCTGGACAATCCTTCCCATTGCGTTGCTTGGCCTCATGCTTCTTCGCATAGGCACGCTAAGGGATATTGCTTCTTTGCATAGCCATGCTAACGTGGACCCCTCAATGGTTCGCTCTGCGACACCCCCTTGATACGGCGTTGCTGATGCCTTATCTCTCGCAAGGAGTAGAGGGTACCTGTTATGTATGTCCTAGGGGTGTGGAGTGAACCCACCTCATCCGAGCTGCAAGACGTTAAACTGCCAAGCACCATCGTCCTCAACACATGACGTTAAACTGTGACCTAGCCCCGTGCTTCGCATGCAGGGTCCCCCCGCCTTGGACATTCTCCATGCCCACTCATCTCCATGGGGATGGGAACATCCCTCAAAGGGGGTGATTTATTGGAGAGGCGTTTATCCCCAGGGAAGGGCAGCCACCTTGGTGTATGCCCCTAGCTTTTCGTACAGGAGGCAGAACCCCTGCTCCTCCTCACTTCCTCAGTGCCAAGGCCAGCGGGGGGCGTAATAGGGAATGTGGATCCTCCTTTATTCGATCCCAAATCCCTCTCCCGCTGCGCTTTTTCGCCCTCGGGCCTCTATCTAGAGTAAGTCCCGACACCATGGGCCGCTCAACGCGTAAGACCCTCCTCATTTCCCACAGACGCACCCTTCGCGATGTGATCATCAGGTCTCTGCCGTCTCTTGTTTCTCACACTGAGCATGACTCCCGTGAGCATAGAGTGAGAACCAACCATGAAAAAACATGGGTCGCCTCAAAGAGTAAGCCCTAAATGCCCCTAATCCCGCATGATGTTAAACTGTACACTCGAACTATGAGGACTTTGATCCGCGCTAAGGCATGGTACGTAGGAAGCCTCCACGAGGTTCAAGCCACACCACCTTGGGCCACCTCAAAGTGTAAGCCCCATTCCAACCCGAAATACAGGGACTCGATCTATGCTAAGTCATGGTACATAGGAAGCCTCCACGAGGTCTAAGCCCCACCACCTTGGGTTGCCTTAGAGTGTAAGCCCCAATCCATCCCGAACTACATTGAATTTGATCTGTGCAAAGGCATGGTACATAGGATACCTCCACGAGGTTCAAGCCCACCACCTGGTCATTCTGACCTCCTTCACGTCGGTTCACCAAACACCTTGGGCTTCCTCAGAGTGTAAGCCACAATCCATCCCGAACTATGAGGACATTGATCCATGCGAAGACATGGTATATAGGAAGCTTCCACAAGGTCCAAGACCAACCACCATTGGCCTCGACCATCTTCGTGTCGGTGTTCCAAGCCCCAATACACAACCTTGGGCTGCCTCAAATCATAAGCCCCAACCCACCACCTTGGGCCACCTCAGAGCGTAAGCCCCAATCCACCACCTTGGGACGCCTTAGAGCATAATCCCCAATCCACCACCTTGGGCCGCCTGAGAGCATAAGACCCAATCCACCACCTTGGGCCGCCTCAGAGCATAAGCCTCAATCCACCACATTGGGCCGCCTCAAGGCCTAAGCCCCAATCCACCACCTTGGTCCACCTCAGAGCGTAAGCCCCAATCCACCACCTTGGGCCGCCTCAGAGCGCAAGACACATTCCATCCCAAACTACGGGGACTTTGATCCATATCAAGGCATGGTATGTAGGAAGCCTCCATGAGGTTCAAGCTCACCACCCAATCGTTCCTTCACGACAGGTTCACCCCCGTCCTGCATGACGTTAAACTGTATCCACCTTGGGCCGTCTCAGAGCGTAAGCCCCAATCCATCCTGAACTATGGGGACTTTGATCCATGCTAAGGCATGGTACGTAGAAAACCTCCACGAGGTTCAAGCCCACCATACATATGGGCCCCATGCCCACCATCACGTCAATTTACCGACATCATGGGTCGCCTCAGAGCATAAGCCCCAGATGCTACCTGAACTACGCGGACTTTGATTCCCTGCCACTGGGATACGTAGGAAGCCTCCACGAGGCTCAAGCCCATCACCCATGACTCATCCTAATCTCTCCCTCGAGCCCACGTGTCTCAGGAATCTCATTACCTAACCAGGAGGTTCCACTTCCTCGGAGTCCCATCCATGCATCCATTCTCACAGGTCGCCTCCTCAGGTGTCCCCTCGTTTCATCGAACTATGCGGACTTTGATTCCCTGCCACAGGGATAAGTAGGAAGTCTCTTCGAGACTCAAGCCCAAAAACATCATCTATCCTGATTCTTACCTGGGCCGCCACACCCCTATGGGATCATTCCACTTCATTCCGCATTCCCTCCACAGTATTCGGGAAGTCACCCACGTGCTGGCCCCAATATCGGTGTTTGCTCCAGCGGGTTCCTCAATCTAATCCACTATTATCAGTGTTCTGATCTGTCTCCACCAGACGTTAAACTTGTGGCATACCCTGTGTTAAAAATGGGAAGCTGAGGAACTCCTCAGATACATGCATATGGCATAAAATTCCCTGCTTTCGATGTGGGATGCCTCGGGCTTCCGCACCCTCGAGAAGCCCTATAATAAGGGACAAAAGATAGACATGACAATCCTCCAACGTTCAGACACGTCGAAGATGCCCAACATGACTACTCTCCTAACTGAAGTTTGATGCCCTGAACATACCCCTTGGAAGGTCCTGACAGAAGTGGCGTAATTAACTGGTGTCCATGAAGATATGGCACCGGTAAGAGATTCACGAACTACGTCTTAAATCCATGAGGGAGACCCAGACTAGGTGATGAGCTCTGAGGAGGAATCCATGGAAGGAAGAACCGACATCCCATCATCTCATTTCGATCAAGGAGCAGACGTCCCTGAATAAGGAGCGGATGCCGCTAGCCTTTGGAAAGCGAGAATGTGAGGCTACAGTAGCACGTCCTCTGCGTGACGAATGTGTGCACCCCGGCGAAAGCATCGGAAATAGAAAATGGTGAACCCGATGTGAATCTCTTCTCCTCAGCATAGAGTCTATTAGAATTTGGGGAATTAGTAGATAAGCATGTCATCTGACCTCATCATTTGATACCAGGTCCCACTAAGCAGTCCTGACGTGAAACTCACCAAAAGTTGGGACAGTCAGAATGTTGAGCATTCTGTTCTGCGATGTTGTCAGCGTGGATCCATCTTACTGGCCACAGAAGATGGAACGAAACCGGGGAACTGTTTTTTGATTCCTTTTCCTAGTAGTGTTAATGAGTTTATCTCCCTACTTTCAGGAACCATGTTGTTGCATCCGGAGCCCGATCACCTACCCACCGACGCAGGAGAAGGGGAAATATCGATGCGGCTTCCCCGCGCAGTTTTTCCTCTTCTAGTAAATCTTCGACCGCCATCACTGTTGGGCGCACACCCCCCTCTCCCCATCAGAGATTATCCAGTGAAGGGTAATTAATGACCTTGTATGCAGGTACGAGGAGGAGGGGGTTATCCCCACCAGGGGTATGACCCTCTTGGATATCGAGGTCGCTACGCCTCATCGTCAACGCCACCCCTTAGGGCCGCATAGGGAGCCCCTGCTACCCACCCCAACATTCAATCGTTTTGGGAGGTTGTCCCCAGAATTCCTTGAGAGCTCCCTCCCTTATGCCGATGAAGTAGGGGATATCTGGGCCAGCCTGATCGGAGTCCCACTTCAAGGGCTCTCGGTAAGGGCCCCCACAAGGCCGCGTCAGTGCTGCCACCTGGTTCCCAGAGTTTAAGAGCAGGTAATCCACGAGCCAGCACCACTGGATCCAGTCCATTTGACCCAACACCAACGTCGGGCACGAGCAGAAGAAGACGCTCACCACGGGGCGTCAACGTCAACGATTACTATGGCCCGAGCCACCGCTGACTCATATCCCAAACTCCTGGCATACGTTGAGTAGGGGAAGCTATATGCCCGACCCATATCAAGGCCCCAACCACACCATGGGTAGGTTTGGTCGACTCTCCCAGTCGCCGGCACAGGCGATGGCCGCTGAAGACCATTACGCAGCGAAGCCACCCGGTGTGAAGGCCTAATCTGTGCCGCCGTTACAAAAGGTGTGGGCCCTCCCTGCTTCCAAACTCGGCTTGGAGGTCTACCCGGCGCGACCTTCATCCCAATTAAGGGTCTTACCCATGACAAAAACACTCTGTGTGGGGGTCTCTTCTGTGCTCACTACACTGGGTACGGGGTCACTCCCCCTGCCGCGGACCGTGAGTATGGAGACATTGCATGTCCGGTCACTCGCCAACATGGAGGTCATCCCCATGTACCCATGAAATTCGGTGAAGTTCCTCCTTCCCCTTGAAATCAGAGAGGTGGAGGCCAACCCCACTTCACCAACACCCAACACAGAGGTCCTCCTCATGTCCATTTTGACATTTGTCTCGGTGCTCCACGCACCCTGGCTTTGTCGGGTGGAAACCCTCTCCACCCCAGCACCAGTGCGGCCAGAGGACCCCATGTTGGAAATCAGCCCTATCCCGAGGAGCCAACGAGGGGTAGGAAGGTGGCTTGTCGCCGCCATAAGAGGAATTCTGGGGAAGGCCGGACAGGAATCAGACCAGTCCGTTTCTCGGACCCCAAAGCAGAGTATGACTCGACACTGTTACCCTCTCCTCATCCCTCTGTGTCATGGACTAGGGCAGGAATGAGGAAAATCTTCCTCATACTTCCCTAATGAGAGGTCCATAGGATCCCTACCTCCCTCCGAAGGTATATACCGGAGGACGAGACCTTTGCATGTTCCCCGGGACCGACCGTGTAGTCGACACCAGCATCTCTGGGAGCACCCTCTGCCCTGGCTAGAGGTTACAAAGTGATATTTTGGGGGTCAATGGAAGGAGAGATGCGACATGTCCCACCCTCGACAGATGATGATGTTGTAGTAGGGGCCCTGGTTGCTGGTTCGTCCTATCATGATATAGAGGCCAGGTCTCTGAACCCCTTAGAGGACATCCCAAGATTCGGCGGCCAACCAGCCCGCTCATAGTATTCTCCGCTGGCTAGTCTGCCATCCCAACGGCCTGCCTTGGCGCCACTGCTAGTTCCTCAGCAACCCTTAGTTGATGAGTGGGAAAATCAAAGGCCATACCCTGAATCTAAGCCGAGGAGATTCAGACCATCCTCGCAGAAGGCCACTTTCCTGATAAGTTTTGGTCGTTCGTAGGATCAAGTTTTTGTATGCCAGAATCGCTCACCCCGGAGGAGTTTGAATGTTTCCCCCAGACCCTATGGGAAAATAACCTCTATCTTCTCTATCAGCGGTTGAGTTATCCTTGGAGCCAAATGCACCTTGAAGATATCGGCGAACAATGCCGCCTGGTTGAGCTGGCCATGCTCCCCACAGTCCGGAACCCTGAGTCACCTGGCCACCACAGGGCCCTCCAACGACAATGCGTTCATAGTTTCCATATACTCCAAAAAGTTATTGAGATGGATACCCCCCCACATAAGTCCTTAGATGGGGGAAGTACACTACCCTCCTCTTCAGTGTAATTCGGTGGAAGCCCGACTCTCTAGGCAACAGTGAGGACATGCCCCCACGAAGAGTGGCGGTCAACATGACTGATCTGACGGGAGGGGAGAATGAGATGGGACTTCTTGATGGGGATTCCCCCCTTAGGACGTGCCATCACTGGACCCATCAGGAGGATTACTCACCATCAGAGGAAACTCCTAGGTCTCCCTCCACCCACCAAGGAATTGGAACTGAGCCGGAATGTCAGCAAGGGAAAAGAGCATGTTAGAGCTGTCAAGCACTCCAACCTGTCTGCCTCAGTGCAGAAGATGGAAGAGGACCCCAAGAAGGCTACGCTACGCCAAAAACTTGCTAAGAAGAAGAAGTTAGTCGATGAACTTCTGGCTGAATGCATTGCAGAGCGGCGACCTGACTACGGTGATCCTAGGCCATGGCAGTAGGGGCAGGAAAAATTACCCCTCGAAAAGATACTCCTAGGAAACCCTGATCATACCATATTCGCTGACAGGGTGGAAGACAGATCTCACAACAAGAGGGAACGGTATGTCTCACCGAACCCTCCCGAATGACGCGACAATCCAAGGAACCCCGCTCGGGCTCCTCCGGCCGCCCCAAGGGTCACTCACCACCCGCTCTATGAGCCGCTGAGCTTATATACTACATTGAAGATCCCGACAATGCACTTGTGGTTAGGGATCCCGGTCAGAATGGGGACCCGCGTCCAGACGATCCGATGGCGGTGCTCATTGCCCACCTAGAAGCTTTGGAAACGCGACATGTGTCTATCCCACCTGATGGAAATCCATACCCAGCATGGGTGGATGACATGCCGACACCCCCAGGATTTGGGAATCCCACTTTATACCCCTTTAACGGGATGTGGGACCCACCGAATCACCTGGCCCACTTCAACTCGATGTGTGGGTCTATGATAGGGACCCCAGTGCAGCAGGAGGCTGCCAAGCTTCGTTTTTTGTTCAGACACTAGAGGGCCCATCATTCGTCTGGTACAACCAGCTCCCCATCGGATCCGTGACTAGCATGGAGGACCTTCACATGTAGTTCCTTTAAAAATTCATCTCTACCACCCAGAAGAAAAACATTGCAGACCTATTCAGGTGCAAGCAAAGGACCGATGAGCGAGTCGCGGACTTCATCACCTGGTGGAAGGGGATCACATACTCCCTTAACATGCCACTGACTCAGGAGCAATTACTGACGATGAGCGTGGGGAATGTCAAGACCGAACCGGTCCCCTCCCTGATCACTCAGAACTATCCTGGAGGGTTCCGAGACTTCTCAAATAAGGACCAACTCCTTGAAGAAGCTCTGCAACAGGCTAGTCAGGCACATCCGCTACCCCCTGTAATCCTAGCAAGTAGGGCTGCCCGAGCTGAGCCCACCATGGGGGCTTAGGTAGAGGCCCCCAGGCAGCTTGAATTGCTACCAGTGGAGCCAACATCACAACCCTCCATATGTCCTCCACCATGAGCACAGTTTCCATCCCAGCAGCACCCACCCCAGAATCGGCAGGCGCCCCCGCGTAACGCACCACCACCGCCTAGGTGAGATGATCAAGTTCCACCTCCTCGACAGGCTCCTCCTCCACCTCGTTAGGGCCAGGATCCCAAAGCCCCCTTTCCATATAGAAGGAATCAGGCCTACTTGTTCGACGAGGCTCAGGTCCCTGGTTACTTCCGTAGTGCCTTAGAGAAATGAATCATACGACTGCCTGAGTGCCGGAAGCCAGAAGAGGCGCTTCTCACTGATCACCCCAACTACTACCCTTATCACCGAATACTAGGGAACACCATAAAGAAATGCTATGTGTTCAAGGACTATATTCAAATAATATATTAACAACATCATAGTCAAGTTTGGCCCAACCTCGGCACAAGTGGCAGGTGTCTTTGTGGGATCAGATAGCAGTAGCGACGGTGGAGGTGAGTGGCAGTAGGTTTCTGACCATGGGTCCCAGAAGTATAAGGACTGGATGGCGCGCAGGATGGTCGCCCATGCCCATGGATTTATCTGTGCATGCCTGAATTATCCATATCCTTCAGAAAATGCGGCCACCACTTCTGCATCATCACTTCAGCTGGCCTCTTCCCAGAAGGGCAGGCATCAGCAGAGCAAGAAGAAGAAACATGCCCCACCAATCTCATCATCGTCCCACACTCTTGGTGACTTCATGCCCCCTGAGATGGGCATCCCTCCCAGAATCCACCCAGTGGTGGATGATTTATCATGTGACAGTCAAGGGTACGCTATGGATAACACCACCGAGTTGGTAAATCCCTATATGACTCCCAACGAGGGGGACCGTTAGGCGAACCTCCCCAACGTCCCCATCCGACGCCAACGTCGACAGAGCTGCAACCATATGGGTCGACGGGGCACTTCAGTTGGCACTTCCAGCTAGGCTGTGTATGCCGCTGAGACCAGACAGCAGGCCCAATGCAAAACTCAGCATGCACAACCTCTTCATCCGGTGTCGACAGGTCCACCTCCACCACTGTTTGTGCTACTAGATCAGGCAGAGCCACTTCGGCCATATCACAACCAGCCATTCCTTGCTAGAGGATGATCTCAGTCGCTCGGTCCTCATCCGACAGCAACCCTCTGAGCTTCGACCAGTTAGCGGCGGGATGTACCCAGTACCTGTCAGCTACCAATCCAGCTGGCAGGGCCCACCATGCCTCCAATCGTAGAGCGACTCCCTGCAAGCAGAAGTTCATGCATGGATCAGAAGTATGATGTTCTAAAGCACCTCACCAGCATCCCAACGATGTTTTCCATCCTTCAAGCCTTTCACCTGTCACTGGATATGCACGGAGAACTCGCCGAGGCTTTAAGAAGCCCCCTCTAGTTTGAGATAGAGATAGCAGTTGCAGAGGCGTTCCATGATGAAGCAATTGAGGATGACAAATTCTAGGCCGTTATTTCATTCTATGGAGAAGATGAAGGCTCCCCCATATAGGGGCACATCCGCCCGCTGTATATCACCGACCAATTCAATGGTGTGGAGGTTCGCCGCTATCTCATTGACACCGGCTCTAGGATCAACCTTATCCTGATGTGGAAACTATGGAAGCTAGGGTTATCTGAAGATTACCATACTCCCTCCGATTTGAGAATCAAGGGATATGATAGGACATAGCAGACACTGGTCAGCAAGATCCATCTGAAGACCAAGTTCGGTGGCTTAGTTTCCAGCATCGAGTTCATGGTTGTCTCCCAGGACACCGCACACAATGCATTGATGGGAAGACCATGGCTCCATCTACATGCGACGGTCCCCTCATCATATATCCAATGCATCAAATACTCCCTTAATGGTAGAGTGTGCATTCTCCAAGGTGATGCATCTCTTTTGGATTCTTGTGAAGCCTGTTATCTGGACGCTGACTATTACAAGAGCAAGGATAAACAAGTCCAGGAAAGCGAAGTTGAGCCTTTCACCACTACGACCGACCCTTGGGTAGGCCTGAATGATGCCTAAGTCTTCCCGATCCATTAGTTGGAGGCCACAACCCCCGACATGAGGCAATGTTTTGTCATTTTCGATACAAGAGGGAACTGTGCTCCCAAATCTAGGAAGCGTCAGAAGATCACTTTGTATTCTTATACAAACCAGGCCCCAGTGATCCCGGAGCCTCCCACTCCCGTCAGGTATCGGGATGCCCGACTCACGTCAATGGTAGTATGTCATAATTGTCTATTCTGTTGGGATAGAATAAGTCGTCTTCGGCCAACGCTCCACTACTGCTTTGATAATATCAAGCGTGGCACCTTGGGCCAGAGACCAGATGGTATTGGGTCAACAGGCTTTATAGCCATGGTCTCGGCAGCGCCAGAGTTCCCCAATGTAAAGACCACTACCAGACAAGCTGGTAAAAGATTCCCGTCAGGGCTTGGTAGCTCAGAAGCAACTTCCCCCATAGAAGATACCTCCATAATTGGAGAATCATATATAGAGGACGCTCCCCCTGCCTTTGAAGAAGGCGTCTCTGCCACGTTCGGTGAACTGGTATAGGTGAACCGTGGTAGCGAGACAGATCTGAGACCTACATTGATCAGTGCTGCCATGTCCCTCGAGTAGAAGAAGAGGTAGTCAAGCTTCCTCAAGTAGCACCATGATGTATTCACCTAGAGTTGCAATGAGATGTTGGGACTAGATCCTCAGGTAGCCGTCCACCGCCTTGGTCTCCCGACAAATCATCACGGGTTCAAGCAGCCTCCCACAAAGATGCATCCGTCTCATGGTGCCATGGTCGAGGACAAGGTTGACAAGATCATCAGAGCCAACATCGCCAAGGAGGTCTAGTACCACAGTGGCTAACCAACATCGTGCCAGTTCAGAAGAAGAATAGGCAGATCAGGGTCTGCATCGACTTCCGCGATCTCAACAGTCACTATCCGAAGGATGACTTTCCCCTTCCAGTGACAGAATTGTTGATCGATGCTACGACCGACATCCAAGCCCTGTCCTTCATGGATGGTTACTCTAGATGTAATCAGATCTGGATGGCCCCCGAGGATGAAGAGTCCACAACTTTCAGGTCACCCCAAGGTACTTTCTATTACCAGGTTATGCCCTTTCTCCTGAAGAATGCAGGTGACACCTATCAGCGAGCCATGCATTGCATATTCAAGCCAATCCTCGGAACATTGGTGTAATGTTATGTGGAAGATCTAGTAGTCAAATCTTTCCAGCGTCAGGACCATCTCAAGGACCTTGAGAAAGTGTTCACCTTCCTCTGTTCCCGCCATTTGAAGATGAACCCATTGACGTGTGCCTTCGGGGTCACCTCCCGGAAATTCCATGGACTCGTTGTCAGATATCAGGGCATCGAGATCAACCCGAAGAAGATCAAGGCCATCAGCCAGATGCCCTCCTGAGCAATATTCGGGAGATTCGAGGTCTCTAATGCCAATTAGACTACATACACCGATTCATTGCGAATCTGGCCAACAAGTGTAATCCCTTTTCTCAGCTCATGAATAAGGGCACTGCTTATGAGTGGGAAAAATATTTCCAGACCGCCTTTGAGGAAATCAAGCAATATTTTCTTCAGCCTCCGGTCTTGATGCCACCCATCTCCGGGAAGCCTCGGATTCTCTATGTCACTACCCTAGAACGATCCCTCAGTTCCCTTCTCACCCAGAAGAACAATGAGGGGACAAAGAATAGTCTCTACTACCTCATCAGCATGCTCCTCGATACAGAGGCCCAATAATCCCCCATCGAGAAGAGCTTCCTTGCGCTCGTGTTTGCCATACAGAAATTACGGAACTACCTATAACACCATGAGGTATAGCTGGTCTCTCGGGTAGACCTGTTGAATTATATTTTGAATCGCTTCATGTTGACTGGCCGACTAGCGTGGTGGGAAGTGATCCTCCAGAAGTTTGACATCAGGTTTGTGCCTCAGAAGGCTATCAAGGGACATGTATTGGCAGAATTTCTAGACGCCCATCCGACCTCCACGGATCAGTCCCTAGAATTATATTTTCTTTATGAGGCAATTCTCTCAGTTGATCAGGCCTCCCCATGTTGGCAGATGCACTTTTATGGTGCCTCCCGTAGCCCCCTCTGTAGGAATCTCCATGATACTAGGATCAATAGAGTAGGTCTAGGTATCGTCTTTATTACCCCAACACAAGCCATCCTCCCATACTCATTAATGTTTTCAGAAGGCTGCACTAACAATGAGGCAGAGTATCAGGCCCTCACTACAGGTCTCGAGTTGTCCCTTGAGATCGACGTACCCCATTTGGATGTGAAAGGGGATTTCGAGTTAGTCATCAAGAAGGTCAATGGAGACTATGTTGTCAGGAAGCCAAAGCTCATACCATTGTTAGAACGCTCTCTCCAGCTAATGGAACAATTACCTTCTCGGCCAGAGGTTATCCATGTCCCTCGGTCGCAGAACGGTCGAGCAGATGCTTTGGCCAGCCTGGCTGCATCACTTGCAGATCCTGACCAGGATGATCTAATTATCCATGCGTCGCATCGAAGGTTTATTGCTCCAGTCACCCCAGAGGATGACAAAGGCCCATAGGTAAGCCATCTTACCGATGAGGATTCCACTTCGGGAGCCCCAGGTTCTTCAGGTGTAGTGGTTGAATCAATTCCCGACTGGAGAGCCCCCTTTTTTGATTACATCCAACACCGTAATCTCCCATTAGACCGGGCTGAGCGTGAGAAAATTCAATTATTCGCGCTACAGTTTACTCTCCAGAGTGGTCCCAGCCTTTAGAAGATTCTCTATAAACGTGGATTTGATGGTGTTATCCTCCGTTGCATCCAAGGGGTTGAGATTCCATAGGTCATGCAAGAGGTTCATGCCGGTTCCTATGGTGCCCATCAGGCTGGGCCAAAACTGTCTCACCAGATTCTAAGATTAGGGTATTTTTGGCCCTCCATGATCCACGACTACTCCGAGTTCTCCAAGAGGTGCCATGCGTGCCATGTTCATGCTAACTTTGTACATCAGCCATCAAAGCCTTTCCATACTACCAAGTACTCTTGGCCATTTGCAGTCTGAGGGTTAGATGTCATGGGACCATTCCCACCGGCAACAACTCACCAATGTCGATTCATTATGACCACTAAGAATTTCTTTTCCAGGTGGGTAGAGGTAATTCCACTCATGGAAGTCATGCCCCATACTATTTTGGACTTCGTGAGTTCTAATATCATCCATCAGTTTGGAGTCCCTCATGCTATCCTCACTGGTAACGGCACCAACTTTCGAGCAACCAAGTTGAAGAAGTTGTGCACCAAGTACAATATCTGTTCTAAACATACCTTTCGCTATCACACGCAGGAAAATGGAAAGATTTAGGTGTTCAAAAAAACCCTCTCTAACATTTTCCAGAAGATGGTTGGTCAAAACAAGAAGAGTTGGCCGGATAAACTCCCCAACACCCTCTGGGCTGATCGGATGACGACTCATAACTCCATCCAGGTGACCCCATATTCCCTGGTGTATGGAACTAAGGTCATCCTTCCCATCGAGATTCATTTGCCCTCATTGTGCACAGTGGTCTATGACTAGAAAGTGCCAAATAGAGTGGCTGAAATCCATCTAGCTGAATTAGAAGCACTGGATGAGAATAGGATTTGTTCCATGCACAATTTAGAAAGGAATCAGAGCAGGATGGCTCGAGCTTTCAATAAGAAGGTTCTCCTCCGCTCTTTCCTACAGGGTGACATGGTGCTAGCCCTCAGAGCACTAATGATCCCCGGAAGGAAACCACCCAATCTGGAACCCAAAAGGGAAAGAACTTTCATTGTTCATAAGGTTTATCCCAATGGTGCATACTCCCTGGTGACCATGGATGGTGAGCGTATAACTCGTCCCACCAATGTCGAGTTCCTCAAGAAATACTTTTCCTGAGCACATGGTCCTGCAAGACCTTAAACTACATTTGGTACTACCTTTGGGCCCTTATGGTACCCCATGACCTTAAACTTAACTTGGGTCCTCCATGACCTTAAACTGGATTACGGTCCCGCATGACCTTAAAATACACGCTCGTCCCGCATGACGTTAAATTCTATGTCGTCCTGCATGATGTTAAACTGTATCTTCAATAACTACATGTGGCTTGATTTACATTCTTATGGGATACGTAGAACCGACTGAACATTTAGATTTCAGGTCCATCCCCATCTCTTAGAGATCTCCAAATCTCCCGGTCACCTAGGCCCCTTGGCTTGTCCCTCTCAACTAAACGGATATATAGGTGTGGTACATGGTTATTCCCTCCTTCGCGTTGGGTTTTTGGCACCATGCCCCCATTCTTCCGGGAATCCTTCATCTCTTGGCCACTCTCAAATTGAGCCCCTCGACCCTTTGTAGTGGTCCGCCAATGTGTTCAACGTACTTTGGTCTAGGACCTGGAGTGTCAGATTCAACTGAGGAAAGCTTCCATCCACTTGTGAAGCTTAATGTTCCCCTTCATTTGGGCCTCCGATATCTTTCACACCTGTAGGGACCCCCAAAAGCGGTATGGATACCATGACTTTGGGATCTCCTACCATTACGGTCCAATTCCCCTGAGGGTTTCAGACAACAAATTGATACAAATACCTCATTGCGAACATGGTCAATAGTTGATGCTAATTTGTTTGTTCCCATTTCAGGCTAACACAACAGGATGTTGTGTTGCGAACATGGTCAGAAATAATCCTCCATTGTCACGCCAGCCCTTCAGGCCATGAATGTTGGTTGCATGATTCACACTATGTTCCACCCCATCATGTCCAGGTAGAATCTCCACACTTTTGGCACTACCCCTCAGTGCACCTCTGCACATCAGGGGGACAAAACTGCAATACGACATCTCTCGGGGCTCCCGAAATCTGAGCGCTAAGAACATAAACAAGGATCTTATCTAAGAGCTATGTGCAGCTTGATTCTCATCCCCATGGGATACGTAGGATCACCCGGACATCGTGCTTCTGGGTCCAGCTCAGCTGGGAGCTAGTTTCTCCTGCCCCTTATCCTCTAACCCTCGCTGGCCTCTTGGCCTGAGGCTATTTTCCCAGAGGTGTGTGTGGTAATGATCTGGACCTCATCCTAATTCACATTGGGTATGTTATATCGCGTCGTGCGCATTCCCCCATGTACAAGCCATATGAATTTAAACTATTCTGTTTGGTCCTACCACATGACCATAAACTGTGATAGTATCCTCCTGGCCGCACGACGAAAAACGGAACTGCATTGTGATGACCTCATCATAGAGTACATCACGTTGGGTATCGGTCATTTACCATACCATTTGTCAATTCATTTATATAGCTTGATTATTGTGGTGATTCCAGGAGTTTTTACCCTAGGCTGGTCACTCCACAAAAGTAAAACCATTCGCATTAAAGGATAAACAAGATACATCAAATGTCGCTTCTTTTAGTGTGAGGGCTAGACCTGCACGCCCCTTTCATCTTTTTCACTGGTACCTTACTGTTACATGCCCCTTTCTAGAACTACGTGTGACTTGATTCCTATCCTTATGGGATACGTAGGAATGCCCAGAAATTTCGTCTCGGGTCCAACCCTGGAAATCACAAATCCCATCCCTCCTCACTGTCGGCCCCTTTTCCTGACCTCTCGGGGAGTTGTGTAACTACAACATTTTCACCGAACAAGTTCATGATTACCCATGATGACATTGGGAAGTGACGCTTCCCTCACCAAAGAGGTCCTATCTAACAGTAGGTATGATCCATGATCAGACTGATGCGTTCGCCTAATGTGCCTCCACCACGGTGGCATGATCTTGGGAGTGTTGGATTCTATTCGAACAAACCACCACTTCACTTTCAACGTTTTTAGTGAGCCTTTATTTGGATCTTCATTCTCTTTCATTTTTGAAGGGAACCCCTAAAAGTATGGATTCTCGACATATGGTCCACCTGCTGTCCTGGGCCAACATCCTGAAAGACTGATCATGTTTGAAGGGACCCCCTAACAGTATGGATTCTTGACCTATGGTCTTCCTGCTGTCCTGTGCCAACGTTCCAGAAGACTGATGGACAACAAATTGATACAAATCCCATGTTGCGAACATGGTTAGAAGTTGATGCTCATTTGTTTTTCCCCATTTCAGGCTAATTCAATAGGGATGAGGTGTTTCGAACACGGTCAAAAATCATACTTTATTTCCATGCCCATCACACAGTGTTCCGAATTTGGGTAATGCGATTCACATTTTTCATTCCCCTATGTTCGAACTAATTGCAATGCCCCTGGAATTGTCCCTCTAGTGCGCTAAAGCACATTGAGAAGATGATACATTGATTGGTTTGAGGTCCTCTTCCTTTAGATGGGCCTCCCTCTTCTCCTCAGAAATCCAGGTTCGAATTTCGAGTGCCCAAATCATGGTTGATGCTCCTATAATCAAACGAAGTGATAGTACGAGCCTCCTTTTCTTCTCACGGCCCACGTGATCTTAGGGATGGATTTCTATTTATTTTGGGATTATGGTTGAGCATATTAAACCAAAGGGACAAGTATGTTAAGAAAAGGGGAAAGTAATCAAATTTGTCCATACATACAGTTCAATAGAACAAGAAGCATTAAGGTGGGATAAGTTTATGTGTTTGGCCAAAACAGGGCCCCTAAGGGTCGTCTTATTAGATAGATCTTTCCAATGCCTCCACCTTTTTGCTGGTGTCCTCCAAGACTGCCTCCCATCCCCTGAGGACCCTTTCATCATCGGTGGTCATGGAGCGCAGTTTGCTGACCCTGGCCCGTGCCCGCGCCTGTTCAGTCTGAAGCTCAGTTATCTGGCGACTCACTTCTACAAGTTGATCTTGAGCGTCTGCCTGCTGGGCTCTTAATTTCTCTACGAGCTCAGAGTAGTTTGCGATGAATATCTCTTGTCCTTTTACCTACTCCTCGAGGCATTGGACCTCATTCTCCACACTCAAAAATGCTCGGGTGCTCTCTGACTCCTCCTGGCACCAGATCATATCGGCATGCCGGCTGCTTTCACACATCTTATCAACCATGTAATCACGTACCGTCAGGTGAAGGCGTTGAGCATATTCCCCTCCAGCACACATGAAACGCAGCCAGGTATATAGTGACCCCATCCGCTTCATACATTCTTCCTAGGGCTAATTGAGAAAACACCGGATGCACTTCCATCCCCTGTGTTGTGTCATATGACTCTCCTCGGCCGCTTCTAAATCTGAATCCTCAATTTCTTCAGGATCAGTGGGGCGATAAATGGGGAAGACAACCAATAGGGCAGCGGCATGGTCTTCCTCAGATATTCCTTACAGGGGAATAGGCTCATCAGTATCTGGGTGACCTTCCTCTCTCCCCTTGATCCTGGTGGCACCCATGTCGACTTCCGGGCCTGCCCCAACAGCAGCACCACTGGTGTCCTCCACTCCTTGCTCACCGATTTCCAGGGCCAACTCATTTTGAGAGGCATGTTCTGGATGGGGTGGTATATTTTCCATCGGCACGCTCGCATATTGTCTAGGATCAGCATCCCGATGAGCCTCCAATTTTGTGATCACTGCACAGACATGGAGCGGCCTAATCAGTTGAGTTCTCCAATAGTAAGTACCGGCATCAGAGCAAGGGACTTACAGTAACCCATGACATCAACCACTAGTGCTCTGGGTGCTACAGGATCTGTCATGGCGGGGGATAACTCAACACAAGTCAATTCAATAATTGGCATCGATAACCCTCCTTTCCCCATTGGCGCTTCGTCCCCTCATTCAATTAGAGACGCTTGATCAGCGCCTATGTGATCCTGAGTAAGATAAGAAAGGTGGGTTAAGGATTGAAAAATAAATAGAATATAGGAGAATATAAGGTTTGAAGCACACCTCGAGTATCTCGGTTACATCCATATAGAATTTGGCGATCTCGCCGCTCTCCCGGAGACTCCCTTGCTGGGACGCCCCCTGAGACCCTTCACCTTTGGGCTCCTCTTCTCATTCACCTTCCCCTTCTCGTTCACCTACCCCTTCTCCTTCTAATTCCTCTCCTTCCTCGCCACCCTCCGACTCATCGCTGTCATCTTCCCCCAGTGGAATCCTTTCCAGATCATGCTCTTGGCATAGCATAACTTTCACCAAGAGAGGTGGCTCCACACGCCGAACCTGTTGGCATGCATACGTGTCCATGGACATTAGATATGCATGTCATCGGTGGAAGTTCACTCTGTCAGCAACCCAGAAAAGCCCGAATTCTAGCAATTGGATCCCATCTCATAGTATCTTTTTCTAGAGGGATTCAGTACTCATTGACTACCGCAGGGTTATCCAGGCCGACCATAGTGCAGGGAAGATCGTGTCATGGGAAGGTTGAAGCAGGTATCTTATTTTCTTCCTAGTAAGTGCTTTGGCTACTCTGTGGGACCCTCCTCCTCCAAGCGATGAGGGTGAGGCCACTCCATGCAACACCCCCACTACTGAGGTCTCGACCTGTACGAGCCCTGTTTCCTACGGTGCTTCTGATCCTCCACCTCTAGCGGCACCCTGCCTACTCTATCACCACCGAGGTTCCGCACTGATGACCTTGAGATTCCAAGCTCACTTCCAATGAATCCCCTCATGGTATTCTATGGTCCAATGTTTAACATACTTGGTTTAGAGGCCATCATTGACCCCGGTGGGAAAAAACGTGATGATGTCGCTAGAGTTGTAAGTCGTGAACATCAGCCAAAACTGACGAAGAACATAAGTATGCCTCTCCTCCTGGACATCTGTGCACAATCTCTTCGGTATTCGCTGGAGGCACCCAAATTTCCTAGCAAACCTGGACGGAACATAAGGATCGTAGAAGATCTTTGCATCAATCCATACCACGAGTGCCCCGCCTCTGATTCTCTTGAAGTACTCCTTCTGCTCTAGTGAGCCATGCCCATCGTCTATCAGCTGACCAGTTGGGGTGGGGAATGGTCTAAAGGAGAAGTTGGTGTGGTTACCAATCCTGATCCGTACCCCCTCCTCACTGAGAATCATCAGCATGACCCCAACAATATTCATCAGAGAGGGTCGCAGGCCATTTCCTGGAGGACGGATGGCATTTGGGAAAGTGTATCCACTGTAGTGAGCCGCAACCCAACCATGGAAGATCTGAAAGGGCCCACATACTCTCCTTGGTGATCCCCCTCTCGAGATGCATCCCAAGATGGCGTAAAACCAAGCCAGTGTGGGGACCCCTAGCTTGAACCTCTTATTGGCTTCCATGATGCCCGCCATCACCAGAGTCGCTGGATGGACACCCATCCTTGCGTCCCTCAACAATTGGATCCACCCACTCAGGAACGCGGAGAGGAATCCAGTGTACTGAACATTCGGGTCCCTAGCCTCATTTACGCTATATCCCAATGATTGGTATTGCCTCGCCTCTAGGATCCTTATGTATGATCTGCTCTTGCTCCTCTGAGCCGCTGTTGGACAACGTTTTCCCCGCCCTGGCATCTTGACTTATGGATTCTTCTCTAGGAAGAGGCTGAACCAGTCTATGTAGGTGATGTCCTTCAAGAATTCCTTGACCTTAAACTTCTCCTTGGACAACTCCAGTAGGTTCCACGTTAGTATGGGGGTTCGAGACCTGTCACCCAAGGAGTTCATTGGCGGGAGGAACTCATCGTATTGATGGCCCTCCAACGGGATTCCCCCGATGAAGTGGATGTCCCAGATACTGATGCCGATTTCCACATGGTGAAGATGGAATGTGTTGGTATCAGGGGACCATCGGGTGATCAGGTCCATCCGATATCAGGCTGGCGGTAGAAGTGGAACTGCGATGTCCACAATGCCTTGAACAGACCAATGTGCCGCTGCTCGACACCGAATTGGTTGCATTTGCGGAGAAACTAATATGCCCAGTCCCACTCACTGATGAAGTTTCCTTCGGACCATAGGTCCCAGTCCTGCAACCAACCTTTGGTCTCATTAGTGATGCTCTGATGGGAAGTGCTCGCATAGTGGGCCGGTGAGCTCTCTACAACAGGATCACCCCCAGAAAAGGTCTTGGTCCTGGGATTCAAGACATAGACATCGATATGACAGGTTTCCTTGGAAGGATAACCATTATTGGTGATTTTTTATCGAGGAAGGTCATCTTCGCGGGTCACCCATGACCACTGTGTATCATCCTCAAAACCCGGTAGGGGAACCTTCTCCAGAATGCCAAAGTCCCACAGTGGTAGATTTTCAGACCAGGTGTATTCTTTTTGGTCAGGGGTTAGCATGTTGAAGAGGGTGTGGTTATTATAGAAAACCCTTTTTTCGCCACAAACCTCTAGGTTCACAACCATTTCAGCTATGCGAGTAGCGGCTTCCCCTTCATCAACCCGGTTTGTGGCCATCTTCTTCCGACAAAGTGTTTCAGTAGTTGACACGAAAACCAGAAGGATGGCATGAAATATGGGAGACCGGAGTGAAAAATTAGTTGGTGGCACGAAATAACAGGCTGTGGCATGGGAAAAATCTGGTTTTCACGTAAAATGCCACCAAATCTCGGTGTAATTGTGCTCTACCGCGCAGTTTTCATGCATGAGCAAAAGAAATTTCACGCATGAGATCTCAAGCTTATCACGTGAGAAAAGTCGTATGAAGCATGGGACCCAAGGCTTATTTTATAGGCTAAGAATGAGTTCCGTGCCCACATGTAAAGAAAATTCCGCACTGGGTTGAGTTTTGCGCACAACCTCATATTTTTGCGCGCAGGGGACCCACATAGACCTGCATTTTAGCGTTTCCCTTAGAATCTGATCGTTGCGACCCCTCGCTGATCTAATTATGAGGGGGGAATTTGTAGATGCCTAAAAGTGATAAAGTGATAGAGAATGTTTTGAAATGACAAAGAAAAGTCATATTCGGACCCGGAGACCCAGTCTGGGGGGCCCGGAGGTGTTGCGCGAAAAAAATGGTGAAGTGCATGAAAAAATATGTCCCTCGCGGAAAGTACAGGGATTCACAAAACGCCCCAGCGCAAGTGTGAAATAATTTCACTCCCGTGCCCTACATGGTTGAAATTTTGCGCCGCCGCCTCTATCACGCAATAATTGTGCGCCGACTTGAATTTCACACCCCCGATCGCTTATAAATAGAAGGTGACCCCGTTCCTTTTCAGGGATGAAGAATCTGAACCGGCTCTCGTGTGCGTAATCAGCATTCCGCGAGCGCACAATATGGCCTTCTAGTACAGTTCTTTTCACACCTAGTCTCCCCGGGTCCACCTTCACGTGGGATCCCCTTTGGTTTAGACTGAATTCCACTCCCTTCAGGGTCTCCCCCTTGCGTGCAATTCCTTCCAATTGCATGCAGGCCAGCCAATTGCGCACAATTCCTTCCTTTGCGTGCACCCCTGCCCTTACATGCGGCCTTGCCGCCTGCACGTAATTCATACACCTTGTGCGCAATCCTCCTAGTTGCACACAAAACCTCACCCCCTATTTTGAGAAAGCATTGCTGATTTCACGCCAGCCTGAGATTTTTGCACCAGGGCTCCTTTATTTCATGCAAACCTCAAGTGCTGCATGCAATTCCCCGGGGCCCTTCACCTCGGTGCTCCCCGGGAACCCTCTTGCACGAATGCCCGATGCCCTCCTTCTGGGTGCCATTCTTAGGTGTCTTGTGCACCCCGAGCATCTTCATCATGTATGGTTTTCTCGTACTACCTTCTAGGATTGTATTAAGTAACTTCAACATCCCTTGGACAATCCTTTCTGTTGCGTTGTTTCACCTCATGATTCTTCGCATAGGCACGCTAATGGCTACTTCTTCTTCCCATAGCCACGCTAACGTGGAGCCCTGGATGGTTTTCTCCGTGACACCCCCTCTCTATGGAATTGTCGATGCCTTCCATCCCGCAAGGAGAATAGGTTACCAGTTATGTAAGTATTAGGGGTGTGGAGTGAAACCACCATGTCTGAGCTGCAGGATGTTAAACTTCCAAGCACCATCTTCCTCAACACATGATGTTAAACTGTGACCTGGCCCTGTGCCTCGCACGCAGGGTCCCCCCTCCTTGGACATTCTCCACGCCCACTCGTCTCCATGGGGATGGGATCATCCCTCACTGGGGGTGATTTATTAGAGTGGTATCTGTCCGCGCAGAAGGGAAGCCAACTTGGTGTAATCCCCTAGCTTTTCTTGCAAGAGGCAGCATCCCTGCTTCTCCTCACTTCCTCGCTGCTAAGGCCAGTAGAGGGCGTGATAGGGAATGGGGATCCTCCTTTCCTCGGTCCCAAATCTCTCTCCCGCTGCGCTTTCTTGCCCTCAGGCCTCTATCCTGGAGTAAGTACGGACACCATGGGCCACTCAACGTGTAAGCCCCTCCTCATTTCCCACAGATGCACCCTTCGCGATATGATCATCAGGTCTCTGCTGTCTCTTGTTTCTCACACCAAGCATGACTCCCGTGAGTTTAGAGTGAGCATCGACCATGAAAAACCATGGGCTGCCTCAGAGCGTGTGCCCCAAATGCCCCTCATCCCATATGACGTTAAACTATACACCCGAACTACGGAGACTCTGATCCGTGCTAAGGAATGGTACGTTGGAATCCTCCACGAGGTTCAAGCCCCACCACCTTGGGCCGCCCCAGAGTGTAAGCCCCATTCCAACCTGAACTACGAGGACTTTGATCGGTGCTAAGGCATGGTAAATAGTAAGCCTCCACGAGGTTCAAGCCCCACCACCTTGGGCCACCTCAGAGTGTAATCCCTAATCCATCCCGAAATACAGGGACTTTGATCCGTGCTAAGGCATGGTACGCAGGAAGCTTCCACGAGGTTCAATCCCACCACCCGGTCATTCCGACCTCATTCACATTGGTTCACCAAACACCTTAGGCCGCCTCAGAGTGTAATCCCCAATCCATCCCGAACTACGGGGACTTTGATCCGTGCAGAGGCATGGTACGCAGGAAGCCTCCACGAGGTCCAATCCCAACAAACATTGGCCACGACCATCTCCGTGTCGGTGTGCCAATCCCCATTTCCACCTTGGTCCGCCTCAGAGCGTAATCCCCAATCCACCACCTTGGGCTGCCTCATAGCATAATCTCCAATCCACCACCTTGGGGTGCCTCAAAACATAAGCCCCAATCCACCACCTTGGGCTACCTTAGAGGGTTATCCCCAATCCACCACCTTGGGCCACCTCAGAGCGTAAGCCCCAATCCGCCACCTTGGGCTGCCTCAGAGCGTAAGACCCAATCCACCACCTTGGGCCGCCTCAGAGCGTAATCCCCAAGACACCACCTTGGGCCGCCTCAAAGCGTAATCCCCAATCCACCACCTTGGGCCGCCTCAGAGCGTATGTCCGAATCCACCACATTGGGCCCCCTCAGAGCGTAAGCCCCAATACACCGCCTTCAGCCGCCTCAGAGCATAAGCCCCATTCCAACAAGAACTATGGAAAATTTTATCCATGTCAAAGCATGGTACATAGAAAGCCTCGATGAGGTTCAAGACCACCACTCGATCATTCCTTCACGATAGGTTTTCCCCTGTCCCGCATGACGTTAAACTGTATCCACCTTGGGCCTTCTCAGAGCGTAATCCCCAATCCATCTCGAACTATGGGGACTTTTGTCCATGCTAAGGCATGGTATGTAGGAAGCCTCCACGAGGCTCAATCCCACCATCAATCTGGTCCCCGGGACCACCTTCACATCAGTTTACCGACATCATGGGTCGCCTCAGAGCGTAAGCCCCAGATGCTACCTGAACTATGCAGACTTTGATTCCCTACCACGGTGACACGTAGGAAGTCTCCACGAGGCTCAATCCCATCACCCATGACTCTTCCTGATCTCTCCCTCGAGGCCACATGTCTCGAGAATCTCATTCCCTAACCCAGATGTTCCACTTCCTCTGGGTCCCACCCATACGTCCTTTCTCTCGGGTCGCCTCCTCAGGTGTCCCCTCATTTCATCAAACTACACGAACATTGATTCCATGCCATAGGGATATGTAAGAATTTTCTTCAAGGCTCAAGCCCAAAACCATCATCCATCCCGATTCTTACCTGGGCCGCCACATCCTGGTGGGATCATGCTACTTCATTCCCCATTCCCTCCATAGCATTCAGGAAGCCGCCCACGTGCTGGCCCCAACATCGGTGTTCCATCCTGGGGGTTCCCCAATCGGATCCACTATTATCAGTGTTCCGATCAGTCCGATCCATCTCCATCAGACGTTAAACTTGCGGCATACCCTGTGTCAAACATGAGAAGCTGAGGAAAACCTCAGATACATGCCTATGGCATAAAATTCCCTGCATTCGATGTGGGATGTCTCGAGCTTATGCGCCCTCGAGAAGCCCTATAATAAGGTACAAAAGACAGAAATGCCAATCCCCCAGAATTCAGACACACTGGAGATTTCCAACGTGACTACTCTTCTAACTGAAGGCTGCTGCCCTGACCAGACCCCTTGAAAGGTCCTGACAGAAGTGGCGTAATTAACTGGTGTCCATGAGGATATGGCGTCGGGAAGAGCTTCACGAACTACATCTTAAATCTATGAGGGATACCCGAACGAGGTGAAAATCTCTAAGGAGGAATCCACGGAAGGAAGAACCGACATCCCATCAACCCATTTCGATCAAGTAGCAGACATCCCTGAATAAGGAGTGGATGTCACCTGCCTTTGGAAAGCAGGAATGCAGGGCTACATCAGTGCGTCCTCTGCATGACAGATGCGTGCTCCCCGGTGAAAGCGTCAGAAACAACTCTCATATAAATTTTATACATATTCAAAAAATCCTTCAGAGTATCAATTTTGGTTACCCTGGTTATGAGATTGATCAATTGTTAATTTGAATCAATGTGAATAACTTTTTAAATTATATTTTATCTATATTTCTCTTTATTATTTTATTATACTATTGATTGAAGCTACACAATTGTTATAACTAAAATATATCACCAAGAAAAAGTGTTGTTGGTATTTAGGGGTTTGGATCATGCTCATGAGATGGGATTCTTATGGACCCCTATTAATGGAATTAAAACACATTTTGTTTGGTGTCACTTAATGGAAAACATCATTCATTTTTTATGTTCATGTTATAAGGACCATTATGGATCATGTTAAGGTCATGAAATGATGACAAATGATAGTCCTTTTAAAATCATTTGACAAGGTCCAATGATATGATTTTTAGGATTATACCACAAATACCATTGTTCCTTTTTGTTTAAATTCATATGACTTGGAATTATCCCTAGAATATTAACACCATGTAGAATCAATGATATTCTGTGAAATTTAAATTCATTAAGTTATGACTAATAGACATAATGCTCTTAAAAATGTTGGTGAGGGAATTGTGTATGAGTATCCATTTTTGGTTCATCATATGTTTTGATTAATACATAATAGAGGGTATGGTTTGTTTGTTCACCTTTTTGGAGGCCAATTATATTCATGGTTCATTGTTGGGGAATAAGGATTAGATCATCAATGAATACATGGTTGGGGATTACACGTTGTAAGAGTCACATATGTGTATCAACCTCTTTTCTATCAATAACTACGCATGGAAGGTAGGATGGACTCATGGATGATATGATACAATGATGAAGGGTTAATACATACACTATTTCAACGTCCCACAAAAATCCCTATAAAATAATAACTTTTATGGTATTTTCAAAAATATAACAAGATACTTGGGAGCTATGAATATTTATTTAGTTCCATCTGGATGAGCATCCCCTATTTGGGTTTTTACCAATATTCTAATTATTTGGACCCTATTTATAAAAAAAATATATTATTGATTATAACCAAATGGTCATATTGGTTTTTGAAGAAAATAAACGATATATTTACGATAGGAATATTAATTCAAATTATCAAATTAATAAACCATGAAAAAGGAGGAACATAAATTATTATATCATCCTAATCATATAAATATTATTTCATTATATCAGACAATAATGTATTGGTTTTTTTGGGATTTGACCTATCAAAAATATTCCAATGACATCATTTATAATAATTCAACCGAATTGAATGAATTATGTATAATAAGGGATTTAGTTAGACATGTACTTTAGGAAGCCAAAATTTTTCATTATATAATAATTTTATTTCAGTGAGTAAAGATTTACAATCCCTTTGTGTTTAAAGGATGTTGATCGTAACAATGTTATAGGGACAACCCTCTATATAGTAGTTACCTGGAAATCAGTCACAAAAGATCATATGTGATCGGTTGAATGGTGTTTTTATAAAAGGTGGTAATTTATATTAATATTGTACATGGTTCCCTCATCCAATATTTGGCTTAGTCATGATAATAACATAATGGAATTTGTTAAGGTATCCTTGAAAATGGAGAGTTATATAACAAGGTGATTTCTATATAAAATTATTTATTTTAAAAATAGAAATTCTTTTTATCAAAGTGTGTGTTGGGGTATAATTTGGCTAGTCACATAAAGTTTACACTATAATTGACTTAGCTAGCATCACAATATAATTTCATGGGTGAAAGTGATCCCAATTTCAACACCACAAATGATACCTAAGGTTATTTAGATGATACATATGTGTATTTGGATGATATATCACATTACCTAATGAATGATATAATACTTAAGGTTATTTCATTTCGTGATATCAAATCCAAGAAGTGTGAACCAGTTTAGTCTCACATGGATTCCAAGAATGATCACCTCATATTTAAAATTCAATTACTAGTGTCATCAAAATGATTCATGGAAGAAAAAGATGCCCACTAAAAAATTGTAAAGTGACTCTTATGGAAGGGATAATGTTAAATTGACATAATTTATCTTTATTATGATTTCTCAAATTCCCTCTATATTAATAATGGAAAGTCTTATGAAAAAAGTATCATCTATCCATGGGAAAATTTAATTTAGAGTTTTCATTTCTTTCTAGTCTAATTTGATGTAGTGATAAACATACCCAGCTTTCAACATGACTATTGTCAATAGAGATAAGGGTTTCGTGTCTCATAATGAGTAAATTTATCTACTTTCTAATTACCAATATAGATATATGTTAATTAGATCCTCACTATAAGATTGATCCATTAGATCACCTCTAATATAGATACAGTTACATTTAATCCAACCATTGGATAAATCAATTGGCTCATTACCAATATTGATTTATTTCACTACATCATCAAATATAGATTAATCCATTGGATCATCAACAAATGTTATATAGATTTACTATAACATCACCAGTTTGTTTATGGATTACTAGCTCCTTGAATGTATATTTATCAATTGTCTCATCACCAATTGATTTTAGGGTTACTTTTTCCATACTAGCGGGCTTCCAATTTATTATCTCCTCAGATGAATATTGATCAATTCGATCATCACAGACTAAGGATTTTTTTATAATGGAGTCCATTTAGAAGGATCTAAAACAATTAAGGTATCTTTTGAGTTACATTCTATCCAATAAAGATTAATGGTTTATCTTTGATTTTATGGTTTCCAAGGGTACATAAGGCTGCATTGGAGTTTCATTCCTTCCCCTAATTCATTGTAGTTTAAAATTGGAGGGGTGTGATGTTTTATTAGTATTGGTACATGAATGTGTCTTGCTATGTATCCCTATAAGGGGAATGAAAAAAATGTTGTTAATTTTAATAATTTAGAACCATATGGATAGTAATTCAATATATATTAAGGTTATGTGATGAGGAATAATTTACATTATTTTCTAAACTCAAACTAACATGATCTATGAGGTTTTAAAATTTACAGAATGTGACTAGAAACATTATGGGACATATTCCGAGAGAAGTCTAGAGTGCGAGACTTGTGCCTAATCATCACTTTATTGTTTATACTAGAAGATGAGCCAAGTGAGAATGTAGTTATTATATGTGGTTTGATTCCATTAATACTCTACTAAATTGATGACTACATTATCCTATAGAGAGATGAAACCATAATAGATTACTATTTATAGTAACCTTATTTACATTATTAAATATATAAGGTAAGGATGAGTTGACACATGCGTGGTGTGGAGAGGTGGGAGACAAGATATGATTATGATATAAAGGAAATTAGTTTAATTAACATTACTTGAGTATTATGAGTCCAAATAAATGATATAAGTATATTAAACCCATAAAACATTATTGGTTATTACATACAAATTACCCAATGTGATTTTCAGATCATTTAGAAAGGATCATTTAGTAATTATATATGGGAGTGGTTCTCAAAACATAAATGAGGCTTACAAAAATGGATCCCATATTTTGGATCATATCAATGAACAAATCTAATTATCGTTTACCACCCCAAAGGTAATATATAATATACATTAAATCAAATTTGATGGAAAATAATGACATCAATCTCATGAAATGGTTACATCCATTTGATGAATGGTAATGTATGAATGTGTGAAGGTTCCACACCTTTGAATATAAGTTGGGGATTACACTTAGGGTAATCCCATTATATTAAAAATTTAAACACATTATTTATATGGATGATGGATTATTCATTCATGAGTTGAAATTTCTCAAGATTTAGAACAAGGGTGAAGTGTGTTGAAATTATGCACCACCATTTTCATTCATTTAGAATAAAGTGAGTTTACATGGGTAATAAGTCAGTTGATGATTTTGTTCTTGAGAATATGTTCTTTAAATTATGTTCAAGGTTTGTTGAGAACAATATACATGTTTGAGCACTTTATTTTCACTTTATTCATATTTTTCTTTTTTTTTGTAATTTATACACCAGTGGGGGATGGGGTTTAATTATATTGTTTTCTCCTATTGTGGTAATGATTGTTTTTATGTGATAGAAATAGGTAACTTTACTCCAAAAGGGTATTTATACTTTTATTAGATGAATATAAATCATCAAACCCTTATAACTATTAGTCTTTTGAGTTATTTATAAGAATTCAGTCTATAATCAAATGAGTAATGATACAGGAACTATAATCGATTGTATGGGACAACGTGAAAGGTACGTATCAGAGAAAATAATGTGGGAGACAATTCCTATGAGTGGAGACCCCATTAAAGTGACTAAAGATACACTAGGAGAGGAGAATCACTAATATGTAATGTAATCATATTTTATAATAAATAATAATCCTTTTAATTTTTATTTAGAAAGACTTTTTAGTGAAGTTTTTTTAATTTTTAAATTAAATCTATACCATTACATTAGAACCATTCATTTCATAAAAATAACTCCTTATTTACAAATTAATCATGATGGGATGATGAATTTAACTTTAGTTTTGTATAGGTATAGACTCGGTATCATGATAAACTTCAGGTTCTTCCTAATGTCATGTGAGCTTAACACATTTTATATGAGTTGTATAAGGGAACCATTATTATTCCAAGGATTACATGAAGATAAATTGGCTTCTACATAAGGTTATGATTATTTGTGTAAGGTATGTTTCTTTGATTAAAATTATGTGTAAGGAAAACCCAATACACTCACATGACATCAATGAGATATGTTATGGTAAAACCATGTTACCCATACAAAATCCCCATTTTACAGAAAATAGTTTAAAAAATTTATTACTCTACTTATTCAAAGTTCAAACCCGTGACATGTTTTCATAAATTTAAAAAAACAAAAGTGACATGAATTAATTATTTTTCTTGTTTTAAATTAATAAATCTTATTTTTAATGTTTGTAATGATTCATAATAATGAAATGATTAAAGTAAAAATTAAATTATGAATATAATTATAGTTTCCAATACTATGAAATTGAATGGGAAATGATTGCTTATAATATAACTGAACTTTCTATTCCCTTTGTTTTTGATCTTCTCAAGATTCTGGTTAATCAATAATCTCTTTTTATGAGGATATGTAAAGTCCTCTATGATCATATTAGGTTATTATTATTGTTTTTAATCATATAAGAACCCTCAAGCACTCTCTTATGTTCTTGATATAAGCCTTTTCTAGGAGATAAATCAATGGTATTTTATTTATTTTCAAACATGAGAATAATAACCATTCATATACATTCAAGGATAAAAATTACTAGAAAACATTAAATGTAAATAAAATAGTATTGTCAAAGAGTAATAAATAATTATCATTATTATATAAAATTATTATAGAAAGATAGAATATTATCAGAAGTGGTTTTATAGTTATTATTTAAGGAATAAATGGTTATATCATTTGATATATATAAAAAAGATTTAATTTTATAAAATAGATAATTGATTATAACATGTGGTGTATCTATTTAATTTTAAAATAAAAGAATTTGAATCGGTAATAAGAATCCTTATAGAATGGATGGAACTTACTAATATGAAGAGGTGATTCAAGGGTTAATTCATTCATTATACTTGATAATAATATCAAAAATCTTGGGTAGGATGTATACCACCATTTTGGGACATGTATATGTTTTTTAAAAAACATGCTTGTTTATTCTTGATAACACATGCATGTTTTTTGTTTCTTAGTGGGTCTATGACTAGACATCATGCCATGGTTTTTTAATAAATGATTATTTGTAGGCTCTTGATAATATTCCATGATATGAATTATTTCACATTTCTATGATATGTATTACCTATTATATTTCATTGCCTGGGGAACTATTCTCAAGCCCCATTATGATCATGTTTTTTAACTTTTTCAATATGTCCCCTTGGAGGGGTAACATGATGATGTGATGATTGATATAGTTGAATGATCATTAAATGGTATGGGTAAAATCATTGTAATGATGGTTTATATGTGAGTAGGCCATGTATGGTACATGAATTCTTTGGATATAGAATGATGCTGGGGAATTCCTTGTATGGGTCATGTGTTATCCAATTGCATAAAACATATTTGGTAGGACCCATTATCATACAAGTAAAATGACCATCATTGGTGTAGGGAATTATGTCATCTTAATAATGACAACAATTTGGGAGGGGTGTAAAGTGTTCATAATAATGACCATTATCAAGGTAATGGGTGACATGTTTCCTTAAAGGCTTTATATAGTTTACTGAATCAAAAATTATTACTAAAAAAATATCAAAGTAGGTACAAACAAGGTTCATTATGGCCTAGTTAGTACATGAGGTATTATTAAATTTCTGGTTGTATTTTTTAGTTAACTTACATATGTCCTGAAATATATTTTTTATATTTTTCTATTCTATTATAGATTCATTTATGGTGTCATACTAGGTTTATTTCTCACCCAACGCATAGGAATATCGATGTGAAAAATGATTTCATGACTAGGGTTCAAGTGGATAGAAAGAGACCAATGATAGGAAGTTGCGGATATAGAGGATAGAAGTTATCGATAATTTATCCCTTTACAATATTTACATACCATACTGAATAAATTGGTTTGTCTTACCATATTGGGTGTTTGTTATTTTCATTGTATGTATTTTGTTCCATGACATACCAGTTTTTTTATTTAGTTTTCCATGTTACAAATATTATTGTATTATATATATATATATACTTATGAAATTATATTAAGGGTGAAACCTCCTAACTATATATATTCAAACCATTACTACAAGTATAAACCTCTTGTGTTTGGGGAGGTGTGCATGATGTCTCATGGATCTATGAATTAAACCTAGTGGTTCAGGTTCAAGTGTTTTAAATTGGAATGAGAGAATTGTTTTTATTCTTTTTCTAACTAAACTAGGAAATTATAGAAGGGATATGGGACATGTGGAATTCCGATAGGTGTGTTACCATATGCTTGTCCTTCTTATGAGTAATAGACCTACGAGTTACCCTTTATGGGATTTTTGTTTCTATTTATTACAATTTGGGCATGTCAATGAATCAGGACCATTCATGTGGGTTAACATTATATATATATAATTTGTGTGCTATATAGTAGTTTTTTATATAATTTTACAGTGTGTGTTATGTTTGTTATAAATATTTGTATTCTTTAACTATGTGATATATTTGTTACCATTCCATTTGGATATATATTTTGGAATTAATTAGTTTAAAATTATCATACTAGTATGTTATATATATGCTTTTGACTAATGAGTATGGATGCAGGTAAAAATTTGTGATAAGAGGGAAATTTAAATAATACATTTATCTACGAACACATATCTTAGTCTTTGACCCTATGTATATAACTAGATGTTGAATCATGTGATTATGAATAATAGGTACATGTTTTCCAAGATCAACGATCTCTTTGGAAAGTTATGGGCATCTTGGTATTTCTCTATGATTTACCTAAGATTGAGATATAAGCTATCATGAATTAGAAAGGAGGACATCCTAGTGGATAAATTCCATATAATTTATGGGATATATTTTTAATCTATGATAATTTTTTGGATTAAAAATGTGCCCAAAAAATTCATGGATCTCATGAACAAAACCATTCACCCATATATTCACTCAATATGTATTGTGTTCCATTGAAATATCTACATCTAATCATATAACACAGAGTGTTACTCCAAACATCTTTAGATATTCCTTTGTATGCTTTGAGAACCTTGGTTGAATTTCTATCTATCTAAGTGAATCTTTTGGAATCAAAGGTGAATTAGTTAGGCAATGTGGTCTCTAAGATAAGTATATAGATATAACATGAGAAATTGGTAATAGTGATTTCATTGATACTACCCTAGAATGTGGTTTCTATTAGGATATTTCTTGGATTAGTGGGATAAACCTAATATTTATCTAAGACATATCTAGTTTATTAAAAACCATGGGTGTGATGATGAAGAAGGGGTTATAGTTACTATGGTCAGACCAATGTGAAGAGGATTGTTTTCTCCTAAGGGTTGGTTTGAATATAACTATAGTGTTTATCCTTCTTGATTAAATGTTTGGTTAAACTGTATAAAATAATGTATTAGTCATTGGTTTGGTAGAAGTACAGAAGCAGAGGGAGTTGATAGGATCTTATGTGTCTCATTAGTTGTGAACCAATGAGTACAAGTATCCTAACCATGAATTGGATCTAGAAGCTAGACTCTTTTATTTTAATTGTTATAAACTCTATATATTGGTTGAGATGTATGTTTTTTACGTGGATCATAAAATCAATTGTCATATAATCATCTTGATGGACCTAAACATGATAAAGAGGCATTAGGTAGATTATATATAGACATAAACTTTTAGATGTAATATGAAATAGGGAAAGGTAAAATTATTGAATATTCACTTAGATGTAACATGTAGTGATATTGAGGGCTATGTGAACGTCCATTAGAGTAATAGTGGTGGCTGATAAGATTATATTTTGAATTAAAGGATGGATTATTTTGAGGAGAAGGTGGTAATAATGTGTGCACCATTAGTGGTCACATGTTATGTAGTGGATAAATTAAAGGGTGGAAAATAGGTTGGATCTCGGTGTGCTACGATACAAGAATACCTGACAAGTGGTGATTTAATATACATGTGGTTGTTGGATGATGATGTTTTTATATGTGTACATGGGGGATTAATATGCCCTTCTTCTATCCAAGAAGTGCTAATGGGAGTCTTATATTACTTTTAGTGTGTAGTTCATCCTAGAGAAAAAACATTACCATGAATTTTGGAGATAGTTCGTGTGTCTCTAGGTGAATAAAAACATTTTTTGTTTTGATTCTTAATCCCTTACCTATGTGAGGATAAATTATAAGCACTGGAATATTAGTTTTTTACTACTAAAACATATTATTATTTTATAAAATAGGGAGGATGTCATGAGGATATTTGTGATGATGATTCCTAGGACCCTCAGGATTCATGACATTGTCCGGGTAATTGTTAATTGGCTAATGAATGACTATTTTTTCCCACCCAACTATGAGACTCACTTAGTATAAGATCTATGAATTATTTATTACTATGAGATATTGAACTTTAATCAAGTTATTTTGATTATTATATATAGAATATAAAAAATATTTTATATCATGGTTTTGGAAGGGAATGTAAAGGAGATTAGGGACACATCCAAGATTGAGCACTACATACCGTCACCAGAAAAATGGGTAGTCAATACAGTAAACATTCATACTTGAGAATACTCTTTGAGCTTACATACAATAATTTGATGAAGCATGGGATGGTAATATATTCTTGGTTCAATTTTCATACAATAATAGTCAACAAGAATTGATTGATATTGTGCATTATGAGGCTCTTTATGAGAGGCCTTTTCAGTCACCACTCTACTGGATTAAGGATATTGAGGTAGTAATTGTATGATATTGTAATGTTCTAGAGAGCACTAAGACATTGCAGTATATTCTAGAAAGGATGATCATATCTCAGATATGGAAGAATACATATGATAATCATTTGAAGATACCTTCATATTTCATTATAGGTGATCATTTTGTTTTTAGTGTGACTATTTAGGTGGGACACCAATGTCTAAAGAAGGTAGAAAAGTTTGTACCATGATATGATAAAAATTTCATGACCATAAAAAAGGTTTGTAACATGTTCTATCATCAATATCCTCTTTCACGTTGTTAAGGTGTGCATAATTCATTTCATGTATCCCTGCTTAATATGTACATACATGATTACACCGATCAACAGTGAGGATTATTGTACTATATAATGATAAATAATAAGAGGAATGACCATTGAATAATATTTAATTGAACAAAAATGTCCTTGTTGGGAATAGGGTTCCACTTTTTCAGGTTTTGCGGTGTTATGGACCGACCAAGAAGAGACTTAGGAGTGAGATGCATGTTATCAGTCTTAGTGGAATGGATTGATTGGGAAGGAACGTTGAGGTAACTTATGAAATATTGAAAGTATTTAGAGGAGTATAATTATAAAATAATCATTTTTATAGAAAATTAATATCCTTTTAGGTTTAATGATTTATTAATTTTTATATATTTTTTTAAATTTTTCTATTAATTATTTACATTTATGATGGACCTATGATTTGTGTAATGGTAGCTCATAACTTTCATACAACATATAATGGAAAAAAGTGTTTCTCATACATTTATAAAGGTAACATATATGTTTCATTCCATAAAAATGTATATCTAAATATTCATGTACTCTTAACTCCCTTTTAATATTTTTTAAGGTTAGCTGTGTTATTCTAAGGGTTATGTAAAGGTAACCAATTTAATGTGTAATGGTAGATTAAGATGTGTAAATGGGATTCCTTTGATTCAAAGTATACATAAGGGAAATCCATTAGCCTTAGGAAGATGATATAATATTCATAAGGATAGAAACATATTACCCTTAATTGGGTCAGTTTACGGGGGGAAATGCTTTTAAAATGATGATTTTATTTTTCTTTATCCCAAATGTAACCTATAATGTTTTTTAATATTATAGAAGAAAAAATCATGGAAATTAATTCCACTGAATCATTAGATGTTAATAATTCAAATTTATAGGGATATTAATTCTTTATAATTAATAATTATAATTAATTACAAATTAATTGATGAATTAAATTTCCTATTTTCAATGTTGTGAACCACTACAAGGGATTCCTCCTTCTAAAATAAACAGTCCATATGTACTATTAATTTTTTTATCTTCCATTTTGTTTAGTAATAATTGAAACAATTTCACCCAGTGTTTGTGAGGTCATATAAAATATATATAGATTACTCTTCTATGTTGGGGGCATAGCATAACCCACACCCTCTAAAATGTATTCTTGATTGCAGTGTTTTACAATTGTTAAATTGAACATATTTTATTTCATTTCCAGTTTAAAAAAAATCCCCTTAAATATTTTTAGATAAAATTGATAGGAAATCCTTAAATTGTAAGAACTCGGTTCTTCTCTTTGTGGTATGAGATTCTTCTTTTCTTTTTTCCTTAAGTGTTTTTTTATAAAATATGGAAAATGGGGAAAAATCCTAAATTTTGGAACTACACGCCGTGTAATTTTTTCATATGCCATGTACTTTTGACCGTGTTGGGATGAGTACACAGGGCGTGTAGCCATGTTCGCGACGAAGGGTGTAGGAACCGACTACACGCCGTGTAGTGGTCCTTTACATGCCGTGTAGTCAGTCAACATGCCAAAATAGTAAGGCGGTGGAGCAGCCGCTAGCTGGGTGGCAGTACACGCCATGTACTCAAGAGTACATGCCGTGTACTCTTGTCGGCAGGCGAAGAATGCCGTGCTGGCAGGAAGCCGCCAGAGGAACAGTTTCAAATTTGGGAATTACACGCCGTGTACTCGAAAGTACACGCCATGTACTTTTTTATTTCAGCTTAAAATAGGCAGTAGCCTCCTCATTTGGAAGAGGAGGCATTTGAGCCGTTTTGGAGCCAAAGGAGGAGGCCGAACCTTTGAAGATTCACCGAGTGTTCATATGGAATCGGTTTTCGCCTTGGACGATCACGTTGGAACCAAACGGGTAAGGGATTCCATCTCCTTGGCTTTTTCTTACCAATTATTCTCCTAACAGGAGTTATTTGAGGTTAAGTGGGTTTTGTTCTTCGTCATATCTACGCCTTTCTTGGGTGTTTCTGGAGTCGGCGTTCGAGTATAACGTTCGTTGGAGAATAAGGTAGGTGGCTTGGTGTTAGTTTTTCCAATTGATGTGCATTTCGTTCGTTTTTTTGCCATGAACCCATGTTGGGGTGTCGTGTGGCTGATGCCGTTGATATATTAAACACCTAGAATTGATTAGGTATTTAATTGTGATATTAAAATACTAGTTGGGATCGTTTCTTGGATCCGGAACCACCCCGTGGGTGTGTTCCACTGTTTAGCTGTTTAGCCAGGATACCCTAGGGTATTCCTTAAAAGTAGTGATTGTAGAATTTCCTTTTGAGGAATTGCTTGTTACTTCTTATTTACATTTTGGGCATTGACCGTTTACCTGTTTAGCCTGAGGGCGTTGTTGTGATCAGGGGCACTACACTGTTTAGCCTGAGGGTAGTAGTTATTTCGGCCTGAGGGCAACTTCTTCCGTGCCTGTGGGTAGCTGACTCTGTGCCTGTGGGCGACACTACCTATACCTGAGGGAAAGCTCTGTTATACCTGAGGGTAGATTCTTGTGTTGGATACTCTTTACCTGAGGGTAGGAGTTGACATGTCCGTGGACATTAGCTGGTTATTTAAAATATTCACTATGGCGGTATTTTAAATTTAATGGATTAAATAGATAATAAAATGGAAATATAAATGGTAATTAGTTACTTTTGAGTACTGCTTACTTTATTGCATTCTACTATTGCACACTGTCGTTGCATGCTTACACGCAGTTGGGCACGGGCCTTTGGTGGGTGCCTACTGGGAATTTATTTCTCACACCCTGTTTGGATCTCGCTTTTTCGGCCCAAACAGATTACATTTCTACAGGTGTGGATAAGGGCAAGAGTCCCTATATAGGTACTTGACTGTTGTTGAGGAGTAGGAGGGCATGGGACTGAGCTTAGGCTCGCGATACCGCTGCTAGCTGTTTTTCTTTGTTTTACTGTACTCTGCTTCTGGGTTTACTGTATTGATGTATAACATGTTATGACTGTTTCCTTAGAACTTGAGACATGTAGCATCATTATTTATCTACTGTTGGTTATATCCACTGCTTTTTTTTAATTCAGTTGTGTATGATATACTGCTTCCGCTGTTAGTTGTATGTTTTATTTGTACTCCACTACGCTGCACTTTGACAAAAGAGGGCATAGTTTCCCCACTATCAGACCTGGGCCCTCGCAACTTGTCGGCAACCTCTGGCATTTAGGGAAACGCGCTTGAGGTCACGTGGCGAACCGGGTTCGGGGCACCCGTTGAGTGGCACCCGGAACTGGGACATTACATAAATGTTAATTACATGGAATTATAAATGAATAATCGATAATTATCATGATTTTCTCATATTATTCTATAGATATAGAACATCATCATTTCCGGTTTTTAATTATTCTTTAAGGAAGAAATAATTAGCACATTACATAGAGTAAAATAATAATTTAGAATTTCATAGGAGAAATAAACAATTATCTCATGTGGTGTTTCTGTTTCTATTAGAAATAATATAATTATAATAATTCCTTGGAATCATTGGGGAATGTTAATAACCCACAAATAAGAAAATATTATTCAAGTGGAAATTACATAATGAACAACGAAGATAGTTTCAAAATCATTAGGTAGGAATTTAATTACTATTTAGGTCCATGTATACAATATTTTCCTAACATATTTTTTTTCATGATAATACATGCATGTTTTGTGTTTTCGTGTGGTTCTGTGAGTGGCCTATAGACCATGGTAGTTTTTGATTATATGAAATTTTTCATCCACTTGATAATTTTCCTCAACATTATTTACTGTTCCTAGTTATGATATATATGTATTATTGTGTTTAATTGACTATGAACCATGTATAGGTATTATGATGGTTAGGTTTCTCATCTTCTGTTAGAAGATCCCTTAGAGTGAGAGCATAATGATGTGAAGATGGATTGGGATGAAATCTTGTTTTATGGTATGGTTCATCTCACAAATGTGTTTCTTGACATGGGAGTAGACTATGAATGGGTAATGAATCTATCAACTATAGGTTAAAGTGGGAGAATTTAATTCATTGGTGTTGTTTTATCCAATTAAATATAGGATTATTAGTGTTCTTAATTACATTCACTATTAGGGTGGGTGTTTTCTGTTTCCTTAATGATTTTACTATGATCACTAACATTAACATTCTTACCTAAATCATATTGAACCAGGATGATATGATGTTCATGGATTCTTTGGTATGCATAATGAATTGATAAATATGTGGTTGTATGTTTATTTTAGAAATTACATATGTCATGACATACAATATTATATATATATTTAACTTACATTAAGGATTTATTGGTCATTTCCAACTGGTATTATTACTTATACCCATCATGGGGATCTATGTGAATGTGCCTATTTCGTTACTAGATATCCATCTAAGTAAATGGTCCATATGGTGGGAAGTTTAGGATAGATAGTCTGGGAGTTGAAGGCGATGTTATAAAACACCCTATACTTTTATTGATGCATTCATTATATTTCATTACCATCATGATTAAATTGGTTTATCTTGCCAAAAATTCAAGAAATTATTTTGTTTGTAAGACATGTGTTCCATGAAATACCTATTTTATTTACTGACATTCCTCATGTTACTATAATTATTATATTTTATTATTTTTATATTGTTCTTCATGCCTAAGACCTGATAATGAATGTATAATATTCTACAAAAAATTCAATTCAAACACGTTTTGATAGACTGCATCCTCTTTCCTAGGGGGAGGCACATATGATGTATTGTATCTCTTTATATATAACTAGGAGGTTTAGGTTTTTTAATAATATATGGTTTCTACTATATACGATAGGGGACTTCTATGTGGTGTACTTTTGTATCTTATAAATATTGAAAATTTGATCAACTCAGTGGTTCCTATAACACCCAGTGATTTTCTTATATATTTTTCCTTTAAATAAATATATTGTGTTTATATGCATGATCCACACACAACACTAAACTAAAAAGATCTGATGAATAATATATGAATATTATAATGAAACCTTATAGAATAACAATACCTCTAGTATATAAAAAACTATCACTCAACTAAAATTACTTATATTTAAAGGAAAAATAATTAATAGGTTTAAATATTAAAAAGGATTGTTTTTATAAAATAAAACTTACAAATTGTTATATATTTTATCTTAATAAATTTAATTGACCACTTTAGGAATATTTTTATATATGATCTAATACATTAACATTTTTAAATTATATATTTATATGATAAAATATTAATAACATCAAAAATTATCATTTTTCAATAAAAATAGTTTTTCTTTACATTCCACGTATTTATTTAAGAACTAAATTTTTACTTTTTTAATTTATAAATTTATAAAATTACCCTATTTTTTGAATTCAACATGTAATAATTAACATATGATGAATTTTTGGGTGTTTTCTTAAAACATTTATTTTTAGTTAAATAGTGAAAAATACTGCATTTATTAATAATGTAGAGTTTTGCACTTTATCATGATCTAATCATGAAATAATACTTTTATATAAGATTTTTCTTAAACAATAATTTTTTGAATAGGGAAAATTATTCATGTTAAAATATTATATTTAATTTAATAACAAATGGTTTTTCATTTTTAATCATAAGTAATCTTTTATTCTAATAAATATTGTTTTTCATCCTTTTATTTTAATTGTGTTTTCACTATTTCAATGAAATGTATGTATGATATACTATAAGAGGGGGTGGTTTTATTTTTTGAAAACTATTAAGAAAATTTGAAATGATTATAAATTAGAGTATCTGAATATTATTATATATAAAACATAAATTTAAGAATATATAAATAAAACCTTACAACATCTATATTTACTAAATAGGAAAAATAAATGAAAACACAAAAATAACTTTTTATAAAATTATATAATAAAACATAAAACAGCAAATTTATGTGAGTATTTTTTTCAATGAAATGATATTTTTATACCTAAGATTAGGTATACAAAATTATAAACATATCATTTGTTCTATCTCATATATCTTGTAATACCATAATTAGCATGGTCAGACAAATTTCTATCTTCTTCTAATATTTCGTCGATGCAAAAAATATAAAAAAAAATCTATATCCTTAACCATTATGATCCCACAATTAATATGATTAGGAAAAACATTGAAAAAAAGACAAATGTAGAGCATTTACAATAACTCCCTCATGATGTATGCCCACATATGAGCTCTCTAAAGATTAATATTAATAGGTATCTCAGTAAACAAATGATTGAAAACATAACATTAATGATTTAGATGGAATGATAGCCAGTTTTTCTATATCTAATATATTTTTGTTCTTTTTGTAGAAATTATATTAACAAACCTATAATAGTAAAATTTAATACTTCTTTGGATCAGTTGTAAAGACATTGGACACTCCATATTCACCATTCAATGGGTTCAACATATCTGGACTTTGTCTGGTATTAATTACGTTTTTCACCATTAGAATTATTTTAATGACATTCCATCCAATTGAATTGTTAAATATATATATAGTATATTGAGTAAATATAGAAACCCATCTTAACATAGTTTGATTTTACAACTTATTAGTGAAATATTCTGTACATTAAAAAAATACATTCCATGGGACTATAATATTTTAGTGCATTTGGAATCTAAAAAAAGAAAATCTTCTATCTTGGTGAAAGATATTCAACATATCCCATAATGATATCCACCTTTAGTACTTCTACCAAAATCCTTTCTTCATTACTTGAAGAAAGGAAAACATAAGAATGGGTTATCTTAGATGCTCAGTAAATGTAAACAAGGTAGAAATTTAAGCATAAACTTGAACACAATGGTATGATAATGAGATTGTAACATTAAGAGATCATACCCATCATATCAATGGTCATAAACATGAGTTGTGGGATGAATATTGGAAGTTCATAAGACATGAATCATAAGGAAATAAACACATGATCCATGAAATCATAACTAAGGAATAAGACATAGGATTTTAAGAACAAAAATAATAATAGAAACTTTTATGTCAGGGATACCAACTAAGACCTTTATAACATGTCAGGCTTGGGCTATAACCACTGTACTAACTTTTGTTTTAGGCTATCTACCAGTGTACCCACCTTCTTTTAGGATAGATCTATAACCAATGTACCATTTTATTTTCATTCTTGGTCTATAACCAATTTAGCCTCTTTATTTTAGGATTAGGCTACAACCCATGTACCGTCTTGTTTTTAGGCTTGGGATACTACCTATGTACACTCTTTCATTTAGGGTTGGGCTTCAACCCATACACCCTCTTTCATTTTGGGCTTAGGCTACAACCCATACACCACCTTTCTTTTTTCCCTTGTGCTACAACCCAAGTACCCTTTGAGGTCATACAAAACATATCATTATCCAATGAATTTGAAGATGATATAGGTTCCATCCATACCATAATAAAATCATTCATACATGCACCACAAGATAATAAAACTTACATAATATCATGACCCATAAAAAGAAACAGGTTTTATAATTATTAAATCATAACCCATAAAATGAAACGAGCAACATTAATATTTCATAAAATCATAACCTAGGAAAAAGATGTAGTTTTCATAACCATTTCATTGAATAATAACTTATGAAAGATAAACAGATCCCATAATCATATAACATGTGATAAAGAAATAGGTTTCATGACAACCATGACATTAAGTGTGACCGATTCATAAAAAGGATATAAATGGAACCTTTAGAGAATTTCCAAAAAGTGAGTAAGTAACATAAATTGATGTCATCTTGGAAGGAAAATAGTTTTGCAATATCTTTATAATATTTTTTTGAGAATAATATCCTTTCTAAATTGAAAACATTTTAGTTAATACATTAAACCATTTAAACATAATTTTCTCCGAAAATAACTTCAAAAATATATAAAGAACACATAAAAACATTATAAAAACCATTTTCATGGAAAATCAAATTTAAAAATTTTCTTAAATATTAAACTTTTAAAAATGAAAAGAAATCATCAAAGTAATGACTGTTAGTAAATTTGTACATGTCGTATGAAGTAAAAAAGAATATGTCTTTTTAATGGTAAAAAGGTTATAAGGAATGCCTTGTTCAGAAAGTAGAAAGAAAATTCCCTTAAATATATTGGTAAATAAAAAAGGGGAAAAAATTATTTGAAATTTTATATGATAATGGTATAATATTCTTTGAAACCCTTTTTATAAAACTTGGATTTCTGACCAAAAGGAGGGTAATGTCAGGATATCTTAAAAATACTTTATTAACAATATTTTGGAAAGATGAGTAGAAAAATAGGTATAATAAATAAGTATGTCATAGATAACCATAGGATAAGAAAATTAATGAATTTATTTAAGATACTAATCATAATATTTCATCAAATGATACATAAACATAAACAATCTCAAAAAAGGATGATATTGTCCCAATAAACTTTCATAACTTGGTATCTTGAAATTATACTCTCCATATATGAAATAAAACTACATGAAGCATAAAATATCAGGAAATTATTTATATTCATGATATTAAATGTATGTATATACACCTTTAATAAAGCTATTGGGTGTATAACAAAACATGAGTCTCATAGAATGAAAACATAGACAAAACTGTTTTACTGATTTGGTAACTTTTGAAACCGAATCACCATGGAAGAATGATTATAAAATGGACATGTGATTACACATAAATTTTATAATATGATACATATAAGACAGTCCAGGGAAGTAAATACACCACACAAAATAAATGATTAGCGATCATAAAATGTATCTCACAGAAATTAAATGTGAGATGAAATCCCATTACATTATGTCTCGACTCTCTCAGTACTTGTGCAAGATTATTGTATAATAAGTATAATTTTATTATAAATATTTTACATAAAAATATTTTTATATATAATATCATATATGGTATGATTATGACCTTATATTACCTATTTGTTAGTGATCCTATGTTAAGGATTCATTTCTAGTAATATTAACTTTGTTCTCCACTTGTGTCTTATGTTTTTCTATCATTGGTCCTTATACTTATATCATGAACCTAGAATGGAAATCAAGATATAAATATATCATATATCCAAATATTCATACATAATAATTTATAGCATAATGAATTACAAAATTAAATACAATTTTCCTAGATAGAGTAAGCCATACATATGCATGAACGATGTTTCTGTTTTTATTGTCATATTGAATGAATGTATGTAAATGAAGTATGTATATATATATATAAATATGTATGTTTATATATATCATTATTAAATTTTCATTAAAATATAATATATATCATATAAGTTCATTAAAACCATCCTTAATACATTCCATATGGTTTCTGAACGAATCACATCGCTTTGCAGGGGGTAGTAGTCCACACTTCCTCGAAAGAGATTATCATTTTAGCACAAAATGGAATGTAAAGAGATTCATGTTTTAACAGGAATAATAAAACCAAAATACATAGTAAATATAATTTATGAAATATATAAATAGAACTTTCATCATAATATCCACCATGAATTTTGTTAAAGGATAAATGAACAATCATTTTTTCGGGAGGCGGTAGTACATCATTCATAGAAATAGTATGTTTGACTTCCATTAGATGGAGTTGTATGTAAGTGTAAGTTAAACCCATTTAACAAAAAAATCCATGTATATGTAGGATAATATTTTTTTCACACAATAATGTAATAAATTGAGTGGATAGGTGGATAAAGAAAATGAATGAAAGGAGTTTGAGAGAAGACATTACCTCTTCAATAGGTAACTCCTTTTGGATTTTTCCAAAAGGATTCTATGAGAAGATTTATGACTAAAGGTATGAATCAAGGTATAAAGAAAATTTTTTGGGAGGATAACTAGTCATATATTGGATAAAAATTAATGGTTTTATAGGTGTGAGGAATGGGTATAGGTAGTGGCCTTTTAAATGGAAGAAAAAAAAGGCCCATTTGGAATTTTTGAAACAAGTTAGGTGTGCAAATTCCGCTACCAAACACAAGAATTGATGTTTTATGGAAAGATCGTGGACATAAAATGGGATATAAACAATTTTCTAGTTCATTTGAGCCCTTAATTTTAGGTTTTTTTCTCTAATTAAGCTTACATTGACCTTAACTGGTGTGATTGATTTTAATCAATTTTACTAATAAATTTGTTTAAAAAATATACATGGTCATATTAAACACTAAATATTCAGCTGAATACAATGGCGTATGTCAGACTTTATAAATTTAATTCCTATAAGTAGAAAAATAAAAATTAGTGTTTATCCTGTAGATGTGATGAAATAAAGGGGTTATAATGTCGGAAGTAGTACAATAGTTTGTTAATATTTTATATTCACTTTGAATGTGAAAATGATTATAATGAATTAAATTTTGGTAATTGATGTAATATCTATATAATTTGTCCTTAAAATATTTATAATATCATTTATCAATAATAATTAATTATACAAAAAGGATGTTTTTAACTAAAATGCAGTGTTTTTCCATATACATAAAAAATTCAAGTATTATAAAAAAACCAAAACAACACCAAAGGCTAATTTCAATTTAATGAATTCAAAATTGTGGTTTATATTATCAAATTAAATTTCTAAATGTGTCTAAAATTCATTTTATTATTAATATTCTGTCAATTCAAGAAAATAATATTTTTAACATAAAAAGAATTTACCAAAAATCTCATCATTCCTTAAAAATATGTTTAATTTATATAAAAAATATAAAAAATATATTTAAATTTTTTATTAATATTACCATAACTATGTTAAATGGTTAGGTTATAATATCTCATTTAATTAATTATATATAAATAAAAAAGTTGTTTCATAGAAACTCTGTGTTGTGTGCATCAAACGCATAGTCGGTGTTGTTTTTATTATTAACCAAGTTGGTATTGTGTGTAGCGCAAGACAATTTTGTATTGCGTGTGAATGGAATTTTTGACTTAGTGTTTTAATATATATATATATATATATATTATTAACTATTTCTAGTGTCATGTGGAATGAAAAATATTGAATATATTAATTAAATTGAAAAAATAATTCTCAAAATATCGGGGTGTTACGGTAAACCTCCATCATGTAGTTTGAGTAAATTATTATCTTATACTTAGAATTAATCTTCATATGATCAAATGGAATATATTTTATCTGGTAAAAATGGAAACACTGTAACTATAATAATTCTATCACAACTTTATATATATAAACAAATTAATATTTGAAATATATTCATTATAAGGGTGAAATACGATATTAAAAAAATTGTAGAAATATATATTTTTACTCAAAAATATCCCAATTATTGAAAATTCAAATAAATTGCATAATGATAAATTTAAATAAAAAATAGAGATTGATAACTATGAAACACAAAAATCACGAGTTCTCTAAAATTATATCTCATTGAATTTTTTGAAATGAACGTAGAAGGAAGTGATTTTGGTTAAATGAGATACTAAAATGTAAATAATAAACCAAAATAATGTTTAGAGACATATATGAATTTATCAATAACATAATATAGAATTTATAGAATCATATAATTTGGGTGAGAGAAATAGAGAATGTTTAATATTATAATGATCAAAATTTTAATCAAATTAATCTTTCATAGTGGATTTTTTAAAATGATTAAAATTATTATGTTCTTTCTCTAGATTCTCAATCATATCACCATTAAAATTAATCCTTATAATATATTATTCCTATAACTATAAATTCATCTTCAGTTTAATGAGCTCAATGTTTTATTGAGTTGGAATGGATTTAAATCATCTATAACTCTATAGAATTCTACATCTTCAATTTTTTACATTGTATGCATGTTTGAAAAAATCATTTATAGATCATTTGTTTATAAGGATTTTATCTTCAAAATTTTTCACATATTTATTACTCTAATTTATCCTTTTGATATTATTTTTTAAAATTATATAATAAATGATAAATTTTCACTTCATGTTCAACCACTATACTTCAATCAATACAACATAAATTGAATATTTCTTGAGAGAGTTTATATCATGAATATCATCAAATTTTACTTGAACACATTTTCATCTAAAATTAAGACGAGGAAAGATATCCTTGACTAATTCATGAATTTTGATGACTTCATTGAATTATTTCATCATAGTTTAATTCCATTCAGATCTTATTCTCATATGAAAATTAGTAGATTCATCAGAAAAATTAAGTATAATATATTCTCAACCTATTGGTGGAAAAGGTTTCAATCATTCAAAAAACATTTACTGTGAAATTTCTCTAATATTTATGTCTTCATAATTATTAGAATGATATCCTTTTGATGGTTTATATATGAAATATTTCTTTTCACTATCTTCTAACTCTCAATTTGATTAACTTGTTTGAACTTTACCTTTTGAATAAGGATATATTAAATAAAAACATGTATAAAAAAACTATTTTGGAAGAGGATCTATCATTTTTTTCCAATTATGTTTATGTTTCAGTACATCCGTATATTTTTTTGGTCGCATTTATTTTTTCAAAACATTCATGATTCTATTTTTGAGAATAAAAAATAGCACAATTTTTTTTCATCATCCTAATAAATTTATTTTCCTTTTTCCATATAAATAGACCCTATAATTTTTTTTTATTTTTTATTTACAATAGACTATGTAACATATTGGGTATTCTTCTCGTAAGATATTTTTTCTTTCCCTATTCTTGAAAATTATCTTTTTTAAGGATATCCAGATACGTTTTATATTTTTTATTTAGCAAGTTCACTATACCTCTCATTATCTTTTTTATTCATACAGAAAAGTTTAATCTTTTTGGTTTTTCATTAAATAGTATCAAGACCAAAAATGGGAAAACTTTCTTATATATCATTTTAATTTTTTTTATCATTTCTATAAAGTATTAATCATAAAAAAGAAAAAAAATTCTTTAGAGGAATATCTTGAAATTTTTGAGAGTCTTCAAAAACATTCCTTTTATCATGAACTTTCTTTGTAAAATATTAACTATCTTAAGTTGATAAAACATTAGTTTTATTGTCTATAAACATCTTATTAGTAGGAAAATAATTAAATCTCATTTTAGAGATACTTTCATCCTAAAAAATATGATTCTTTGTATTTTATTGAAGCATCCTTAGTTTTTGTCTCTTCAACCTCCATAAATATAATGACAATATTGTTCGTAAATATTTTATAACAAAAAATATTTAACATCACTATTCTAGTGTGAATAAAATCAATATAATTCTTGAAAAATATATCAATGTTGGAAATTGAATTAATTTAAATAAAATTAGTGATATATATATACCCTGAACATTAATAGTATCTATATCTCCTTTCATTATATGTAAGAAACATTTGATCCAAAGAAAAAAAATTCTTCTCCTCAATGAGATATGATTCATCTTATAGTGTTTTTCCTTACAAAAAAACTAGAGATACATATACATTATATCTCACAAAAAAACCTTCTTGAAAAGGATATTGTGAGTTAAAAACATTTCATCACCCTTTATAGATTATCCAACCAACAATAATAGCTCAATATTCATTCTATTTCATTTCCTAATCAAACTGAATTATAAAATATAAATTTCATCTACCTCATGTAATGTTTAATAGATATTAAACTATATGATAATGTTAGAGTGTTGAAAATCATATTTTTTAGTAACACATGGATTTCTCATCCTTGAAGTAGTATCATTTATTTATGATGTGATTCACACAATCCAAACCAAATTTTTTCAATAACACTATCTTTTAAAATTTATCTAATATAAAATTCGTCACAAGAAACCATGATAAAATTTATTAGATGAAAAAAACTATAAACATATAAATATAGAAATAAAAGTCATAACACTATATGATATAAAAAATATCTTGTTTTTCTATCACATAAAATAATCATCAATTAAATAAAATTAATGAATCCAAACCTTTTCTATATAATTAAGATGGTGTAAAATGTTTAATTCAAGATGTTCTGATGCCGTAAATTAAATTTGGGAGGAAATAATGTCATAATATAGTTTTAATAAATTATTTATTTATAAATATTGATTATTATAATTTTATTTAAAATAAAAATATATGTTACCAAAAATATTTAATTATTTTATAATATTAAATGTTATAACAACTCGTTTATAAAATTTCATCCAAAAAATATATAACAGGGTGACTTGGATATAGTTTTACATTTTGGAGAACATATGAAATTACTTACTTGAGAATTTTTCTCAATGGTTATATAACATGGATTCATAAAATTTGGTGACTATAAAAGGTTCATTATGATGTAAAATTTAATGAAACTAATTCTAATGGAATTAATATGTTTTATACCATTTAATGTCTCTATTTTTATATATTAGCAATAATAGGGAAAACCAAGGTAAAAAAATATCATAAAAAATCTACTCCCACTTTTTCAATGTGATTTTCAACTGTAATGATATGGATAAAATAAGAAGTAAATTAAATATCACATTATATTTATAATACAAAACTATTATTTAGTATAATCAAATAAATTATAAAGAATATGTTCTTTGAAAATGTCAATAATTTCATATTGTGTTATGATGATTTAAATAATAATATCTCATTTTTTTGTTTTATATAAAACTAAATGGTGTCATATATATTTTTTCATTTATTTTGATTGATATTTTTTACTTATATAGGGATATAAGACTAGTTTAATAACAAATAATTGGTTTCATAGTGAAACATATACCAAATTCAGCAATTTTTTGTTGCATTCATAACACTTGGGGGAAACAATATACAACTTCTATATATAAATATATATATTTTTAAATTTATTCTATTATTTTCGTGAATTAAAAATATATTAAATAATCTCATATGAACAAAAATATCCTAGAAAAGTTTTTTTCAATCCATTTTAACTCCACCATTGTATGTAATTGAAAAAACATTTTGGCTCAAAATCACCTTTGGAAGAATAAAAAATACCAATATTTGAATTCCCATAGTGTTAATATAATGATTGTTTGATATCATTAATATGGGATTATATTATATTTTCATGAAATCGCAATGTTAATCACATATAAAATATTAAATATAGGCGACTTGATATGAGATAAATTAAAAACCCAATCATCCTCATAAAAATACACTGATCAAATTGTTTCCCAAATTCATCTAGACCAAGATTTTTATATGTTCTAATAGGATTACATATAATATTATCATTTTCTGGACCAAATGATATGATTTATTCGTTAATATATTTTTTGAGATAAGAAATTTTATTTCAGCTCGGTTTAAAGGAAACCCATGACATAGATCGTAGTGTAGAATCAAAAGGCCTTAAGATATGGGTGACCTAAATATATGAAAAACATTTTCATATGAAGCCTATCCCATTTCACTCCTCATATCATGATAATAACTAAAACAGATTTTGGCTGAGGCCTTACACATTTATGTAGAATTCCATCTAGGGGCCTCGATGGAATGATTTAGTCATCCTTCATTATAGATTCCATCATTATGAATTCACTTATTTATATTCCATGAGATTGTTTTATTAGATTAATATCCATGGTTATGTTTTTGAATCATGGAATTATCTACATAGAAATATATTATCTTTATTCATTGATTTTATATTTTGGTAAAGTCAAGACACGATTTCAGTTATTTTCATCTCACTTTTTATTTATGTGAGATACATGACTTATTCACCACTAATATCATTTGTATGGTGTATATACTGCCTATGATTTTATTCTAGGATTATTATTATTAAATTTATTGGTATTTAAATATCCATTTGTTGGGCATTATTTCATGGATTCTATGGTTCAAAAGTTACCACATCAGTAAGGTAATTGTTTCAAAATTTTCTATCTTTATGACACATATTTTTGTTATGAACCTATGTTCTTTTACAGGGTGTATATGGTTCCAATTAACATTCTATATCATTGATATCCTAATTTTTCATGATATTTTGTCCACCATGTAATTTTATCTTCTTATATGGGGTGTAACATTCAAAATTTCTAGCTGGTAATAGTTTAGTGAAACAATATCATCATTTATTTAGAATATTTATGATTATTATCCCATTGATGATATATTATGGTCATATCTCAATAATACTAACGAATTTTCTTCTTTTCTGGTTATTTAGGATGTTTTCATGTATTGGTACCAATTTTTTAACTTTTTGGTACTTAATTTAATTATGAAAATGATTTTGATAATATTCAATCTCACTTATCTTTTGAGATGAAAATTAGATTTATTCAAAAAACCATGTTTTCAAAAAATGTTTTTACAATTTTCTTTTAAAATCATTTTCATGGAAAAATGTTTTTAAAATATTTTTATGTGTTTTTAATGATTCATTAATATTTTTTTCAAAACTATTTTCAATAGTAATGGTGTTGTGAAATGTTTTATGTTTTAAAAAAATTGAAAGATGAAAATATATTTCGCTCGAGAAATGTTTTTAATAGATCTTTAAAAATTATTTCTAATATAGGATGAAATGCATTGGTGTTACTCATGATTTAATGGGAATATGATCCATGGTACCATACAATTTCATTCTCTGAATGGATTAGGTTTTGATGGAATACAATTCATGAACCCTCCTTCTCTTTCACTGGTTATATATTCATGAAATATGTATCTCATTCATGGGATATATGTTTTTGAAACTCATTTCTTTTCAAGTGTTATGATTTGATAAAATTATTATGAAACATGTCTATTTTCCATAGGTTATGATAATATTACATGATTATGATTCCCATTAATTTTCATGGGTTATGTTATTAATTTTTATTTTGATCTCATGGAACTCTTATCTATGAATTCATAATGAGATTGATGGGACCTATATCTCCCACTAATACATTGGGTAATGATTTTTATCCCATGATATATACATAAAGGTCCTTCTCATATAATATTTTCTTGGCAGTGATCCTTAATTATGAAGAGGGTTATGGCAGTGAACTATGCCTTCCATGGTAGTTATGAGAGTGATCCATGACTAAAAATATAGAATTGGGAGTGAACCCATACTAAAATAATAGACTTGGTAGTGATGAATTTACTAATATGAAAATAATTTTGATATGCATATGGGTCTACCACAATTCTATGTCTTATTACTATGTTATTATTTCATGGATTATGTTTTTTATTTCCTAATGATTCACATCTTATGATCTTCAAATATTCATTCCATGATTCATTTTGGTGATCATTGATATCCAGGGCGTGATCTTCTATTTTCAGGATCATATTCTCATAGTCTTATTACCATGATTATGATTACATACCTTCCTTGTTTACCCTTACTGAGCATTTGATCTCATCCATTATTATGTTTCCTTCCCCACGTAATGATTTTATGTATTATGTTTGCTGTCTCTAAGATGAGTTCTACTCAATAAGAACCTAGTGTGAGATAATGTAGCTCACTTTTTACCTGTGTTTTTGTTTCCATATTTTCAAAAGTATTTGACTAGTATGATATTTGGTTATCTTTCTCTGTAATGTATTATGTATTCAAAAAATTTTATGGAATGTAAATTTATGTTAAGACTAAGTCATTATAGTTATTATCATTAAAAAATTATTTAACATTTTGAAACTAGGATGAAATCACCTTATTGAGAACCCCAATGGAAAGTGTAAGTATAAATTTAAGGATATATAAAAGTATAGGAAAATTTCATATAATATTTGTAATGGATAGAATGAGTTTTTTTCAATAAATATATCCATGTTTGGATACTACAAGTGGATGTGTCTTTGGAATAGATGTACCTATGAGTAACAAAAACAATAATGTGAGTCAGTACTAACATGGATTAACTTAGTACACAATAGTGGGAATTGATGCACATTTTCTTGAAAATATTATAGGATATTCTTTGGGAATCCACCAACTCATTATGAACCATAATTATTGATATAAAAATATGTTCTCTATGAATAACCTAGGATAAACCTAAGGTGTTATAGATTATGGATGGGGTCTTGATTTAGACATCCTACAAGTAATTTTTCCTAATTTTGTGGTGTTTCACCATGATAAGTATTTCTCACATTATGATTTCATGTTTTTTTCGATAGAGGAAACCAAATGAAATCCGGTTAATATTGAATAATATTGTTGATGCTCCTTTCTTCATAGGATATAAAGATTGGAAAAGGGGAATATCTGAGCTCAAAGTGATTTAACCTTTGGAAAAATATAAAAAAATTGACAAAGGAATGAATAAGAAGAACATTGCACAAGGGTCGCGCAAGTTCTACAATGGTCGCGCAAGTACACTTGCGTGCCACAATGGTCGCGCACATACACCTGCGCGCTGAAGTTGGTCGCGCAAGTCACTTGCATGCCCTAGGTGATAACTGCCCGGGTCTTTTTCATCCTATAAATAGACCCTGTGGGCCCCCCATTGGGGAGGGGTTTTTTTTCCAGAAACTCAGATTTGGGCTCCCGACGCCCTAGTCTCTTCTCAAAGATTCCAAAACAATTCTAAGTCAATTTCTTACCTAGAACTGAAGATCTAAAGAGGGGGATGAAGGTTTAAGTGTTGAAAATCATCAACAATTGCGCGCCTGAGTGGCCAGCCCTTAAGGGAAATGGACACACTTGCACGCCGCCTAACTCCTCCAATAGAACTTGCGCACCACTCTTCTGGAAGAACCTCAAGATGATTCTGAAGGCTTTAACCAAGAGTCTGTCAAGTATTACCCTGCTGGTTATGTGTCGCACAAGTACCCATGTGTCGCACAGGTATACCTGCACGATCGAACTTGCGCGCCCACGCAGTACCTACGTGCCTGCCAGGACTTGCGCGCCCCTACCTTTTTGGGTGCCCTTCTTGACTATTTCACCCCTCTTAAGCCATTCCACCTCTCCTATTCAAGATTCAATCTTCAAGACACTCTTCAGATCCATTTATGGAATGGTTTCTTAATTTTACTTCCTTATCTGAAAGGAATTCTGTGGAATATCTCTCAAAACCTAGTGATTTACACATCTTTATGTCACTAAAGATTAAGATTTCATTCATTCAACCTCATCCTTTAAGATGAGAGAACTCATTAACCTGGGCCTCCTTTTCAGGAATAAGCCCCAGTTATAATCATTAACTTAGGCCTCCTTTTCAGGAATAAGCCCTAGTTATAATCATTAGCCTGAGCCTCCTTTTCAGGAATAAGCCCTAGTTATAATCATTAACCTGGGCCTCCTTTTCAAGAGTAATCCCAAATCATAGTTCTTAACCTGGGCCTCCTTTTCAGGAATAATCCCCAGTTATAATCATTAACCTGGGCCTCATTTTCAGAAGTAATCCCTAGTCTCAAATCTAGGCATCCTCCTTAGGAGTAAGCCCTAAGTCCTTTAATTTTTCAAGTCTCTTAACCTGGGCCTCCTTTTCAAGAGTAATCCCCAGTCTTAATTTCTCTTAACCAGTCCTAATTTACCTTTGATCCGGGATTCCTTCTCAGGAGTAAAATCCAATCATAAGTCCTCTCTTAATTTGGGCCTCCTTTTTAGGAGTAAGCCCCAAGTTAGAGTATTTGAATCTCCATGAAGCACATATACCTTTATGGACCCTGTTCCTGGATTTCTTCCCCGAAGTAAATCCTAGTCTTCATTTATCTGGGCAGTCATACATACATAAGTCCCACATTATTTCTTATGATTGCATCTTTCATGGGACAATTGTCTAATTTTTACCAATACCTATTTTTTCTCACACCGAGCATGAATCACATGAGTTTAGAGTGTAAAAGTAATTATGACATCCTTCTTTGAGCCATCAATCATAAACATTATACTCCCTTACTCGAACTACATGGGTTCTGATTCCTTTTCTAAACAAAGGATACGTAGGTAGCCCATCTGCGGGTTTGATACCAACTCTGAAATAATTCATGTCTTTCTGAATGACAATAAACTTCAAGTGCCCCACTGAGTGGCTTTAAAACCAGCATGGTCATCATAATGACCAAGAGACTTCTATATAAATGTGTCGAAGGATACCATTGACCAAGAATCTCTAATAAATACAGATGATTCTCTATCGATGAAGAACCTCAAATACATATAAAAGATTCTCTAAATTTCCTACATATTTAATCATTGATTGTCAAATATGAGGGAAAGTTCATTTTATACTTGGTAATTTAATAAGGATTCACGAACATAACTTAAATCTATAAAGAGATTCCAGGAGTAGACAATAATTCCCCTAAAAAAGGTGTGATGAGTCTGACCTCCCATCCTCTCGACCAATGAAAATTACTAAGCCTCATCAGTCTACAAACTAATGAGCGTCTACCTTTGAAATGTAGGTCCAAATGGATGTGGAATCATTGGATGTTTTTGGTTCTACGAAAAAACCCGTTAGAAACCGATTGGAATGTTTGAACCTCCCATAAAGGTGGTCATCCCCAAATTCCAAGGGAAACAAAAAATGGTGAACCCGACGTGACTCCTTAACCAAGTTAATATGATGTTTTACCTATTTGTTAGACCCCTATTTAAAACTCAATGAGAGGGCCAACAAAAAAAATAATTGACATATGTGCTCATCCATAAGATGTAGTGGCTGAATTTATCTTGATTACATCTGTTATATCAAACATGCACTCTTTTCCAAGATCTTTTGCATTTTTAGAATGGCTAATCTCAAGTTCACACTTGTGAATACCGCTGCTGCAAATACCACTGCTGCTACTCCTGCTGGATCATCGTCCACTCTGAGGATGACATCACCTACTCAGCGTCTTCAATGCTGGGTATCAAGTGCGCTGGTTAAGGAGTACCGTCAACACGGTACCATTCCATCTCTGGAGGCTTCCCGACAAGCCCTCCAAGTGAACAACTCACACCGGTCGTCTGAACAACGATGACCAATGATCAAGAATAAGGCGGTGCTAACCACCGTCTCCAACCGTTTCGCGTTGTTATCCTCGGAACACAATCACCATTCACTCTCATATACTGGGGAGGTGAATGAGTAGGTCCCTCAGGGCCTTAATTCAAAGAATCAGGAGTCCTTCCTGAGGGCTCCTATCAAAAATCGCTGCCAGACTCGTGCGGCAGTACACCCTCAACATGATGAGGGCACCGACTCCAGGCATTCGGCTCAGGTTCCTCGACCCCGAGCAGGAAAGACGAACCGCCAGAGGCGGAATCCGGTCAACAATGAGCAGGTTCTCATCTCTGCCATCTCTAGAGAAGTCCACCAACCTAACTTGGTGGAAAGAAATGACTGGGAACATACAACTGCCCGTTTTAATTCCGATGTCAAGCAGAATCATCTGGCAACATCACGCCAATCCTGCCAGGAAATTCCAGTGGAGTACTATAGGCAGGAACATACACCTGTTTATACATCATCAGCTAGTCAGAAGGCTCTTCTGACTACATATGATGAATCTCGTCAACCACGTTCGACGAAGTGCAATCAGCAGGAACATACACCTGCTAATAATAATCAAGCCTACCAACAGTCTCGCTTGGTAGCACACGAAGAAGTCAGTCGGAAAGCCCCTGCGACAAACAGGAGGCAGACTCAACTCTCTGCCCCCACACTTGAGTACTGTCAGGATTTACCAATAGGAAAAGGAGGACAAGAGTAGGCACATACACCTACTCCAATAACAGAATGGACGTATATCCCCAATCTGGCAGCTGAAGTCACCAAGCATATTCTATCAATGGTGAAAGAGCAGAAGCAAATCCCTGCTCATATTCTGGATGCTTGCTAGGATATTATAACAGATTCAGCAGTATCTCAGGAAAAGACACATAAATCTATCCCTACCAATGGAGTGACACATCAACAGTTCACTCTGGAACAGACACACGCATCTATTCCAATCCAAGTGGGTTGTGGGGCATACTCCCCCATATCATACGGATAACCAAGTCAGGCACATACACCTAATTTGAGTAGAGATCGTCAGCCTAACCTAGCCATATTTCCTGATCAGGAACATACACCTGCTCAGAGCAGCCACTTTCATCAACAAGTGGTTTCCAAAGAGAGTAAGAAGGCATCTAAGAAAAAGACCCACCCAACACAGTCAGGAGATCAAGAGCCAATCTGTAACAAGGCCTTGCTCATTGCTGGAGTTCTTGAAGCCCTCAGGCAATTATCTATTGGAATCCAAGATTCTACTCCCTCATTTCCCAATAGTGGGAACATTAATTACGAATGTCTTCAACAGACACTTCTTCATTAAGGCTTGCTTCATGAAAATTCGGTCGATCTCGAAGTTTCATCTTCAGATGAGAGCCACAGGAACCCTCTGTGTGGTCAGAAGACCAAGGAGAAAGAGATATCATCTTTTGATGTAACCCATTATGGTGGTCCTCCCCATGATGATGAATTTCACTGCAAAAGTACTCTCCGTAGCAGTGATGCACATTTCCTGGAAAATGCTCTAGTGGACAATGTAGTGCCGAGAAAGCCCTCTTATCTTGAGGCACTTTCAAATGTGAAACCAGTCATGTCTGATGCTTCATCGCTAGCAGGTGAAATACTTTCTCAATCAGAAGATAGACTAGGGTGTAGGTCATTTTCCGAACCACCCCTAAGTCATGCATCTTCTAGTTTGATCAATTATTTCTCTACCAATCTTGTTTAATCCGATGAAGCAACAAAGAAACACCAACTCTGGTCAAATCAGGTAGAAGAATCTTCATTGAATGATAAAGAGGAAATGCTGAACATGAGAAAACAACTGGAAAAAGGTGAAGTACCAGTCATGTTTTGTCCTCTGGATGACTCTCAGTATGACATTCCAAAGATGTTGACAGAAGATGGAATTCATGATATTCGTCTCAACATATGGAAAAATATTTGTTAGTTGAAGAAGAAAGTATTATCTTATGATGAATATGAAAATCATCTTAAGATAATAGAAGGGTTACAACGTCAGATTGATTTTGCATCTCTATTAGTCTCTCGATATCCGAAGGCTGAAAAGCAGCAGAGAGCCCTTCAACTTTCATGCCTTGGCGCACTAATAAGATTGCGTCAGTTAATTGCCAATGCCCCATCTGATATTCATGTCAGAGGATGGGGTGTTCATGGAGCACTACATTTAACGGTGCTCTCCAGTCAGCAAAGCCCGCCAAAAATGGTCTCATGCAATGTTATTGCCCATGGCCGGCCATAGTCAATGGGCTTTGTTTGTAATCAAAAGCTTGCCCAAGAATAGGATTCAACTAGTTCCCCTAAAAATCAAGCACACAGGGAACAAGTTGTTGAATTAATCCTGCATCAAGCAAACAAGAATATTTAACAGGCCTCTCGTTTGGAGAAAGCACATCATCAAGTGACAGAAGTGTCGAAAATCATCCAACGGTCTTTTGAACCAGGTGATAAAAGTGGATACAGGTTAATGCATCCAGCTAATTTCCGGACTAAGGTTCGCAAGATCAGGAGATCTTTTAAGAAAGTCTCAGACATAGCATGTCAAGAGACACCCCAAATTTCCAGATTGGGGACTCTTTTAAACCAACCCTCGGAATCAACAAATAGGATTCTAGGAGTTGTGAAGGAACATTAGGAACAGCCCTAGTCCACCGGACTGAGGACTTTTTCAAATCATCAATTCCCTCCTCAGAGAAAGTTGGTCTTTTCTCAATTGGGGAAGAAGCCTAAAGAGGAACGAAGAGACAAATTATCAGGAGATTCCCTCTAAATTATGGTTCGTCAAGAAGTTCCTGAGGGATCAAATCAACAAAAGGAAATGTCTCACCAAGAAATGGAAGAAGACAATATCACAAAAATGCTGATAGAAGGTATGTGATGAGTTATGCATCAATCTATGTCATCAATGCCATTGTTGTTGATCCACCAGATGAGGCTCACTCAGGGGACTCAGATGAAGAGGTTCCTTCTCAAGAAGATGTACGCACTGACACAAATGAAGAAGTTGTGCATACAAGAAATCGAAAGATTACTCAGAACCTAGGTAATCCTTCGAGTAACCCACTTCCCCCTCTCCGAAAAGGATCCAACAAAGGGAGGGGAAAGAATCAGGTTACATATCCTCCCTCTGGAGAAGGCCAATCGCTCTCACTAGAGAAAAGGTTTGCACAATAGGAGGAAGAAATGAAGGAATTAAGGAGGTTGAATGCAGAACTACTTTAGGGTAGTCTTCTTTGTGAGTGTGCTGGAGTCAGTCAGCCAAGGGAATTTGTTGCAGCTACTGAGATGGATCAAGAATATCCTCCTCTATCAGTACACCCTCACAGGTCTAATCCTACAGGTCAAGTGCAACAACAGTTGGCAGTGCTACCATCAGTTGTAGCACCAACCACCACATCTTTCCAAGCTCCAGTCATTGCACCTACCCAAATCCAGGTTCAACTGGATGTTTCTCAAAAGTTAATAACTACCATTGAATCATTAATAGCTCAGTTAGAAACTATGGAAGGGAAACGTGCGCAGGTTCAACAAGAAAATAAAGTGTACCCTGAATGGGTAGATTCAATCTCTCCTCTATCCAATTTTGGAAACCCTGTATTCCCTATTTTCAATGGATCAGGCGACCCTGAACAACATTTGACGCATTACGTGTCTTGTTATGATCCTATGATGGGAACTCCGGAGCATCAAGAAGCAGTAAAACTCAGATGCTTCGTACGGACCTTGTAAGGACCGGCCTTTGTCTGGTATACAAGCTTGCAATCCCGGTCAATTACCAGATGGGTGGATCTACGTCAACAATTCCTTCTTCAATTCAGCTCAAATTTTCCAAATACAACAGTTTTTGATCTTACAAACTATAAGTAAAGAGAGAATGAAAGGGTCTCAGATTTCATTGCTCGATGGAAGGGATTAACATATTCCATAAGATTAGCACTCCCTCAAGAAGAATTGTTGCCAATCTATGTGGAAAATTTGCGTGACGATTTACGCACGCCATTGATCCATGTGAAATACACAGGAGGGTTTCGAGACCTTACTTCAATCGCTCAACAGATTGAAGATTCCCTTATACAGGCTAAGGCTAAATCTCGTGTAATTCCATCAGCTCCAGGAAGGAGAATGGGTAAATCAGAAACTGCTATAGTTATGCTTAAACAATCACCTGTACCTATTTCAAATTCAAAACCTTTATCTTCTCGAAGGGCTATACCTCCTGAGCGCCAACAACAAAGACCATTTCATCTAGATGATCAATGAGATCAAAGACGAAAACAATTTGAGGATCTGAACAACAAAACATACTCTTTCCGAAATGAACAAGTTCCTGGTTACTTCATTTCGGCCCTAGAGAATAATTTGGTTCAACTGCCGAAGCCCAAGAGGCCAAACAAGGAAGGAGTTGAAGACCATCCCAATTATTGCCCCTTTCATCAAATGTTGGGGCATCCCATCTAGGAGTGTTTTGTCTTCAAAGACCTCCTGAAAAAGATGTTCGACTCGGGACAAGTCAAACTGAAAGGCTCTTCAGCCCAGGTATCATGTGTCACTGCTACAGTTTCAGAGGAGGAAGGTGAATGGAAAGAAGTCAAAAGCAAAAATGCACAGAAGTATGATGATTGGATGGTCAGAAAGACAATCAACCGAACTCATGCTATTTTGTGAACATAATTAAAGAAACCGATTGTGTCTTCTGCCATGAATGTTGTAGAAAAACCCTCTTCATCAGAGGGAAAGTCCTCAAAGAAACGACATGATTCAAAGAAAGAAAAAGAATCAAAAGAAGATGAGTATGTTTCAAAGCCTACGTTTTCTTTGACTCTGGAAGACTTCATGCCATCTACTTCAAAGCCACGGGCACTGCCCCACCAAACGGCACAGCCTAAACAAGCTAATCAGGTAGAGTCTTTATCAGACGAAGAATTAATCTTCGGTTCTGTTAATATGATTCAATTAACAGATCCATATGCCAGTCACAGTTTTGATTTCGATGAGCCTGAATTCCCTGTATCAAATAGGGGAATCAGAGGAAGTTTTTTAGAGGCTCAGGATACAGGGGAAGACATGGATCCTTCAGAATCCACTATTACAATTCTACCCCTGCTAGAACTGTGTACGCATCAGAAAATCGTGGTAGAGCCTCTCAGCGAGCTCAGCAAGAACAGGCAATTTCTTCTACCAATAGCAAATTCAGTCCTGACATAGTTATTTTGGAAGACCGGTTGAAGGTTCCATCTTCTTCCTCTCAGCAAGTAAATGTATCTAATCGGTCTAATCTTCAAAAACCAAGGATATTGCCAACTCCTATCCCGATACAAGATGCATCAACTTCCAAAACATCTGCTTCCAAGGTACCTACTAAACCACATATTCTTGTTGGGAAATGCAGACCTATGGATCAAAAGTATGATGTATTGAAACACTTGGCTCAAGTACCAGCTAAGTTATCAATTCTGGATGCTCTGAATCTGTCAAAAGATCTTCAGGAAGCACTCATCGAGGCTTTGTCAAGACCTCAGGAGTTTGAAACTGAAATTGTTGTAGCTGAAGTCTATCACATAGAGAATAATCCTGCAGAATTCCATGCAATAATATCTTTTACTGATGAAGATGAAGATGATGTTGTGTATGGGCATATTATACCTTTGTACTTATCTTGCAAGGTTAATGGTGTAGACATCCGAAGAGCTTTCATTGACAATGGTTCAGGAGTCAACCTCATGCCCATTCGTACACTTCGTCAATTGGGCCTCACAGAATCTGATTTATCTCTTTCTACCATGATGTTAAAATGATATGATAAAAATGAACAAGAACCACTGGGCGAAGTTACATTATGAACTCAATTTGGAGATCTTGTATCCAATTCAGATTTCATGGTTATTGATCAAGAATCAGCTTTCAACATCTTTCTTGGAAGACCCTGGCTACATCAGCATGCGGCTATCCCTTCATCATACCATCAATGTCTCAAATATTGTTTCGATGGTCAATTTGTGACATTGTGTGGTGATAAGGCCCTGTTCAAGACACGTGAGTCTTAATACATTGAGGCGTAATTCTATCACATAAAGGGAAGGGAGAAATCCACAACAATGGAGATTACCAAAGTTAATGCTCCATATGGTTTGGGGAAGATTCCAGTAAATCCATTTACACATGTGAGTACAGATTATGTGTTTCCTATCATTCAAATTGACAAGATATACCTAAATCAAAATACTCTTATGGAAAGATCCATAATGTCAATTACGGTAATTGAGCCAGACAACATGGGAGAAATTGGTAACTGAAACGCACGGCCGATTGTCGCCTATCGACCGGTCAAGGTTCTGGTGCTCTGCTAATGTGTATAGCAGCACTCGGGTCGAATCCTCGGCGATGATACTTTGTAGTAGTCGTTTGTTTTTAGTTGATTGTATTTTGATTGGGGGGGTTTATTTGCAGAGATTAATTGAAATGTTTAATGAATTATGTTTAATTTAACAAGTTGATAAAGATTGGGGTGAGTTCATCATTAGGTTAGTTAAGCTTGTGATATCCTTGAGCTTTGCTTTATATTGCATTTAAATTAACACCCATGACACAAGATGATGTTGATTAGAATTATTAAGTGTTAAGGCTTTAAACCAAGACTTAACTTAACTTAAGGTTATAATCTCAATCAGATCTTATTTATGGTTGTGTATTTATGGTTCCAATAATCCATGGAAACCACATGTTAAACAAAACAATTCATTAATCCATGACATGTTAAGTCCAACATACACAATGTTAATTCAAAGAATATTCATCGAGCAGAAGCTCTCAATCACTTAACATAACTAAATTATAACTCACCCCAATGAGAGATTTACTCAGCCATTATGATGTTTATTAATCTGGTAATATATGTTTATGGTGATGAATTATAAAGAGAAGAAAAATAAAGGGACAAGATAAGAGTAGTGTGCCGAACACACACACGAAATATTTTGAGAATCAAAAAAGGAATTTTGATTGAATGAGGAAGCAAGATAAGGTACTGTAATTTAAAATGATTCAAACTATTTTAAGACCATGAATATTATACTACAGAAGGTGGAGGAGAATAAGAGATATTGAAGAAGAAACTTTCATTAAAACAGAATTACAAAATAAAGGACTTACAAAATTACAAAAATGAAGAACACAAAAGTAAGTGAAAAGAAAGAGAGGAGGAAAGGTCCCTCAAGTGTAAACTTGAGTATGGAAGGTCCTACCAAGACTTTGTAAAAGCTTTGGTCGTGCCAATATGATCTCCTCTCTTTTGAAATGCCAACCCCTCTTAAGGAGAGAAGGAGAGAGTATTTATAGCCCAAGGAGTGGACTGTTTGCTTTCCCAATCTTTCCCTCCACTTGCATCGCCAATTGAGCTATTCCGACAGCCGAATATTCAAATATCTCCTTCTTCAAAGTTATAGACAATAATGTTGTCCGACTACTCGCAAAATTTGGAGTCATTTGGACTTAAGGATCAAAAGTTAAGGCCGGTTGATTAAACAAACTTAAACTGTCCATTTCAATCCAGTCTTTTTGAAGTCCATAATTTGAAAGGGTTTTTGAATATGAAGATGACTTCAAATCCGAATTGTTTCTTCAACAAAGTAGGCCGTATATATCTCCTCTTTCACACTGAAAAATCTCAGATATATTGGATGCTTACATCAGGAGATATGTCATGCATACGATAATGATTTTAATTATCGGCCAGAATGGTGGGCTGGACTTCAAAGATTTATTTGGGCCCCTTGTACTTGGATTTGGGCCATGAAATTTTTATCAAAGATGAAATGTAGTGTCCCCCGAATTATGGTGGAGATTTAAGATTTTTGGACTTCTGGATTGAACCCAGTAAATCAATCTTCAAGGATGGTCCAGTTTGTTCACAGATTCTTTGGTCTTGTTTGTGAGGACCATATGACCCTTCAAATGGCAGAATTGGCTCATGGTTCCTTCTAATGAAATGTTTTATATTGAAAGGAGAATCCTAAAAAACAATAACCACACAATTTGGATCAGTATAATGATAGTTATAATTAAAACATTAAACTGACTCAATTTGACTACTTCTAAAAATGCTCAAATATTATACTTAATATTAAAACATTAATATTTCACACAAATTATGCACATTTCATATAAAATAAGTAAAGGGGGAATATAATAAGTCATGAAAATATTAATTACATCAACTCCCCCACACTTAGATTTGCGCGTGTCCTCATGTGCAACAAATAAAAAAAAACATGACAAAATCATTTTCACTCACCAACAAATATTAAAATTTTGTTTTCTCCAATCAGGGGAGGTTTAGACTATTTTACTCATCCATATTGAATTCAAACACAAATTTGGTTCACAATAATGCATCATAAACAATTCATTTTTTCATGTTCAAGGTTTGAATTGGAAAATGTAGGCACTCAAAACTTACTCCTCTCAAGATGATAAAAATGTATTTTAGGAGGTTCACTCATTCACCAACAAAAAGTGAAAATCAAGAGTTTGTAAGAGCTCTCAGCTTGCATTCCCAAATATAATGTGTACAATAATCAAGAGGTCTTTTAAGGGGTTTTTCAGTGGCTATGGGACGGTAGGTATATAATGTCCAAAGGAAAAGAGGGGTTAAAAACACCAACATGGAAAAATCAATGCACATTTTTTTTGAAATTTGATTTGAAAGGAAATAGAAACACATATTTACAAGGGAATGAATGTGTGATGAATGAAAAGTGAGGGAGATAGAAAATGGAATAGGTTGAGATGATGGAATATGTACAACATGGAAGACTTCCAATAATGGCACAATACAAGATGATTCAAGTGTTCTTTTTTTTTTCTTTTTTTGCTCTTTTTTTTTCATTTTTTTTGAACACTTTTCAATGACTTTTGTACAAATGACAATTACACATATACACCCCAAAGCTCACATAATTACAACCTCTCCCCCACACTTGAATGGAAGCTTGCCCTCAAGCATATGATGACACATTGGAAATCAATGAAAGTACGCCCAAAAATGAAGTCTATTCCCCCCACACTTAAATTTAAATAAATTTTACAATGAAAATCCATGAAGATGTTGGGTGGGACAAGGTATTAGGCTTGTAATGTGGCTATCAAAAGAAAGGGTTTCATAGGCTAAAAGGGGCTTTCAAAAGTAGGATCAATGTAAGGGTAACGGGAGGCTATTTGGCTATTCTGATTCTCATGTGGCTTAGAAAATGCCTCTATCATATTAATGCACACAAAAGATGGAAATTCAGATCGAAGGTCCACAAACTCAAGACTCACAATCAGTGGTGAAGACACACAATAAAAAAGATGGCCATAGATGACCTTGGCATGAAGGCTAATGTTATTCCTCACGGTAGGGGAGAATCATTTTCCACCAAAAATTGTTCATTCAAAATGTTTGTTATTGACACAAAATTGTTTACCCAAGTTTGAGATAAAAATTCAATATATTTGAGTTTAAAACAAGACTTTTGACTCCCCAAAATGGTTGGACAAAATTTCAATATTGGATGATGAGTAATTATGACACCCCTTTTTTTTTCAATTTTCATTTTTTTTAATTAATTTTTTTTAATTTTTTTATTTTTAATGACACATCCACACAAAAGAGAAAATAGAAAAAAGGTTGTGGAAGAATGTTGTAAAAAAAATGAGAGGGAGAGAGGAAGAAGAAGAAATAGAGAGAAGAAGAGAGGGAAGAGAGATTGAGGAGAGATAGAGTTAAAGGGAAAGAGGTGCCCCCTGGTTTGGATTTGGCGGGTCTCCATCCAGTGGTGGTTCTATTGAAGTGGATGGGGTTTCGATGGAAGTCGACGTGGTTCCTAGATTGTGAGACCTCTCATGGTGATGCTTTAACCGGTGTCCATTTACCGTGAATGTTCTTTTTGAAGAAGGGTCTTGGACTTGCACTGCACCAAATGGGTAAACGTTAGTAATAACAAAAGGACCTTCCCAACGAGAATTAAGCTTACCTGGGTGAAGTCGAAATCGAGAATTGAAGAGCATTACATTTTCACCTTCATGAAATACCTTTCGAAGAATGTTCTTGTCATGGAGTGACTTTGCCTTTTCTTTGTAGAGAATGGAGTTCTCATACGAATCGAGTCGAAGCTCCTCCAATTCAGTCAACTGCAACAATATTTCTTCACCAGATTTTTCACAATCAAAATTACAAGTTTTGACAGCCCAAAATGAATTATGTTGGATTTCAACTGGTAAATGACAGGCTTTACCAAAAACTAGCCTAAATGGAGACATCCCAATGGGTGTCTTATAGGCTGTTCGATAGGCCCAAAGTGCTTCACCAAGTCTATCGGGCCAGTCTTTTCTTGTGGGCTTAACAATTCTTTCAAGCACTCTTTTCACTTCTCTGTTAGAAAGTTCAGCCATTCCATTTGTTTGAGGGTGATATGTAGTGGATGTTTTATGTACAACCCCATTCTTTTTCAAAAGTGACTCCATGGTTCTATTACAGAAATGAGTTCCTAAGTCACTTATCAAAGCACGTGGTGTTCCGAATCGATGGAAGATATGGGTTTTGAGGAACTCACTCACAGTTTGAGCATCATCTTTCCTAGTGGGTTTGGCCTCGACCCACATAGAAACATAATCGACCGCAAGAAGAATGTATGAGAATCCATTGGAAGGGGGAAATGGTCCCATGAAATCGATGCCCCAAACATCGAAAAGCTCACAGAAGATTAATGGATTTTGAGGCATTTCGTTTCTTTTGGAAATTGTGCCAAACTTTTGGCAAGTGGGACATGATTGACAGAACTCGTGTGAGTCCTTGAAGAGTGAAGGCCAAAAGAATCCAGAATCTAGGACCTTTCGAGAAGTCCTTTGTGGTCCAAAGTGGCCACCTCCAGGCATTGAGTGGCAGAATTCCAAGATGGAGGATTGTTCAGTTTCATCAACACATATCCTGATTACCATGTCAGCCCCGGTTTTCCAAAGTTTATTATCTTCCCAAAAATAATGATTTGAATCACTTTTCATCTTTTCTTTTTGTTCTTTTGAAAAATATTCAGGGAAAACACCGGAAACCAAGTAATTGACAATTGGGGCATACCATGGTAACTTTGGAGTGAGAGAGGAGAGGTGTTCAGTTGGAAATTCAGGATCAATTATTTCAGAATGAGAAGAATTAGAAATTCTACTCAGGTGGTCAGCCACATGGTTTTCTTTTCCAGGTTTATCTTTTATCACAAGGTCAAACTCTTGGAGCATTAAAATCCATCTTATTAGCCTTGGTTTGGAATCACTTTTCTTAAGTAAGAACTTTAATGCTGAGTGGTCCGTGAAGATGATGATTTTGTCACCTAAGAGATAGGGCCGGAATTTATCCAAGGCAAAAACCACAGCTAAAAGTTCTTTTTCAGTCACAGTGTAGTGTGATTGAGTTTCATCCAATGTTTTTGAGGCATAAAAGATGACATGAGGAATGTTTTCTCTTCTTTGACCAAGAACAGCCCCAATGGCCCTATCAGAAGCATCACACATCAATTCAAATGGTAAGGACCAATCTAGGGGTTGGATTATTGGAGCAGATGTGAGAGAAGATTTGAGTTCAATGAAGGCTCTCTTGCAAGCCTCATCAAAATTGAATGTGACATCATTTTGAAGTAAATGAGTGAGTGGGAGGGAAATCTTGCTGAAGTTCTGAATGAATCGCCGATAGAAACCGGCATGACCAAGGAAGGACCGAATGTCTCGAACTGATTTGGGTTCAGGAAGTGATTGGATCACCTCAATTTTGGCTGGATCAACTTGGATACCCTCTTGAGAAATTATGTGCCCTATAACAATCCCATTTGAAACCATGAAGTGACATTTTTCAAAATTCAGCACAAGGTTGCACTTGACACACTTTTGAAGGACCAAAGAGAGTGAATGTAAGCAAGATTCAAATGACTCGCCATAAATGGTAAAGTCATCCATGAAGACCTCCATGCAATTCTCAATGAATTCAGAAAAGATACTCATCATACGCCGCTGGAATGTTGCAAGAGCATTACAAAGGCCAAAAGGCATTCGCCTATAGGCATAGGTTCCAAAGGGGCAAGTGAATGTGGTCTTTTCTTGGTCTTGAGGTGCGATTGGAATTTGGAAGTAGCCGGTGTAACCATCAAGAAAGCAATAGTGTGACTTTCCGGCCAATCTCTCAAGCATTTGGTCAAGGAAAGGAAGTGGGTAGTGATCTTTTCGTGTTTCAGCATTCAATTTGTGATAATCGATGCACACACGCCATTTGTTTTTCACTTGAGTTGTGACCACTTCTCCATGTTCATTTGTGACAACTGTTATCCCGCCCTTCTTAGGAACGACTTGAATTGGACTAACCCATTCACTATCAGAAATTGGGTAGATAATACCAGCTTGAAGAAGCTTGGTAATCTCTTCCCTAACTACCTCAAGTATGAGTGGATTGAGTCTTCTTTGAGGTTGCCTAATTGGTTTGGATGATTCCTCTAGATGGATGTGATGCATGCAAAGGGCAGGGTTGATTACTGGAATATCCTCTAGGGTCCAACCTAAGGCATTTTTGTTTTCTTCTAACACTTGAACAAGTTGGGACTCCTCAGTTTCAGAAAGTGAAGCAGAGATAATGACAGGGTAGGAGGGATTATGGAAAAGGAATGCATACTTGAGGTGTGAAGGAAGTGGTTTTAGATCAGTTTCAGCCTTTATTTGAGAGCTAGACAAGTTAGGAGAAGGAGAAGGGATTCCAGATGGGTTTGGATCATTTTCCTCAACACTGTCCAAGGTGGAGCAGTAGAGATCAGAGTTGATGTGGGATTCAAGAGAGTTTTCAAGTTCCTCCAGATTGATGGAGTCTATGAATGAGAGGTCCACATCAACTTCACCATTTATGACTTTGTTAATCATGGTGCAGATTTCACAAGATCCTTTATCATTATAACATGAAGAACATGGTGGATTGGGGTTCGATTGAATCTTAGAAGTGTCCTCAGAAGAATGGATTGAGAATGCAGAGTGATCCTCATATGGGTATCGCATGGCTTGGAAAATGTTGAACTTGACCAGTTGGTCACCGAATTCCATGGATAAGATGCCTGAATGGACATCAATCTTGGTTCTCGCAGTCATGAGGAATGGGCTTCCTAGAATTAGGGGAGATCGAGAAGAGGTCGTCTCACCTTCCATGTCAAGGACATAGAAATCAGCTGGGAAGATAAGATCATTGACCCGAACAAGAACATCCTCAATTATCCCCTCAGGACTGGCAGTGCTTCGATTGGCTAATTGAATGACAACACCCGTTGGGTGCAAGGGACCTAGACCAAGGTTGGAGAAAATGGATTTGTGCATGACATTTATTGAGGCTCCAAGGTCTATGAGTGCATCATCAAAGTTGGAACTCCCTATTTGACATGGAACCGTGAAGGTCCCTGGATCTTTTCACTTCATGGGAATGGACTGTTGGGTTGAAACATTTTCAATGTTCCTAAGTTGCCTCTTATGGGTGCACAATTCCTTAAGAAACTTGTCATACTTAGGGATTTGTTTGATGGCATCTAAGAGGGGGATGTTCACTTCAACACGTCTAAACATGTCAAGCATTTCAGGATCAGGTTCAAAGGACTTCTTAGGCTTGGAGATGGCTTGAGGAAAAGGAATTGGGTTCCTTAGAGGAATGGAAGGAGGTGAAGGAGTGGATTCAAGTTCCTTTTCCAGCTTTTTGTTCTTTTCATTTTCTAGATCAACATCGAAAGGGGAGGTAGAGAAATCAGCATGGGGCATTGCAATTTTCTTTCCCGATCTAAGTGCAATTGCACTTACATTACCCTTAGGGTTGGGTAATGGTTGAGCTGGGAGTTGGGATGAATTGGATGGTTGTTGCTGGCTAAGGTGGGATGCAAGTTGACCTATTTGGGTTTCAATGTTCTTGAGGCTAGAACGGGTGAAGGAAGCAAGATCCTCTACAGCACTTTCCCATGGTTGTTTAGAAGAAGAGGCTTGTCCCAAATTGGGTTGGCCTTGATTTTGGTTCTTGGGAAAGCGATTGTATTGGGTGGGGAATTGGGAAGGATCGTTAGGATAGTGGAATCCAGGAGGAGGATTGTTCCTTTGGGGTTGAGGGACAAAAGGGTAAGGTTGTTGGAAGTTACCAACACCTTGACTGTATTGAAACTGGTTTGGGTTTTGAGGAGGGAACTGCAGAGGATGAGAAATGGGATTACCATACCTCAGAGGTGGGTTAAAGGTAGAAGAGAAGGGCTCAGAGTGGGGTTGGTTGAAGTTTCTAACAAACTGACCTGATTGTTGAGGGTTGAAGTTTCGCTGAGCATATGCCGCATTGAGCTCCATTGGACTAGATGAATCAGATGGATCATCTTGAAGTTGTGGACATGTGTCAGTTGGATGAGATGGAGAGTTGCAGATTCCACAATTCTTGATAGGTCCAGGGAATAGTGACTGTGGAGAAGATGAGGTTGGGGCTTTGGTAGCCACTGCTAGTTGACGCACAAGACCTGTAAGTTCACTCATCCACTCAGTCATCTTGTTGGGCTCTATGGATTGATTCTCTTGGGCTTGTTTCACTTGAGCATGTGCTCGAGTATGGAATTGCTGCGTGTTTGAAGCCATGTTACTTATGAGATCTCTTGCAGCTGCAGGAGTTTTGTCAACAAGAGCACCGCCACTTGCGGCATCAATGAGAGTTCGCTCCATAGCCAATAACCCCTCATAGAAGTATTGGATCAGGAGTTGGTCAGGGATTTGATGGTGTGGACAAGTTGGCACAAGCTTTTTGAACCTCTCCCAATACTCATGGAGCGATTCATTAGGGAATTGACGGATGCCGCTTATTTCCTTTCGGATAGAAGCTGTTCGGGAAGCGGGAAAGAACTTCTCAAGGAAAAGTCTCTTCATGTCAACCCATGAGTTTATGGAACCAGGTGGGAGGTAGTAGAGACAAGACTTGGCAGAATCCTCTAGGGAAAAGGGGAAAGCTCTAAGCTTGATTTGTTCTTCAGAAACCCCTTGAGGCTTCATGGTAGAGCATACTACTTGGAACTCTTTAAGGTGAAGATGTGGATCCTCACCGGCTAGCCCGTGAAAATGAGGGAGAAGATGAATCAAACCCGATTTGAGTTCGAAGTCAGCTTCAATGTTTGGATATTGAATTCCAAGAGGTTGGTAATTCATATCAGGGGTAGCAAGTTCTTTTAGGGTTTGTTCCCTAGGATTGGCCATTTCAATTTCAACTGGTTGGATGAGGACTGGTTCTTGAATTATTTGAGTATCTCTTATGTTCCTCCTAAGTTGGCGAAGTGTTCTCTCAATTTCAGGTTCAAAAAAATCCGAGGGATTGTTTGGAAGGCTACGGGGAATTCAGAGAGATTTTGGAAGAAAGAGGAAGACGGGTTTTTCTTTGTATTTTTTTTTTAGTTTATGATTTTTAAGAGGAAGATGGGTTTTTCTTTGTGTTTTTTTCAAATTTTTTTAAACTTTTGTATTTTTTTGGGTTTTTTTTTACAATAACCAGAAACTAATGAATACTTAAAGCACCATTCCCGGCAACAGCGCCATTTGAAATGCACGGACGATTGTCGCCTATCGACCGGTCAAGGTTCCGGTGCTCTGCTAATGTGTATAGCAGCACTTGGGTCGAATCCTCGGCGATGATACTTTGTAGTAGTCGTTTGTTTTTAGTTGATTGTATTTTGATTGGGGGGGTTTGTTTGTAGAGCTTAATTGGAATGTTTAATGAATTATGTTTAATTTAACAAGTTGATAAAGATTGGGGTGAGTTCATCATTAGGTTAGTTAAGCTTGTGATATCCTTGAGCTTTGCTTTATATTGCATTTAAATTAACACCCATGACACAAGATGATGTTGATTAGAATTCTTAAGTGTTAAGGCTTTAAACCAAGACTTAACTTAACTTAAGGTTATAATCTCAATCAGATCTTATTTATGGTTGTGTATTTATGGTTCCAATAATCCATGGAAACCACATGTTAAACAAAACAAGTCATTAATCCATGACATGTTAAGTCCAACATACACAATGTTAATTCAAAGAATATTCATCGAGCAGAAGCTCTCAATCACTTAACATACCTAAATTATAACTCACCCCAATGAAAGATTTACTCAGTCATTATGATGTTTATTAATCTGGTAATATATGTTTATGGTGATGAATTATAAAGAGAAGAAAAAGAAAGGGACAAGATAAGAGTAGTGTGCCGAACACACACACGAAATATTTTGAGAATCAAAAAAGGAATTTCGATTGAATGAGGAAGCAAGATAAGGTACTGTAATTTAAAATGATTCAAACTATTTTAAGACCATGAATATTATACTACAGAAGGTGGAGGAGAATAAGAGATATTGAAGAAGAAACTTTCATTAAAACAGAATTATAAAATAAAGGACTTACAAAATTACAAAAATGAAGAACACAAAAGTAAGTGAAAAGAAAGAGAGGAGGAAAGGTCCCTCAAGTGTAAACTTGAGTATGGAAGGTCCTCCCAAGACTTTGGAAAAGCTTTGGTCGTGCCAATATGATCTCCTCTCTTCTGAAATGCCAACCCCTCTCAAGGAGAGAAGGAAAGAGTATTTATAGCCCAATGAGTGGACTGTTTGCTTTCCCAATCTGTCCCTACACTTGCATCGCCAATTGAGCTATCCATACAGCCGAATATTCAAATATCTCCTTCTTCAAAGTTGTAGACAATAATATTTTCCGACTAATTTCAAAATTTGGAGTCATTTGGACTTAAGGATAAAAAGTTATGGCCGGTTGATTAAACAAACTTAAACTGTCCATTTCAATCCAGTCTTTTTGAAGTCTATAATGTGAAAGGGTTTTTGAATATGAAGATGCCTTCAAATACGAATTGTTTCTTCAACAAAGTCGGCCGTATATATCCCCTATTTCACACTGAAAAATCTCAGATATATTGGATTCTTACATCAGGAGATATGTCATGCATACTATACTGATTTTAATTCTCGTCCAGAATGGTGGGCTGGATTTTAAATATTTATTTGGGCCCCTTGTACTTGGATTTGGGCCATGAAATTTTTATCAAAGATGAAACGTAGTGTCCCCCGAATTATGGTGGAGATTTAAGATTTTTGGACTTCTGGATTGAACCCAGTAAATCAATCTTCAAGGATGGTCCAGTTTGTTCACAGATTCTTTGGTCTTGTTTGTGAGGACCATAGGACCCTTCAAATGGCAGAATTGGCTCATGGTTCCTTATAATGAAATGTTTTATATTGAAAGGAGAATCCTACAAAACAAGAACCACACAATTTGGATCAGTATAGTGATAGTTATAATTAAAACATTAAACTGACTCAATTTGACTACTTCTAAAAATGCTCAAATATTATACTTAATATTAAAACATTAATATTTCACACAAATTATGCACATTTCATATAAAATAAGTAAAGGGGGAATATAATAAGTCATGAAAATATTAATTACATCAGTAACCCACTAAGAAGTGATGAATGCACAAATGGTGACGTCTTCATTTCATCTGCTGAAATCCAACAACTCTATACTTCGCCAATTAGGCCAGAAGAAGTTATAGCAACATCAGAGGTGAACAATGATGTCAATTTTCAATCCATAATCTTCTCTTTATTACCCAAAGAAGACCCTTCATCATCAATCGGGTCGGAAATGGAAGCTTCTTCTTCAAGATGTGAAAATTTTGACATCTCTTCTGATCATGAAAATTATGCTTTATCATCTACTATGAAAGTAGAAATGGAAGAAATAACACAACATGAAGAAGAAGAGGAAGATCTCAGAGATGCTCCTCCAGCATTTGAAGAGGGTATCTCTACCACTGTGGATGAACTCAGAGAAATAAATCTGGGTACAAAATAAGATCCACGCCCCACTTTAATCAGTGCGGCCATGACTCTTGAAGAGAAAAAGATGTATATTTATTTTCTAAACCAAAATAGAGATATATTTTCTTGGAACTATACAGAAATTCCCAGGCTTGATCCTGATGTTGCTACTCATCATTTGGGTTTACCAGAAGAACATCGAGGATTTAAGCTAGCTGCGAGAAGAACACACCCAACTCATGCTTCTAAAATTGAAGCTGAAGTGGATAACCTTATCAAATATAACTTCGTCAGATAAGTTCAGTATCCCAAGTGGTTGGCTAATATTGTCCCTGTAACGAAGAAGAACAGACAAATTAGAGTTTTCATCGATTTCAGTGATCTTAATCGGCATTGTCCTAAGGATGATTTCGCAGTTCCGATTACCGAACTTTTAATTGATACAACAGCTGGATATGACGCACTTTACTTCATGGATAGATATTCCGGATATAATCAGATCCGAATGGCCCCAGAAGACGAGGAATCCATAGCCTTCAGAGCCCCTCAGAGTGTGTTTTTCTACCGGGTAATTCCCTTTGGCTTAATGAATGTAGGTGCAACATATCAGCGTGCCATGCATCGTATCTTCAAACCCTTCTTAGGGAAGATTGTTGAATGCTATGTAGATGATTTGGTGGCTAAATACAAACATCGTTCTAATCACTTGGCTGATTTGGAAGTCATATTCTGTAAGCTTCGACAACATAATTTGAATATGAACCCCTTAAAATGTGATTTTGGGGTAACCTCAACAAAATTTCTCAGCTTTGTTGTATGCCATTGTGGTATTGAAGTCGATCCTAAGAAGACCAAGTCAATCCTTGGTATGTCACCTCCTCGAAATTTGAAAGAATTAAGAGGACTTCAAGGACACTTAGCCTATATTCGGCGTTTCATCGCCAATTTGGCAGGCAAAAGTTTTCCCTTCACCAAATTAATGAAGAAGGGAGTCACTTACCAGTGGACTGAAGAATGTCTGGAAGCATTCGATATTCTCAAGAAATACCTCTTGAGTCCACCAGTACTCATTCCACCTATTGAAGGAAGACCACTTATCCTCTACGTGACAGCTCTAGAGCGATCATTGGGTGCCCTTCTTTCTCAAAATAATGATGCTGGGAATGAAAAAAACCTCTACTATCTCAGTAGAACTATGCATGAAGCATAAACCCGGTATTCAAGTATTGAGAAGTGATGCATGGCATTAATCTTTGCAGTTCAGAAGTTGAGACACTACCTGCAACATCACGAGGTCCAATTGGTATCACACAATAACCTGCTCAAATTCATCCTTAGTCGTCCAATGCTTATAGGACGTCTGGGAAGATGGGCAGTTATTTTGCAGCAATTTGACATTCAGTATGTGTCTCAAAAGGCGATAAAGGGCCAAGCTCTAGCTGATTTCCTGGAAAACACCCTTCAGTGGAAGACACATCTTCAGATATTGAACTCTCTAATGAGGAAGTCTTCTCTATTCAAGAAAGTCCTTAGGCATGGGAAATGTATTTTGATGGTGCTTCCAGAAGTCCAACAGGGAGGAAAATAGAGAATCCTAAATTCAACAAAGATGTCTTAGGAATTGTGCTCATTTCTCCAGAAAAGGCAGTGTTACCTTATTCCTTATTATTGTGGGAACGTGGTACCAATAATGAAGCTAAATACCAAGCTCTCATCATAGTCTTGGAATTAGCGCTTCAAGAATAAGTGAATTACTTAAAGGTAAAAGGTGATTCAGACTTGGCAATCAAACAAGTCAATGGGGATTATTCCATCAGAAGAGAAGAACTAATCCCTTTGTATGATTACGACAGAGAGTTAATGGCAGAATTCCCTTTGGAACCAACATTTTCTTATGTCCCAAGATCACAAAATGATCAAGCTGATGCACTGGCTAATATAGCCACAGCTCTGGCAGATCCAAATCAGGACGATACAACCATCAGTATTTCCCACCGTCGTGCAATTTCACCTTATGTTCGAATAAGAACAGAGGAAATTAATGAAATTAGTCCCATTCCTGAACCGTATGGTCATACTACAGGATGGATGTCACCTATCAGGGAATACCTTCAAAATGGAACACTTCCACTTGATAGAGACGAGAAAGAACAAATCTGGCGACGTGTGGTCAATTTTACTCTTTATGATAGCCCAGATCACTTAGAGAAAATTCTCTACAAATGTGGTTTTGATGGAGTTCTCTTCAGATGCATTGATGGTGAAGAGACAATGGCTGTCATGAAAGAAGTGCATGCAGGTGTCTGTGGTGCCCACCAGCCTGGACATAGACTGTCTGATCAGATTCGAAGGCTTGGATACTTTTGGCCTTCAATGATAAAAGATTGTGTCGATTTCACAAAGAAGTTTCATTCATGCCAAGTACATGTCAACTTCACTCATCAACCTCCAGAGTTGCTTCATACAACTAAATACTCATGGCCATTTTCCACATGGGGAATGGATGTGGTGGGACTTTACCCTTCGGCTACGACCAAGTAGTTTAAGTACATTCTTACTACTACTGACTTCTTTTCCAAATGGGCAGAGGAAATACCTCTCAAGGAAGTCAGTTCTAAATGCATTGTTAGCTTCATCAAGTCTAAAATCATTACCAGATTTGGTGTCCCTCATACCATATTGATGGACAATGGCACAAACTTCTGTTCATCCGAGGTGAAGGAGTTGTATCAAGAATACAACATCAAATACAACCATTCATCTTGGTATCATGCAGCGACCAATGGCCAGATATAAGCTTTCAAAAATACTCTTTCAAATATACTGCAAAAGATGGTGGATAAACATAAGAAGTCATGGCCTGATAAAATCTATCATGCTTTATGGGCTTATCTGACTACCACCCGCACTGCAACTCAGTCAACTCCATATTCACTGGTATATGGAACAGAAGCAGTCTTGCCAATTGAAGTTCAACTACCCTCGCCCAGAGTTGCCATTTTTGATCAATCGTCTACAGATGAACAATCTCAAAAGCGATTGAATGAATTGGAATGATTATATGAGAAAAGATTGTGAACTTTGCACCACTTGGAAGTCTATCAGAATCGAATAGAATGAGATTTTAATAAAAAAGTTCATCTTCGTTCATTCACTCAGGGAGAATTGGTATTAGTTCTCAGAACTCCAATGATACCAGGAAAGAAACCTCCCAAGATTGATCCAAAATGGGAAGGAACTTACTCAATACATAGGGTCTACTCCAATGGAGCTTATTCATTAATCTCGATGGATGGAAAATTCATCACTACTCCAACCAATTCCATATTTTTGAAGAAGTATTTTGTATAAACACAGATTATATATCATAAATGGTCCGGTATGACCTTAAACTGCACCACCGTCCAGAAAGACGTTAAACTGCATCATCCATGGTCCATACATATGACCTTAAACAATTTTTAATTTCGTCCCACACAACGTTAAACTGTGAAAAATTTCCCTAAATGGTCCGGTATGACTTAAACTGCACCACCGTCCAGCAAGACATTAAACTGCATCATCCACGATCCATGTATATGACCCAAAACTATTTGCACATACATCCAACATGACGTTAAACTACGTCCCCTTCATCGTCCTTGATATATGAAGTTAAACTATACAGCAACGGTCCATACATATGACATTAAACGATTTGTATCCATTTCGTCTCACATGAAATTAAACTGTGAATTCCTAACTACATGATGCTAAACTATATAGAAGTCCCTTACGTCCAGCATGACATTAAACTGCACCATCCACGGTCCATGCATATGACCTTAAACTATTCTCACTTTCATCCAACATGATGCTAAACTGTATCATCCCTTTTTCATCCAACATGACGTTAAACTGTGGAAAAAGTCCCCAATACGTCCAACATGACGTTAAATGGTGTACTCTTTTGTCCTCACTACATGACATTAAACTGCACAATATCCCTTTCATCCAACATTATATTAAACTATATTGTCCCCATCGTCCTAAATACATGACGCTAAAATGTACAGAAAGTCCTTGATATGTCCTACATGACATTAAACTGTACTTTTTCCCTGCTACATGACATTAAACTATGAAACACCAACAGTCCTAACTGCAAGACTTTAAACTGCATAGTCCCTTCATACGTCCTACATGACGTTAAACTGGGTATCGTTAAGGTTGTTTCTACCTCTTGATTCTCACACCGAGTATGACTCACGTGAGCTTAGAATAAACTTCAACCATAACACCCTCTCTAGGCCGCTAACCATGTGTAAGTCCCAACATCATTTTTTAGGTCATTGTCCCCAAAAACAACTTGATCACTAATTCATTATTCAATTGAACTATGCAGACTTTGATCCTTGCCTTCCAGGATGGGTACGTAGGCAACCTCCCAAGGTTCAAGCCCAAAACCAATCTCTTCACATCGGTTCACCTCCATCTCATACGATGTTGATTCATGAAACCTACCCTAGAATGAATATCTTTACATTGGTTCACTTTCGTCCTTGTTATACGACGTTAAACTATACAACACTTTTTTCCAGTATGACAATAAACTACAATATTCTTTGATACCCTCACCAGAGAGGGAACCATTATTTACATTGATTTTTTCAACAATGTTTCATTTCAAAGACTACGTACATACATGGCAATGCCCAAACCTTTTATCTTGGGTTAAACCATCATTGTACTAAAGTCTCTTTTCACCCTTCACATGTACGGACCAAATTTGTACAGAGGGTATTTCCAGAACTACGTGGGCTTGATTCCCATCCTTATGGGATATGTAGGAACGTTCGAGTGTCCCTCGAATCCAGCCCCAAGTCTTTTGGGCCTAACCCCAAATTCCACTTTCAGTCCCTTGGATGAAAAGTCCCTATGAAAACACACACTTTGTATTTCTTATAATGGTCCAAGATCTATGACCCTAAACTATGATCTCTAATCCTTTTGTCCCACACACTGTTAAATTGTAGTTTAAGAACTACGTATGGCTTGATTCCCATCCTTATGGGATACATAGTGAAGTACAACATTTCCAGTCAGGACCCAGCCATAACATGATTATGGTTAGCATTGATATGTGTATCTCTGTATACATTGAACAATACCCATATTTATGTGTCATAATCCTAACCTTAAATATTTTCAGATCTTCATAACCCTTTTCTTGAATTTTAGTTACAAAAATGTCAAATTTCTGAGAGTTCTTTTACCTGACTATGCAGTACGTGCCCTTAGGCGGCCTTGCATAAACAGTCTCCATAACAGATTTGTGAGCCAAAAGATACTATTATCTGACTATGCATCCAATTCCCTTAGGTGGCCCTGCATAATTCAACCCCCTAATGGGTTTGTCGGATACTGGTAACTTCATTCTTAGGAAGAAAGCCTCTTTTGTCCTTATTGGTCTTAAATGACAGTATGTAGGGATCCTCAAAAATATCCATCCTTAACATATTTGTCCCATATCCTTTTTCATGATCTGAAAGTATTAAAGTCTATGGTTTATATTATCCTTCCCTACATTTGGGTCAGACCTTTGTAGAAGTAATATCCATCTAGTTCTTCGATAATCTTGTTTGGAAATATCTTCTCCATATTTAAGTACCTCTTTCCATACAACAAACTCTATACTTTGGAAAATTTGAATCTCCATAAACTTTCACTGGATTTTAGCATTAGAAAGGTAAATTTATGAGAGTTCTTTTTCTTGACTATGCAGCACGTGCCCTTAGGCGGCCTTGCATAAACAGTCTACATAACAGACTTGTTATCCAAAAGATGCTATTTATTTGACTATACAGCCAATGCCCTTAGGTGGCCCTACATAATTCAACCCCCTAACGGGTTTGTTAAATAATAGTAACTTCATTCTTGGAAACTACTTCTTATGATTCCTTTTAGCTCTTTTTCATATCATTCCTCAGATTCAAATATTCTTAAGCCATAGTTTACATTTGTTCCCTCATACTTGATTATGGTAATATGTTTTCAGATAAATTTTCAAAGAATTGAGTCAATTCTAATTCATTCAGTCAAACCTATTTCGAACTTAAAACATTAGCCTTTTTTATGTCTAACATGCTTGACATTAAACTGCCAACAACCACAAATACCCCTGGTTTCTCTTTTTTTCCTCAGAGTCAAATCCTCTTTTCTCTCCAGATCCAACTCTGAGGGGGGACTTTTGTTGACGCTCCTTTCGTCACAGGATCTAAAGATTAGAAAAGGGGAATATCTGAGCTCAAAGTGATTTAACCTTTGGAAAAATATAAAAAAATTAACAAAGGAATGAATAAGAAGAACATTGCACAAGGGTCGCGCAAGTTCTACAATGGTCATGGAAGTACACTTGCGCACCGCAATGGTCGCGCACATACACCTGGGCGCTGAAGTTGGTCGCGCAAGTCACTTGCACGCCCTAGGTGATAACCGCCCGGGTCTTTTTCAACCTATAAATAGACCCTGTGGGCCTCCCATTGGGGAGGGATTTGTTTTCCAAAAACTCATATTTGAGCTCCCGATGCCCTAGTCTCTTCTCAAAGATTCTGAAACACTTCTAAGGTAATTTATTACCTAGAACGGAAGATCTAAAGAGGGTTAGGAAGGTTTAAGTGTTGAAAATCATCAACACTTGCGCGCCTGAGTGGCCAACCCTTAAGGGAAATGGCCACACTTGCGCGCCGCCTAACTCCTCCAATAAAACTTGCGCGCCACTCCTCTGGAAGAACCTCAAGATGATTCTATAGGCTTTAACCAAGAGTCTCTCAAGTATTACCCTACTGGTTATGTGTCGCGCAAGTACCCATGTGTCACGCAGGTATACCTACGCAACCGAACTTGCACGCCCATTCAATACCTGCACGCCTATCAGGACTTGCACGCCCCTACCTTTTTGGGTGCCCTTTTTTCCCATTTCACCCCTCTTAAGCCATTCCACCTCTCCTATTCAAGATAAAGACTTCATGACACTCTTCAAAGCCATTTATGGCATGGTTTCTTGATTTTACTTCCTTATCTAAAAGGAATTCTATGGAATATCTCTCAAAACCTAGTGATTTACACATATTTATGTCACTAAAGATTGAGATTTCATTCATTCAACCTCATCCTTTAAGATGAGAGAAATCATTAACCTGGGCCTCCTTTTCAGGAATAATCCCCAGTTATAATCATTAACCTGTGCCTCCTTTTCAAGAATAAGCCCTAGTTATAATCATTATCCTGGGCCTCCTTTTCAAGAATAATCCCCAGTTATAATCATTAACCTAGGCCTCCTTTTCCAGAGTAATCCCCTGTCATAGTTCTTAACCTGGGCCTCCTTTTCGGGAATAATCCCTAGTTATAATCATTAACCTGGGCCTCCTTTTCAGGAGTAAGCCCCAGTCTCAAATCTGGGCATCCTCCTTAGGAGTAATCCCCAAGTCCTTTAATTTTTCAAGTCTCTTAACCTGGGCCTCCTTTTCAGGAGTAAGCCCCAGTCTTAATTTCTCTTAACCAATCATAATTTACCTTTGATCAGGGATTCCTTCTCAAGAGTAAAACCCAATCATAAGTCCTCTCCTAATTTGGGCCTCCTTTTCAGGAGTAATCCCAAAGGTAGAGTATTCAAATCTCCATGAAGCACATATACCTTTATGGAACCTGTTCCTGGATTTCTTCCCTGAAGTAAATCCTAATATTCATTTATCTAGGCAGTCATACATACATAAGTCCCACATTATTTCTTATGATTGCATCTTTCATGGCACAATTGTATAATTTTTACCAATACCTCTTGTTTCTCACACCGAGCTTGACTCACGTGAGCTTAGAGTGTAAAAGTATTTATGACATCCTTATTTGAGCCATCAATCATAAAAATCATACTCCATTACTCGAACTACGTGGGTTCTGATTTCTTTTCTAAACAAAGGATACATAGGTAGCCCATCTGCGGGTTCGATCCCAACTCTGAAATAATCCATGTCCTTCTGAATGACAATAAACTTCAAGTGCCCCACTGAGTGGATTTAAAACCAGCATGGTCATCATAATGACCAAGAGACTTCTATATAAATGTGTCGAAGGATACCATTGACCAAGAATCTCTAATAAATACAGATGAATCTCTATCGATGAAGAACCTCGAATACATATAAAAGATTCTCTAAATTTCCTACATATTTAATCATTGATTGTCAAATCTGAGGGAAAGTTCATTTTATACTTTGTAATGTAATAAGGATTCATGAACATAACTTAAATCTATAAAGAGTGTCCCAGAGTAGACAATAATTCCCCTAAAAAAGGTGTGATGAGTCCGACCTCCCATCCTCTCGACCAATGAAAATTACTAAGCCTCATCAGTCCACAAACTAATGAGCACCTACATTTGGAATGTAGGTCCAAATGGATGTGGAATCATTGGATGTTTCCGATTCTATGAACAAACCCATTAGAAACCGATTCGAATGTTTGAACCTCCCAACAAAGATTTTATCCCCAAATTCTGAGGGAAACAAAGATGAACTATTTTATAATGATCATTAAAATTGGATGATCACTAAAGATAAATATATCATAATTATTTTGAATCATCTATCACGATATTTTATTAACAATATAAACCTTGCTAATTTTCCAAACAAATCAAATATGAAGATGATAGAACTTTATGAATGTTCACTTGTTAAGGAACATAGAGGAAAAGAAGTTTTGGTTTCCTTATTTTCAAGAACAAGGGAAGAAGAACCTTGAGGTATACCTAAAATGGAGGGGAATGTGTTATCCCTATGGAGAAAATGGTTATAGAGTAGGGAATTTTCATGTGTTCATTGTCTCGTCTGTAGAGAACACCTACATTACCCTACTCAATGCTATGGCCAAATAATTTACTTCTAAAAGAAGGAATTAATTATTCAATGTTAATCGTTAAAGTGGGAGTATTGAAGTATTTTTCTAGTTTAATTCCATAATTATCATTGGTTATTTATATAATGATTTTTTAGTTTATGTTTTTTTTAATTATTGATTTTTAAGAATTTTTTTAGTAGTTAAAATGGATAAGAAAAGTGATTTAATGGAAATGTGACAATCATTTGGAAAACAATATTATGATAAATACATCCCTATGTGTGTTCCTAATGTTTATATATTGATTTTTTTTATGATATACATGTCAGATATCTATAACTGAATTGGATGGTATTGATTATCTTAGAACTGATAAATGAGTTTTTTGACAAATAATTTTGTGCTATCATGGATATATTTTATAGATTTTTTTAATTTAGTTAAAATATCCAATAAAAATTTGAATAAGGAAACATGCATGTTCTCAATAATATTTATGGTAATTAATGTTATTAAAATGTTTTAATAGAATATATGATAAATTTTTTCACATGTTTATATTTTAAAAACCAAGAGATAAAATTTTTTATATGGGGGATCAATGTTAATATAATATAATTAATGTATTTCTAATGTTTTGTATTTTCATCTATCATAAAGGTTATAAGGATAAATATTTATAGAATGTTCAAGTTAAACATCAGATGATGTTTTGGATATTAAAATATTATATTACCATATGAGTATTTATTCTTATTGGATAACATATGATAAATTTTTTTTTGGTTTTAACTTATGATAGATGGTATGGGTTATAATGGATATCATGATCATTTATTTCACTAGGAATGAAAATTTCACCTTCTAATTTGGAGGAATAGGTGTGTTAGAATAGATCAAGGCATGAAAAAGGGTGTGATTGTACTGAATCAAGTAACTATATATTCTAAAAAAAATCATCAACCCTAAGGAAAGGATCATGAAACCTAAAAGGTTATCCATTTACCTTATTTTAAAATTTATCAAATTTACCCTTAGATCACAGTGCATTTCTGGCATTTTTATTGTTATCATTCTCCTATCCTTGTTCTCTATCACTCTCCATCAGAGCATGATGCTTTTATTTCTCTTCCAAGTCCTTGTTTTCACATTCTACTTTTGTTATAATATGTGAAATACCAGTCATATGTCACTTTGGGTAACCATTATGTTTCAAAATTTTGTTTTTTAATTATTTTTTAGTAATCGTTTTTATGATGTTCGTTTCCATGAATGAAACATTCAAGTATTAAAAAATTGATAACCTAGAAGAATATATAGGGAGAAATTCATTTTAATGGTGGTAGAATGTGACACCCTGAGTATTTATGAACAATTGTTTTTAAAAAAATTAAATTTATTTGACCTATTATGTTTTATTTTACACTAATTGGATCTTTTTCTATATTAAACATCGTCTTAACTTATGTTACATGCAACAATGAGTTTCTATGAAACATTAGTTTATTATTATACTCATTTAGAAAAGAACATATTAACCTAGAAATTATAGTGGTAGGTATGAACATGATTAAATGAATTATGAAATTATGGTTTACACACAATTCTTTGACCAATTAATTATAATATAATGTAAATATTTAAAAAAATATATAATGAATATTTTTCTGAAAAACAATTTAAATATACACAAGTGTGTTTTATAAAAATAAGTGAAAAAATAAAACTTGTTCAATTGTATTATTAAAATATAACTATAATATTTTAATACATTACTTAACAATCATCTTATTTGTTTCCTAAAGAGTATATAACAACAAATCCAATTTTATACATAAGAGAAGTATTTTTCCAAAAAGGTAGTTTGCTGCCTTTTAATGGAGAGCCCATTTTAAATTTTTTTTGAGACTTATATAATGACTATATTAAAAAACACTTCTCATATGGAATCATGATATCAAAATTTAATTTGGTTGATTTTTTTCTTATTTTTCTATGAAGATTTATTTTTTGATGAATAGTGAGGAATGCTGCATTTTATTTCAAAACTGCATTTTCATCTAATTTTTTAATATTGTTAAATTATTTTTTTATTTGGTTTTAAATTATAATTATATATATTTAATATAATTTAATCAAATTTATGTCATTGGAAACAATTTCAAAATTACATTAGATATAAAAACCAGAACAATTTTTTTTGATGTTTTCACATTAAAACCCTACTTTGCGAGGATTGGAATTAAAGAGAATTTATCAAAATATGTGAATTTAATTGTGAAACAAATGAAACAAATGGTTTTAATAATTATTATATTTTTATTCCAACAAAATAATATGGCTTTGTTGAATTTTTTTTAGTAAAATTGATTAAAATTAATTACTCCAGTTTAGGGTAAATCGAGTAATTAATGGTAAAAATAATATTTTATGTGTTATCAATTAAGCATAACACTTGAAATAATTTAATTGGAAGATTTGGTGTTGACAAAAACCATCTTTGGCCAATTTTATGTCCTCCTAGGGTCACTTCGATAACTTTAAGTCTTTTAATGTATTTTATTTTATGAAAATTCCAATTTGCCTTACTAATGTTTCTAATAAGTAGTCCATTTTTTAATAAATGGTTAGTAAGAATATATCTTAAAATATAAATAGTAGTTGTAAATATTTATTATTTATATTCACCATGGTAATTTATTTTTAATTTTTAGGAAATAAATAATTACCATTTTGGCTTACACAATGATGATACCGAAATTGTTTAATTAATGGAAATATAAAATAAATGTTATTAATGGTGTTAAAATATATATAATATGATATAATTGATGTCCTCTCAAAATTTTCTAGTATAATTTGACTTGTTATAGATTATTTAAAATAGTTGATTCAAATATTAAAAAATTTTGTGGAATTTTTAAAAAGTAAATTAATGAATATTTTCAAAATTGAAATTAATTATATTTAAAAATAATTAATAGTTAATTAAAAGATATAAAATTATAAAAGATAAACAATTCATCCAACTGATCGAGAAAATTATTGAAATTTAATAAATGATCAATTTATGTTTCTTTTGGTATTTTGTAGTTATATATTAACCCTTAAATAGTAGAAACACATGTTATCATGGTAAGAGTTAGATTGGATAAATAAGGGTAAAGATAAAAGTTAAGGATTAAAAAATAGTCAAAACATATCTAAATTTCAATGGGTGTGATTATTTAGATCCATAAAAATATTATATTCCAAATAAATAACTTTTTATCCTTTTGTAATGGTATATAAATTTATATTAATTTTTTTTTTTGAGTTTCCTAATGTGACCCTGACCACAATTATTAATGGCCACATCCTCCATCAATTTCTTAGACCAAATTGAGCTTCTAGATCATCCAAAACCAGTTCAAATAAGTTCACAACATCCCTCCATTACTCTTTGAAGACTCTATTTGGGTAGAAATCCATACATGGAAGCCATTTGGTGCAAACCAAATGAGTTACACAAATAATTTGTAACCTCTTTCCTCAAGAACTTTATTTAATTTTATTTCTACAACACGTCAATTATTATTATTAAATTAAATCATAATAGTATCAATATCCTCAAAATAATTACATGTTTTTAGGTTTAGTATTCGACCAATAATTATTATAAAGCACTGAACCCTCACTTCTAGATTCAGTACTAAAACTTTTTTTGTATTTAATTTAATATAAAGGAAAAAAACACATTGTATATTATACATTCGGGGACCTTTTCAATTCTAGGTTTTAGAGTATTTAGACGAACCATACATTAACATTTACAACACAAAACATAAGCATTTATTTAATCCATTCTTCTCTAACTTCTTATTGTCCCTTGAAAACTCCTTAGTACACATATTAACCTGAGGATATACGTCAAAGAAGGGTGACCTAAAAGCCCAGTAAGGGAATATATTTGAAAAAAATAACAAGTGGTGAGAATAATCATAACACAGGGATAGGCTCATGAACAGAAGAGGAAGAATTAATAAAAATCCTGAAATGTGGGAATGCATAAAAAATGAAACATCATGTCTTAATGGTTAACTAAAACACATACTTGTGAAAAATGATAGCATCCTATTCACACATAATTTTACATTAACTCATGATATTATTCACTTTACACAATGCATTAGAGCACTGTATAATTCTGTGGGCACCCGTCACATTCAAACATTCATATTTCGCCATATAATTCCGGGTGACCCATCACATCATAATATTAACATTATCATTCCTGCCTCCTTAAGAATAATTAAAACATGAACTAGAAATAACCCATGTAATGAAATGCATTTCACATCATACATTCATAAACATTTTTCACCAAAAGAAAGAGGGAATACATTTTTGATACAAGAACCATCAAATTTGAGTGATATGGAAAAAGATGTGTTCTTGAAATAAGAGTAATTTTGGAAAAAAATGTTTTTTTCATAAAATAAAGTATAGAAAATGTATATCCCATAATATGAAATATAATTATTTACAAATAATTTTTAGGGAGTAACCTTTCAAAAAATTAAGTTAATGATGGAGATCCCGAAAAAAGAAAGTTGGGTTTCAGAATTTCCCCTTACCTTGTATCTGAAAGATTTCATCAAATTAAATTCATATATAACCATGTTGGATTAATTAATTAAAAATTCCTTACCTTGTATACATGAAATGTGTTCAGTATGGTCTCATTATGGTATTTTATGAGTATTTGGATGAGTTATTGGGTTCTAATCCATTGTTCGAGAATGCTTGTTTTTATGGTTTCCTTGAATGGTTCACTTGTACTCATAAATAGAAGTTCATGTCGAACATGGATAAACATCCAAAATAGGTATTAAATGTTATTAATGATATTACATGATTTAAAATGATATTATATTGAATTATTTTATATACCATATGGGTGAATCATTAGTTAGAATTTAATGATGGTCCTTCGGGTTAATTTGGGAGATTTTTTGGTGAAAACAAACTTTTTTTGATTAATCATTTAGTAATATGCACATAAGATATTTAAAGAACATTAAATATGATATAATACATATAATATAATCTGGTTCAACCATAGAAATTTTTTCTTGACTATATCTGAAAGGTTTATGGCAAATTGAAATCACATCGTCTATGATGTCGGAAATTTCGACACAGCACGGAAAATGTTTTTATTCCTTGAATAAGTGAGAGAAGAGAAAAATAATGATGATGAATTTTCCATTAACATGAGAACATCCAGAATATACAAGACTTTTGGAGCTTTCATGCCTCTTGAATAAGAGGAATGTGAGCAAAGGAAATGTTCCCTATTACCATAAACGCGGAGGATATGGGCCAACCTAACATGGCCCGACATCCTCAGTCGATTTTCTTTCTTGTGGTGTTATTTGTCATGGAGGCGTAACAACGATGAAGTGATGAAGGCAACAAAGACAAAGTATTTGCTACCCCTGGCCTCTTCCAATCGCACTACCTTCGACGTTCCAGCGCTCCGCACCGTCCGAAGGCGAACCAGCCAAGAAACCCTGGCCCGCACCGGCCTTCCGCACACCCCAGCCAAACCCCGCTGAACCGCACCGTCCCTGCCCGCATATTGCCGGCCTGCCTGCGGCCTGCCCGTGCCTAGCGCGCCCTACCCGTGGCCTACCCGGTGCCCTGCCGGCCTGCCCACGCCCCGTTCCCCCTGCCCGTGGCCTTCTCGGCGCCATGTCGGCCTACCTGCCCCCCGCACGCCCTGTCCAACCCCGTGCGCCCTACCCGTTGCCTGCGCGACACCCCGACAGCCTGCCCAGGCCCCCACCCGGCCTGCCCGACCTGCCCACGACCTGCCTCGCCCTGCCCGGCTGGCCTGTGGCCTTCCGCACCCTGCCCGACTGCCCGCCGACCTCCTGGCCTCCCAAGCCGGCCCGCAGCATCCCATGTGGCGTCACTGGCCGAACCGGCCCCAGCCCCGTGCTCTAGACTAAGCCACCTACGTGGTGACCTATAGGCCGAACCACCCTCGCAGTCCGCTGGGTCAGGCCCAGTGGACCGGGCCGAACATAAGAGGCTAGTCCGCCCAATGGGTTGTGCCAGAACCAACAGGTCTGACTGGGTTGACCCAGATCGGGTCGGCCCAGACTAAGATGGGCCGAGTCAGTTCGACCAAGTAAGACCGGACCCAGGCCCACTACCATCCCTTAATTTCTTTTGGCCATATCTTTGGCACCGAACGACTGTTTGACGAATTGTCATCGGTGCTAGTTTTCTAGGAGCACGACGGTCCCTTTTAGTATACCCCCTAGAGTTCGGGGTAAAGTCAAGATACGGTCAGGTTGGATCATACACGAATCCAACCAAGCCCCTGAGACTAGAAATCTTATAACTCACAGACCATGCATTTGATTGGTGAGCCATCTATTGCATTTAGAACCCTATGATGAGGCAGACCTTTGAGATACTTCTACGTGGGACTTCGTGACAGTTGGAGTATCTACCAGTATCTTGTGGAGTGGATCTTTCAGAGACAAGCATGCATTTTTGTGGGAACCTAGTTGTTGGATGAGACATGATGACTGCTGATCGAGCAACTCAGAGTGACTCGTATGGACTAGTGGAGAGAGACTGGTTGTGGCGGCAGACCCACGGTAGAGGAGTGCCTAATTGTGGCGGCAGGCTCGCGGTACTCCATAAGAGGAGTACCTCTGCAGACTATGAGGGGGAGTGCCTGGTTGTGGCAGGAGACCCGCGGTGGGGACTGCCTCTGTGTGAGCGCAGCAGACCCATGGTACTTGATAGGAGGAGTACCTTAACAATCCAAGGTTAGTGGGAAGCACCTTTTTGTGGCGGCAGACCCACTGTACTCAATAGAGGAGGATTTCTCTAGTAGCTGAGGTTTCGAAATGTTACTACCCCTATAATAAAAATCCTTGTTGAGCTAAGTCAACAACTTTGTGTTTTCCTCATGATTGAGATAGATTACTAGATAACTTAGGTATATGTATGGGAATATACCTAAGTGGGGTTATCTGTTGATTTCATACTTTCTGGTTTATCCTTGTTGGATCTTATGAGACCATGAGGGCCTCGGGGTCCCTACTGAGTATCGTTATACTCACCCTTGCATGGGATATGATCGCACCTCATTGTGTTGGATGCAGACGATAGACAACGCTGACCGAGGCTGAGTGTGCGTGGACTGGACGATACCTGGAGGTGGACCTCACGATGAGTCAGTACCGGGAGGAGACTGGCGGACTTGGAGTGTTGAGGTAGCTATCTGTACCTACCCTTCATTCTGGATCTGTGGTGGATGATCCAGGGGCTATTTTACCTTTCTTTAATTATACTTTCTTTCCGTTTCCTTTTACTTTACAGTTGGGCTTGTATTTTTGGCTCCTTTTACTTTTCAGCACTCTTCTGTACACAGTTTTACTTAGTGTTTTTCTTCCATCTTGTACTCTATTTGTGTCTGTTTACAGTTCATAAATGCAGTGCCTTCCCAGCATAGTGATTTATGCCTTTCGTGCTAGTCGCCATCCCATGTCCTATGAAAGGAGGGATTGGGGTAGTCACGACACGGGTCCCGAGGATGGTTCGTGACAAATTGGTATGAAAGGAGTCGGTTCTACTGAAGAACTTAGGACTCTCATCTTTATTTTCTATGAAGCAATAGTGTTAAGGGTACTAAGTGTGGTTATCTATTCAGGGAGTCCAGTGTTGGTGCGACGGTCGGCGTATCAATACACCCGGACCTTGACTTCTGATTTCCGAATCAGTGTATGAAAACACTGATTGCATGTGGGTTTCCAAAAGTTTTCTTTAAGTAAACTCAACCCGAACAACTCACCAGGTATAACTTTTGACAATGTTGCATCTGTTCAGGATGCCTCCACGCAGACAGCTAGTTAGAGTTCTGAGAGAGTACACGATGACGTCCCATCGAGCGACGAGAATCCAGTGCAGGGCCCTCTTACTATGTTGGCACCTTAGGGTGGTGTACCAGCAACACCACCACACGTAGGGTAGAATATTCCACCAACCACACTGGCATATGGTGCATGCCAACTGAGCGTGTTGCACGAGTTCCAACAGCAGAGGCCTCCGAGGTTACGAGGCGTGACAAATTCCTAGGCAGTAGAGGACTAGATGGAGGCGATTGCTAGAGTTCTCCGCCTAGTTGAGACAACTGTAGAGAATATAGTGATCTTAGCTACTAGTTTTTTCCAGTGAGCGACCATGAGGTTGGTCCGCATAGTGATGAGGATTTGGTATATGGACCGTTGCCCGAGATAGTACCTTCAGGTAGTGTGTCAGCTATATCACTGCCTGTTGGTTAGCAGTTACAACCTTTGGTAACAGTAGATGACACATGTAAGATTAGTTCCTTACACGTGTTTCAGTAATAGATACCCCTAAGGTTTCGATGCGATCCCGACTCAAAGGCGGTTGAGGACTGGCCTGTGGAGGTGGCTGAGTGCTCTATAGAGCTTGTACAACTTCGTCAGGACGACATATCGGTAGCTAAGAATTCATCGAGGTGTACCGATTGTTTTCGGTACTCGATGAATACATTATGATAAGTGATTTGGGGCTCGGACTGCCGAGCGAGGTGTTTTTTAGGACATCCGAGGAAGCACCTTTTCTCTAGATACTAGAGAGAACCTTTTCGGTTGAATGTTCTTTGGCTGAGCGGATACAGCCGGTGAACATTAATAGTGGGAAATCATGAAACGGGTTCCAGTCTTAAAGATTTGAGCATGTAAAATGTTTCGATAATAGAAAGTGTTAAGGAAAGATAAATCTACAAGGCAGAAGACGTGGAAGTAGAGCTAGGAGAGTAGCATGAGTTGGTGTACCTTTCAAAAAGTTACAACAACCCACCTTTGTAGTCCCCGCCAGGCTTAGGGAGCTGGAGGGCAGGGGAAGAGAGTAGCTGCATGCGGTCAAAGAGTGTGACCCAAGGGCTCTATGAAGGATTTGAGGTATGGTCTATGTCTACTACTAGCTGTTGTATCAATAGACATAGGTACCAATCATTCCTTCCTTCCAAGAATCTTGTACTAGACCTAGAGTATCCGATTAAATCATTGAATTGATCTTCACGTCTAGATATACCTTTGGAAGGATACTTGATAATCACACTTACGCCGATGGTGTGATCTGACCCTTAAGGCGAGAGTTTTGGATGTAACCTCTTGGTGACAACGTTGAGGCCTTACGACGTTAGTCTGGGTATGGAATAGGAAACCATAGTTCATACACAGATTGACTGTATTAGGGAAAAAGGTTGTGGTTTATCTACTACATTGGGATGAGGTTTTCCTTAGTCTACGAAAAAGGAAACCCAGGAAGCACAGGTTAAACTCATGCATAGGAGGGTGAAAGTGATCACTCTTGAGTCGGCCAACCCTACCCTTGTGGCAGAAGGAGTTTCTAGTTTTCAGTTGCAAACATGAGTGACATAACATGGGGAAATATTTTCAAAAGATGTTTCTAGGATTACCCCCCCCAAGGGGGAGGGACGTCTGCTTTGGTTGGATACTACCCTAAGTTTGTTCCGGACTTCTCCAGTGTTGCAGCACCAGTAGCAGCCTTGACAAATAAGAACCCTTCATGTAGTCGGAGAGATTACAGCAGAACTTTTAGGAGATGAGGAAGAGGCTGACTAGTGCCCCCATCTTGAGGCTTCCAGAGGATGGTGTAGGGTACATTGTCTACTGTGACGCATCAGGGACCAGACTCTGGTGTGTCCTGATATAGGAGCGAGAAGTGATCGCATATGGTTCTTAGCAGCTGAGATAGCACAAGAAGAACTACGCTACCCATGACATGGAGTTAGCAGCAGTGGTCTTCACCTTGAAGATGTGGCGGCACTATCATATGGGTGAATGTTTTACCATGTACTCTTGTCACATGAGTCTTAGGTATATATTCTCTCAGAAAGACCTTAACCTAAGATACCAACAATGGCTTGAGTTCCTCCAATACTGTGACTTCAAGATAGTCTATACTCTTGGGAAGGGGACGTTGATGCAGATGCACTCAGCATGAGGTCTGGTACACAACTGCTAGGAGAGGCAACAGAGTAGCTGGCTGCCTTACAGACATCCATTGTTGATAGAAATGGATAATCCTTTCTACAGTATCTTACAGTCACTCCCCCACTTCTTAAGAGAATTATGGAAGCACAACATGGAGACTCTGATTGCGAGACACGACGTGCTCAGATATCCATAGGACATGCACCTGATGGATTTATAAAGGTGGGGAGCACATCATCCTTTTCAGGGGACATAATGTGGTACCGATATCACTTCAAGAGTAATTGTTGAGTGATTTCCACACATCCCCTCTAGCGGTACATCCAGGAGTGGAGAAAATATACCAGGATATCCGACGACAATATTGGTGGCCAGGTATGAAGTTGAAATTTGTAGAGTTTATCTCTCGATGACTCACTTGTCAGCAAGTGAAGACAGAGCACAATGTACCAGCAGGCTTGGTACAACCTTTAGAGGTCCCAAAGTGGAAGTGGGATGGAATATCCATGGAATTCATACCGAGTCTTCCACGTACATCCAGGGGTCACGACTCGATTTCGGTGATCATCGACCCACTCACCAGGGCAGCCCACTTCCAACCGATCAGAGAGTAGGGTTCAATAGAGAGCTTGGGACACCTCTATGTGGAGGAGATTGTGCGGAAACATGGAATAATTTTTTCTATTGTCTCTGATCGTGACACATGGTTTACTTCCCGGCAATGGAAGGGGTTGTAGGAGGCTTTCGGGATGCAGCTTAGTTTGAGCAACACCTTCCATCCTCAGACTGATGGTCAGACTGAGAGGACCATTCAGACACTCGAGGACATGCTCCGTGCATGCATCCTCGACTATGGTCACAGTAGGGAGGACCACTTACCATTGGTGGAGTTTGCATACAACAACAACTATCACTCCACCATTGGGATGGATCCTTTTGAGGCCTTGTATGGTTGACCTTTCAAATCGACACTGTGTTGGACAAACCCAGGGGAGTCAGCACTCGTGGGACTAGAGATGGTACGAGCTACCATAGAGAAGGTGCAGATCATCCAGGTGAAGATGAAGATTACACAGAGTAGGCAGAAGTCGTATGACGATAGGAGATGGAGACCTATGGAGTTCGAGGATGGTGACCATGTCTTTTTATGGGTCTCACCCCGATGAGGTTTATGGAGATTTGGACAAGGTGGCATGTTATCTATGCATTTCATCGGACCTTTCCAGGTCCTCAGCAGAGTAGGTGAGGTGTCTTACAGCCTGAATCTTCCACTACAATTGCACTGGGTGCACGACGTCTTCCATGTATCCCAGTTGAGGAGATACGTGCACGACCCTTCTCACATCATCGACCATGGGGAGCTTGACGTCGATGATGGGGCGAATTTTATGGAGGTTCCAGTGGAGATTGAGGACCAACATGAGTGGGTCCTTCATGGACGGTCGATACTTCTGGTGCGCGTTCGTTGGCAGCACGAGAACTTCCAGGAGAGAACATGGGGGACAGAGGCTCAGATGCGTGCTTAGTACCCCCATTTGTTCCCTTAGTTCGAGTTGTAGCTTATGGGGACATAAAGCATGGAGGTGGGAAGAATATAAAGACCCAAAAATCTTTTGGGATATTTTTTAAATACATAAGATTTTTACGAGTATGCGAAAAATGACTGCGCATGATTCCGAGGTCCGGTGTGCCTCGAATCAATTTTTGAAGTTTTGTTCGGGTACGTTTAGTAAATGTACGAGTGATATTTTAAAACATTTGAACCGATGCTCGAAATTGAAATCTGAGGGAACTGTTGAACTCGTAGCACTGATATTTACTTAAGGAGACTTTCACCTCGATGGTAGTTGGTCGAGAATAAAAGTTAGATTTTGGGTTTTCATAGAAAAATAATAAAATAAAGTGAGATAAAATTTATTTTATTAGAGCCTCCATCTGGTGTGTGGTAGTTAAAACCTTCTCATGAAGGTTGGAGGTGGGACCAACACACCTTAACCTCTCATGAATGGTTATGGTGGTGGGCCCCACCCTAACTCAACCTCCCATGAGAGGATTAATGTGGTGGGGACCACCCGGGCTATTAACCCATTGAAACTCCCCATTAAATTAGAGAAACACACAAGCTCCAATTAATATAGGTGATCCTCTTCAACTCCCCTTAATTTAATTTGTGCCAACCCTTCACATTAATTAGGCAGAGTCTATCTAATTAATTTAATTCTCCATTTGAATTTCATGCCAACATCTAAAATAATAGACAAACTAATATTATTTTTGGCTTGGCATTCTCTCTTGGGAGATCTATTTAGAGGAGATCTTGGGAGTATTAAAATTATACCAACAAAAAAGAAGAACGTGTTTTTTCTAACGAAGAACACCACCGACGATCCTTCTTCGAACTACTTCCTCAGACACCTACTGACGTAGATCATCTTCCACAGCCAACACAGCTCGGGTTTGGAAGCGTGCGACAGATACAATGGACAACGATTCTCTTCTTCTACTATCTGTGACTCCGTCAACAAACAACGGACAATAAATTAAAGGTAGGGGTTAAATTCATTTGAGTGCCTTGTTCTTCCCTCCTTTTTGGATAATGAAGTTTTTTGAGCTTCATTCATATGAACTGTTTTCTATCACCATAAATGCGGAGGATACTAGCCATCCTAACATGGACCGATATCCTCTGTCGATTTTCTTTCTTGTGGCATTATTCAGCATGGAGACGTAACAATGATGAGGCGACAAAGGCGGAGAAGACAAAGGATGTGCTACCCGCGACGCTCCGGTGCCTCGTGTCATCCGCCGGCGAACCGGTCGAGTAACCCTGGCCAACATCGGCCTTCCACGTGCCCCGGAAGAACCCCACCAAACTCTGCTGGCCTTGACCTCATCCTGCTGGCCTGCCCACTCCCCGCCGGCCTACCCGCAGCCCATGCGCCCTGCCCGCGTCCTGCCCGCGCCACGCGCACTGTGCCCACGGCCTGCCCGGCGCACCGTCGGCCGGCCTAGGCCACCCCCCGGCCTTCTCGGCTTGCCCGTGGCCTGCCGCGCCCTACCCTGCTGCCCGCAATTTACCGCGCATTGCCCGGCTGCCCGCTGGCCCACCTGGCGCCCTGCCCGGCTGCCCACTGGCCTCTCGAGATAGCCCACGACGTCCCACGTGGCGTTGATGGACGAACCGGATCGACCTTCCGGGATGAGCCGCTCGAGCCGCACCCCGCGCGGGGCTGGCTGAATCGGCCCCGGCCCCAGTCTCCAGACTGAGCTGCCTAGGCGGTGACCTCCGGGCCGAACCGCCCTCACAGTTTGCTAGGTCGGGTGCAGCGGACCAGGCCAAACCTAACAGGATGGTCTGCCCAATGGGTTGGGCCACACCCAACCGATCTAACCAGGTCAAACCAGACCGAGTCGATCCAGACCAAGACGAGCCGAGTCAGTCCGACCGGGTCGGACCGGACCCAGGCCCACTACCATCCTTTACTTTTTTTGGCCATAACTTTGGCACCAGACGACCATTTGATGAACCGTAACTGGCGCTAGTTTTTCAGGAGCATTACAGTCCCTTTGAGTATACCCCACTGAAGTTCGGGGTAATGTTGTGATACGGTCAGGTTGGATCGTACACGAATCCAACAGGTCCCCCAGGACTAGAAAGCTTATAACTCACAGACCCGGCGTCTAATTGGCACACCGTCTATTGCGTTGAGACCCTTATGACGAGGCAGACCATTGAGATACTTCTACGTGGGACTTCGTGACTATTGGAGTATCAACCAGTAGCTTGTGGAGTGGATCTTTCAGAGATGAGCAGGCATTTGTGAGAGAACATAGTAGCTGGATGAGACTTGACGACTGCTGATCAAGCTACTCAAGTGACTCGTATGGACCAGTGGGGAGTGCCTGGTTGTGGCGGTAGACCCATGGCAGAGGAGAATCTGGTTGTGGCGGCATAACCACGGTACTCTACAGGAGGATTACCTCTGCAGGCTATGAGGGGGAGTGCCTAGTTGTTGTGGAAGACCCGTGGTGGGGAGCGCCTCTGTGTGAGCACAACAGACCCACGATACTCGATAGGGGAAGTACCTCAGCAGTCGAATGTTAGTGTGAAGAGCTTGGTTGTGGCAGCAGGCCCACTGTACTCAATAGAGGAGGAGTTCTCCAACAGCCGAGTGTTGGTAATGTTTCTACCCCTATAATAAAAATCTTGGTTGAGCTGAGTCAGTAACTTTGTGTTTTTCTCATGATTTAGATGGATTACTAGATAACTTAGGAATATGTATGGTCATATACCTAAGTGGGGTTATCTGTTGATTTCATACTTTCTGGTTTATCCTTATTGGATCTTGTGAGACCTTAAGGGTCTCGGGGTCTCTACTGAGTATCGTTATACTCTGCACTGCATAGTATATGCCCGCACCTCATTGTATTGGATGCAGACGACATACATCGCTGACCGAGGCTGAGTGTGTGAGGATTGGACGGTACCTGGAGGTGGACCTCATGATGAGTCGGTACCCAGAAGAGACTGATAGACGTGGAGTGCTGAGGAGGTTATATGTACCTACCCTTCAGGTAGGATCCATGGTGGACAATCGAGGGGCTGTTTTACCTTAATTTAGTTGTACTTGCTTTCTGTTTCCTTGTACTTTATAGCTGGGCTTGTATTTCTGGCCCCTTTTACTTTTCAGCACTCTTTTGTACACAGTTTTACTTACTGTTTTACTTCCATCTTGTACTCTGTTTGTGTGTGATTACAGTTTATAAAGGCAATGCATTCCCAGCTTAGTGATTTATGCTGTTGGTTCTAGTCACCAGCCTCTGGACTATAGAAGGCGGGCTTGGGGTAGTCACCGCACGGGTCCTGAAGACGGGTCGTGGCATCTTTCCTCCTATTGATGATAATGTTCCTCTCACATCTATTTACAATAAGAATATTTATAATCATTGATGTGATGAGAATTATTTACTCCCATAACCTTCTGAATGTTTTAGGTGAAGGGTTTTTTCATTGAAAAATGTAAATGGGATAAGTTGAAAAACATATAGAAAGGTAATAAAATTATGAAGAAAGAAAAATTAAAAATCTAGGGGATTAATTATGATGATCTGAAAATTGGTGAGTATGAATCTATTGGGGAAAAAATTACTAAGGAAAATTATATATTCATTACTATTTGACATCATGATGAAAAGTTAGAAGATTCAACTATTGTTGTAAATATCATAAGAATTAATTAAAACATGTTTGATGATAAAGTCTTCTCATTGTAAGATAGAGATCCTGAAACTCTATCTCTAGATGATCTTTATTGTACTCCCATTACTTATAAAATGATAAGGGATAATATAATTATTGGAAAAAACAATAGTTGAAATTGAAATATTTCTCATATCTACTAATAAAGTATTTTTAAAGAAGTTTCTTGACGAAGATGAAGTTTCTTACACTAATTTTAAAAATCAGTTATCTTAAAATCATATCGAAATTATATCTTTATTTTCTAAAAAATGTGAAATGTTGTAAAAGTAATTATAAAAGGAACTATCCATGAAGTGTTTTGAATGTGGAGTCATTAGGCACATTGTAGAAAATTACCTCAATGAAATAAATAAGAGGATATTGATGAAAAAGAAATAAGTCCAAGAAATTCATGGATGAGGAAGGGTGATAAGGATAAATATTTTTATAGAGAAATGATTTTAATTTATCCAAATCTAAGAAGAAAATTTTCTTAACTAAAGATGAAAATGAAGAAGAAAATGAAGATGAATCTAAAAAATATACTAAGAATATTGGGGATGATACATTCATTTCCATAGTTATCCTTGAATAATATTAAAGATCTTGTTCATAAGAAGAAGAAATTTTCTTAGAAGATAATCTTAATGATGAATTAAAATAATTTCTACGGAAGATTGGGACGATTGAAAAATAAACCAGGAAGTTGAAATGTGAAAACTTTTCAATAAATAATCACGAATGTTTTTCTGATGGGAAAGTTAACTTGTTAAAATATAATGGTTATATGAAAAAATATCTTGGGTAATAAAATAATTCTAATTAACATATGGAAGTTATTCTAAAATAATAATGATAAGATTTATAACTTTTTAAAATATATATATAGCTGGAAAGTGGGATATTAGTTTTAAAAACATTTATCTCCAAAGATGGTGAAATATCTAAATGGTTAAGCCTAAAAAGGATCACAAGTTACCTTCAATGGTTGATAATAAAGAAGAAAATGTTTATGAAACTAAGAAATAATAAAAAGTTATGTATGTTTCCAAGAAGAAAAAAATCATGATGTTATATGATTTAGAAAATTATAAATCTGGATAATTTTGACTCACATTTTGATCTAATAAGTCTAAAATGAAAACTGAGTTGAAAATGAATAATATGATTTGATAACAAAAATGTTGTTGGTGAACAACATTCAGTTAAAAATATTAAAAGTTTTCTAAGAAACACACTCACAATTTTGGATAGTAAGGATGGTTTAGAGGAAAAAATTATTTCAATGCATACTAATAGTATTGTGGTGGATTTAGAAAAATAGAAAATATGTGTCGGTTCAATACAAAACATTAAAACTATTACAAAAAAATTAATAAAATATTTGAGGAGGAGTTAGACCCATCAAAGGAAGATGTTCATAAGAAACCTTAGAAGGTTTGTGTAAAACTTGAAAATAGGTTCCAACATTTAGATAATATTATTGAAATATGTGAACAACTTGGGAACCATGCACGAGAATGTCTTGTTTTGTTACTAGAACAAAAAAATATTCTTTACAATTCCCAAAATATGATTTTCAATAATTAAAAAGTGAAATAAAAGGATCATATTGTTGATCCCTATCATAAGACTACAAAATGATATTGAAATTGGATTTTTTATGGCGGTTTTTCTTGACATATGATAGAATATTTAAACTCTAATGTCTTGGATTTTCCGTTTATTATTTTTAAATATTATATGGAATTATTTCGAGATCGGGAGTGAAGACGGAACATCATTCTGAGGTCTAGTGAGCCCGGAATGGTGGTTTTAACTTTTAGTTAAGTGAGTGGGAACTTGTGCGCAGTTGTAGCAGTTTCTAAACGGATGCCCGAATTAAAAATCTGAGCGCATCGTTGCGTCCGGGACGAAGAATTTACCTGAGAATGAGGCTAGCCTCGACCGGTACGGGTCGAGGGAAAAAAGTTAATTTTCGGACGTTTTAAGTAAAATAAAATAAAATAAATTAACTAGTTTATTTTATTTCATTTAAGGAAACATCCGCTGCAGTGTGGAGATGGTGCAGCTGTTTCCTAAATTAATGACGCGTCATAATAACTTCAAAACAGAAAGTCAATGTCATTAATGCTGCTGCGTAATTAAATGTCAACTTGTTTCCCTTTTTAATGGGTTAACCAATTGTTGAATCGTTGGCAAATCTTGAGAAGAACCTATGCCGAATCCGCGAGGCATTGGATAAATTCTCGATGACGACGACAACGGATCGAAACCAAGGATCATTGTGCTAGCATTGAAGGATCACGACGACAATGGCAGCACGTCGCCTTCATCAACGATCGATCCTTTCAAAAGGTAGGGGTTGTTGTTTTGATTTTCTTTTCCACGTATTTGAATTTTAACGACGAATGCGGATCAACCACGAACAAGTTGATTCGTGGATTCGTGTGTTCTTGCGGGAGGGTTTTCTTTGGGATGATTTTGCGGAATTAATCCACGCTTTTTATTCATGTCGATCTTTGTCCCGTTTAAACCTATTAATGGGAGAGGATCAATTCCGTGACGAACGATGGTGGAGGTTCGTTCCTCAATTTTTTTATTTGGATCTCTTCCTCTTTTTTTTACCCGCGCGTTCTTCACGTTCGTCACGGGGCGAAGAAAAACGGATCATTCCACATCTGTTTTGCGACGCAACGATCCCAAACCGAAGGTTCAACATCGCAATGTTCTTGTGGAGGTGCGAAAACGATGGCAGACGACAAATCGGAACATATCGGAAAGGGAGTTCTTCGAGCGTTCTTCGTGCGGGAAGATCAATCATGTTTTTGGAGCCAATCGGAGGCCCAAAAATGATGGAAACAACTTCGTGGTGTCGGGGAGACCAAAACCTGGAGGTTTCGTGGCGATCGAACGGCCTGATCAATGATCAGAGCGCCACGGGAGGCACGACGGCGGAGGTCCGCGTTTCTGGAAATTTCCAGAATACACGGTGTGTACTTCTGAAGAACATGACGTGTAGTTCTGATGGTGGCAGCTAGGGTTTCGGGGTCAGAGAAGGATCACACGGCTTGTGAACCCGGTCACATGGCATGTTGGACATTCCCCAAAGCTCGGCTTGTACTTTGGGTGGTACACGGACACAGGATGCTCTACACGGCTTCAGGAGGCACGACGTGTATAGCTCGGCAGAGGCGGCTACTCGGAGCTCGGCCTGTATCCCGAGGATACACGGACACAGGATGGAGTACACGATCATGTACTCCCTCACCCGGCCAGGCGAGGTCACCAGCACAGGTCACCCCGTGTGCAGATTGCACGAGTTGGAGTACACGGGTTGGTGACTGTGTACGTGCACATGGCCAGAGTACACGGAGCCAGCCCCAGTGACCCAGACACGGCGTGTACTATGTACTACATGCCATGTATAATTTTTTCTACATGACCAGCCTCACGACACGGGCCGTTGTACACAGGCAGTACCTGGGGTCGGACAACATGGCGTGTATCATTTCTACACACCGTGTACTTTTTGGATAACGGATTGGTCCTTTTGTTCACCGTGCCTTGAACATCTTTTGTTTGGGTTTAGTGCCCCTTCTTCTTTTCCCCTGAAGGTCAGGCATCTTTCCCTCACGCCGGATTATGATCCCTTCAGCAGGACTTTTCTATGATAGAGTCAGGCATCCATCCGAGAGGCCCGGATCAAGATCCTCTATCCATTCGAGACCCTAGGTAGAGTCAGGAATCGGCGTGACCAACTTTACCAGGCATTGATCCACTACCTAGCAGGTGAATTCTGGATGAGTCGCGATATCTGCCATGGCCCTGGCAGTGATCCTCATCTGTGTATCGAGATCTTTCCCACTCAGGAGTGTGTCTCCCGTAATGAGTGCTTCTATATATCGTAACCCTTCCACTCAGGAGTGTGCCTCTCGTAATGAGTGTAGCTATATCTCGTGACGGTTCCTGACGAACATCGCTTCTCGGACGGACGTCATCAGAACTATAAGACTCAGGAGTGTGTCTCCCGTAACGAGTGTATCTATATCTCATGACAGTTCCCGATGAACATCACTTCTTGGATGAACGTCATCAGAACTATAAGACTCGGGGAGTGTGTTCTCCTTGAGTGAGTGCATCACGAAATCTTCAAACGGAATCCCTTGCAGGGGCATGCGGTTGTGTGACTTGTCTCTAGAACACGGGCCTGAGTTTTGAGTATATCTAGTTTGTTTTATATGTTCTGTAAACATATATTATGCTTAGTTGACTATACCTTTACTTTGTGTACTGCTTTGTGGTTTTCGGGGTCCTCCACTGAGTATTGTTATACTCACCCCTGCACGGGCTTTGCCCACACGTCTGGTGTCTTGTACAGACGAGCAGCCTTTTGACAGAGTCCAGGGCGGACCGGGACAGGACTGAGCTTTCTGAGTTTCCTACAGGCCGAGGCGTTCCTACGGCTATGAGCAGCAGTCCCAATACCTTTGTGCTTAAAAGTTGGACTTTGCAGTTTTTCAGACTCTTGTTTTTGGTGGGCTTGTATTCTGGCCCAGTTTAATTTTACAGTACTCTACCTTTCGTCATGCTCTGTTGGTTGGGTTTAGTTGTATGCTTGCATTTTTGTTCCTTAGTGTTTTACATTTCATCATTTGTGGGCTTGGAGATGTGTGTGTGTGTGTGTGTACAGGTACTTAGGAAATGCCTCCCATGTTAGTGACATGCCTACTCAGTGCTAGTCACCAGCCCCAGGAATATTGGAGGTGGGCTTGGGGAGTCACGGTGTGAGCCCCACTAGGACGGGTCGTGACAGAGTGGTATCAGAGGTGGTCGGTTCTACCTTAGGACCCAGAGTCTGTGTGTTTTGTTGGGGCAATAGTGTTGAGTGTTTTGGGTTCGGCTTTTAGGCCAGAGACTCCAGTGTTGGTGTGGAGACTGACGTATCCATACACCAGGACTCTGATAACCTTATTTTCAACCCGGTTCATGAAAACAATGGTTGCGCGGAAATAAAAGGTACATGCATCATATAGGAATGGGTTGTGTCTTCCATATCCTTGGTGTCAGCTATCCAGATATACTCATTGACCATGACACATCTTGTTTCTTTACAGGATACCTCCACAATGCGTACCTGCTAGGATTCAGCAGCACGATCACGAGGATGACCCCCTCAGTGACGAGGCTTTGATACAGGGGCCAGTTCCCTAGGCATTACCACCAGGTGGTGCACCTGCTATACCACCACCGGTGGAGCAGCTAGTGGTACCTGCAGTACCGACTGGCGAGGAGCGCAGGCTTAGCGCACTCCATGAGTTTCAGAGACAGAGGACCCTCAGGTTCCGAGGTGAGACCGACCCTCAGGCGGCTGAGGACTGGATTGAGGCGGTGACCAGAGTTTTCCATCTAGTGAGGACACCAGCAGACCAGATGGTGATCCTAGGAGCGAGGCTTCTTCAGGGTTCGTCCGGACGATGGTGGAGTCTGACCACACAGACTCACGATGAGGAGACTCTTTCATGGACGGAGTTTGAGGGACTCTTCAGGGAGGAGTTCTCTCCGGTTACGCTGAGAGCTGTGCGCATCCAGGAGATTCTTCAGCTCCAGCAGGGCAGTATGACGGTGGATGACTATTCATCGAGGTTCACCAACCTCGCTAGGTACTCGATGGATATGGTCAGGGATCAGTACTTCAGGGCTCGGACCTTTTAGCAAGGTCTACAGTGAGACATCCGAGCTAGTGTCATGCCCTTATGCATATCAATCTATGCTGGAGTGGTCGAGCGGGTCTTGGTGATCGAGATCTTCTTGGCGGAGTAGAGACAGCCGTCGACAGTCAGCAGCAGGCAGATAGGTGCGGAGACACCGGCAGCAGGGAGCCGAGGTCAGACGCATGGATCTGGACGTGGGAGACGTCATAGGAGGAACTAGGACAGGGGATTGACGGTCGAGGGCTCTCAGGCTAGATCCAGTCAGCCTAGGGAGACACGATGCTACACATGTGACGGTAGGGGGAATCTCGCTAGAGATTGCCCGACACGTCGGGCTGCTGATAGGGAAGTGGTGGATGGACCACCGAGACAGAGGCAGAGAACGAAGTAGGCAGATCCTCCAGGCGGCGGACGTGGCAGAGGAGCTGGGAGAGCTGTAGGTGGTGGCAGACGCTTTGACTTACTTCCACCACCACCCCAAGGAGGTCCGCACCAGGCTCAGGGAGCTGGGGGACAGGGACGGGGACAACTGCATGCGGTCGAGGCATACGAACCAGGGGCTCCAGTGATGATTCGAGGTACAATCTGTGTCTTTTCTACCTTAGCTGCCATACTCATAGACACAGGTGCTATTCATTCCCTTATATCCACATGTCTCTTACAAAACCTCGAGATTTTGGTAGAACCATTGACCCGATCCTTACGCTTGGAGACACCTACAGGAGGAGACTCGATGATCACGCACCTTTGAAGACAGTGTGATCTTACGCTTGGGGGCGAGTGTTTCGGTTGAAACCTCTTGGTCGTATCATCGAGACCTTATGACGTCATTCTCAGTATGGATTGGTTATCTTCGGTCCATGCCCAGATTGACTGTTTTAGGCTAAGAGTGCAGTGTGTTCGCAGTGATGGGACAATGTTTTCCTTTATCGGAGAAAAGGAAACCCAGGCAGCACACAGTGTGCTCATACATAGAAGGGGGTAGCCGATCACTCATTATTTGGCAAGCCTTACCCTCAGAGCAGTAGATGTTGTGAGCTCTTAGTTCCCAGAAGTGGTGGTGGAGTATGAGGACGTCTTTCAGGAAGATGTTCCAGGGTTACCTCCCCGCCGGGAAATTGACTTCTCCATCGACTTACACCCCGGAACAATACCGATTTCCTCATCGGCTTATCGAATAGATCCCGTAGAGCTTCACGAGATGAGGGTGTAGTTGGAGGATTTGCAGAGAAAGGGTTTCTTGAGACCCAACGTTTCACCCTGGGCGGCCCCGGTCTTGTTTGCTAAGAAGGTAGAGAAGAGTCTGAGGTTGTGCGTGGATTACCGGCGCCTGAACCAGGAGATGGTGAAGAACAAGTATCCACTGCTGAGAATTGATGACCTCTTTGATCAGCTAAGAGGGGCTTAGTGGTTCTCGAATGCTGATCTTCGATTAGGCTATCACCAGCTACGAGTGCGGGATGAGGATATACCGAAGACAACTTTCAGATGTCACTACAGTCATTATGAGTACTTGGTGATGCCCTTTGGCATGACGAACGCCCCCGCAGTGTTCATGGGGTTGATGAACCGAATCTTCCAGCCGTACTTGTACCGGTTCGTAGTGGTCTTCATCGATGAAATCCTTGTGTACTCGGCGTCAGAGGAGGAGCATGCGAGACACATGCGGATGGTTCTGAAAGTACTCCGAGAGCACCATCTTTATGGAAAGCTCTCGAAGTGTCAATTCTGGATTCAGAAGGTCCACTTTCTAGGACATGTCATCTCAGCAGATGGAGTAGCTATGGACCCAGCCACGGTGGAGGCTGTGTTAGCATGAGAGCCACCTCGGAGCGTGACAGAGGTGCGAAGCTTCCTTGGGTTGGCAGGATATTACCGGAGATTCATCCCTGATTTCTCCCGGATATCAGCACCGATGACAGCCTTGAACAGGAAGGGGAAGCCCTTCATGTTGACAGAAAAGTTCCAGAAGGCTTTTGAGCAGCTAAGACAGAGTTTGACGATCACCCCAGTCTTGAGATTGCCGGAGGAGGGTGTCGCGTACATAGGTTTCTGCGACGCATCAAGGACCGGGCTCGACTGTGTCCTGATGCAGCGGCACGCGGTGATTTCTTATGGTTCGCACCAGCTTAGGCCCTATGAGCAGAACTATGCGACCCATGATCTCAAGATAGAAGCAGTAGTCTTCGCACTAAAGATATGGAGACACTACCTTATGGGTGAGCGGTTCATTGTCTACTCAGACCACAAGAGCCTCAAGTACATCTTCTCACAGAAGGATATGAATCTGAGGCAAAGGCATTGGCTAGAGTTCCTCCAGGACTTTGATTTCGAGATCATCTATACTCCTGGAAAGGGGAACAAGGTGGCATACTCTCTTAGCAGAAGGTCTAGCTCACAACTGTTGAGTGAGGCGACACAACAATTAGCCGCGTTGCAGTTATCCTTCGTAGATGATGAGGACACAGCTTACCTATAGTCGATGGTTGTCACCCCTCCACTCTTACAGCGAGTTAGGGGGGCACAACTTGGGGATGTCGACTATGTGTCTTTACGTGCTCAGTTAACCACAGGACATGCTCCTGATGGATTTTCTCAAGGTGGGGAGCACATACTTCTTTTCAGAGGATTCACTGTTGTACCAGTGGCATTCCAGGAGGAGGTCCTGAGGGAGTTTCATACATCCCCTTTGGCGGTACATCCTGGAGTGGCAAAGATGTACCAGGATCTCCGACGACAGTTCTGGTGGTCACGCATGAAGAAGGCAGTAGCAGAGTTCGTTTCTCGATGCCTCACATGCCAACAGGTGAAGGCTGAGCACCAGGTTCCAGCAGGGTTAGCTCACCGCTTGGAAGTTATAGAGTGGAAGTGGGATGGAATATCGATGGAATTCATGACAGGATTACCACAAACGTCCAAGGGGCACAATTCCATCTGGGTGATCGTTGACCGACTCACCAAGTCAGCCCACACCCTACCTATCAGAGAGAAGAGTTCCATAGAGATCTTGGGATGCCTCTACTTACGAGAGATAATTCGGCTTCATGGTGTCCCCTCGACTATAGTCTTAGACCGAGACGCCCGCTTCACATCCCGGTTGTGGAAGGGATTGTAGGAGGCTTTTGGGACTCAGCTACGCTTGAGCATAGCGTTTCATCCCCAGATAGATGGTCAGACAGAGAGGACTATTCAGGTTCTTGAGGATATGTTGCGGGCCTGTATCATGGACTTTGGTCGCAGCTGGGAGGACCACCTACCACTGGTGGAGTTTGTGTACAACAATAGCTACCACTCCACCATTGGTATGGCACTGTTCGAGGCCTTGTATGGGAGACCCTGTCGGTCACCGCTTTTCTGGACCGACCCCGGAGAGTCAGCACTCATGGGTCCAGAGTTAGTGCGAGATACCACAGAGAAGGTGCAGATCATCCGAAAGCGGATGAGGACTGCACAGAGCCGGCATAAGTCTTATGCTGACAGACGACAGAGGCCTATGGAGTTCGAGGAGGGAGACCATGTTTTTCTTCGGGTCTCACCTCGACGTGGGTTGCAGAGATTTGGCCGAGGCGGCAAGCTATCTCCGAGGTTCATCGGACCTTTCCAGATCCTGGGCAGAGTTGGCGAGGTGGCATACCGCCTAGCTCTACCGCCACAGTTTCATCGGGTACATGATTTCTTCCACATGTCGCATCTGAGGAGGTACGTGCATGACCCATCGCACGTCATCGACTGGGGTGAGATGGACATCGAGGATGGAGTGACCTTTACTGAGTACCCGGTGGAGATCGAGGATCGGTAGGAGATAATCCTTCGTGGGTGATCGATTCCCTGTACGCATCCGGTGGCAGCAAAGGAATCTTCAGGAGAGCACGTGGGACCGGGAGGCCCAGATCCGTGCCCTGTACCCTCATCTTTTTGAGTAGCCCTTGTTTTGGCTTTTCAGGGACATAAAGCCCCAAGGTGGGGAGAATGTAATGTATCAGATTTTCCGTTTATTATTTTTAAATATTATATGGAATTAATTTGAGACCGGGCGTGAAGAAGACACATCATTCCAAGGTCCAGGGAGCCCGGAATGGTGGTTTAAACTTTTAGTTAAGTGAGTCGGCACTTGTGTGCGGTTGTAGCAGTTTCCAAATGGATGCTCGAATTAAAAATCTGAGCGCACCGTTGCATCCGGGACGAAGACTTTACCTGAGAATGAGGCTAACTTCGATCGGTACGGGTCGAGGGAAAAAAGTTAATTTTCTAATATTTTAAGTAAAATAACATAAAATAAATTAACCAGTTTATTTTATTTCATTTAAACAAACATCCGCTGCAGCGTGGCGATGGTGCAGCTGTTTCCTAAATTAATGACGCGTCATAATAACTTCAAAATGGCAAGTCAACATCATTAATGCTGCCACGTAATTAAATGTCAACTTGTTTTCCTTTTTAATGGGTTAACCAATTGTTGAATCGTTGGAAACACTTGAGAAGAACCTCTACCGAATCCACAAGGCATTGGAGCAAATCTCAATGACGACGAAAATGGATCGAAACCAAGGATCACGAGGACAACGGTAGAATGACGCCTTCGTCAACGATCGATCCTTTAAAAAGGTAGGTATTTTTGTTTTGATTTTCTTTTCCCCGTATTTGAATTTAAACGACGAACGCGGATCAACCACGAACAAGTTGATCCGCGGATTCGTATGTTCTTGCGGGAGGGTTTTCTTTGGGATGATTTTGGGGAATTAATCCATGCTTTTTATTCATGTTGATCTCGGTCCTGTTTAAAACTATTAATGAGAGCGGATCAACACCGTGACGAAAGATGGCCGAGGTTCGTTCCTCAATTTGTTTATTTGGATCTCTTCCTCTCTTTTTTCCCCGCGCGTTCTTCGCGTTCTTCGCGGGGTGATGAACAACGGATCATTGTGCATTTGTTCTGCGTCGCAAGGATCCCAAACCGAAGGTTCGACATCACAAAGTTCTTGTGGAGGTGTGGAAATGATGGAGGATGGAAAATCAGACTAGATCGGAATGGGAGTTCTTCAAGCATTCTTCGCGCGGGAAGATCAATCATGTTTCCGGAGCCGATCAGAGGCCCGAAAATGACGAAAATAGCTTCGTGGTGTCAGGGCGACCAAAACCTGGAGGTTTCATGGAGATAGGACTGTTGGATAAATGATCGGAGCACCACGGGAGGCGCGACAACAGAGGTCCACGTTTCTGGAAATTTTCAGAATACACGATGTGTACTTCCTAAGAACACGCCGTGTAGTTCTGATGGTGGCGGCTAGGGTTTCGAGGTCAGATAAGGATCACACGGCATGTGCCCCCGGTCACACGGCGTGTTGGACCTTCCCCGAAGCTCGGCGTGTACTTCGGGTGGTACACAGACACAAGATGCTCTACACGGCTTCAGGCGGCACGGCATGTACAACTCAGAAGAGGCGGCTACGTGGAGCTCGATGTGTATCCCGGGGATACACAGACATGGGATGGAGTACATGACCGAGTACTCCCTCACCCGACCAGGCAAGGTCACCAGCGCAGGTCACCCCGTGTGCAGATTGCACGGGTTGGAGTACATGGGTTGGTGACCGTGTACGGGCACATGACCAGAGTACATGGAGCCGACCCCAGTGACCCAGAAACAGCGTGTACTACGTACTACACGCCGTGTATAAAGTTTTCTACATGACCATCCTCACGACACGGGTCGTTGTACACGGGAAGTACCCAGGGTCGGACAACATGGCGTGTATCATTTCTACACACCGTGTACTTTTTGGAGAACATCTTGGTCCTTTTGTTCACCATGCCTTGAACATCTTTTTTTTGGGTTAGTGACCCTTCTTCTTTTCCCCTGAAGGTCAGACATCTTTCCCTCACACTAGATTATGATCCCTTCAGTAGGACTTTTCTGTGATAGAGTCAGGAATCCATCCGAGAGGCCCAGATCGAGATCCTCTATCCATTCCAGACCCTAGGTAGAGTCAGGCATCGACGTGACCAACTTTACCGGGCATTGATCCTCTACCTAGAAGGTGAATTCCGGATGAGTTGTGGTATCCTCCATGGCTCGGGCATTGATCCTCATTTGTGTATCAAGATATTTCCCACTCAGGAGTGTGTCTCCTGTAATGAGTGCTTCTATCTATCGTAACCCTTCCACTCAGGAGTGTGTCTCCCGTAATGAGTGTAGCTATATCTCGTGACAGTTCCCGATGAACATCACTTCTCAGACAGACGTCATCAGAACTATATGACTCAGGAGTGTGTCTCCCGTAACGAGTGTAGCTATATCTCATGACGGTTCCTGACGAACATCACTTCTCGGACGGACGTCATCAGAACTATAAGACTCGTGGAGTGTGTTCTCCCGGAGCGATCACATCACATAATCTTCAAACGGAATCCCTTGCGGGGGTATGCAGTTGCGTGACTTGTCTCTAGAGAACAGGCCTGGGTTTTGAGTATATCTAGTTTGTTTTATATGTTATGTAAACATATATTATGCTTAGATGACTGTACCTTTAATTTGTGTACTTCTTTGTGGTTTTCGAGGTCCTCTACTGAGTATTGTTATACTCACCCCTACACGGGCTTTTCCCGCACGTCTGGTGTCTTGTGCAGACGAGTAGCCTTTTGACAGATTCCAGGGAGGACCAGGACAAGACCGAGCTTTCTGAGTTCCCTACAGGCCGAGGCATTCCTACAGCTACAAGTAGCAGTCCCAGTACCTTTGTGCTTACAGGTTGGAATTTGCAGTTTTTCAGACTCTTCTTTTTTGTGGGCTTGTATTCTGGCCCAATTTACTTTTACAGTACTCTACCTTTCGTCGTGTTCTATTGGTTGGGTTTAGTTGTATGCATGAATTTTTGTTCCTTAGTGTTTTACATTTCAACATTTTTGGGCTTGGAGATGTGTGTGTGTGTGTGTACAGGTACTTAGGCAATGCCTCCCATGTTAGTGACATGCCTACTCGGTGCTAGTCACCAGCCCCTGGCCTATTGGAGGTGGGCTTAGGGAGTCATGGCGCGGGCCCCACTAGGGCGGGTCGTGACATAAACTTTTTGAATAAAGTGAAATAATTCAAAGAAGGAGATGTAACATTTGGCAATGATGATACTATTAGAATCAATGAGTTATATTATCCATCATTGGGGAAGAAAAACTGAAATCCTAGAAATCTCTATTTGTTCATGGGATGAAATAGAACCATCTAAGTGTTTCAAAAAAGTGTGATGATGATGAAAAATTTATTTTTATAAAGGACATGTTTTTTGTGGAAATAGTGGAAGATAAAAAGATAATAAAAAAAATAAAATGTGACAAAATGCAATGTTTTCCAAGTAGGTGAGGTTCAAAATACTTGTTACATGCATATGATATATGAGGACCTGGTAACATAAAAAACTGGGACACATGTTTCAGAAAAATAGGAGCAAGTTATTAAAAAGAGACAGTGTTTGCGGAATTCTAGATATATAATGAAAATGGGATACATGTTTCACAATTATTCAGAGTGGAATGATTACAAATTTTGTGCATAGGAAAGTTGAAATTTGTTCAAAACAACCCTATAAACTTATTAATTCTGATATTTGTGGGAAAATAAGAAAATAATAAACTTGTGGAGATAATCAATTCATCACTTACATTTATTACTTCACTCGCATTACTTAGTTAATTTATATGTAACATATTCCATATTCTCCAAAAATTATCAACAAGTTAATGAGTAAATTCTAGTTGAAATGTTAGTATTCAGTGAATAAGTTGAGAATATATAATGTAGGTGAATACAAGAATGAATAATTTCAATTTTATCTTGAGAATCATGGAATTCAACATGATTCTAGCACACCTTACACTCCACAAATAAATCTTTTAGATGAAATAATAAATATATGTTTGGTTGAAATGGTACGAATTATATTACAAGAATATGACCTATCTCATTACTTTTCGGGGCAAGCCATGAGCAATGTTGTGAATATCTAAAATCTATGTTTCTATAGTACAATCTTATAAATGACATCATATGAAATGTTTTATTAAAAATTCCAAGTCTAAAACACTTGATAGTTCTTTGGATTCAATTCATTATAAAGAGGAATGGTGAAAAATGATGTATTTTTGAACAAAGAGGTGATGATTGATTATTTATTTGGTATGAACCAGAATTAATAGGTTACATATGTTTCAACAATGATTCAAGAATATTTGTTGACACTACTGATGTGAATGTTGTTTGAAGATCTAAGAAAGATATATTATCTCATGTACATAAGGTGTACGAACAATATGAAATAATCATTGTTGGAAATTCTAATAATGATGCTGATAATAGTAATCCTACTCAATAAGAAACATTGGACTCATCCATTTCTAGTGATGAGGAAGAATATCAAAAATTTCCTCATAGGATGAGGAAATAATTGGAAGCTCATAAAATAATTGGCAATCAATATTAGAAGGTTCAAATAAGAATAACTTCAAAAATTATCACATAATCTTCATTATATAAAAAAGTTGATTCAAAAAATGTGGATGTATCTTTTGAGAAACTAGAAAGTACCCATTAACTCAATGAAGGATTTCGTCAAATTATAGTTAATGATAACTATAAACTCATACCAACTCCAGATAACAAAAATATTATTGGTACAAAGTGAGGTTTATGGAATAATCTAAATAAATATGGTTAAGTTTTAAGTAACCAAGCATGATTAGTGTTCAATGGTCACTCACAGATAGAGGACATTGATTTTCATGAAAAATTTTATTTGGGGGGAGGGGGGATAATAAACAATCAAAATATTTATTATTATTGTTTTATAATAAAGTTACAAACTTTTTCAAATGGATATGAAATCAATATTTTTTAACAGTGATCTTGATGATGAAGTTTATATTGAACAACCATGGGGCGTTTTTGTTGGTAAAGATGAAATTTATGTGCATAAGATAAAGAAATCCTTTTATGGTTTAAATAACGATTGGATATCATGGTATTCCAAGTTTAATACTTTCTATAGAATATAGGTTTTACAAAATGAATAGCTGATTGAAATATTTATATAAAAAAATTTAATAAGTTTTCCATAATATTAATTTTTTATGATGATGAAATTTTCATTTCTCGGAATGATAAATGATCTTCTAAAATTTTTGATGAAGATTTGAAGAACTTGTTTGAGATTTCTAGGCTAGGTGAAAATAAATAACATGTTTCATTAAAAATAATACAAATAAAGAAACCCATTTTTCTTTCTCAAGTAATGTATTGTTAGGAACATATTAAGAAGTTTGGAATGGAAAATTCAAATCATGTTTCACATTGATTTCATTGGGAACCATGTTTTTTATGATAGATAAAGAATGGAAGTTTATCATAACAATTATTAGATGTTTATTGGGCATTTTTTATATATTAATTCCTTAAGACCCCACATTTTTTATATTGTTCCCTTATGTGAAATATTTTAGAGTTCTCCATTGTAATAAAACTTTTTGGATGAAAAAATAATTTGTTGACATATCAAAGGCCCAATAAATCACAATTAAGTATGATAAATCAGAACGTTTTGACTTGGTTGGGTATTCAAATACTTATTGGGTGGGAAATGTCAATGTTAAATGATTTGAATATGGTGGTGTTTTATTTCTTGGAAAAATTTGTGATATTTGGAATACAAAGAAACCAAATATAGTAACTCTTAGTATGGATAAATTTATATTTATATTTATACTACACAAGATGCTACCCAACTTAGGTGGAATAAGACTCAGTTGGAAGAATTATTTGTTGATGTAAAGTTACCCTTTCTCTTAATAATCCAACCTATTTATCATCAAGGTTGAGGTATGTGTATTTTTCCACTCTCTCATCCTGTCTTTGCATAGTGTGGTTAATGGGGGAGACTTTTTTAATTAATTTATCTACTATTATTTGGTAAAAATTATAAAGAAGCATATAAGTAGTGGGATTTGTGGGTTATTTGTGATCTTATCATGTATGTATATAGACCATTATAACTATTAGTTAGAGGGGTTGCAGTAATCTTTTTTTTACAATATATTGAATGAATGAAAGAAAGAGGTGAAGAAATATTTAATGAAAAGTAGAAGAGGTTTCATGAGTCACTAATCTTAGACAATATGGTATTTATGGCAATGATTATTTTTTACATCAATGAGCTTGCTTATTTATGATTATAATGGTTGATATGTAATACATATCTTCATGTTATAATGTTCACTAATTTATGAAATTTGTTTCACAATAAAATAAAAAGGTGATATTTTGTGGACCATGTTGGATGGATGTTTTTTTACACTAGAAAATATTTGTGTTATATTTTATTATCATGGAAAATAAATCACCCCACATTTTATTATTTGGTGATTTTAATTATCATAAAATTCATAATAAGGGAATGGAAATTATTAATAAATTAAATTAAATTGATAAAATATTTCTTCATGAAAAGGGTCATCAGACTCTTTTGGGTCTGGAATGAAAGTAAGATCATAATGGGAAGTTTTAGTGTAGTATTTAGGGCCCTGATGAAAAACCGTAAGATGATTTTAATTTTTTTATTTCAAAAAAATCATAATTATTCCGTAAAACATTTTATGAAATATTTATAATAGAAAGTGGGAGAAAAGTTATTCTAATCATATTGAGGTCCAGATTAAAGAATAATGAAACAAGTTATTGTAAGATTTTAAAGTTAGAATAAATTCCATTACAAATCAAACAATGATGAATTTGATTTAAAACATATTCAATGTCATGAAGAATTCATTATACACAAAATGGTTAGTAAATGAATAATTTTCTTGAAGCTGAATCTTTCTAAAATCAGTTCATCATTGAGAGAACACAAGATGTATACTTATTTGTTGGTTTAAAAGCATAGTTGAAACAAGAGAAGATGAAGATGCTAGTATTTAGTTAGACTAAAAAACTATGATGAAAAAATCTAGAGATAATGAAGTAGTGTGTATAATAATCAGATAAGAGAAGATGTTAATGAAGTTGAAGCTATTGGAACTTCTCTATCAGACATGATATGCCCCCAATTATCAGAGTCAAACTAACCACAATCAGCATATTCAAATCAAATAGAGAATATTTTTTAATAGTTGTTGGAAAAAAATAATGATAAATGAATAAAATAAACTTTCTATATATGTGAATGAAAAAAATAAATGAACAATCAAAAACATAGTAAACCATTTTAATCCATGCGAATTGTTGATTTTTTTTTTCAAGTGGGAAAGTTCTTTTTCTTATCAAGTTGGTCAAAATGAAAAGAATAACAATGATTTATTTTCAAGAGTTATTTCTCATGTCGGTTAAGAATATTGCACTGGAGTAGGCATTGAAAACTTCTTTGTAAATAAGATCATAAGGCTGGTAAAAGAAAAAAAATTGAAATATACATGAAGCATGTCGAAGTGTAATAAAGGGGATCATAGAAATGGTTAAAGAAGTTTGGAGAATGGTTTTCATAAGTTTATTTTATTGAATATAAATGTAATGAAGAATTTGTTATCTCCATCATAATGAAGAAATCAGAATGAGAATTTGGTTCCATGAATCATAATGATAAGATATATGTTTTTTTCATTTGGGGTGAAGCATCACAATGAAGAATTCATTGTCATCATCATAATGAATAATTCCAAATGGGAAATCAGATTCAGATAGAAAATTTTGAATAATGAATAATGTGATACTATTTTTTGAGAATATTTGACATGGTTTTAGAAGAATTATTAAGATTTGAAGAAGATAAATATAAATATGTTATTTAAAAAAAATTATGTTTCAAAAAAATTGGTTGATTGGGAAAAGTTTTTAGAATCCCGAACAAACCATTTTTCGATCACCTATAAATAGAGGATGTAATTATTAATTTCTTGTAACAATTACAATGCACATTAGTAAATAGAAAATGTATAAATTTATTTGGATAAGTTTTTGTAACATACCTACCTAAGATGTTTTTCATGATATATTAATGAAAGGAGAAAAGATAATATCATAATCAAAGTTCCCAGAACCAGACTGAAAATTTGGATATGAATTTTTTGACTGAAGGGGATGTATTTAATTTTTGTTTCATTGTTATTGTGAAAGAATGATATTTTTTATTGATTAATTAGACTGATATATTAGACTACATATTAGGTAGACTTTCACTACAATTTCTAGAATAATTTATTTCCTAGTATTGGGTAAGGAAGTGATTAACTGTTTTAAAGATATTATTTTTAAAATGTAATTAAAAGAAACATAACATGTTTGTTAAAAAATTTATTAATTTTTTTTGTTTTACTTGAATAACATGAACTATTGTATTGAACATAGTCCAAATAGAGTATAATTTCATATCCAACTCATTTTATTCTACACAAAAATATTGTTTTCTAATGTATTTTTTAGTATTGGATTGTTTGCAAACTACACCTAGAATTTAGCTAATCTTGTTGAGTAGTGAACCTTATAAATTATTGTGTTCCTATTGACAAATTTTTGTTTTGTTTTCAGAAATTGTACAACTATTTAATGGGAGGTGAATTTTGTTTTATAAGTAAGGAAACATTAAAGAAAATGGTATCACTGATTCAACCCCTCTCCCTCGTATTTATACATAGATCTTGGTGGAAAATAATATTAAAAACATCCATAACCATCTAAAAACAAATCCCTAAGAACATAGATCAATAAATTCTCTTTCCCATGTCATACTAACATTTCCTTTGGGAAGAAATAATTCTCCTGCATAGTTTTAATCATGTAAAATTATAACACGTCTTCTTTAAGAATCTAGGTTTCCCTAATTTTAATGCATTGAAGTCCTAATCATACATAATACCAAAAAAATAAAAAAATAAAAAATAAAATAGAAATGTTAAAAAATCATATCAAAACCCAATAAAGAAATAAAAATATTAAAAAACTCAAAAAACTACAAGTACTATAAATAAATTTTCATCTCATGTTCCCATGTACACTCTTCTAGGCCACCATTCCTCCGCAATAAAGAAACCAAAGCAGTGTTTTGTCCTTATAGTACTTTATCATGAAGCTCCTGGAACTATACTTTCCAATCTGTGAACATCCCTGAATCCTCAATATCTAACTATCCACAATAAATGATAAAAGATTCATCATAATTATGAGGATGCACATGATAGATGTAGAAGTTGTGGTGTATCAAGTCCAATATTATAGGAAATGCAAACAAGTAAGAAACCATGACAGCTCACCAAAAAACCTTTAAGGTTCTAACACACTTGGGTGAGAGATAAAAACCATTTTTAACCCTACCATTCCCACATCATGGGGAAGCTGTCAATAATATATGTTTTCCAACATCAAAGTCTATAGGTTTCCTCCATCAATGAGAAAAATAATTCTGCATGTCATACACTTCCTATATCCTTTATAAAACCAATTGAAAATTCACTTTTATTCTCTTCGCAACATTGGGTCCAATACCTTCAAACTCTCCAAACTCATCCTACAAAATAGATAATGGAATAGACACCTATATAAATCTTCGAATGGGACCTTGCTGATTGATAAGTGATAGTAGTTTTCAATGAAAAATTCAACCAAAGACAAATTCTTCATCCAGGATCCACCAAACTCTTTGATATTTTCCTACATCAAATCCTCCATAACATGGATAGTCCCCTACATTTTTCCTTCTTAATGAGGATTGAATGTATTGAAAAGGTGTAACTGAGATCCAAAACAATGTTGTAATCCCCTTTAGACAACCAAGGTAAAATGGAAATCATTTTTTTAGAAAATGGACATTTAGACAACATACAACTCCTCCACCTCATTCACATAACTCTTTACCCAAAAAACCACTCCACCCGACTCCCTGATATCAAATAAGTGATCCACTTTCATCAACTAATCCATGATTACAATGATATAATCATATCATCCCTAATAAAGAGGCAATCCTTTGACTAATTACATTAATATTTTATCTCATTTACACTTAGGAACATCCATGGGATGTTGAAAAACGCAATGAAGATGATGCTTATCATTTACTTTTTATAAAATAAGACACTCATACCTAAAATATTTAATCAATCATTTTATTATTGGAAACCAAAACTATGCCTTTATACCGCATATCGGCTTGGAAACTATTGGTTATACCACTAAAGGCAATCTATGAAACTCATGGGGGACACCTCCATGCTTCTCCAAAGGAACAAACAACCTCCCCTGAAACAAAATTCGGTTATGGACATCCTCCGACCATCTCTCTAGAGCATCACTATGGACTATATGATAACAAAACACCTCTACCTATGCATATCTTCACAAATATTCCTCCACATTTCACATCAGATAGCTGTGTACTGTTATCTAAAATAATAAACCTCCACTGTCAACATCTCTCACATATAAGTGATCATCATTAAAATCCTCCATCATTTTCCATGATTCCCCCAACTACCAAATCACATACTCTCATTAATTACTATTTTAATCATTGGTACCAAATTTTACTTTTTTTATGGTGTCAATGATCTTTAAATTTTAATCATAATGAAATTCCAACCACCTTAATTGTTTTAGATTCTGATAACACTTTGAAAATATATAACATGAACTCTTAATATTTATGAAGAACATAATGTTCTCCACAACGAGGTAATGTATCCATAACTTCAACACAACCACAACCACTTCTACCTCTAGAGAATTAGTGGAATAGTTAAACTAATTGGGATATAATATCCAAGACACATAAGAGAACAATATCTGCCACTGCATCAAGGCACATCCCAAGCACAAACACGAAGCATCATAAAACACCTCAAAAATTACCCATTGCATTAGAAATTAGTGCATGTGATCACTGAACAACTTCTCTTTCATGAATTCAATAACGGTATAGAACTGATCATTCTAGATTAAATCATGATCCCTATAAGTAAAATATGTCAATTAGACATTAATCCTTGAGAAATCGAATAAGGACATCCAATAATAGCCGACAAGACTAAAGAAACTATGAACCTCGTACACATTCTAAGGTGATTCCTAAGAATTTAATTCCTAAAACATTGATTTTTATATGGTTACTCCCCACTGTGAAACCAAAATCTCTTTCAAATGAACCTATCATGTCCGGAAGAAACCCTTAGAAATATTTTGATTGGGTTGTTGGAATTGATTAACATGAACTAAATATCTAATAATATAAAAAATATCATACTCTAACCTCATATAGATAAATTTATTGTTGGTTATAAAAACAATGAACCAGTTAATCAATTCATGGGACACAATGTTCGTGATTTCCATGAAAAGGTTTTATGCGTTCATGAAACTGAATTACATGACCTCAAACCCAATATTCACATAATATACTGAAGGTAGTGTATAGTTCATCATCATCCTTTACCCTCAACTGGAAATATCTATCCCATAGATCAATCTTTTAGGAAAATCTTTATCCCCTCAACTGGTCAAAAATATTATTGATCCTCAAAATAAGATAGTGATCCACGATAAACAACTAGTTCAGCATTTAGTATTCTATGTGAACCCTCAGAAAAGAATCTACCTTCTTGAATAATAACAATGGATAATTCCAAGATATATAATATTGAAGGATGAAATCATTATGGATTAAATCATATATCAAAATTCTTAACATACGTAACTCATTTGGTGATAGCTAATATAGATTAACCAAAACCCAATAAAGTCTATCTCAATATCAACAAAACATCATGGGGGTAGTGTAAAAACATTCTTAGGAAAAACATCTATAAAATCCCTAACAACCATAGGAACCACCACCTTCCCAATATCTATTGATTCCATTCATAACATGACCATAAAATAAAGGAGGGGCTCTACAAGTGTACCACCCACTTGATGAATCTTCTCACTAATGAAAGAATCATTCTTGTTATCCCACTCGAGAACATTACTCTCCTCGAAATGTAGCTAAAAACTAAACATCTAAAATATAACCATTTAATACTGAGGAATATATCATACAAATGTATATAATGAATGAAAATATCCCCACACAACTCAGTTGGCCTCAATGACAGTCTACATCCCCAGTACACATCAAAAAAGTTATTCTGGAATCTAACTCGTGTATTCAATATAAAGGGTATGGGATGTCATTATCTTTCCATTTCATAATCACATATTGGATTTGGTGAAAAAAAGGTTGTAAAATTATCTTGAATCAAAGAATAAATAAATAATTGTGATGTAATACCCGATAACATATATAAAAATCTATTTCCCCTCCAACACTACTAAATCAACTACATGAAACACCACACCCATATCATATAATGTATAAATTTTCATCCATATCAATTAACACCCTTAGGTCGAGGAACCTGAACAAAAAAATATTCTTGAGGAAAACCTTGAGCTACTACTTCTCCACTTAAAAGGGAATAAGCCTTATACTGAAATTGACTAACTAGTAAATATTTTTGTGGATAGTGTGGAACTAGATTGCTCCAAAAAAAGTGATCTTAAGGAATCTACCATCACTGTTTTGGGAAATGTCTATGAACCACACATAAAAATATCTTTTTCCCCGAGCACCTTGGAAAATATGATAAACCATTGGCCTCAGAAGGCTAGAAGGTAAGCTGCAAAGGTCGAATCCCTATAAGATGAAACCAAGAAGGCCCTGATGGATAATACCTACTATTGGATACTCATTCCCTCAAGGAAACCCATGAGATCCTCCCTCATTTTAAGCCTCCATTAATGTTCATTCTCTCTATCACCTCAACATTATTAAAATCATACAAGAACATTGGAAACATAAATGGATTCAATTCATACTGTATAGAAGAATGGAGTGCCTCCTCCAAATTCTAAACATGGGATGCATCATCATAAAAATGGTGTATGTCGAAATGAAACATATCCATGAACTTGATCCCAATATATTGTACAGACATGATCCCCTACTAAAGTTAGAGAAACTTATGCCTCTTTAAAACCATTTGGTTCAATGATAAAAACTCTAAAAAAACTCCCTCTAGAAATAATATCATACCAATTCCTCCCCTATACCATTTCCTAATAACAATTCCCACCATTGATATGCATATCCACACATTTTAATAACTTTTAGTTGGACACAGTACACATTCTCATCCTATATCAAATAAAATATAACCATTAGATACTCTAACTTATTCTATTTATTTATGTTAGATATGTTTTCCTCACACTTATCCAAATCAGGACATTAAAAAGTGTGCAACATCCTCTAACATTAATCATCCTCCTCAACAAGATCAACCCGCTAGTGAACAATTGGGTTAGGTTACAAAAAATCAACTTCCTAGGCCACATATTGATAGTGACTAGGATACATAGCTAAAATGGAAACAACGGTTTCCTATTCATGAAATTATGTAATTTTATTATGACTTAGTAATTCATTGTATCTTCCCAAAAACAACCCAAATTTGGATATGGACAAAATTTATCATGATGATAGTACCTATCATAAGTCACTACATTTAGGAGGTTAAAAATCACTTGGTCATTCAATAAGATTAAATATTGTGCACTAGATTACCAGGGGGGATAAAATCATGTATCCTAGCAAGTCTCCATAGCCTATGTCAAGAACAATGATTAAATAACACTATTTCTTTACCAACCCATTCTATCCTCATGAGAACTAGATCCAAATTTTATCCTATCTACAAAAAATAAACTTTGATACCACTAGGTCACAACCCCCACCCTATAAGGCTACCCCTATGGGAATAAAAATGAATAAAGGGATATAATGACACATAAGTTTCATCTCTAGTAGGCCCTAGTTGATGACTATAACTGAGGGTGTAAAAATCTCATGATATGGAATGCATTACAATCTATAATAAAACAATATTTGGAGATAGGATGATGAAGCTGAATGGAACTCCATGAAATAATATAAATAAACCCAAAATAATCCCATAATTCATGTGTAAATAAAATAGAAACGTATAAAAGTATACAAAATCAAGTACCAAAATAAAATCTAAGGTAGTGACATAAGAACTGTCCAAAATTATGAGCGAGTAATTACCTCTAATGTCTGTGTAATTCTTTAGGAAAACTAAAAAAATATTTAAATTCATAGGGTGTAAATACAATTATACTCTATTGGTTATCCATAGTCTCTTTTGTACATGTTTAGGAACTGTACTAATTCACTTGTGAGAAAATATATGAACAGAAAATTAACAAAATATGTCAGCTAAAGAATCCCATCCTCACCATGGCATGCTCACCAAATAAAACATATATGTATAAAAAAATAAGAAGAAGAATATCTATATTGGGTAAGCCACACTGCTTTACCATTGGGTTTCCACTCTCACACAATAATACCGTACATCCTATTACATCTATCTCTTCTATATAACAACTGAATCACATCACCCCGTTGAACGAACTTCACAAAAAATCTTTTCCAAAGAAACCTGACTCATCACATAACCTATCACCACCCCATAAAAAGGTCATCAAATTACCTCTTAACAACCTAAAAAACAATCATCACAACAACTCTCATCACCCCACAACATGATCATCACATAACATCTCCCCGAAAAACACCTAGTCCATTGCATAACTAGAGGAGTAGGGTATCTTGATCATTTAGAATATCAACCACATGTCCTCATCATACATGGAACGAACCCAACCATAAGCCATCTATTCATCTCGATAGTGAACTTTTGACTTCTATACATCAAAACATGTGGATTTCATCAATTTATAGAAGAGAGAGTAGGAAATTATAAGGACCCATCCTTAAAAGTCCTATAATCTTGAGATAAGTCAACAATTCAAATTAGGGATCTTTACATGTTTATATTTTTAGAGAATTAGGTCATCACTTATAATCCTCCAATGGACCGATGGCATTCATGTTCTATTTTTTTTGATAATCCACCTTTCAAGGGGTGAGGTGGAACCCTTACAAGGCCTGTAGGCGTATGTATTACATGGCCCATAGGACTTAGAGGAATTCATTGCCTATAGGCTTCAAACAATACATACAACCCAGAAAAAATACATGGAACTGATCCTCCCCATCATCTTCAACGTTAAATAATCTCTCCACAATCGCATGGCTGTTTGGCTAGGATTCCCCATGCATGCACAGGCTTGTCCCGATGGAAGGTGCCATAAACTCTAATTCTTGCAATCCGTTTAGCTTCTGCTGTGGTGAATTCTCCTTGCTCATCCTACTTATAGATATTTTTTCTTTATAGACTATATAGTTTGAATCTTCACTTAAGGTGGCCTGAAGGCCTTGAGGGGCCCGAAGGCCTTACTGATCCGAAGGCCTGGGTGGCCTGAAGGCTTTAAAGGACTCGGGGACCAAATCGGTGGCCCGAAGGCCCAAAAAGGTGCATATTCTTGGCTGATACATTGCCAAATAGTGCCTGATAAAGTACCTACTATAGTACCCCTACAGTGCTGCAACAATACTTTCTATAGTCTACTACATCCCTACTACAGTACTGCTACAGTAACTCCATAAATTATGCATCTTACTAGATTTGATCCCAGGTCTCCTGGATACACTTAAGGAGTCCTCAACAACAGGGCTGAGGCTCATGTGCAGGTCATAACTTATACATAACAACTTAAATATTAAAACTGGACACCTATACTCACTATCAATTTTTTTTAAAAACCAAAACTATTTAGAAAGAAACATTGTCTCGTTTCACGTTTTAACAGTATAACTCTATATGAATCCCATCATCAAATCCATTCTTCTTTTTGTCCTATGAAAATAATTTCAATACATGGGATGATCATAAAAATATCTATAAGGAATATAAAATAAGAATAAAATTGTTAGTCCATGAATATTTAAAACCCAACAATACATTTTCACAAAATCATACTTTTTACCCATAAAACATAAAATACTTTGTTGACATCATGTAACTATAAGATTCCTATAGAACTTTTTTGAAATCATAAAAAAAGATAACTTATGGAATCCATATCATACTTACATTATAGCTTTCATGGCTATATAGGGAGTAACCTTCATGGTTATGTTTAGAATACCCATCACAATATATTCCCTAAATTTACTAGGAGAAAAATTATCATTTAACTTTGTCATGTTACCCAATGTATTAGAAAGATATCATGGGCTCACCCAACCTTAGTTTATCACATAATCATCAGTATACATAAGAAATTCCGGAAAACCATAACATAATCATAACATAAGAACAATAAGTAAATAAAAATAACATTTCCACATTGCAATCATATTGAATCATTTCAAGATACTTAAATAGTCAATCCAATTTACATAAAACAGATTAAAATCATTTAAAAAAGAATATTTTTGAATCAATGTGTCCCGTACGACATTAAAACTTTTAAAGGAATTAAAATTTTAAAACATTAATGTCCATATAAATAAATCCTTAAAACCATTTTAAAAAACATAGACATTAATGATAAATATTTATAAGAATTTTTTTTTAAATAATTTAAAACGATGTTTTAGTTAACGAGTCCCTTACCAGTTGAAAAAATACTTGAATAAAAACAATTAAAGAATAAAATTCAACAAAACTTATAATATGATGTTAATAAGGAAATTTGTGATATTATACATCCAAGGTCATTATATACACCATATATAAGTGAATTAGTTCATAAAAACAATAAACAATTCTCAATGGAATGTAAATTGAAACGAAATGCCTTAAAAATATATTAAAATTAGATTATGGATAACTCAATGACATTAGTATGTGCGAAAAATATAAATAAAAACAATATAATTGGAAATTCAATGTAAAAAAACCATAGTTCATTAAAAAAAATTCTTCGAAAAAAACCCATTAATATCGATATTTAACTCAATAAAATGAGTTGGAGTTAAGATTCCCTTTACAAAGATCATTTGTTAATAAAATAGATAGATTATGTGTATTCACTATAAATACATATAAATAAAAAATAAATACATTATAGGATATTAAAATATATTTCTCACATAATCATATCATGACATAATCATGAAGTTGAAGATTAACCCAATGAATAGAAATTAGGTTAAGAAGGTCCCTCGCAAAGTTTATATAAATGATGTAAGAATTCATCAATGGGGTTATCATGTGTTGAAAAAGTATATCCACACAAAGGGAACTAGAAATTAAAACATAAATAAATAATCAATGATTCCACAAATAATATTTTCTGTAATATAATCAATGATGTATGCATAAAACCCAATGAGTGGAAATTGAGTTTAGAAATTCCCTTACCTTGAATCTGCCTTGTCTCGTTCATTCATTAATTTTATGAACAATAAACATATACCAATTTCTACATTCATTATAACCCTTTTAATTTTTTTTATTTGTTTTAAATCACTTATTTCCATGTCAGAAAAATTTGTTAATTATTTGATTTCATATCAGACATTTGGTCGATATACGGAACACTGGTTGGAAATAAACCTGGTTTGAGGTAAATTTTCTATGTATTAAAACTCAAATCATCTCCACGATAATATTAATGATTTAAATATCATATATATAAGGTATATATATATTTATAATACTCCATAACATTTTTAGATATAAAATTAAATGCACCATTCATGGAGACGGTAGAGAGTATGTTTTCATGAATGCTACTTCCAATACTTTGTCATATTAAAAGAATTATAACTAAATGCTACATAGGTAAATCATAATTCTAGTATAATATATAAGTTAAATATTTTATATATTTTCATTAAAGATATATTTTATATGTTTCATGTATGGCATGGACGATTCATGTCACTTTTAGGGGGCGGTAGTTCGGTCTTCCAAAAATGAAGTTATCATATTTACTCATTATTGAATGAATAAAGGAATGTTGTAAATAAAACATATAGAGGAATAATGAAAATATAAATCTAATAAATATAATATATAATTATAGTTACATCATAATGTCCTCCAAGAGAATTGGTAGGAGAAAATTTAAAAATCATCTTTTCGTGAGGCCGTAGTTCTTCGTACACCGAAACAATATGTTCGTATCCATTATATGGAGGTGTGTGTAAGTGTAGTTATAATACATCTCATAAAAAAAATCTTGTATATTGAGGGTAATGTTTTTTTATGTAATTAAATAAAAAAAATATCATAGGGAGTGGAGAAGAGAAAAAAAGGAAAGTACCTTAAGAGAAGATGTTACCTCTAAATTGAGTATCTTCTTTTGATTTGACCAAAAGGATATCTTGGATTGACTTCTCCCCAAAATAAGAATTCTATAAGGAATGTAGATATTCTAAAAAGTTTATTGGAATGATATTTTTTTATCTAAAATTATTTTTAAGTGTTAGATAAAGAGAAGAAGAAGTTCCCTTTTATAGAAGAGGTGAGGGGCACTTTTAGAAAGTCTTGAAATAATATTTTATTATAAATTAAATTTCAATTAAAAATGGTCAAAAACTTATTTAATTCTAAGTTAATATGTTTTGGTTTCTAATAATTATGATAAAATAATTTTTATACAAGCTTTGAATATTTATTTATCCTTATTTGTTGGGTTTATCCCTTATTTTACCCTTTTTAATCTTATAGTGATATCATATTATTTACACATTGTTGGTTAAGGTAATTACCATATCATGTCAAAAGGTCCAACAAAAACCCATTTATGATATATTTTGATGTATAATAACCACCTGGAAGAATCTTATATTTTTAGTAATTAAATATCATTTAATAAAATATTTTTTATTTTAAGTTATGAATAATGCCAATTTTGGTCACTATTCATACTTGACATTTTTAAAATTCATAACAACAATATTTTTTTGATCAAAAAACATTTAATCAATAATAACATGTCATATTCATCCTTAAAATTCATTTATGGCATAAATAATGTAAAATAATTTTTATTTTAATATTTATAATATCATTTATTTGAATCCTTTTTTAATAAATCAATCACTACATCATCATTGTGTTATAATTAAATTTATTTATTTAAGGTATAGAGATTAAAAATAAAATACCATGATGTAGGAAATATAATTATCTTTATAATGAATATTTATAGTCAAATATATAAATTATATAACCCAATATTAAAATTGTTTTAGTAAAAGATACTTTTTTATGATATATTTAAATTAATTATTATAACATGTCATTATCACAACCATATGGCTCCATGGAGTCCACAAAATGACCCAAGGATAACCCTGGCCAGAAGTATCTCATAAAATAAGATCGGTACATGTGTTAGGGTAGTTTTATTTTATCATAATATTATTTATTTTACCCATATTTAACTAATTTACCCTTTAACCATTATAAACAAAAAAATTATTTCAGTTACTATTCATAATTTCCAAATATAAAAGGTACATATTTACATGACTTGGAACTTCTTCTTCCAAATATGGTATTAATCTTTCCAAATTCCAAACTCATAATTTTCTGAAATTAATTTAAAAGCAATTCCCATTGTCAAAAATAGAAAGCGGGTTTTTAAGATGTAAAAACCTATCAATAGATTGACAAGTCATTATATCAAATTTAAATATAAAATAAAATCCAATGGAAAAAATTGGATTAAATAATAAAAAATTTCAGTCCATTTACTCTTTAAAACCAATTAAAAGGAAAATGTAACTATGATACAAATTTGATGAAAAAGTAGTTGGGAATTAAAAATTACTATTTTCACTATTCACTAAAAATGAACATGTTGAAAAAATTACCACAAATATATCCAAATTACATTTTTAAGTCCTTATTCTATAGAATAAGTTTATTTTGTAAAATATAACATATAATAGTGATAAACACCAGATTTTAAAAGGAGTTTTCTTTTGAAAGACGGCAAAACAACATTTTTAATAAAATTACTTATTTTATCTAAAAATTAAATTTGTTTTTATATCATATCTATAAAACATATAACATTAATTTATAACATTACATTGAATATATAAAATAAATAGTTCTAGTTAATTAAATTACCATAAAGTGTGATATGATCTTTTATACACAATTGATCTCTTTTAAATTGGTTTTCATAAAAATACATCCTTTATATTCAATCGGTTTTTATTTCCATTTCTAATAAATTCAGGAAATAATGAATCATTATTTAAACAAGTGTAATACATATTTTAAAATTAATTTGATAATATTCCTTCCTTCAATTCCAATGGCTAGGAATTAACTTCAATTTATAATAATAATTATAATACTGTATTATTTTTCTGTATAACTCAATGTCTTGTGAAATGTAATATTTCTGAGAAACCTCTTATTGTGTGTCAAGTACGCTATTATAAAAATAATATCCTTTAACATAAAATTAACATATTTTTAAAAAATATTAATATAAATGAAGATTTTTTATTCTATAAATACCTGGGTCGTTACATCATTCCCCCATTTTCAAAATTGTGTCCTCGTAATTTTAAATATGGGCTTCAAAACCTCATTAAAAAGACCACATCGGAAAAAGATTAAATAAAACAATAATTTTAAATTAAATAAATAGAAGTAAAAAAAGGTTACATGAGATTACACCTACTGGGACTCTTTATAGGAATAATGTTTATGGAAGAGAAACTGACCATCTTGTTCTAATGGTGAGTGATAGAAAAAATGATCCAATGATAGTTAACAACCAGAAAACCCTAACTTGTGATGGGTAAAAAGATCATTGATTTCACAGTAGAAAAAATAAATTATTTTTTTGTTTTATGATCTTATTCATAATGTTGAGGAATTATTTTTCAACATATAATAAGAACATAAAGAGATATACTTACATGAAAAGTGGATTTTCATCCTTTAATAAATTTCTACCACACCCTCATCTTTTCTCTTGAGAATCACAAAATCCCCAAAATATGAACTACATATTACCCCCATATTTATAAATTAACCAAAACAAAAATGTTTTGTAAAATAAAAAATAATCCTTCCAAAATAGAAATCAATTATAAATAGAATGTATACTTTTATTCTCCAAAATTCAATAGTTATACAAAAGTTCTACATAGACCATTCAACAAATAGTAGTTCTTGAAATTTCCCTAAATAATTCAATTAATATTGAAACCAATAACTCATAAGGATTTGATCACATAGGTTTACAAGATATATTTTAGCATTTCTCTCCAAATAAAATCAACCACTCTTAATGTCTCATTATGAAATTAATTAAAATAATCACATTTTCTCCATGATAGGTTAATCATCTCCTTAAATAGTCTAATTCCCCATAATCCCACAATAAAAATCATATATTATTCCAAAAATATAATGGAACCAAAACTCCTCAATTAAATCACATATTATCTTATTTACCATAATAATATAATGTTACCTAAATAAAAAATGTCTTCTTTAATAACATTTATCACTTAATCACCAAATTGTTTTTCTATCCTAAGGATATCCATTTTATAAAGCATAAGTTCTAAAAATCAACATATTATTAATCCATAAAATAATTTAACAAAAAATAGATTTTCATACAAACTAGGGAAATTATGTAGGCTAGTGTTATGTGATAAATCTAAGTCACATTTTGGTTGTGGGTTCGATTCCCGTAGCTTTGTTTGATGTGATGGGTTGTCACACAGTCTACTTGTTTTAATATTTCCAAAACTGTATAATTCTAATAACATTAACAAAATGTGATAAAATCCTAAAAAATAACCATAACATGTTTTAACTTCGAATTTTATTTCATACCTCACAGTTTTCATCCCAAAAACTAATAACCCATAATTTCCTCAAATGTGAATGTCTCCAAAAATACAGTTAATCACCTTGAAATTACATAATCCTAAAAAGGGGGTTTCTAAGTCATTGAACATATAATATAGCTTAAAATTATAATCCCATGATCATATCCCTAACCCTTAGTAAAAATACTAATCTCTAAAATTGTATAAACCAGTCCTATGATACCAACTATAACGCTCTAGCCTTAAACATTATATAATCTCGAGATACGTCAACAATAAAAATTGATGATATCTTCAAGATTAGAGTTTTAGAGAATTAATTCATAACTCATACATAAAAACTTAAATATAACAAGTAGACACTTATACTCAATATACCTTTTTTCATCAATAAAAAACTTTTTAAAAAGAAATATGGTATCATTCCATGTTTTAACATCATAAATTTCCTTTGATCCCATCCATCACTATATTCTTCTTTATGTCTAGTAAAAAACATTCAAAACGTGGGATGAGCATAAAAACATAGTAAGGAATATAAAATAAGGAATAAACCCGTTAGTCCATGAATATTTAAAATCTATGAAAAACTTTTTACAAAATCATAATTTTTACACATAAAACATAAATTAGTTAGCCTATATTTTGTAATCATAAGATTCATACAAAACATCAAATAAATCATAAAACATAAAGGAAACTTGTTGCATCCAAATTATACTTAAATTACTTATTTCATAGATACATAGAATTTAACCTTCATGGTTACGTTTAGATTACCCATAACAGTATATTCCCAAAATCTCTTAGGATAAAATATATTGTTTAACTTTGTCACATTACCCAATGTATTGAGAGTTATCACAGGCTCACCGGCCATCAGTTTATCACGGAAGCACATGTATACATAAGAAATTCCCAAGAATCATAACGTAATAATAACACAACAAAAATCATAAAAGGAAATAATATTTCCACATTTCAATAATAAGACATCATTCCATGATAATAACATAATAAATCCAATTTACATAAAGCTGATTAAAATCATTTAAAAAGAAGATTTCTGAATCAAAGTGCCCCATACCACTTGGAAACATTTAAAGAATTTAGAAAGTTAAAAATTAATGTCCATATAAATATATAATTAAAACCTTTTTGAAAACATGGACATTAATGATAATGATTTAGGATAATAGACATTTAAACAATAAAAATGATGTTTTAGTTAAAGAATCCCTTACTACATGAGAAAATACTTGAATAAAAATAATTAAATAATAAAAATAATAAAAAAAGAAATTATAGGATGAGAATAAGTATATTCATGATATAATACATCAAAGGAAAGTATATACCCCATATAAACTTGAATTGGTGCATAAAAACAATAAAAAATGTCTAAATGGAATTTAAATTGAGAAGAAATCCCTTAAAAAGATCGTATCCATAGATTAAAAATAAATCAATGATACAGTTATGTAATAAAAATATAAATACGACACATATAATTGGATATTTAGTGTAAAACATTGAGAGGTCTTTCACACATATTCTTGGAAAAACAAAACCAATGACACATATATTTAACTAAATGAAATGAGATAGAGTTAATATTTCCCTTAGAAAGATCATTATGAAAATAAACTAGATCAATTATGTGTATTGAATATAAATACAAATAAATAAAGTACAAATACATGATATGATATTAAAAAAATTTCACATAATCATATCACAATGTAATCAAGAAGTAGAATATTAACCCAATGAATGAAAATTAGGATATAAGTTCACTTACAAAGTTCTTGTAAATGACGTATGAATTTATCAATGGGGTGATTATATGTTGCAAAATTACATCTATGCAAAGGGAATCTGAAATTAAAACATAAATAAATAAATAGTTATTCCACAAAAAATCTTGGAATAATATAATTAATGAGTTATTCATAAAACCAAATGAGTGGAAATTGAGTTTAAAAATTCATTTACCTTGAATCCGACTTCTCTAGTTCATTATTTAATTTCCTAAATAATAAAATAATATTAATTTATACTTTATATAGAACCTATTTAATGGTTATAATAAATTTGATATCACTTATTACCATGTTATTGAAATTAGTTAATTATTTGAGTTCATATCGGATGTTTGGTCGATATTCGATACTTGAGTTGAAAATGACTTTGTTTTGATGTAAATTTTCCATGTAGTCAAAGGTAAGTCATATATATAATTATATTCAGGATTTAAAAATAATATATCTCAATTATATATTTATTTATAATATTCCATATCATTTGGAGATAAGAAATGAACTGCACTTTTCATGGGAATGGTAGGTCGTACGCACGTATGAACGCAACTTTCATTTCTTTGTCATATTAAAATAATGAAAACTAAATGATACATAGGTATGTTATAATTCAAAGTATAATATATATGTTATATATGATAAATAAGTTCATTAACTCCATCATTTATATGATCCATGTGTGGAATTAATGAGTCATATCACTTTGAGGGGGCGGTAGTCCGCTCTTCCTCAAATGAAATTATCATATTTACACATTATAGAAAGAATAAAGTTATTTTTTAAAAAAAATTACAGAATAATAGGAACAATATAAATATAATATATATCATATATAATTATTGTTCCATCATAATGGCCACCATGAGAAGTGGTCATAGAATATTGAACAATCATCATTTCGTTAGTCAGTAGTTCACTGTACCCAGAAAGAATATGTTTATATCCATTAGATAGAGGTGTGTGTAAGTGTAGTAAAAATAAATCTCATAATAACATACTAGTATATTTAGGATACTAGATTTTTTATTTAATTAAAGAATAAGGATAGAATAGGGAGTGGATATGGAAAATAAAGTAAAGTAACTTCAGGGAATATATTACATCTAAATCAGGTAACTTCTTTTGATTTAAGCAAAAAAGGTTTTCTTGAATTGTCTTCAACCCAACGTAAGTATTCATGGAATAAGGGGTATTATAGAATATTATTTGAAAGTTAATTACCAAACTAAATTTCTTTATATGTATGAGATAAATAGAATAAGAATTTCCATTTTATAGAAGAGGCATGGGGCACTTTAGGGAAGTCTTTAAATATAAATTTTTATGAATTCAATTTACATAAAAATGTTCCCAAAAAAATTTAATATAAATATAAGATTATTTTTTTCCTAATAACCCTCATACAATAAATTTTAGACATGTTTTGAATATTTTTTATCCTTATCGTTTTGTTTTAACCCTTGTTTTACCCTTTTTAATCTTATAGCGGTATCCTATTATTAACACATTGTTGGTTAATGTAATTACAATATCATGTCAAAATTCACACAAAAATTGCCATTTATGACATATTTGGACGCATATTAACCATTTTTATGAATCTTATATTTTTAGTAATTCAATATCATTTAATAAAATATTTTATATTTTCAGTTATGAATTAAGTCAATTTTGGTCACTATTCATACTTGACATTTTAAAACATTCATAAAAACTAGATTCCTTCGAAAAAAAAAATTGAATAAATCCTAAAATTTCATTTTCATCCATAAAAATCATGGACGACAAAAATTATGCTATATAATTTTTATTTTAATATTTATAATATTATTTAATTAAATCATTTATTAATGAAGCAATCACTACATCATCATAGTGTTATAATTAAATTTATTTATTTAATTTCTAAAAACTATAAATAAAATTACATGATTTAGTAAATATTTTTAGATTTATTGATACTATTTATTTTCAAAGGTATCAGTTATATAACCATATATTATAATTTTTTAGTAAAAAATGCATTTTTATGTTATATTTTAAATTAATTCTTATAACGTGTCATTATCACACCCATGTGGCTCTATGGGGTCCCAAAATCATCCCATGAATGAATTTTTTTTGAAATATCTTATCCCATAGGATTAAAACACATTTTAGCATAGTTTTATATTATTATAATATTCTTTTCATACCCTTATTTACTTGATTTACCTTTTAACCATGGAAAATAAAAATAATTACTGAATTTACTATTCATAATGTCCAAAAATAAAAGGTACTGATATACAAAAATTGTATCTCCCAATCCCAAATATGGAATACATTTTTTAAAATTAAAAACACATAATTTTTAGAAATTAATTAAAAATTAATTCCCATTATGAAAACCAAAAAGAGGGTTTTTATGAAATAAAAACTATCAAAAGATTGACATGTGTTCATGTCCATTTTAAAAAAAAATTAAATCCAATGATAAAAATTGGATTAAATTATAAAAATTTAATCAAATTACAATTTAGAACCAATTAACAAAACAATCTATTTATATAAATATATTAGATGAAAAAGTAGATTTGTATTAAAAAGAAGTATTTTTCAATATTCACTAAAAAAAGAACGTTATGATAAAATTACCAAAAATTTATCATAAGTAAATTTGGATTTATATCTTCTATAGAAAAAGATTAGTTTTTCTAATATAACATATACAAGTGGAAAAAATATATTTAAAAATGGTTCTCCTTCAAAATTTTGTAAAACTGCATTTTTGAAAAATACTTCTTTTATCTAGAAAATTTAATTTGTTCATATATCATATTCAGAAAAAATATAAGATAAATTTAAAGAATTAAATTAAAAAAATAATAGATATTTTTTATTAAATAAAAATAAACAAAGAGTGATATTAATTTATAAACACAATTATTCTCTTTTAAACTAGTTATCATAAAAAACACATCATTTTTATTAAATTTGTTTTTTTTATTTCTAATAAATTTGGCAATGAATGAATAATTATTTAATAATCTATAAACCATATTTCAAAATAAATTTTATACTATTCATTCCCACCATTCCAATGGATAGGTGTTAAATACCATTTAAAATAATAATAATATTCTTATATTAAATTTTGGTATAACTATATGTTGTGTGCAACGTAAGATTTCAGAGAAACCTATTGTTTCATGTCAAGTATGCTATCAAAAAAATTACCCCCTTTAACTTAAAATTAATATCTTGTTTCAAAAAATTAACATAAATGGAAATGTGTTTTTATAAATACCTTGGTCGTTACATTATTCCTCCTTTTGGAAATTGTGTCCTCACAATTTTAAAATTAGGATTGGAAACTTCATTGAAAATACAATATCATAAAAAGAGTCAATAAATATATCACTTTAAAGGAAGGAATGAGAAATAAAAACATCACCAAAGATAACAAAAACTAAAATTTCATGTAGAAAAACATGGATAGGGTAGTGAAAGTATCCATCTTCTTCTGATGGAGAGTGATTGAAAACATGATATGGGGAAGGTTAACAACCTGAAAACGATAAACTTGTGATGGGTTAAATGGTAATTGAATTGAAATAAGGAAAAGTAAACAGAAAATGTTTTTGTTTTAACATCCTTTTAATAATTTTGATTATTTATTTTACTACTTAGAAAAAGAACATAATGAAATATTCTTACCTGACAAGTAGAGTTTCATCCTATAATAAATTTCTATCACACACTAATCTTTTCTCTAGAGAATCAAATAATCCTCAAAATATGAACTATATATTTCCCCCATATTTAGAAATTAACAAAAACCAAAATGGTTAGTATAAGATCTTATAATCGACCAAAAATTACAATCCTTCATTACAATATGGAATAATTTTAATCTCCACAATTCAACAATAATACCCAAGTTCTACATAGACCATTCAAAAAAAAAATTCCTTAAAATTACTCAAAATAACCCAACTAATATTGAAACCCAAAACTCAAAAGTATTTGATTTTATAGTTTTCCAAGATAAATTTTAACATTTATCGCCAAATAAAATCAACCACTTTTAATGTCTCATACCAAAAGTAATTAACCAAATCAAATTTTCTTCATGGTAAAATAATCATCTCCTTAAATATTCTAATTCCAAATAATTCCAAATATAAAATCATATATTATTCCAAATATATAATTCAACCATAACTACCCAATTAAATCCCATAGTATTCTATTTACCTTAATCATATAAAGTTACCAAAATAGATAATTCCTTCTAAAATAACAATTATCAATTAATCACTAGATCATTTTCCTATACTAACGATATTCATTTGATAAAACATAACTTCCCAAAATCAACTTATTGTTAATCCATATAAACAACTATCTATAAAGGATAAGTCATACTAACTAGGGACTTCACGTAGTTTAATGGTAGGTGATAAATCTCAATCACACTTTGGTTGTGTGATCGATCCGCACAACATTGTCCGACGCGATGGGTTATCACACGGTCTGCATGATGTCCTTCTTGAAAACAATATAAGTCTAGTAAAATTAATAAAATGATATAAAATCAAAAAAAATAACCATAACATGTTTTAACCACAAATGTTATTTTAGACCTCACATTTTGTGTCCCAAAAACTAAAAACCCATAATTTCGTGAAATGTGAATGTCTCCAAAAATACCGCTAATGACCTTGAAATAACATAAGCCCTAAAAGGGGTTTCTAATTCATTGTAAATAAAATATACCATTAAATTATAAACCAAATATCATATTCATAACCCTTATGAAAACATCCTAATCTCCAATTTTTTCTAAACCTTTCCTCACATACCAACAATAAGGCCCCAACCATAAAAATCACATAAACTTGAGATAAGTCAACAATTCACATTAAGGATATTTACAAGGTTAGAGTTTTATTGAATTAGGCCATAAATCATACATAAAAACTTAAATATTACAAGTAGTCAATTATAACCACTATCAAATTTTTTCATAAAACAAAAAATATTTAAAAAGAAACAGGGTATCGTTTATGTTTTAACAACATAACTTTCCATTAATCCCATCCTTTACTATATTATTCTTTATGTCCAGTGAAAAATATTTCAAAAAATGGGATGAGCATAAAAAGATATGTAAGTAGTATAAAATAATGAATAAAATCTTTAGTTCATGAATATTTAAAACCGATGAAATCATTTCAAAAAAACCATACTTTTCACCCTTAAACATAAACTACTTAGATTACATAATGTAATCATAATATTCCTAAAAAACATCATAGAAATCATAAAACATAAATTTATTATGAGGAATCCATATCAAAATCACACTGTAGCGTTCACATCTACACAGTGAGTAACCTTCATGGTTTCATTTGGAATACCCATAATAGTATATTCCCTAAATCTATTAGGAGAAACTTTGTCATTTACTTCTGTCAAATTACCCAATTTATTAAAGAGCTATCTTGGGCTCACGGGCCCTCAATTTATCATTGAACCACCCATATTCATAATAAATTCCCAAAAAATATAACATAATCATAAAAGAAGAAAAAGTATAATGGAAAAATAACATTTCCACATTGCAAAAATAAAACTTCTTTCCAAAAGATTAACATAATCAATCAAAATTAAAAAAATCACATTTAAATCATTTAAAAAAATATTTTTAATCAATGTTTCCCATACCACATTGAAAATTTTAAAGGAATGAAATTTTTATAACATTAATGTACATATAAATAAATATATAAAACCATTTTCATAACATGGACAAGAATGATAATTATTTTTGAAGAATAGATCTTTAAAACATTTAAAACAATGTTTTAGTTTAAGATTACCTTACCACTTGAGAAAATAATCGAATAAAAATAAATAAAGAATAACATTAAAAAAAATTATAATATGATTAGTATAAGGAGATTAATGATATTATATGTCAAAGGGAAGTATATACACTATATAAAAGTTAGTTGGTTTATAACCAAACAAACAAAAGTATCAATGGAATGTTAATTGAGATTTAATCATACATTATGATCACATCCTTATACTAAGGATAAATAAATGACATAGTTATGCGTTAAAAATAAAAATAAAATGACTACATGTGGATATTTAGTGTAAATAAATAAGAGTTATTTCACACATATTTTGGGAAAAAAACCAATGACATGGATATTTAACTCAATGAAATGATATTGAGTTAAGATTTCTCTTAAAAAGATCATTTTGTTAATAAAATATTTCTATTATGTGTATTCACTATAAATACACATAAATAAAGGGTAAATAAATTATAGGACACCTAATGATATTTCTCACATAACCATAGCACTGCATAATCAAGATGTAGAAGATTAACCCAACGAATGGAAATTGGGTTAAGAAGATCCTTTACAATGTTTTTATAAATGAATTAAGAATTTATAAATGGAGTGATTATGTGTTGAAAAATTAAATCCACAAAAAGGGAAGTGAAAATTATAATATAAATAAATTAAAAGTTTTTCCACACATAATCATGGAAAAATATAATCAATAAAGTATGCGTAAAACCCAATGAGTAGAAATTGGGTTTAAAAATTCCCTTACCTTGAATCTGACTTGACCCGTTCAATCATTAGTTCCTAAATAATAAAATTGGGTTAATTTATACTTTCTTTACAACCTTTTTAATGTTTTATATTCATTTTATATCACTTATTTCCATGTAATATCAATTAGTAAATTATTTGAGTTTATATCGGACATGTTGTTGATATTTAGTATTGGAGTATAAAATGAAATTGTTTTGATGTAAAATGTCCATGTAGTAAAACTTACATCATCTAAAGAATGATATTAATGATTTAAATATCATATATATATATATATATACTGTACATATGTATTTATAATATTCCATAACATTTGGATATAAGAAATGAAATGCATCGTTCATGGAGACAGTAGGTCGTACATATGTATTAACGCTACTTTCATATCTTTTTCATATTAAAGGAGTAAAAAATAAATGATACATTAGGATATTATAATTTTAGTTTAAAATATATGTTATATAAGTTACATAAATTTATTAACCCCATCCTTTATACATTCCATATATGGAATGAACGAGTCATGTCACTTTAAGGGAGCGGTAGTCTGCTCTTCCTCAAATGAAATTATCTTATTTACACATTTTTGAAAGCATAAAGGTATGTTGTAAATAAAATTTAAATAAGAATAGGGAAAATATACATAACATACATATCATATATAATTATAGTTCCATCATAATGGCCACTATGATAAGTGGAATGAGATAATTTAACAATCCTCATTTTGTGAGGTAATAGTTCACCATACACAGTATTAGAACACAGGTTGTTCATTGCTAAAAATAGAGTTTGGTTTGTGTTTATTGTAAATATTCCCATGGATGACTAGTGAGGTTGAAAGGAATAAGGTCCTATGTTTGAGGCTGAAAGAAGTGTTGAAAGTTGCTTATTTTTCCAGTGTTTTCCAATTCTTTGGGAATTAAAAATCGGGAGTTTGGTAACAATTTACAGTGACAGTACATGGTGAAGGACGGAAGAACACGTTGCGTGGTGAAGGTGCGTTGTACATGTTGAAGGTGCGCGGTGAAGTCAAGTGTTATGTATTGAAGGTGCATGGTACATGGTGAAGGCACGTGGTACGCAGAATGGTGCGCATAACCAAAAATAGTTTGCAACAACGATACGCAGTGAAGGCATGCAGTATGCAAAATGCTTCCTAAAATGGATTGCAGTGATGGTATGTAGTGAAGACATGTGGTATGTGGGATGTTGAAGTTTGGGAGGATTGTTGAGGTTCAAAAAATTGGGGCAGTACATGGCGGAGCCTTACGGTACGTGGATGAAGTTCAGTTTACCATAATGATTGTCCCACGTTGAATGCTTCAGTATATCAGATTACCATAATTTGTGGAGTTATGTGCCTATTTAATGAAAAGTAATCCACTTTGTTAGATGATGATAATATAGATTAAACTTTCTAGAAGAAATTTGGTGATGTCCAAAGTGGTACGTGGTGGCGAAGAGCGAACGCAGAGAGAATCATCCGTGTAAGGAAAACATTGTGCGCAAGAGAGTGTGGTCCACGTAGGTAGCTCTCAAAATAATTGGTAGAGCAAGGTAGTAAATAGAGCTGGATGGTATGCGGAGGAGAGGAGAAGTATGCAGAGCAGGGTAGTACACCGAGAAGGGTAGTTCATGGAGGAGATGGACGTTATGCGGAGGAGCTAGATAGTACATGAAAATTGTAGGTGTACGGGGAAACAATAGAAGTACGCAGAACACCGATGGAAGCATGAAAAATGACCAAATCAGTTTGTGAAATTAATTTCCATAACATATTAGTGTATGGTAAAATAAATTACATCAGTGGGTGATTACAAGACTTTAAAAAAGAATCTATTTATATTTGAGGATGCATGATTTAATGAAATACCATTGAATAAACCTTCATGTCATTAAACTGAGTGAGGATTATTCTAACGTAGTGAAGAAGGGGGAGTCAGTGGAAGAGATCTAAGAGACATAGTGTGTTATCCCTAAAACCATGTAATGGAAGTGCGACTAGCATAGAGTGACTATTATAGAAACTTGTAATCCACAACTTGTGATGATTATTGGTTTTGGGTATGACCAACACACTGTCAGAGTATGCTCCTTAGACATAGCCCTTAATGGGAAACCAAGTAAAATTGTCTTGTCATTTCATTCCATGTGATTGTTTATTTTTTGAGCTTCTTATTGGTACATGTTTAACATTTTCCAACTAACGTGCGAACAAGATCCATCAGTTTGAAAGAAAACGTTGAAACCAAATTCACCCCTCCACACTTAGGGTGTTCTGGGGTCCTTCACCCAGAAATCATATGATCACATCCATTAGATGGAGGTGTGTGTAAGTGTAGTTTGAATCCTTCTCCTAACAACATATTAGTATATTTACGATACTTTTGTTTTTGTGTAATCAAATAATATGGAGAGCATATGGAGTGGAGAATGAAAATAAAGGAAAGAAACTTTCTCTACAGTAATTTGAGGTATTTGCGACATGAAATTGTCCACCAGATCACGTCACAAATGAGCTTTTGTGATGGGGTCCCATCGAAAATAACCCATTGAAAAAAAACGACATCGCAAAGAATATTTTTTTTGTGATGGGCTCGTCCCAAAAAATTATTATTTGGACGGGACAATTTCCCATTGCAAATAGTTCTCTAATTATATATTATATTTCTAAAAATCTGTTTCTATGGGCCTATTTTACCATCGTAAATTGTTCTCCGATTATATTATATTATATATATATAAACCTGTTGTGATGGGCCCGTCAACAAAATTATTTGTGGTGGGCCCATTTTCCCATCACAAATAGTTATTTAAATGTTATTTATAAACTATTTGCGATGGGAACCCATCCCAAAAGGCCTCATCATAAATAATTTAAAACAATATTCAATAATACTATGATAAATTAATATTAGATAATAATAATATTATTAATACTATTAATATAAATAATTTTATATTATATAGAAATTATACTAATATTAATAATATAAAAAATTATATTATTCTAATATTACTAATAAAGTAATACAAATAATATAATAATGTTTTTATTATTAATATTATTTATGACAATAATAATATTATTATTTTTAAAATAATTAAACAATTATAAAATATTTAAATTCTCAATATTCGAAAGAATACATAAAATTAATAGATTAGTTTTATTATTATTGTTAGTAAAATAAACATAAATTAAAAAATATAATACTAATAATAAATAATAAAATAATAAAAAACAAAAAAACAAAAAATTATATTATTCACTATTCACACCTATATAAATGAAAAAAATATAAAAAGTTAATATAACAACAAAAATTGAATTCAAATGTTTTTTACAAGATAAAAAATATCACTGGGGGGTTAATCATCTGGAGGAGGTGGAGGAGCTGTAGTAGATGGTAGAGGAAATTGTATCCCTAAACTATGTGTAAGAGGGCGTATGTACTCCATCTTCTCATGATGTTGCTGCTACCATCGATGCATCTCTTCCTCTTATTGTTGCTGCTGTTGCTGACACATCTCCTCCTGATAATGCTGCTACTAACACATATCTTCATGATTCTTACACAAACTCTATATAAGCTCAGTCTGAGCTTGCAGCTGCTTCTGATACTGTGAGCCAGCAGATGGTGCCTCTCCATGAGCTCCTCTTGAGTTGGACGCTGATATCACAATAGTTCCATAATAATTTCTTGGAGTCAAATGAGATCTGATACCAAAAAATTGATCCTTCTTGAATCCATACTGGGTCACTTGCATCCATATCACCTCATCAAAATGGTGGGCACAAGTCTGACCATCCGTCTCGGCCTGACTCTCAACCTATGTCTGAGATGTTGTAGCCTCATATGACTCCTTTAATTCCAATTTGAAATTAAAATAGTGAAAATATTATATGCAGTTAATTTTAAAATTGAAAATAAAATAATACTGACCACAATTTGATGCTGGAAATCACCTATAATCTCTCCAGTGGCTGGATCACTATACATCCTCCTATAAATGTCATACATTGTAATATCGGGCAGCTCTACTGACTACATGAATATAAAATAAACTTCTTATATTTAAATTTATATAAAATATTTTAAAAAATCACTTACCTAATGATCTATATAAGTATTAAATGAATGGATACCATCTCGATGTGCCACCTACTATCTCCATCGGTTCTGTCGACCCAATGGAGATATCCTTTTAGATCCACCACCCAACTAGTGAGAAAATAATGCATCCCAAACGTGAGATAAAATATAGTCTGGTCGGTGGGCTCTACTTGATTCATCAAATACAGCCACTCCTACATTCTTCATGGTCGTCCCTCTCAAATTTTTCAATAACTGATGGAAACAATCATATATAGACACCTCTCATGCCGCGTGGATAATGTCACACATGATATCATCGACATGATACCATAAACCCTAAAAATAATTTATAATATAATGTTATTAATTAAATAAAATTTAAAGTAAATATTATTTATTTACGTACCAGCCAATTATTGATCATGAAACGTTTTGTATCAACGAGAATCTATTCTCATGTGATCCATGGATGAGAAAAATTATTATGTAAAATATTTCTTCCCTGTTTAATAGCTATATGCACAAAAAAATGAAAAATAAACTAATAATCAAACAATTGGCATATAAATAAATCAATGAAGACTATCTAAAATATACAGGCTACCCTAACTCCGTGTGCGTTGATTGAAGAGAATACATGGATGTCGCTCAGGGATAAGGTCAGGAATAATCAGTCCTGCAAGACCATACCCCCTCCATGTACCCCCTAAACTTCTTGTAGGTTGAGGGTTAGATGATCCCAAATCCCCCTCATCCAAAGATAACTCACCCTCAGGCTACTAAAGAAATAGATAATCATCCATCTCAAACACAAAATTATTTCTGTTACAAAATAGTTGAAAATAACTATTATATATAGATATATATTAGCTATGATTATAACCAACATTTAACAATGTCAATGTTCACTATAATCATTATATTCATATCTGACAATGTCAGTGCCTTAATATTCTTCCTCAGAATCATCCATATCCATATGAGTTTCAGATTAATCATCTCATCCCTTTTCAAATTCATTTTTATCATCATTAACATAAATTTCATCATCAACCCTTAATTGTGGGGTGTCATCGTCAATATTCATGTCTCATTTTGAAAAAGATGTATTTTGTGTAGTCTCTTGAAAAATTTCCATTTATTGCACTTCAGCGGAACCACATTTACATTGAGTAAACTGTTTTCCCAGGATTTCATTTTTATTATGCTCCACTAATCACTTGGGTCTCTTAATGTAGCATAGTACTTTGAGTAATAAATTGGATGTCTCTGTTGAGATAGTAAAAATTGTTCACTTATTTCATCATATCTTTCCATTTAATATCAATGACTCCATGAGTCAGATGAACGCGCAAACCTCTCTCAGTATCTAAACAATGATATTTAAACACCATTATATAATTTTGACTTTGGTAATAGAGTTCAATAATTTAATCTAGCATGCCATAAAATCCTAATTTAGTTTCAATTTGATGAGATCCTCTCAAGAAAACTCCACTGTTCATTTTTTTTATTTCCCATATGAACATGTATGTAATAAAAACCCATTTACCACATATGCATTATATGATTTAACAATTTTTGATGGTGGGTTACTCAATATATACAGTCTCTTATCATTTTTATCAACATGTTGTGACTCCTGAAAATCATTAAAAAAATTATCAATACCATAACTAATAAACTAATTTGATATGTTAAAAACATCAAAAATTTATGTTACATGTTTTTGAAACCATTGAGAAAATTTTTTTTGTTGGATTTCTTCATGAAAAGCTGTTGTAATTTGTGGAAGTTATTTTTGGATATGATTATCACATAACCTATAAATAAAATAAGTTTACTTACTATAATGTAAACTATAGAATAAATGATATAATATCTCACAGTAAAAATAATTTCATTTCATCACAGTTGAGCATAACATATATATGTGATTTGTGATGTTCATCATCAGAAATCCATCTTTCATGAACTCCACTGAAGCCAAGCTATGCCTGATTAAAATATGATAATTGATTATCCATTTCACCCTCAAAATTTCCTCTTTTCATCCCATGCACATTTGTTTTTAGGGATATTATGATTCAAAATAATGAGAGTGTAAAAAATAAATTTCCTCCTGCTAATAAGATTCAGCAATTGAGCCTTCAATTGATGCTTTGTTAAATTATTTTTTATTCAATTTATGCAAGAATATCTCAAATGGGTATATCCATCAAAACTCTACTGAACCTCCACATTTTTCTTCATTTGAAAAATTTAATATCAAATGCTTCATTGAGTCAAAGAAATCAAGCGAGAAGATTTTTTCTAGTTTACTATTAATTACAACCACATATTATTCCAGTTTTTATAATGCATCGTAGTCTTTTATTACCGGCCAAATGTCTCGAAAAAAATATGATATGTCTGTTATAGAATCCTAAATCATTGAATTCAACAATACTCTTAATCCAATTGGTATAAGTATTTCCATTATAACATGCCTATCATGACTTTTTAATCCTGTAATATTACAATTCTTAACACATCTACCCAAATTGGAAGAATAACCATATAGAAGTCTCAAATCTGCAGTCCACTAACAAAATAATAAGTGAATCTCTTTGTATAGTGTATAACTTTATTTTATCTTTATTAACCTCTATGATAAGTCATTTTAAAAAGTGCAATTTCTAGTCGCATAAAAATTTGGGAAAGATCTAATCATTAATTTACATAATCTTTGGTCTTACTTAGTGTATCCAAAATGTATGAAATAAATTATCAAAATAGTTCTTATCAATATGCATGACATCAAACATGTGGCGAACCAAAAAACCATTCAAATATGGCATATCTCAAAAAATGATCTGTTTTATACAATTTTTTTCTTTCCCAAATCCATCAGTTTTATGTTGTTTTATTATTGGTCCAAATGTGGTGGGAGGTAATGAAAATAAAATTTATTTAAACACTGAACCTAATATAATTTTTGAAGGTCCATTATTTTCAATTGTTCATTTTCAGATATGATATTTGTTTCTCCTAAAAGTATGATCAATTGGAAAAAATTTGTGTTGACATTCAAAATAGCATGGTTTTTCCATTGTTTATAAAAAATGACTTGTTGTCTCTCATACATTAAAGACATGATTTCAAACCATGTTTACTCCAGCCAGATATCATGTCATATTCCAAAAAGTCACTAATTGTCTAAATCAATGTAGATTTTAATATGAAATTTTGTTTCGTAGCAACATCACATGTACTAACACCATTACTCTATAATGAATTTAACTCATCAATCAATGGTTTCCAATAAACATCATTATTCTATTTCAGTTGTCCATGGATTGATATGGTAAAAAATTTATAAGTCTCCTTCATCAACATCCAGGGAGGTAAATTTTAATGAGTTATAAAGACATGAAAACATGAATACTAACTACCATAAAAACTAAACGGACTGAAATTGTCAGTAGAATGACCCAATTGCACGTTCCGGGCTTCTAAAGAAGAAGACAAATGCACTTGATCAAAATGATTCCATGAATCACCATCAGATTGACGATTCAAACTTTTACCAATTTAAATATTTTTTTTGTGACATGACATCATTGCCAATGTGTTATGAGATATAAATAAATGCTGCAACATGAGTGTATGTGGTAAATATCTCAACGGTTTTACTGGAATCAATCCAGACATCCTCAGTTGAGCTTCTTTATACCTTAATTTTCCATATGTTTGAAAACTATTAAAAAAATAATTTTCACCAAAATATAAGATTCAATCATTTCCACATTCATGAATATTATGATAACCAAGACCCAAGTTACAAACCAGCCTCTTTCTCTAATAGTAATTTACAAGAAACACATTTCCATCAGGGAACAGTGTTTTAACCAAAGAAAGTATCTGATCAAGAATTTTTTTGACATTCCATTACATGATTTAATAATAATAAAATTTTCAACCGCTTATAATTTTCTTATTTTGCAACAATGATATAATGAATCCTCAGTAGACATCAGCAACTCATAAAATTCAGATGGTACCAATTCAGGAGTTAAATAAATATAATCATCCATTTCAGTGTGTTGAATAGATGGACCTACAAAATCATGTACTAAATTTTGAAACAATGATGGATCCAGAATCAAATTATTATTATCTTCTCAAAAACTGCATTCACCATGTTGATGCCACAAAACAAAATCTGGTTGAAAACCAAGAGATGTCCCCCAACGTTTTCAAATGTGTCAAACGTTCATAGAGAACATTTATTACATGGACACATAATTGTGAATTCTCAAACAAATTATTGTTTTTAGGATATAAATAATAAGAAATCTTCAACACCCTCAATATATATCTTATTTAAAAAAGAACTATTTGGATTTCTACACTGATTTATCCAATCATGATAATCAAATAATTATTTTTGTCGACTTATTTGTTCCATATATTTCTACAAAATATAAAATCATTTATTTTTTTTAATAATTTGAAATAAGAAAAACACTATCCTATGAAAATAAGATAAACAACTATAGCTACTTATTACTAATTACCACTAATTATGGGTGAATCAATTTCCATTGGTTTGGCGGCTGCTCTTTTGTCTGACGGATCATTTACTTGCAACTTTATCATACTAAAATCACAATAAAGAATCTTCTTAGAGGTACGCATAACCATTCCTGTGCAGATGAGAATGCATAAGCGTACCTCTGACCAGATTCTTTATTATGATTTTAGTGTGAGAAAGATGAAAGTAAAGGAGATGTCAGACAAAAGAACCCCCTTATCATCGATGAATCATCCTCTTGCAATTGTCACCGCCTAATTTTTTTTTGAAAATTTTGGTCCTATAGATACATATCAAATCTCTTGCATACGAGATTGGATATGCATACATAGTAGCACATTTTTCAGAATGTTCTCAGTCGGTGAGAGCTGAAAGGATAATAGTCATTGAGAAAAAGGAGTGATTCACATCCACTAGAAATTATTCATAATTATTTCATAATTATTCATAAATATTCGTAATTATTTGTAATTATTTGTAATTATTTATAATTATTCATAATTATTCATAATTATTCGTAATTATTAATAATTAGTACTAATTATTCATAATTATTACTAATTATTCATACTAATCACTAATTATTCATAATTATTACTAATTATTAGAAATTATTACTAATTATTCATAATTATTTCTAATTATTCTTAATTATTAATAATTATTACAAATTATTACTAATTAATACTAATTATTACTAATTATTAGTAATTATTACTAATTATATTTATTATTCCTAAAATTCTTAATTATTTCTAATTAATCCTAATTAATCTTAGTTATACCTATTTATGGCTAATTATTCCTAATTATTCTAATTAATGCCAATTTTTCTTAATTATTGCTAATTAATGCTAATTGCTATTAATTACTGCTAATTACTACTAATTACTCCTAATTTGTGCAAATTACTGCTAATTAGTTCTAATTGTTGCTATTTAGGGCCAATTACTGTTAATTATTTCTAATTATTTCTAATTATTTCTAATTACTGCTAATTATTTCTAATTATTCATAATTATTCATAATTATTCCTAATTATTCCTAATTATTCTTAATTATTCCTAATTATTCCTAATTATTTGTATTTATTGTTAATTATTGCTAATTATTTCAAATTATTCCTAATGATATCTAATTATTTCTAATTAAGGCTATTTATTGCTAATAATTAACAATTATTCACAAGTATTCATACATATTAGTAATTATTAGTTATTATTTGTAATTGTGGCTAATTATTAGTAATTATTGCTAATTATTTGTAATTATTTCTAATTATTTGTAATTATTTCTAATTATTTCTAATTATAGCTAATTATTAGTAATTTGTTAATTATTAGTAATTATTGCTAATTATTAGTAATTATTGCTAATTAATACTAATTATTGATAATCAATACTAATTATTAGTAATTATTTCTAATTATTAAAATTTATTACTATTTTTTAATAATTATTTCTATTTATTACTAATTACTAGTATTTATTACTATTTATTACTAATTATTATTAATTATTAGTATTTATATTTATTTATTACAATTTTTTACTATTTAATACTAATTACTACTAATTAATAATAATTAATAATTATTATTACCAATTATTACTAATTATTACTAATTATTTCTAATTATTACTAATTATCAATAATTATTTGTAACTATTACAATTTGTTACTAATTATTACTATTTATTCCTAATTATTACTAATTACAGTTAATTATTATTAATTAGCATTAATTATTATTATTCACTCCAAATTACCACAAATTACCGCCACAAATTACTAATTACCACTATTTATTTATAATCATTACTAATTATTGTTAATAATTTCTAATTACTCATAATTATTAATAATAAGTCATAATAATTTAAATTTATTATTACAAACAAATACTGACGACCAAACACTTTAAATATAATTTAATTACAACTAATTCACAATAATTAAAAATAATATAAAAAATGAAATAAATATTAAATTGAATAAAATATAAATACCATTGAACTTGATCTATTATAGGTGTAGATGACTTTAAATCATGTTCATTAAAAAATTAACTCAAAAAATTTTAACTCTAAAATTAGTGTTTAGAGAGAATGAGAGAAAGTTGGAATTGAGAGGAAGAATGAAAAAAACAAATGGGGGTATATATAGGTTAGAGTATTTTCTATGGTATTATTTGTGACGGGACACCCGTCACAAATACCGTCAGCCGCATTAATTACTGTCGGCAGTTAAATGGGTATTTGCGATGGGTCTCGTTGCAAATAGTGGCATGACGACACTCTATTTGCAATAGGGGGAATATCCTGTCACAAATAGTATTTACCACTGCAACATATTTACGACGGGACACGTCGCAAATAGTGACCCGTCGATGCATTATTTGTGACGGGGGAAGATCCAATTGCAACTACTATTTACCACCGCCGGGTATTTTTTATGGGGAGGCACCCCCATGGAAAATGCCTTTTCCACGGTTGGGTGCACAAACTTCCAAGAACTGCACCAAACCATTTGTGTCAGGACATCTAATCACATCAAAATAACATATTTGACAAACTATTTGCGACGAGATCTATTCCTGTTGCAAATAACACATCGCAAAAGGTCATTTTCTTGTAGTGTTGAGTGAAGACGTTACCTCTAAATCAAGTAACATATTTTAATTTGAGCCAAAATGCTTTCACGATTTGCCTTCTAACCATGGTAAGCATTCTGAGAGGAAAGGAGGGATTCTTGGAAGAGTATCATATTAATATTTTCTGAACTAAAATGCTTTGGAAGTGTGAGATAAATAGAAAAAGAAGTGCCCTTTTTTTGAAGAGGTGAGGGACGCATTCGGAAAGTCATGAAATATTAATTTATTATATATTCAATTTCAATTAAAAATTGTCCAAAACACATTTAAGTTTGATATAAGATGATTCTTGTTCGAATACCCATCATCCGACAATTTTCAAACATGTTTTGAATATTTGTTTTTTATCCTTAACGTTTTTGTTTAACAGTTATTTTACACATTTAAATCTTACAGTGATCTCATATTATTTACATATTGTGGGTTAATGTAATTACCATATCATATCAAAATTCCCACAAAAATTAAATTTATGACATATTTGGGCTTATCTTATCCATTTGGATGAATCTTGTATTTTTAAGAATTCAATATCATTTAATAAACTATTTTATATTTTAAGTGATGAATTATGTCAATTTTTTTCACTATTCATACTTGACCATTTTAAAAATTAATAACAATCCTGATTCCATCAAACTAATAATATTGAATCTATCTTAACATGTAACATTCATCCATAAAATTTGTGGATGCATTAAATTACATCAAATAATATTTATTATAATATTTATGATATAATTTATTTGAATCCTTTATTAATGTAGCAATCACTACATCATCATTTTGTCATAATTAAATTTATTTAGTTAATGTTGAAAAATAATAAATAAGATACCATGACATAGGAAATAATTTTATCTTTATAATAACTATTTACAGTCTAATAGAATAGTTATATGACACTATATTAAAATTGTTTTATGAAAAGAAACATGTTTATGTTATATTTAAATTAATTCTTATAACATGTCATTATCACAACCATGTGGCTCCATGGGGTCCAAATTGACCCATGTATTTCCATGGTCGGTCATATCTTATCCAATCGGATTAAGACATGTGTTAGGGTAGTTTTATATTACAATTATATTATTTTCCACTTATTTACATGATTTACACTTTAACCATGGATAATAAAATTAATTAGTGAAATTATTATTCATAATTCCAAAATATAAGAGGTACTTATTTACACAATTTTTACCTTTTGATTCAAAATATAGAATCCATTTTTTTAAATTCAAAACGTAGATTTTTTAAAAATAAATTTAAATATTAACTCTCATTGTCAAAACCAAAAAGTGGGTTTTTAAGAAGTAAAAACTATCAAAAATTTGACATGTGTTTATGTTCAGTTTAAAAGTGAAATTACATACATTGTACAAAATTGGATTACATTATAAAAAATTAAACCAATTAAATTTTAAAACCAACTGAAAGGACAATCTAACTATATAATTAAAGTAGATGAAATGATGTTTTCAATTAAAAGGCAATATTTTAAAATATTCACTAGAAAATGAACTTTTTCAAAAATTATCAAATATTCATCCAAAGTAAATTTTGATATCCCACTTCTATATAATAATTTTGTTTTGTCAAATAGAACTTATAAAAGTGAAAAAAACTAGGTTTAAAAAGGGTTTTCCATCAAAAGTTGTAAAACTTTATTTTTAGAAAAATAATTCATTTATACGAAAAATTGATTTTGTTCTTATTATCATATATAGAAAACATATAATATTAATTTAAAACATTACATTTAATATATAACATATATTTTTCAATAAATAAAAAACCACAAAGAGTGATATGATTTTATAAACAAATTTTTTTCTTTTAAATAAGTTTTAATAAAAACACATCTTTTATCTTCAATTGGTTTTTATTTCCATTTATAATAAAATTTTTAACCAATGAATAATTATATAAAACTATGTAAAACATATTTCAAAATTCAGTTGATACTATTCATTCTCACCATTTCAATTTCTAATGATTAACTACCATTTTAAATAATAATAATATTATTGTAATATTTTTTTAAAATAACTCAATGTAGTGTGAAACTTAAGATTTCGAAGAAACCCGTTGTTGCGTGTCGAGTACGCTTTCAAAATAACATCCCATTTAACATATAATTAATATCTTATTCAAAAATATTAATTTAAATTAAAAGGTATTATTCTATAATTACATGGGTCATTGCCAAATGAGAAGGTATAAAACCATCCATCCCCATCACTAGGATGTTGGTAAAAACATCCCATTTATACATATATGTGTTTTGTATCATGATTCTCAACATGAGTGGGGTGAGCATAGAAATTATATGGGATCATGCATTGAATATATATATTCTCACATAATCCCAACCGATGGATTGATAATAAAGCAAAAAATGAATCCCAACACCACTACCTAGTGTCATAACATCACCACTTTTTCTACAACCACTAACTGAAAACACTACACAAATAAGCCACACATTACATTTCCCATTGCACCCTTTCAATATAATTTTTTTTATAGATTTCACATTTAGATAAAAATTTTGTTTCAAAAATCCATGTATTTATATTTCTACCTCTTTATTTCCTGTATAATCATTTCCATTTAAACTACACATCCCACTTGTATTCAATTATCAATTATTTATTTCAACCCATTTATTCATACTAGACCTCTCTATTTAAATTTAAACATTATCATTTATTTAATACCATTATTAAATGACAGAATAGTATAAAAAATTACATTAAAACAAAAAAACAACCAATCATATTTATGAAAACAAGCCCACAAAACCACCATCACAGCCTCCTCAACCTCCTCATCACAACTGCCACATCATTTCCACTTTCCATCCCAACTTACACACATTATGGACTCAATACCCAACAAAAATTATAATATAACAACAATTTCCATAGTATGTTAAATATTTATTTTTATATTTATCGAGGTTATTTTTATCAATTCCACTTCACAATTATGTTTATTTTCACACAAGTATAATTTTATAGGGGTAAACTCATCCATAACAAGATAAAAGTTATTATCCAATTTCTGATTATGGTGAAAGAAAACAATCATAAAAAGTGGATCCATAGCACCACAGATACAAATCTATCAAAGACCCCGAGTGATCAGTATTTTTAGTGGGGAATTATCTAATATATTTCATAATATCAATAGTAATATTAATGATACATATAAATGTGATTTTATTCCTCTTCCCCATCAATTTAATTATAAAAATTAATTTCTATTTGTAAATATGGATTAAACCATCTTTCCCAAAGTCAAAAAAATTATAATCCATGACCACATAATATAGATGATGAGAAATAAAGGAATCCACCAACCTAGAATAAAGTTTATTTATAATGTTTACTACACTTAATAGAGGGCTGTGCACATGGAAGGATACCTCCTACAAGGAACTCAGGTGAACTATAGAAAATGATTTTGCATGAAACTAAGGTAAAAGTCTCTAAAGAATATTGTCTCTAGGAAAAAAAAATTGGAATGAATGAATGAATTATCTTATCATTAGAATGAAAAAAATCTGAAACCAGTGGAATTTGATATGGTTTTAATTGGACATTAAAGGATGATCACATCAAATCAATATAACAAAATTGTTTAAAAGGATCTAAAATTTTATTTAAAAGAATATATATTTATCTATTTTTTATTTAAAACCATTTTTCATCACAAAATATGTCAATAGGGAATATAATAAATTCTTGAAAATATAGAACATCATACTATTGGGTGATACTATTTGGTGCTACCATTATAAGCTACCATTTGAACCCACCACTGTTGTGCTACCATCAGGTGATACTTCCAGTGTGTTACCATTAGTTTCTATAGTCAACCTTCAAAGCATCATTTATTCCTCTAAAACACTTCCAAACATCTCCCTTACTCATTTTGACATTAGTGTACTTCCTCAAGACCTCAAAATCACCAAATTTCATACAATGAAATGGGCTCAAAGATCTAGGTGATAACAATTAATGCCTATATTTTGTGTGACGTAGGTTTGATCCCATACAACATCACCATGTTTTGAAATGTTCTTATCATGGGTTTTGTACAAAATAATTTATTTCCCCTAATTATGGTAGTATTGGTAGTACACAATTTTTCTCACTACAAAATTGATTTTATCTTATTGTCGTTGTGTACATGTAACCTACACTAATGAGATAACTAAGAAAATCATAAAAAAACATGTGTTTTGAGAATAAAGATAATAGAGATATGTGATCTGATTTTTACGTTGGATTTACAATTTATAATGTTACCATAGTCCCTTTTAAATAAATTAGTTTTTTAATTAAATAAAAATATTAATGATCATTATTCATTTCTCACCCTTATTCACGATTGATGTTAATTTGAATAATTCTCAAAATTTATAAGCTTATATTTTTTCATTCCAATGTGTGAAGGCCACAATGAACTATCATTTAATTTCTTATGTAATAAAAAATATTGTATTGAAATTACCAAGAATCCAAATTAGACAACTTGAACATCCTCACCTGTTTAGTATTCACTAAACACTTCTTTACTTGACTCTGGATCAACCTATCAGTGTGGTCAAAAAATGAGGAGAGAAAATATTAATTTTATTCAAAGAAAGTTTTAAACCCTATAATTAAACATGAACACAATTTTATTCGTATGAATATTATATAATTATAATTTAAATCCATTTACATAAATTAAATACTTCAATTCATATAAAATTAATTGAAGTAGACTCATGCATCAAAATTCCCCCCACCCCCACCTCACCCAACCACAAAGCAATATAATTGTCCATTAGAATATAAGTATGGGAAATTAATGGGGTAAATATCATGATAAAAACAAAACATAATACATTTAGAATAAAATTGAGCAGTAGTATTGATCCTTCGCTTCCAATCCTTTGATTTTTGATGCCTGGTTGTAGTACCCTAGTATTTATAGTGGGAGTAAACCTATCTATATGACTCATTTGTATATTAAAAAAATCAATTTATAACTTATTAGTATCTAGAATGTATCTTTTTTAGTAATATTTCATAGAATCCCCTTATATATAGAGTTTTTCAAAATTTCAGTGTTAACTCATATTGCACCATGATGGTTATAACTTCTACCATCACTCCTCACTATATTAGCACTTATTTTGCTACAATTTGGTATCTATATCTAGTATCATGGTAGAAACATCTACTATTACTTAGTGGTATATCCTCATAGAAGTACTATTGATGGTAGTACGTTAGTAATATGTTATCTCCTCCTAATCTCAAATATTGATACCCTATATGGTGCAATGAAAACTACGTTATCACACCTTCTTTAACCTCATGAACACATAGAATTGATCATGTTCCACCTCATCATGATCCATCATTCATATTAGTGGTATATAGTTCTTTTTATAATCCCATACCCTATATAGTAGGAATTTAATTAATGGAAATACAATGATAGAAAACATCCAATGGTGTCTCACCACTATATCCCTAACAGTGGAAGTAGTGGTAGATCATCATGTAGGTTGAATTATTGTAGTGAATGGTATCTCTTATCCTTCCTTCTATGAAATAAGTATGTCAAGTGTGGTACAAAAAATCATCAATTTAGAATACTCATTCTTATTGATGAGACCACTGAACATCAGAGGTGATCAGGTATAAGCATGCCTTTTATATTCTGCTCAAAATTGTTATGGCCTTCATAGTAGACAAATCGAGATCTAATTCAATGAATGTATTTCTAACACTTAAAAATTCATCATTGAAGAAACTTGAGAATTAAGAAATCATTCATAATGGTTTAGAGACTCATCCAGTCTTCTCTAGATTGATCCCAATCTACCATACAGTTATCCAAGGTGTTTCTGATGAGTGTAGAGGGTGTATGTCATAGACGAGTGGTGGTAGGGAGAAGGGACTAGTGGTGTTCTGTGTGTGAGCTTGGTGAGCACATAAATATGGTGGGAAAACACTATTTTTATAAGTGAGGAACTTTACTATGTATAATCAATCCCATATGGGATGTTAATCACGACTCTATCATTTATATATGAAAAAAATATGGATTCTATTGGCATAGAATCCTACTCTAAGGATAGGATCTAGGTACACTGAAATCAAAAATATGGGTCTATTCCGACAGACATGGGCCCCTAAAGTGTTTTTATAAAATGATGAAAAGGCTCCCCATGATCTTTTATCCCTCCTCTTCCACATGTAAGGCCTTAATACATTACCTATTTATATTTTCCACCCTCTATTAGGCTTGGTCAATTTCTTGGAACCTTGTTGGTCAAGGGATAACTATGTAGGCCTTTTTTTTCAAAAAAACAATTTAAATACCAAATTAAAATTTCAAAAAATATAAATAATAATATCAAAATCATATTTCATCTTTTATATTATTTTAATTTATATTAATTATGAAATTAAAATATCTTTCATTTTAGTAAAACAAAAAATTAAATGGTATTAATCATAAAAGACCATTAACAACCCTTATCAAATATTCAATTTATTAAATCAAAATATAATTGCATCATAAAGTGGTGTGGGTACCCTATTTATATATATTATTCTTATTCTGTTATTATACATGGATTTTTTATTTTATTATTATTCCACAATGATGATGAGATTTGTTCGGTGACCTTTTTCGGTACTATTGGCTCTTCTATTTGATAAATTCTTAATTAATATTCTCTTTTAACATGTGCATAACAGACTTAGGGTATAAATTCATTGAGTTTTCATTCACTCTCACCAAATATATAAAAATTATTTTGTAAATTTCTAGTAAGACTAGGTGGAGCATACATTTCTTTTCCAACTCGGTTCTTTTGGTGCCTCTATGGTGTATCTACTATAGACTTAAATTTTCAGTATTTATTTGAAGATTCCTTATGTTTTTTTAACATTATTCATACATTGTTAAATTGTTTTAGTTATATAATTTTTTATTATTTAAATTATTTGATTGGCTGTTAATATAAAAGATTTGAAAATTATTTTTCTAAAGTGGGTAATTCCTCTCACACATGTAACTATTATACCATGGTTGTTTTTCACCATCTTAGAGACTACTTATGGGGGGTATTAGAGGTCATTGTTTCTCTTCCTTCATTTCAAATCTGGGATGGGTACCTTTGGAAGGATTGGTTCATGGAAGACTTGTAATAAAGGTTTCTCCTAATAGATATAATGTGTTCAATATAAGGAAAAGTTATGATTTCGTGGGTTTATAGGAAAACAATGTCATTTAATCTATGTGTATGGAATTATCTATATAATAACATCTAGAAAATTTGACTTTTGGGACACACATGATTCGATGCAAGGGCTTTGTTCCTACTGAATTACAATTTTTGGAGGAACCACATATGGGGTAGAAAACTGTGAGAGTTACAAGTATCATGATTAACATGTTTTAATTGGGTGGTTTTGAGATGATAAAATGAGTTAAATTTACCATAATTAAATTTCGTACTATTGAACATAGGAAATCATTATTTCCCATTCATCTATGGCTCATATTCTTCATCCTTCTAAGGTTACGGAAATGGAGGATTAGGCGGATGATATTTTTGATCTCCAGATTATTGATCCAAATTAAGAGGATTATCAGGGGAAGAAAAAATTACATATATTATAGTGGTATGTTTGGAGAAGTAAAAGGCAATCATTTCTTATATATAGAGATATATATTTGTAGAGGAGATAAATAAAGAAGTTTTTTATTCTGAACCCACAAGAACTACCATAATCTTATGGTGGTTGGTCAAATATGAGGGATTGTGCATTAGTGGTGGAATTTTTTATCTTTTAATGTGGGAGGAAGAATATTTCTCTTAGGTAAATTATAATAAGGATATCAGATAAGAGTTCATGTCATTAACCTTAAAGATTTTTAGGAGGCATTGGATAATATCTCATTAGTATGGGAGAATGTCTATGTGGGATCTTGGGATTAAATGATATTTGTTGTATCACCCTAGATCTTTTTTCCAGATAAGTGGTCCCAATCATGATGTATTGATATGGAACACCATCCATTGATCTAGTATGAGTAACTCTTCTTATGTTTACAATAAATCACGAGGTTTAAAAGAATGAGGAGGAGATTGAGCATATAAACCTATGAGGAGGATTAAAATCAGAGGGGGGGGGGGTAGTAAGATTTCTTGACATGAAGATTTTTCAATGTAATGATTCATGTGCTAGGTCCATCAAGGTTTTGTCTTACAGTTAGTATACAACAATATTGTCCTTTCTTTCATTATGGGTCATGTGGTATGCAATCCTTTTCTGAGGGATTTAGTAAAGTTTTTATAAATTTTAGGTACCATAAGCATCATTAAAATCAATTATCAATGGTTTATTGAGCACAATAGGGTGTAGGCAGTATGTATCAGTGGTATCCTCAACAAAAATTTACAGTAATGTTGTTTCAGTAGTATTGGATGCAGTTTATACACCAACAAGAGGAGATGTTTCATGAAGAGGTCTACCTGATGATGTTCACCATATTTAGGGACCTCAACCTTAGCGTTTCCATAGAGTTGGACATTAATAGAGAGGAATAGGATTTGAACATGGTTAGAAACATATAGTGAGGGTAGAATCACCAAAGGGGATAGATATTGTTAGAGGTAAAACCATTTGCTCACCTACCATTGTTTTTGATTTTTTTATTCCATATATTCATACCCATTTAGGTAACCTCTATATTTATTTCTCTAGGACTAGACTTATATTTTTTTATTCTACCAGTTTTTACTATTCTAGGATGATTTTAGACTAGTTTTTTGATGTGTATAAATGGTTTAAACTAATTATGGGGATATATCAGTCATATGGGGATCTATTATAACTATATGTGGAGTCATATAATGTTATTAATGACATTAAATAGTCTTATTACATGAATTATATCATCAAATGCTTCTGAATTAGAGTCTTTTTATTGGATTTGGATGTTCATTGAAATGTGATGTCATGATTTCTCTCAAATGATGTGTGGTTTTTGGGTAATTATGTGCAATGGAGGGGTTTCCCGGTGTCCTATATCAAAGATTAAATAATTATAAAACACTATAACTATATTTTTAAAACAATTATAAAATAAATATAAAAAATTGAAGGATTGGGGGGTTGGTTTTATAATTATAAAGGAATAAAAAAAATCTAGTGAAAGATTGTATTTTTTCTCACATGAGATTGAGAAAATACAACGAGAAGTTAATTTTTTATGAACTATTTTTAAAAGGTGTAATCGATCATTCCCTACACATTAAAATACTTACTAATCATTATAGTTTAAATTAAAATACACTTTTTTATGTTCCCTAAATTTGGAAACCATTTATTCCTATGGGAACTAACTTAACCAAAAAGTTTACATGAATTATAACATAGTCTATCTTTAGATCATAAAATTATATCACCTTTCTATGTCTATCATTCCAAGGCTAGGTCATTTTTAGTAAATAATTATATCTTATATACATTCTATAATTGATGATGAATTTATTCAATTTATTATATTTTAAATCTATAAATTGTTCCCCTTTTTTTGTTTTACTGATTAATATTGTTCTCTCACAATTCACTAAATTCTTGACCATATGTGTTTTCTATTAATTGTTCAATTGATTTCTTAGTTTCTTTTTTTATAAAACCTAAATTATGAGATAATATTATGTGAATTACATTATTATATTTATTGAAAAATAATAATGATTAATGTTTCCGATTGATATATTATTATGAAAAACTACTCTTCCAATGGCGATGTAGTCATCATAGAAACATTTTAGATTTGAAAGGGTTTAGAGAGGGTATAACCAAATCACATTTTTAATCAATTGTTACAGACTGAATAAGTAAATTAAATACTAATGAAATGGAATATAATAGATGAAATGAAAGATAAATGGATATTATATTGTAAAAAACAACAACACTGTTGCAACAAATATGAGAAAAAGAATAAATTTTTTATAGGGATCTTAGAATGAGAGATTCACCCCCCTATGGTGTATTTAAACTGAAAGGAACCAATTTATCTCTCCTCACAATCATCTATTTCATGCCCAACGCATTTAAAATGATAAAAATACAGATTTGTAGAGTGGATGGTAATCTAGGGTTTCATGATTTTTAAAATGCGAATGGAGAATTTTTCAAAACCTTTCAATAAAAAATTCACTGAAATTTTGGCCTTGAAACACATAAAAATGAGTCTTTACATAAGGCTTATTTGTTCATAAATGGGCCATCTATCCTCTATCAAAATTTGAGACTAATATAAGCATGGATGAAGAATTTATTGGCCAAATAGTGAAGTGGTTCCCAATAAAGTGAGTGTAATCTATATTTGACTTCATGGACCATTTACTCCAAATAATTCATGATTGAGATTGTATAATCTAAATAAAATTTATAGAAACATCAGTTCATAATACTATTACAAAATTTAATTTTATATAAGTATGATAAAAATATTTATGGCCAAAATGCTATAGGAAACATAATTGGGGAGAAGAATGAAATTTTATCAAATTTTTATATGAAGGATCTAATCCCAAATATTCAAATAATAATAATAATTAACACAATTTCAAGAAATGTTTACATTTTTTATCAATTGAATATTCAATTAAATTTTATTTTTTTATCACCCCCACACATTCACTTTTGTACACCAGGGAAAATGTTCATAACAAGTAATCTATAAAATTATTACAAGATATGAATGTTGACATTTCTAAATCCACAGTGATAGTATTGGAAAAATAAGAATCTCATTAGGAGTCATTGTTAACAAATTAATAATTCAATTGATCATAAATTGCAACAAAACCAATTTCTATGATATTAATGACACTAATTATATAAAATGAAGTCATGGGTATTGAAAACAAATTTCAAGACCCATTCACTTATGCATTCCCAAGATTCAATGCTTCGACTCTTGACAAAAAACCCCCCATATGTTGTGCATCTCATCTCTCTACTCATTATAAAGATAATTGTTTATGGTATTTTTTTTCTAGTGAATAAAATAGTTGGATATTAGGTGCACACACATAGGTCAATTCATTAGAGTAACGAAATAGATCATAAGGTAAATGAACATATAGATCAACTATTGATATAAGAGGAAATATTTCATTACCAAACATAGTAATATCTTTAATTGAGTGGTAAAAATTTCGCAACTCATCATTCGGTGGAATATTGGTTAAATAAATTAATGAAAAACGTTTTTCATGATCGAATATCACAAACAATTATGCAAAATATTAAAGGATTTATACTGAAAAAACCAATCATATTATTTAATAATCCTATTTAAAAAAAACTAACCCTCAATAATGAAATATTTTTCGTAATTATAATTATACTGAATAATTTCGAAAAAATAATTTTCCATATGGTTCCAATGTAAATGATCTTGTTACATTATATTTTTTTTTAATTTTTTTAATTTATTATTTTTTAAAATTACAATAAAATATAAAAAATGGAATATTGAAGAATGAAAATTTCTACCCAAAAATTTAATCCCCTACACCCAAAAAAAGTATCATATTTTCCCCAAAATGAAACTGTGAGATGATGAGTTCACAAGAAATGTTTATTTTTAAATAACGAATATAATATAAAATAGAATGGGTTATGGAAATCTATATAGTCTGATGTGATTATGGGGTTGGGTAATGTGATGAAATCAACTACATACCTGAGAAGTCCATTGATGTATTTTCTCATACATTGATTATTGAATATAAATCAGCTTCATGGTTTTTTTGTGATCACCACTTCATCATAATGAAAATTATTATATACAATATAAGCACCCATCAATATAGAAAAAATTACTGTGAATGTTTTTTAGTCATGAACTATAGAGATGGAAATTATTCCCTATATGAAACTTCCTTTTTTGGATCACTATATCCAGAGAAATTTTTGGTCTTTATATTTAGACTTTTTTATTGTAATATGAAAACAATTTAATATCCTGATGCAATTGAATTTGTAGTTTCATTTTATTTCTAGATTGGGTTAAATCCCCAGTGAATTTTTATATATCCCATATTGCTCGATGCATGAAATCCATGGGAAGATGACATGGTTTTCCCAAAATATCCAGACAAGGGACATGCCAATAGAAAACTTTTAATGTTATCTTATAATCCCATTGTGCATCAATGATGAGATTTATCTAATACTTCTTATTCAGACGCATCATTTTCTCCTAAATTTGTTTCAACTCCTAATTTCAAACAATGTCATGGTCATATTTTTGGATGTAGTTTGCATTAGAAGATTTATGTGTCACCCCATACTTCTGAAGGATGAAATATATATTTTGAATTTAAAATAATATCCCATGATAACTGAGGATTGACTTTGGTACTACAAACCTACAGAGAATTTGATCCTTAAAAAAATCCACAATAATATGAGAATTATCAATCATAGTGGCCATGGATTCCACCAATTTACTAACATAATTAGTAGACACATGAATGTAGATGATAAAAAATGGTCTTGAAAAAAAACCCATAAAATTACATTGCATGATTGTTTTTTCTAGTGCATCTCATTGAGGATGTCTCAATAGGTAGAAAAAAATAATATTTTTTCATTTTAGATGACTTATAATTCACCATAAACTTAATCAGTGATTTTGGAGATTTATTGTGCAATTTACTTGTGTTTTAGTAAAATTATTTGGGGTATTTACATGACTTAGTACTTGTTTGTATCAATAGTGTGTGTCACCCCATTACTCTTAATTTTGGAATCGTTGAATAATCATTTGATTTCAACAATTTGTATTCCAATTTTAGGACTTTTTTAAAATGCTTAAATAATTATTGTAATGATTATTATAATGATATTAGTTTTCATATACTTGATGGAATCTATTATATGATTAGGATAAATTATTATAATATTATCTGAAGGAGGGTGCATTGTATTTATTTGATTCTATTGTTAAATTAGTGATTTTTTTGTTAATGTTCCTTCATAATCATCATCTATCTACATATTTCATGAACTATGTGGTATTTTCATATGGTTGGGATGGGATGATTTAATCTTAATAGTAAACAAGGAACATATATATTTATAGATTTTTTGATTGTAGTGCATTATTAAAAAGTGTTTTGTTGGACTTCCTTGTGGATTTTATTGAGGTACGTATAGGATTTTGGAATAAAAAATAGTTTCCATTTTAAAATTTTTATTTAAAAGATGCTAGATTAAATTCAGATTTCAAGGGAAAATTGGTTATTTGTAAATGGTTTTTGTAATGAAATGTTAAAAAATGAAATGATGGTTTTAAAATATACCCAAGATGATGATTTGTACGGGGGCCTTTCCGGAGTTTGTTGTTATGTGATTCATTATGATATGGTTTAAAAAATAGACTTTGGAATGGTTTTCTAAATGAATAAAAAAAGTATTGTATAAAATAATTTTAGTCCATTCAATAATGTAAGGGTGATTTCATGTTTTCATAATCTTGTTTACTATTGGTTCTTCTTGATTATGGTTTCCTGGTAGGAAAGTTGATACATCAAAATTCATGTTATCTATGTATCCCTATGAGAAATTGTTTTTGAATAAAGGATGTGGGTTGGTCTAAGTATAAAGAATAGAACATGTATAGGGTTGAGATTTATATTTAGAAGGCGTTTAAGTTTCATGACTCTGTTCTAGGGGACTAGTTCCCTGGTGATAAGATAGTAATTCATGTGATGGGTTGCATGCTCTAAGTGTGTTTCACATGTTTTTCTAGGAAATTGAACAAAAAGGGGGAAGGGATAATGAGGTATGAACATTCTAGATATTGTTGGATTTTGTATTAGTATTAGTACCTATTCTTGAGTATTATTTAGTTGACATAATCATTTAGATTATTTTATATTTAAAATTTTTCACTTTTCTTTAGGGATGCATCATATAAACTGGTTTAATACAATATTTTATGGTCTCAAAGGGTTTGTGAGGCTTATGATTTTATGTCTATTGGGTTTTTGGATATCTGTTATAAAAATATATTAGACTTATTTTTTGGAAGATTCGATCATGCTCCCCAAGAATATTATAATAGGGAGTAGTCTCCCCATAACTATGTTGGACCTCACCTATTTTCAAGAGACTCAATTGTAATGACCAGAACATTTATAAACAAAATTACACTTATGATTTAATTAAATCATGGTTATAGAAAAAATGATCATATTGGGTTTTATTATATCATATAATATTTTAAATACCATTATTTATCATAAATGTTGGTAATATAGGTTTTGATTAATGATCATAATATTAGAATATATATAGGGTTTTAACAAGTACAATTGACATAGATAATGGAAGTGATGTTCACAACTAGTAGGACAATATCATATGAATCCCATTTATCAGATGTTCAGGGGTAGATAGCATCTATAAGATTTTCTCCTTTTCTGATCCCATTCTAATGTATAAAAACATAATCATGAGTGAATGTTTTTACATGAGAAGTTCAATCTCATCAAGATCCCTCCCCAATCCATGTACATTGAACTATCCCATAAAACTATCATTGTCATGTACCTTACCCTTGGGGAATTTACCAGTGTATCAAAGGTCTATGTATCAACACCACAAGAATATGAATATGTCTATTTTATATAATAATTTATATGTTTTTTTTATTTTCTCTTTTTAAATGAAATAGATATATTGTACAATAGAAAAATTTCTTTTAATTTAATATAAATTAAGAAGTTTATTTTGATGAAATTTTTTATTTTTGTAATTAATAATATTTTATTAAAATATTATTAATAAATATTTTTTATTCAATGTAATATATCATATAATATTTATGAAGCCCCATTTAATTTTTATAAGGGTTTGAAAAACTATTCTTGTCAAAAGACCAACATTTATCAATAAATGTGTAATATTATTTTAAAAGTGAAATTCACATATTTAGAAAGTTATTTTTATAAAATAAATATTATTTTTTGAATTAAAATGTCTAAATTATTCAAAGGATAATTTTTCATAATTTTCTAAGAGAATCAAATTTTCTGTTAAAAATTAAAAAGTGTATAAATATACGGTGTCTACCAGGACATCATAATGACACAAAAATTGAAAAATAATTACTATAAAGGGTATCCAAGACCAAATTTAGATATAAAATAAATGTAATTTCATTTTTTGTTTATTTTTTAAATTTTATAAATCCATTATAAATTTTCCAAATTCTATAATATATTTTATAGTTGAAAAATATTTTCATTAAGAGTATTACTAACTTTCAATACATTAAGGGTGTTGTTTTAATTTTTTTCATACCATGAACATATAAAATAATGAGAACTAATCCAATTTTTAAGAAACAATATGCATAAACCAATTTAATTTTTTTTGTTGTGATGAATTTTTTATATAGATTCAAGAACCAATGTTTGGGAAAAACAAAGAACCACTCCCCTATTTTATCCAAAACAAACCCACTCAAAATCCCATTAATATTCTCTAAAAAACATTGTATCAAGTCCGTTCTATAATCCAAAATCTTTAGATACCTACAAAGGTTCCCTTAAATCTAAGGAATTTCATCCCAAAAATTTGGAGTCACACTCCCATGGTAAGAGATTCTTTCATTCTCTTCATTATTTATGTTTCTTAATTATATTATGCATTCTATTTCCAATTACAAATGTGGGAATAAATTTTTTCCATATCCCTTTTAATTACAATTTTATTTAATAATTATGATATATGCATTTAAATATCATAATCATTTTTCTAAAAATTTATTAGTAACATCATTATTTTAACAAACCTTCTCTTTTTTAAACACAAAAACATGATTTCTTACATAAAAATGTACTTAAGAAAACTCAGAGAACCAAGAGGTATAGTGTCTTGTTAAATTAGAAACATTACATGAAAACTTAAAACATGAAATAAAATATCTTTATTTGATAATTATTTGACCTGACCAACTCATTCCATCATACATAACACTGCATGAGATAACCTGAGGACATAAATTAGAATGGGGTGATCTATAAATAATAGTATGGGAGTAAAAAAGGCATAACATAAATAATAAAATACATGTTAGACTATAATAATATCAATGGATCATAAGAGAAACATGAATATAAAGGCATGATATGGCATGATTAACATAACGTGGAAATGTGGAAACAACACACGACATGATAATAGCATGATCTAAGGATCATTGCCCATGGATTAGCATGAGTAAAACCCCATTTCACATAAACTAGCAAGGTTAAACCCCCATTTCACTTGTATTAACTTGATTAAATCCAAATTTCACATGTATTATCATGATACTAAACATTACTCAAAGCATTGCAGCGCTATCAAGGCTCACCGTTTATAAACAATTCATTTCATGCATATGTGTTCCACATGGATCATATAACAAGGAATAAGTAATCATAATAAGTTATTACACAACTAATTAGTATATAATAAATACATTTAAGTACAATTAAATATGTATATGGTCTTATAGGTGAATTCCCTTTATAGAGAAATCAATATGGTATTCATTACACAATGATTTTGGCTTGGAAAAGCACAATGCAATTTCGGCACCATAATGTCATCATATGGAAATTAATATGTTTTTATGATGGGAGATAAAGGGATATCTCATAATTTATACATGAAATAAACATTAATTGGATCTTGTAACATAATATCCCAACATATGAACTGGAATTTACAAGCATAATATGGGAGAAATACATGAATGGAAATAAGAAGAGAGAAATCCCTTACGAAATTCTGTCAAGCTAACTGGTGTACAAGTAAGGAATTAATGATATAGAAAGTGGTATATCATAATTAAAAAATAAGGAAAACATTATGGGGGAGGATATAAATCATACCACAAAATTTTTAATTGAAAGTAAAAGGGTATTACAATATAATAAAACATGAATAAAAATTAGAAAATTAAGTAATCCTTTACTTGAGTGTGTGACATGAAAATCATGAAGAGGGGATTCGTGAGATCTTGGGGTGCCATCGGAGAATTATTGAGAGAGGACTACATATTAGGGACATGATAAAAGGATTTTTGAGTGAATAGAAGTAGGAGATTGGGTGAGTTTATATAGGAAATGAGAGGGAAATTATTTAATATTTCCCAAACTTAGGTTTGGAATCTATATAATTAAGTATCCAAAACCCCAAATATGAACATGGTTTTCCCATGATTCTTTCCTATGTGGAGTGGAAAAAATTATTTTAAAATTAAAATAGCCGAAAATATTGAAATATTATCCTTGCTTATGTGGAGGTGAATCACACCCTCATGGAAATGAATTTTAAATCATAAAATATATTACACACTTTTGAGGATTCACTCATGAATTATAAAATAAGTGAAATAAATAAAAAAAATTACATTATTTTAATTAGAAAACATATATTGGGTCTTTAATACCCAATATGGTATTTATTACTTCATTTTGAGGTCATATTGATGTCATAAAACACATATTTCATTTATACAGTATTTAATTATCACCCAAAAATTTGACTATCATAGAAAATTATGAACAATTCACCATTGGATAATTTTTAAATCATGACATCAAAAATAATATTCATTTTATCTGATGAATTTCTTAAATATATTAATTTTTACTTTTATAACTCAAACTCGCATTTATTTAAAATTCACAGGTTTTGACACAAATAGTCATCCATCCTTAATAAAAATTACATTTGACTTCATAAAAATTATATACTCATTTATTATTCATACAATTAATTTGATAATAATATTTTATTAAAATATTAATTATTACAAAAAATTATTAATTCCATAATAATAATTTTTTTAAAGTAAACATTCTCTTTTATTGAATATGAAATGTAACTCTTATCAAACTAAATACATAATCATTTAAAGATATAGAATTGATATAATTATAATTTATAATAATTATTTTTATGATATTATTAATAAAAACCATAGTTTTATATGATAATGTATATATTTCTCAAAAAGTAACATTTTTACCCGAAATTTCAATTTATCAAATTCATCATTTCTTTAGAAAGACTATTATTGTAAAGGAATTCAGGGAATACCTCTTTTATTCATAAAAATGGATTAAGTTATAAGTTACTAAGGAATTATTAAATAAACCATTATAACACACACATAAGACCTAAGGTAAAGGTTTTCAATGGTGAAAAACTCTTGGGGTGGCTCATATAACATTGCTTGTGAGGTAATCTCTATTAAAATGAACTTCTCCCATATGAGAATTCGTTCAATATTAATGTGTTGAAGCTTGTCTTGGTTTGGGGCAAGAGAGAATCCCAGGGACACTACATCCATTTTAATCTCTGAGCAAATAGCTTCGTACGACCCGAGTCTATTGAATGAGGCTATCCTTTCCTTTGTCAGTGTCAAAAAGATTATTTTATAAAACCATAAATTTATATCATTCATGTGATCACTGTTTAACAACCCTATTATCAAAGATAATGATACTTAACCCGAATTCCCTAAAGAAGAGGGGGTTTAGCTATGCCATCGGGACCATCCTCTGCCTGCACGAGAATCCTAGCTAGATGGACATGCAAAGGTAGAGAGATACCATGATGATGTATATGCTGGGGATGGGTAGTTCCTTGTTAATGACACTTAATGGTTATTTGAAATCAATAATAATAATATTAATAAAAAAGAGAGCATGTGTTTTTAATAATACATTAAAAGAAAAGGGAATTTTATTATTAAAATATTGGGATGTTACAACATTCCCCCTTATGAAATTTCGCCCTCAAAATTTCATTCTCCCACAAGAAAACAGATGTGGGTAGCTCTGCCTCATCACATCTGCTGGTTTCTATGACACTTCTTAAATCTTGTGGGTACGCAATGACACCATGATGAGGGACATTGTCTTATTTCATAGCACTTTTTCTCTATGTTCTAAGATCTTCACCAGCTTCTCTTAATAAGAGATGTAATTATCCAATGGTACCACCTCTAGATTGAGTATATGTGATGGGTCAGGTATGTACTTCCTCAAGAGTGATACATGCAATATATCACGTACTTGAGACAAGTTCTTTGTGAGTGCAAGTTGATAGACCACTGCTCCAATGCAACCAAGGATCTCAAAAGGGTCAATGTACCTTGGAGTAAGCATTACCTTATTCCCAAATCTAATAACACTCTTCCATAGTTATATGAAGAGTAAATACATATCTCAAACCTAAACATCTAGGTATCATCGATGATTGTCTGCATTTCACTTTTGTCAATTATTAGATGCTTTGATGTGCTGTTGGATAGTCTTAAACATATCCACCATTTCATCAACCATTTATGGACTTAAAAGTATTCTCTCCCCAACATCATCACAACATTTTAGTCTTTTGTACCTCTTCCCATAAAGGGCTTCATAATAATTCATTTGGATACTTGAGTAAAAACTATTATTTTGATAGAACTCAACTAGAGGAATATGTTGATCACATCCTCCTTTAAAGTACATTGTACACGCATTCAACAGTTCCTCAACTATTCGGATAGTCAGCTTAGATTGTCCATAAATTTGAGGATGATAAGTCATAATGATGTTATTATCATTATTTAGAGTGTGTTAGGGATTTTTTGAGAACTTAGATGTTAATATTGGATATTGATTATATACAATCGATAGTGGTGCACCATGTAGCCTTACCACTTATCTTATGTATATTTGTTTGAGTTGATCCAATGAGAAATACTCTTGAATTGCAAGGAAGTGTACATTATTTGTAAGAAAATCCACAACAACCTAGACAAAATTGTTTCCTTTGGATGAATTCGTAATTCTGGTGACAAATTCCATGGTGATATTCTCACATTTTCATTTTGGTATGGGTAATGGTTGCATTATCCCCTTAAACATCTACTTATCATCCTTCACTTACTAACATACCAGGAACTTTGATGTATAATCACCTATCTAGTTCTTCATGTTATCCCACCAATAATTCTCTTAGAGATCTCAATACATCACAATGTTTGATGGGGGAATGGAGAAATTCAAACTATGTTTATCATCCAAAAGTTATTTCTTTAACTACAGATTTGATGGAACACATAGTCTTGAGCCAAATATCATAATTCCTTATTCATTATCATTGAACTCTGAGAATTTACCATTTATGATAGTTTCCACTTTCTTCTGAATTCCCACATCATTATTTTGAGAATCCTTTAACCTTTCCAAAGGAGACAGTTGGGAAATAATTTGTGAAATGATTGATGATGTTCCCTTCGTTATGATTTCCATTCCCATCTTCAAAAAAAACTAAGAATATTTAACCCTTTTTAATTCTCATCAATGACATAATCACTAGGTACTTTCTACTTAGAGAAAATACAACTTTATTCGATTTCCCCATATGGTAATGAATTTAGTAGCATAGTATTTGATCTGCTCTAACCATCTTCGTTGGCACATATCTAACTCTTTTTGATTGTATATATACTTCAAGATTTTGTGATTCGTATATATTTCACACTTTTCCCCATATATGTAATGTCGCCAAAATTTTAAAGCGATGACCATTGAAGACAACTCCATAACATGTTTTGGATAGTTCTACTCATGAACATTAAATTTACTTGAAGCGTAGGGAATGAAATTGTCATTTTTCATCAGTAGATCTCCCAAGACCTTCTTTGAAGCATCACTGAATATCAGGAAAAGATCTCCACATGTGGGTAGTGAGAGCAGATGCATAATGATAAGCCTTCTCTTCAACTTCATGAAGCTCTATTCACATTAATCATTACAAGATAACATGACCCCCTTATGAGTTATCTTAGTATGATCATTTGAAAATAATGAGAAATTTCTTACAAATCAGCGATAATATCCAGATATCCTAAGGAAGATATGGATATCTATCACATATGTTGGAATCAGCCATCCCTCAATTGCATTTTTTTTGGAGGGAACCATAGACATCCCATTACTTGTGATGATATTCCCCAGCAATGAGAGTTCCTTCAACTAGAACACACCCTTGCAGTACCTTTCATAGATCTCATCCTTTTCGCACGGTTTAAAGTATAATTTTAAAATTATCATCATACTCTTACTTATATTGAGAGTATATTAGAATATCATCTATAAAGACTACGAATAATTTTTTGGGATAATTTATAAAGAATATATTCATAAAGTCCATGAATATTGTTAGAGAATTAGTGTGTCTAAATAAAATTAATATGAATTCATTATTCTTGTACCTTGTATGAAAATCAGTCTTGGGGATATCCTCCGTCATCACCCATAATTGGTAATATCCTGAACATAGATCCCCCTTGGATAATTATTGTGCACTACTTAGCTGATCGAACAAGTCATCAATTCTTGGAAAAGGATACTTGTTATTTATCATGATTTTGTTGAGCTCACGATAATCATTGCAATGGAGCATTGACCCATCATTCTTCTTGATGAATAGGACGGGTTCACCCCACGGTGAAACATTAAAGAGTATAAACCCTTTATCCAGATTATATTTTAGTGGGTTTTTAGCTCCTCAATATCTACAATTGCCATTATATACAGAGTCTTGGATGTTGGAAACACCCCAAGTAAAAGATCAATCGATAATTCAACATATCATCTTGGAAGAAGACCAATAAATTCCTCAAAAGATACATCAGTGAATTCCCTCACAATAGACATGTCTTTGAGGATATTTCCTTCCTCAGACTCAATCATCTAAGCAAGATACATGTGATCATAGGGCAATAATATGAATTCTTTAGGTGATGGTGCTAAACAAGATTCATCCTCCTCCTTTCACTTCTACATAATTAGGGGTTTATTCTCTATATGGAGAGTGATTTACCTCCCACAACAATTTACGTTGGCTCTATATATTAAGATATAATCCACTATAAGAATGGAATCAAATTAAACCAGAGGTATTATGATGTGCTTCACCGGGAAGATCAATCCAAAAATTGTGATAGGGGGGTTATATTCAATGGATGAAATAATTTCCCCTTTTTTCGTTCTCACTGATATCACTACTTCCATGATTTGTGGTCATGTTTGGATTATTATTCTAAACATTTGGGATATAATAAAATGCGTAAAACTAGAATCAAAAGGTAAATTTTCTATCCATGAATGAATTAATAACATATATATCACCACATAATTTTTGATATTCACTTTAGTAGTAGTGATGGAAAAACCTCACCCTTGCTACCTTGGTGGTTTTTGGTTGCCCGTGAAAACCCATGGCATAGGGCACTAGTTATAAAATTTTTCTGGTTTTTTGAAGTTATAGTAATGAACTATGTGTTGAGGGTTGAATAGAGCATTCCTTACCTCTATCACAATAGTAGGTTTTTGTTGTTAGAAATTAATGGAAATTTTCTCATCTCTTCCACATCTAATGCATTTCCTCACCCCATTCATCCAATTTCCTTGGTGATTTCTTCCGCACCATTGGCATGTGGGGTGCTGGAAGTTCTTATAACCATTGGATTTTACCATCAGACCTCCAAAATTAAATTTTTATTCTCCTTCTTATCTATATGATACAGATTATATTATATAATCTCCATTTACACTTTTAGAAACATCATACAATTTTATCATAGCTATCAATGTCACAGATCGCTAGGGAATTTCATTTTGCAAGGTTTATCCCACCAAAGAAGCGTTCAACCTTGAATTCTGGGGTAATGAAAAAGTCATAGGCATATCATGGTAGCCTTATGAGGTTTTAGTCATATGCTATGATGGATTCACCATCTTTTTTCTTGAGGTAAAGTATGTTACTTTCCATTTTATGTCATAGGGTGCGAGGAAAATATTTATCAAAAAACATTTTACAGAAATCCTTCCATTCCAATGCATTGATCTCTTCCTCATGCATCATATTTTTTTATCAATGAAAACCATTGATTTTTATCACCCTCTATATGGTAAGAAGTTAAAAGAATATTCTCTTATTAAAAATACTTAAAGATGTATAATATCATCTCAGTGGAGTTGATACATTGTACGATGATTGAGGGATAAAATGAACCATTGAAAGTTGGAGGCCTTTGTCTCAATAAAAGATGGATTGCATCTTGTTCATTATTAGGCTGGTTAGAAATTAATTTTGACCCATGTTTCTTTTAAAACATGAGATAACTGAGAGAGTATTGTGAAAATGTTTACTATTGCTACTCTCATCAGATTGGTAATCACATTAGAATAGTCATCACATTGATCATCACATCAGTTGTTATCCTGAGTCCTCCTATTACTGACCATTGGCTAGAATAAAATGAAATTTATGTGCATGTATTTTAAACTATTAAACACATAAAGGTGAATCCAATGAAAAAATTGGATAACTAATAAATTACATTTACCTCTTAAACTTATGACTTTCTAGGCTTCAATCTAAGTTATCGATGATCTATTTCAAAAATTATACTATTATTAGAGTTTTTCCTTAATAATGGATCATACTATGCTTATGAATTTAACACAGAATATCCATTGGGCATATCGAACCAAGAGTGCGACATGTCCCATTGTCGTACACTAGTTTCTATTCATGTCTAGATCAAAGTGGTGTTTTCAGGTTTTACCCCTAGATACATCTGTGACAGAGCCACATCTACTTGTTCGTATCCAGAAAAAGATGTATTTTTTTTATAAACCACATAATCTATACTCACCTAAATTTAGGGATGTTTTTATTATACGTATTCTCATCCCTAAGGCTTTAACTAGGGTTTTATAATCCTAATACCAAAAATAACTAAAAATATCCTATGATACTAACTATAACAACCCTTCTCTTTACTATATGGTTAAACTGGATTTTTTACATAAAAATGTACTTAAAAAAACTTCGGGGATCGATATTTCTAGTGTCTTGGGAAATTAAGAACATTACATGGAAACTTAAAACATGAAATTCAATATCTTTATTTTAAACTTCATTGAAATGACCAACTAATTACTTCGTACTTAACACTGCAAGTGATAACTTGAGGATATAAATAAGAAAGTGGTGAGCTGTAATGCCTATTAAGGGAGTAAACAAAGAATAACATGAACAATACAATAAATGTTAGGAAATATGAATATCATTATATAATTAGAGAAACGTGAATATAAATCCATGATATATCATGTTAATCATTACCTAGAAATTAGTCAACAACATACAACATGATATTATCATGATCCAAGGCTCATTGCACATGGATTTGCATGAGTAAACCCTCATTGAAGATTAATTGTCTTGAGTAAAGTATAATTGAATATGGATAAGAATTAGTAAACCATCAATTCAACTGGTGTATCATGATGTTAAGCATTACCCAATGCATTGGAGTGCTACCAGGGATCACCCTTTATAAACATTTCATTTCAAGCATAAGTGTGCCACATGGATCTTATGACATGGAATCATTAAATAGAATAAGTTATTTAATGATTAAGGAATGTGGAATACATACATGTAAGTACCATTAAAAATATATATGTGAATAAATGTGAATACCCTTGATAGATAAATAGATATGGTATTCACTACATGATGATTTTGTCTTGGAAAATCATGGAGCAATTTAGACATTATAACATCATCATATAGAAATCCATAAGTTGGGATGACGATAGAGAAAGGGGTATATCATAATTTATACATTAATTAAAATTAATTGGATCATGGCATATTATATCCCAACATATTAAATTAAATTTTTATGCATAATATGGGAGAAATACACGAATAGAAATATTAAAAGTGAAACCCCGTATAGAATATTATCATGGTAACCGGTGTACACGGAAGGAATTAATGAGATATAATGTGTTATCTAATCATAAAAAAATGAGGGAAGTATAGGGGAGGTGTCCAAAAATAACCTAGAATATTTAATTTAATGTAAAATGGTATTACAACATAAATAATTTTGGATAAAACTAAGAAATGTTAGAATCCATTACTTGAGTGTGTGAATTCAAAAGCTTAAAGAGGGGATTCTTGAGAGAATGTGGCGCATTGGCAGGATTCTAGAGAGAGTATGGAAGAGTAGGGACCTGATCCAAGGATTTTGAGTGAATAGAAGTGGGATTGTGGTTGGGTTCATATATGAAATGAGAGGGGAATTCATTAATATCTCAGAAACATAAGTTTTGGAATCTATATAATTAAATATTCCAAAACACGAAACATCCCATGGTTTTTTCTCATGGTTTCTGCCAAAGTGAAGTAGAAAATATAATATTATAATTTCAATGGAATAAAATATTAAAATATTAGCCTTTCTTATATAGAGGTGAGTCACACCATTAAGGTAATGAATTTAAAATCATAAAATATTTAATACACATTGGAGGATTTAATAAGTCACTGTAAAATAAGTCAAATAAACCTAATATCATATTATTTTAATGGTAAAACATATATTGGGGAATTAATTCCCATTATTGTACTTATTAAATCATTCTGAGATCATAATGATGTCTTAAACCATTGATTTTTTATATATGGTATTTAGTTTTTAATGAAAAATTAGACTATCTTAGAAAATTATGAAAAATTCATTGTTGGATAATTCTTATGTCTTGATTTCCAAAATAGTATTAATTTTATAAAAATATGTGAAATTTTACTTTTAAAATGGAAACTAACATTATGGGTTTTGACAAAAACAATTATCCAACTTTAATAAAAATTAAAATTTAATTCATTAATATTATATAATAATTTGTTATTCATAAAATAAATTTGATAATAATATTTGATTAAAATATTAATTATTTAATAATTCATTACTTTTGTAAAATACGTTCTTTAAAAATACACTTTTTGATTGGTTGTATAAAAAATGTAACTCTTTTCAAACTAATTACCAAATCATTTATAGTTAAGGAATTGATATAATCATCATTTATAGGTATTGTTTTTATAATGTTATCAATAAAAAATTGGTTTTATATAATAATGTATATATTTACCAAAAGTACCATTTTTAACATGAAAAAATCAATTTATTAAATTTATTTTATTAATAAATACTATTATTATAAAGGAATTTATGGAATAAGACATTTAATTATAAAAAGGGATTAGAAAACAAATAACTAATGATTTATTACATATTCCTTTATAACTCCCACATAAGACCTAATGGTAAGGTGTGCGAAGGTGATAGACTCTTGGGGCAGCTCGGATAACATCGCATGGGTGGTAATATCTATTAACATGAACTTCTCCCATATGTGATTCCATTCAATCTTAACATGTTGAAGATTAACATGGGAATAGACAAGAGAAAATCCATGTGACGTTGCCTCCATTATGAGCTCTGACAAATGAGTTTCGTATGGACTAGTATACTGAATGAGGCCATCCACTCATTTTTCTATGACAAAAGGATTATTTTTAGAAATCTAAAATTTATCTGAGTCATGTGATCACTATAAAACAGCTATATAATCAACAATAATGATACATAACAGTTATTTAAATGAAATAATATTATTATTAATAATAAAAACAACAGAGTTCCTGTGTTTTCAATAATGCATTTAAACGAAGTGAATTTTATTCATAAAACATCGGGTCGTTACAGCTATGCTTCCAAAATTTTATCACAATTTATCATGAAAAATAATTATGTAGTGAATACATGTACCAATTTTTTATCAAGGGTTTTCAACTTTATGCACAAATAATTATTTTTTTGGATTAATTTTATTTATGACATGTTCCATTATCATGGAATACAATTTAATGATAAATTATTCTATGTTTTATGATCTATGTTGCACACATAGGAATGAGAATGAGTTGAATGTGACAGGAGTGTTCGTAATTATATAGCACTCTGATGCATGGGGTAATGTTTTAGTCTCATGAGACATGATGAAAGAGATTAGGGAGTGTACCTAATAAATTCTGGGAATTTTTAAATAATTATTTCATTGTATTTTTCCTTATTCTATGTTTATTATGCAGTGTTTTATGTTGTTTCCACATTTCGTATATTTCCTCTATGATTATAATGTCATATCATGATTTTATGCATCATTGATATTCCTAGTTTCTAACATATATTACCTTATTCATTTTATTCCATGTTTAATCCCTTATTGGGATTTATATCTCACACCTTTATTATGTATGTCCATAAGTTATCCCATCAAGGTTTAAGTTTGAGCATGTCAAGGATGTCTTCAATAAAGATGATGTATTTACTATTTTAAGCTTGTGTGTAATGTACCTAATAACCAAATAAACTATTATTTTCAATCATCTAGGTTTTATTATCTATAATATTTTGAAATAAATAGTGAATTATTGTGTAATAAAGATCAAGAGTTTCATTTTTGGTATAAAAGAAAATTTTTAGTTATTTATTGGATTAGGATTACAAAACTCAAGGGAAATCCTAAGCTGTTATACTATGTATAGGAAAACATCCCTAAATGTTTCTATGTTTATATAATTTGTTTTATCATGGAAATACATCCCTATCTGGATAATACAAGTGTATGTTGATCTAGAAAAAATGTACAAAGGGGTAAAACCTGAAAACACCTCGTTGAGATAGAGTCGACCTGGAACTGTTGCCTGAAAATTGGCCTTGATGCACACTCGGTATGTCACTCAAGGGGTATATGATTTGGAAAATTCAAAATATCATTACAAAACATTATTAACAAAACAAAAAATTACCACATGAATATTTTTTAGGAAATTGATCGTCGACAATATAAATTGATGCCTATGAATTCATAAGTTAAATAAATAAATGAAATTTATATGTTATCTCCTTAATTTCATTGTATTCCCATTTATGTCTATAATACATTAAAAATTCTCATCCCAGATTTTCCTTGTATTTCATCCAATGGCTGGAAATTTGAGAAATTGGGTAAAAAAGCAATGTGTATGGAAATGTGAGGACTGCCCCCTTGAGATTCCCAATACAATGGCAGTGGGAATCATGATCTTTATAAATATTCCATATCTGTTGAATCCTACTATGAAAATAAAATTGGATCAGGAGGATCTCCAACATCCCCATAAGAATGAAAAAGTTGTAATTGATACCTTTTGGGAGAAATGACTCTAAATTTCAATGAATCATTTGATCCCTTAATCAATGAACCATGGATGGACTCCATTCAAAATATATTCTTCATCCATAAGTGTTATGAGGAAGAGATTATTCTACTAGATTCTTATGATATGAATGAATAAGCAGATTAGTGGTGGACAATGATATAGAATATTAAGCCTAAGTAATTGATCAAAGTGATGGGGTTGAAGGAATTCTGAAAAAAAATTGATAAATATTTTCCTCACACCCTAGGATATAAAATGTAAAGGGATTTCAATTAATTCACGTAAAAAAGATAATAAAATTTTTAGGGTGTACAAGGAAAACATCACAACACATACATGATACACCTCTAGATTGGTTGTTTTCCATGAATTGTGTGTCGACTGCATATTTGTTCAGCTAAAATATAGTCTACGAAAATACATAGGGATCCTATAATTTGATAGTTATGAGTAAATTGTCAATTGTTCCCCAAAATCCCAAATGGACATTATTGAATCTCAAGAGTATCAAAGGGATAAGAATCAGAAAGAATAGTTTAATTATGGGCATCCTATTGATAAATCTAATGGTGTTATGAAATTTCAACATCCCACTTGTCAAAGGTGTGGAAAGAATCACCCTTGAAATTTTATAAGGGGGAATGAGAAATATATAAGGTGCATGAATGAAGGACTCCAAGAAAATGATTTCAAATGAAAGAAACTCATTAATTTGATGGGGGAAAGGAATGCTCCCGAAAATTGTCAATACATTTCTTACTAATTCAATTATAATTAACTAGTAAAATTTGAAATCCAATGCACTAATACAAGGGTTTTTGGAGATAACCAACAACCTCCATGACAGCAAGGGTAAATATATACTATCAAAACCACTAAGGTGGATCCCCAAAATGATGGGGTGATAGGTATAGTTGTAATTAATTCATGAATATAAAATGTACTTTTTTCCCAGTTCTATGCATTCCTTTATATCACATTATTTTAGTAGAACTACTCAAACACCACTATAAAACATGGATGTATAGTTGTCAATGAAAATGGAAAATAATGTAAATATTGTATCCCAAGTATATAAATCCTCCCCTATAGAAATATGTGGTTTAAACATCCTATATAACCTTATGTCACTCCATTTGGTTTATTTTGATGCCATTATAATTTTGAATTTTCTTTCACTATATAAATCCAAAATAAATTTTTGTGAAAAGGCAATCACCCTATGTATCTAGAATTTTTCCCCGATTCTGTAAAAATGGAAGGATATTGATGAATCTTATTTAGTTCCAAAGTCTCTATAATGAATATTATTTTTCTATAAGAATGAATATATATCTCAAATGATTTATACTACCAAAAATATCATCCTTAATAACCTTCCCATTTTGAGGGAACACACTGATGTGTTTCCTAAAGAATTTCTTGGTCTTCCTCCTATAAGTGAGGTTTAATTTTCAATTAACATTATACCTGGGCATTGGAATTATCCAATAATTTATATATAATTCTAACTGTGGAACATGAAGAGTTGAAGAAGAAACAACAAGATACTATTGATAAAGGGTTCATATGCCCTAGTTCTTTACCATGTGGGGCAACAACCCTCTTCATCAAGATAAATGATGGGTCAAAATTCCATTTCATTTACTATCACGAGATAAACTAGATCACCACAATGAAAAGTATCTCACACCATGGATTGATGAATTGTTCAATTAATTACAAGGAGAACAATAAATCTCCACTGTGGATCTATGGTTGGGGTATTACCATGTTATGGCGAAGAAGTAGGATTTCCCTAAGAATTTTCTTGTACAATGTATTAATAGTATGAGTCGATATTAATTCCATTTAGTCAATATAATTCTCCATAAATCATCACATAAATGATGAATATAGTCTTTATAGATTACCTCATGAATATTTTGTTGTCTTTCTAGATGATATTATAATATACTCTAAAACAATGGGGGCATGAGAATAATATGGTCAATGTTCTAAAGTCATTACGAAAGGAGAATCTATATTCCATGTTCATAAAATGTGAGTTATGGTTTAAAGAAGTAATATTCATGGTAAATATTATCACATGAAATGGAATATCTATAGACCCTTAAAAATTAATGTAATTAAAGAATGTTTGAGGCCAACATCTATGAAAAATGTCCATAGTTTCCTTGGATTAACTGGTTACTATCATCAATTTTTAATAAATTTATAAATATTTTCAAACCACATAATAAAAGCATACTTAAAAGGGATTCAAGGTTTATTTTAATAATGAATGTGAAGGGAAATGAAAGGAATTAAAAAATAGTCTTATTCATACACCTATAATAAAACTAACCATAAGTGAAGAAATTTTTGTAGTATTTAGAAAAGATTCAAAGAAGGACATGGGATGTGTGTTAATGATGAACAAAAAAGTGACAACCTATGCCTTAAGGGTATCAAATGATAATGAGAATAACTAAACATTCAAGATATTGAGTTGGTTGGAATGGTCTTTATGATTAAAATATGGTTGGATTGTCTTTTTGGGGAAAAGTGTGAAATATATATGGATAAAAAGAAACTCAAGTATATATTTATATAGAAATAGATGAATATGTGATGCTGGAGATGGTTATATATGATCAAGGACTATGAATGCCCAATATAGTACTAACATGGAAATGAAAAAAGTGTGGCAGATGCTCAAATTAAAAGGATCCATAAATCATATCATTTATGAGAATTTAGAAGGATATTATCTTCTTATACATGAAAAGGATATACATATGATTCATAATGAAATGAAAATCATCAATCCTTTCACAATTGATTACACAACTATCCTTTATATATAAATTATAGGATGCTCAAATAGATTGTGTGGGAATTTGGAAAACGTTTTAAGATATATGAAAAGGTAAATATGATGATATAAATGTTAAATAATATTGAGTTGCAATATTTTTTTCATGACTATGTGTACCATCAAATCTTATGTTAAAGAAGTAGTTATTGCATGATGGACACAACTTTTCTATCTCAATCCATCTATAAAGAAAAATAATGTATGGATATCTCAATGAGAACTATTTTTGGGACAATATAAAGAAGGATATCACAAAATATAAATCAAGATATCTTTTATGTCAGAATGTGGTGGATAAAAGGGAAAAATAAAATTTAATGATGCAACCATTACCCACAGCTACATGGATATGGTAAAACAGAACCCTGGAAATTTTAACTCATATTCCAAAGACATAAAGAGAAAATAATGCTATATGGGTTATGGTGTATCGTCTTACACAAACATATCACTTTATTGTGATTTGAGCGGGCTTCTCAGTTGATAAACTTACAAGGATATACATTAGAGAAGTGGTGAAGCTGTCTGGAATTCCACTATCTATTTTAGCTGATTGAGATCCAAGACTAACCTCCAGGTTCTAGAATAATCACCAATATTACTTAAATTAGTAATTGAACTTCATCACATATAATCACCCTCAAACTGATGGCATGTTTGATTAGGCTATCCTGAAACATGAGGATATGTTGATAGAATTCTTAATTGAATTCAAATGATGATGGGACAAACATCTTCCTCTATTCAAGTTCACATAAAATAACAGTTCCCAATCAATAATCCAAATATATATTGATGAATACCATTATGATAAGTGGAATAGAGCACCTTATTATTGGGATGATCTTTGGGAATAAAAATTGATAGGTCTTGAAAAGGTTGAGAAAATATATTAATAGGTTATGACCATCAGCATCACATCATGGATGATCAAAGTCGGTAGAAAATATATGATGAAAATAATAGACAATATCTATAGATTAATGTTGGAGTCATTTTATTCCTCCTCATATCCACATGTAATGATTTGATGATGTTTATGAAAAAAAAATGAAATCTTAGTCTAACATACATCATCCCCTTTGATATCCTTGATTGCAATAGAGCATCGGCCTATCAACTGGCACCGTCACCTAACCTATATCAAATACATGGTGTATTCCATATATCCCACTTAAAAAATTACATTCTAGAGCCCTAAAAAAACTCAATATATAGGTGGTACCATTTGAAAATTATCTCTCATGTGAGGATAATCTAGTGAAGATCTTATTTTATAGAGACAACATTCTACGAAATAAGACAATTCACCATGTCAAAGTGCATTGGATAAACCATAAGTTTGAAGAAGCGATGTGGGAACCTAGAGAAGTGATTAAACAAAATTATCTTCATTTATTATAGTATGTGATAGAAAAATTCCAATGAATAAATTTCTTATTGGGGAAGATTTTAACAACTGAAACAACTATAAATAAAATTACCCAGCCGATTTAATTAAATTATGGTTATATAAAACACATGAACATATTTGGATTTCATATATCATATTGGATTTAAAAACCTTCAAGTATTATAAAAATTTATTATATATCCATTGAACATTGATTGAATGATTAGTATAAATATATGGTTTTAACAAATCCAATTGATAGAGACGAATGAATTGATAAAATCAACCATTAAAATTATACCCTATGAAGCCAATTTATCATATCTTATGCGTGAGATAGAATCATTAATATTTTACCATGATGAATAAAAATATGAGATCAAACAACTTAAGCATTATTGAAACCATTTATATGATAATTTCAAGATCCTCAAGATTACAGCCTAAGCCATTTACGTCGAACAACACCAAGAAAGTCTAACTATTGCACACATATTCCTTAAGGAATTTTTTGGAATAATAATGCGCTATGTATAAATATATTAATAATATGAATATGTATATTTTATATAATATTTAAATTAATTTAATTTTATTGTAACATTATAAATGATTTTTATTTTGGTACAATAAAACATAAATTGTAGTTTTTATTCGATTTTAATTTAGACGTCTATTTTGATGAATTAATGTATTTTTGAAATAATTATTATTTAATAAAATATAATTAATATACAATGTTAATTAGACATAAATTATCATATAATATTTATTATGTGAAATTTAATTTTTACAAGGGTTTAAAAAAATTATTGTAAAAAACCTAGAATTTCACAGTAAATATCAATTATTATTTCAAAAGTGAAAATTATAATATTTTAAAAATTATTTTTATAAAATAAATATTATTTTTTGAATGATAACTTCTAAATTATCCAAAAATTAATTTTTTATTATTTTCAATGACAGTCTAATTTTTGGGAAAAAATTAAATACCGTATAAATATACTGTGTGTATTATGACATTATAACGACCCAAATGTGATATTATAAAACCTATTAATGGTATCCTAGACCAAATATATGGTTTCCCTTAAAATTAATTTTCTTTTAATATTATTTTATTAATTTTATAAATCTATTTAAAGCACTCTAAATCACATGGAATTCTTTATGGTTTTAAAGTCATTTCTTTAGGAGTTTGACTCACTTCCATTTCAAAAAGCATATTATCTTAAAAAGTTCATCCCTGGGAATTATAAAATAATTAAAACCACCCATATTTTTCAAAAAACAAGAGAATAAACCATAAAATAATTTTTTATTTTTTATTTTTTATTATATAGAGTACAAAACCTGTGTTTATGAATTAGTATGTAACTCCCCCTCTTTTCCTATATAAACCCACCCAATATTAAATTTCTATTAACAAAAAATTGTTGGAGAATATCCATTCTCTTCCCTCCTTTTTCTATAGTCCTCCCAATATTCCCCCAATCTCTTAAGAATATCCTTTGAAGAATTTTAAGTCACACGTACAAGGTAAGGTATCCTTTCATTCTCTTCTTTATTCATGTTTCTTCATGATATTATGCCTTATATTTTCAATTACTATTACTAGGATATGTTGTTTTCCTATTCTTATTAATATCCATTTGATTTCCTAATTATGAGCGACCAATTTACTCATATAAACTCATTTTTATGAATATTTAGGTATCATTGTTATGATTCTAGAATTTAATCATCATTTTACATGCCAAACAATTTTTTAGTGAATAAATGTTCCCATTTACTATAAGGGTTGATTTCCTTTATTCAAATATACATCTTCATTGGATGATTAAATTTATTTATTACCATCTCTGTGATTATTTAATAAAATGTGATAATAAATGGGATTACATATTATGATCTATATGGTACACTTAATCCTGATCATGAAATGAATTTCACAGGTGCCCCAGGATTTATATTGAGATCCAATGCATTTGATTCTGTTTTATTCACATGATAAATCATGAAATTGATTTGGGAGTGAACCTTGTCTATTTTGTGAATTTTTCTATCATGATTTCTGGGCAGTTATCCTTGACTAATGTTTATGAGATAGTGTTTTAAGTTATTTCCACATTTATTAGGTTTCATTTATGATTATCATGTTATATCATGCATCATTGTTTATGTATATGATTCTAACTTATTTTATAACCCATTGATGTTCTTATTGTCTAACATGTATTACATTCTTTAGGTTATGTCATTTATACCCCCTTACAAGTATTTATTGATCTCCCCTTCATTATATATGTCCCCAGGTTATCCCATGCAATTTTATGTATAAGCATGTCCCAAATGTTTTCAATAAAGATATTTCATTTCCTATTTTATGTTGTTATGTATTTTACCAAATTTGAAAATAAACTAAACTTATCAATATTATAGGATGTATTATGTGTAGTCTTATGTAATACATCATGAATTAATGTGAAATAAATAGAATGGTTGTCATATCTATCATATATCGATGCATGTTAGAGTTATATTGATAAAACTCTCTCTCGTTTTGCATAACTCTCCATGTTTTAGGATCCATCATCACCATCATCATCATCATCATCATCATCATCATTATTACTATTATTTATGTTTATAATTTCAAATAAAATTTAAATGTTTATTCAAAGGGATTTAAACATGCTATAACAATATACCCTGTGAGATATTAACAAAAATAAATACAATTTATTGACTATTATGTAGAAAATTGCAATTAATGGGCATAAAACTCGATATTTCACACCAGGGATAATTAATCACTATAGATTAACTGAATCCAATAAAAAAGAATAAATAAATAGAGTATAATATTTTTAAAAGGATAAAATATTTATGTATTATAAATATTCTTGATCATTGTTATCCTTCAGGATTACTAATATCCAAACAAAATATATAATTAAGAATATCACCATTAAAGGAGAAATCATTATGGAAAATCTACAATAAGACATATGAACTATATCATATAATGTGTATGTGGAATAAAAAAATTACATAGTATGTCTATATATATAATAATGAAAGTTGGTAATTGAAAATTTTTCATTTAAAATATTTCCATAAGTTTTATATCTGAAAGTTATAGTGGTGTTGTTTATTGTTATGTGGTAGTTTTCCATATTTAACTTCAAACCATTTTTTATTATTTTTAAATTAAACTTTTGATGAAGGTGGGATAAAAACAATACACATCCACCTACAAAACCAAGAAGAACCAAATTAAATTTTCAAAATTATAATTTCAAACATCAGAATTAAAACAGCAAATATCATCACTATCACGGGCCATGTCCCACTCTCTATTTCATACTCTAAATAATCCATCATGTGGTCACACCAGATCATCAGGTTGGAATGACCACCAAACTCCATCATCTTCATCATTAAATTACCGTCATCATTTTCAAATAAACCCACAAACATAAAAAAAATGAATTTTAAACCTCTCCACAATCCATCATGAAGACCAAGCCCTCTGGGATCCCTGGGGAAGAGTCAAATCCAAAACAGAGTAAAACCTCTTAAAATGCTAAGGACTTCTCTAAATTCACATTCCAAAACTCCTTGAGAACCACTAAGAAAATCCAAATGGGATAAGATTGGTAGAAATCATTAGACAAATAAAAGTATGAAAAAGACAAAGGCCTCAGCATAAACATCCATCTACCACCCTATCCACCAAAACCTTCAATGGGTCTACCCCTTTCATCAGTTAAAACACCTTTCAAGCATCAGTATAGAAACAAACACCATCATGAACATCATTTGAAATGCCTCTATGAAGATGATAATAAAAAACCATAATTTCCTCGAATAGAAAATATAGGAACACAGAATGAATATCACACCACCATGGAAGGACCATTGGTGAAAAATCCCCAGAAATGAAAAAGAGAGGGATAAAACCAAGAAACTAAAACAATGACAACTATCTAGACACCCCTAACAAGACCCAATACCGAAGGAAATCGGAAAAAAAATCCCTTTTTTGCTTAGAAGAGGAGGTAGCGAGAGAGACGTCAAGCAATGAAAGAACCCTAGCATGAGAGGATAATGAAACTCTTGGAGAGTGATGATCGATTGAAATCATAAGTGGTATATTTAAAATATATAACTCACAAAGAAATAAAAATATCATAATAAACTATTATATATATATACATTACAACTAAATAAAAATAATATTTTTAAATGATGATATGATGTTTATATATAATTCATATAAGGATTTTAATACTAATTAATAATTAATAAATTAGAATATAAATAAATAACATTTATTGTTACATATTAGAGAGGTTTTTAGAAAAGTAATTCTTATTTCAATGAACTCTTTTTATAAGTAATATATAATTTATTATAATATATTAAATTGAACACTTTTATAATTTTATTATATATGATCAAATTTATTAATAACTTATAAATTATAAATTGATATGGAATAATATTAAGAACCGTGTAATTTTTAAACATGTTTTTTCAATAAATTAATTTTTTTTATATATTTAATTTTCACAAAAAAATAAATTTATATATATTAAAATATGGATTCTGTAAAATTAGTTTTTTTTAATTCATCATTTCAAAATTACCTTAATATAAATTTTAAATAATTTTCAATAATAATTGATTTTTAAGTTAATTTTGAAAAATACAAATTTTACTTATATTATAACTTTTAGCCTATTATTATACAATAGTTCCATGTATCTTTTCAAAACCCTATGCTTATTATAATATAAATTATAAAAATGTATATTATGTATTTTAAAATACTATATGTAAATATCACCCTTATCATTTTCTAAAATTAAGGTTATTTTTTAATGGAAATTTTGTTCAATATTTTTCTTTCAATAAAATGTTCATATGATGTAATTAGGTTTACGAATTATTTTAATTTTATATATTCATTTAATAATTAAATAATATTAATTTCATTATAAATAATGAAATTGATAATTTTATCCTAGACATAAATCTTATGATTATAAATATTATTATTCTAAAAACTGGTTCTTTGTTTATAACAAGATATATTGTAAAAATAATCATAAATATTGAATTTTTATTCAAAAAATAAAATTATATATTTATAATCATTATTTTAAAATTATATAATATTTATTATTTTATTTTTAGTCACCAAAAATAAATTAGTATGGTAACAATTTGTTACATTGGTAAAACGCAAAAATGGTAAAATTAAAAAATTAAGAGTAAATGAAATAAAAAATTGATTAAAAACCTATGTGAAAAAATGTTGTTTTGGATTTATTGAAAACAAAAATTCACACACTATATTTTTTATATTTTTCTTCACATTCCATGTGAAACATTTTCTCTACTTTTATTAAAGAGTTATATGTCATAGAAATGCACTTCTCTTCAATTTTAAATGTAACCACCCACCCTTAAATTCTACAAAAATAATAAACATGTGATGATAAACCCATAATATTCAATAATAACTTCCAAAATCTATACCCATGTCACAGATTTATTTATGTTTCCAAAATAACAAACAAACCTTCCACAAGGTTGTGACCAAAGGCGATCATCCAAAGGGATAGATAATATTTTCGCCTCACTTCCAATTTTTTTTTACTTTATTCTCCCCCAAAAATTTAATATCCATGATATTACAATAAACTTTTTATTATTATTATTCTATTATGTTATTATAATTATAGAACATCCATTTTTTACTTTCTTCTAAAATCATTGAGAAAATTGAAAACATTATTATGCGTTTGGGCAGACTATAACCTCCATAAACAACATGTCCAATTTTCTATCACCTCCATTCATAGATGGTTAAAATAGGTTATTTAATAAGATTATATGTTATTTATAACATTTTAATGATTCTACAAAGATAAAATATATTATGTTATACCTTATACTATGTAAATATGATATTGTTGTTCATGTGTAAGTTCAGATTATTGCCTCTAAGTGATGTTGTTTGTCTTTTATTTTCCATATCGACAGACATGGGTGGAATAAAAAAATTATTTAATTTATAAAAATATTATTTACTAAACCATTAATATTATGGAATGATTATATTATAAAATCAATAATTAAAATTAACAATAAATGGCTATATTGGATTTAATAACAAAAAAAAGACATATTCATGTACTTTTTTGAGTCCATTCATGGATAAAAATTTTACCAATATAAATTATGTGATAATGTAATAATACTTTACCTAATAATATAATATTATTAATATTAGGAAAAAAATTTAATGCACTTTTACCTTAGTCAACATACCATGAATGTTTATGAGAAATTTCTAGAAGAACTTCATTTAATTGACATAAGCAGAAACAAGGTAATAATTTGGTGACACAAGATGATAAATAGACATTATAAAAATAAATATATATAAGGTTCTTATCGAATATTTAAATAATATTATTTTGAAGATTTAAGAAGTTATGTGCAATTTCAGAGAAATTTTAGGCACAAGGTCATGGTTTCATCTCAAAATTTCATTCATTGGTATAAATTTTCATTTATACACCAACTTTTATTTAAATAATATACATACTACTAGATGGATCTATAATATATTGAATTATATTTATTCATTTTATTTTAAATATAACATCAATCTTTTTATCTTTCAAAGAGTGTTTATTAATATTTTTTAATCCATAAGGGTTTTTGTATCAATCACCATTTGTTGAGGCATGTATTGATATTATGAAACTTTCTTCATTTTTATGGTGAAACTGTCCCCCCATAGATTTTTAATATATACAATGATCATTAAATAAGTAAAATTCACTTAAATACATCAACTACTATGATGTAGGTTGTTATTGATGACTTCTTTAAAATATATGGGTCTTTGATAACTCAATATTCGTTCTTGTGTTATAATGTTTCTCCTTGAGTTTTCTCATTCATTTCATATGGTGTACCCCATTTCTCTCAAATAGATCAATTTTAATTGAAATATTTATTATATATTATTTCTAATCCTTTGTGAAAATGAAACTATCTTTAGAAAAATTATCTCCCTCTTAAATAATGATTTCCCCTCATTACTCAAAATTTTATACCCTATAAATGTTCTGATTTGTGTTAAAAAACATAATTTTTTTTATCAAAAATACCATCATAATTAACTTATTCATATTTCAAATAATATTTTCATAATACCTTTTCAAATTTTGTATTTCTATTAAATTATTTTATATTGGTTTTCCTTCTATATTTTTTGGTGGATCTTCTGAACCACCCAATAACAATACACCCTCTTTATTTTTATTTAATTAATGAAATTTTATTCCAATGAAATATTTCTTATTTTTTATATATTTCACTTACATATATACATTGTTATATATTATTTTCATTTCATAGTCTATCCATTTTTTTATCTACATTTATAATTACAAATTTTATGTGAACCTGGTATAAGTGAAATTTAATATTTCATATCCCAGATAGAGGATCACCCAATAAAATGTTCTCAAACTATTAATATATTTAAAAACCCTCATTATTTTATGTATAATGATATAGATTTATTTCACGTTTTATGAAAAACAATATTTTCTTTAATAATTTAAAAATTCTATACACTTATTTCATAAAGATTCAAACAAGTGAAATGATTTTATTCTTTTTTATTTTAGATCTATATAATGAAATATATATTCCAACTGAATGATAAAGGCCTATGTTTATTTTAAAATATTATTATCCAAATTATATATTTCCTTCCTCAAGTGGGGATCCTTAAGAATTATCCTTCGGTTATTCCCTAAATTAAAATCATGAAACCCACTAATTTCTCATGGGTTTGATCATACTTATGATTTATGTACTCTTAGTTTCTCATATGAAAGATATAAAAATATTAATTTTATTTATTTGATGGGTGGTCCCCTAATTTTATAACCCCCCAAATTCATTGGTTAATGATTAATCTCAGGGGATGTTATTTATGGTATTATAGAGTAAACCTAATCCATTATGCATCTTTTCCCACATTATGATTACAACGTTAGGAGTGACCTATGACTTTTGATTATTATATCATGTTTTTTTTTCTATTTTTTAGGATCTTATGACATTATTTCATCATTACATTTCCACATGGTTAATATTATACTATTTATTATATCATGTTATGCCTCTTAACTATCATGCTACACTTTCTCATTATGTTTATTCTCTAAAAGTGATTTTTAGCTCACCCTTCTACTTATGTATTTTAAATAACACATCCTCTAATGTTTTATAAAATATATGGATGTTAGGATAAAAATATAATGTTTAAAAAATATTATTTTTTAATAATTAAGATGATTTACTTTTATGTATAATATAACAATGACACATTACCTATTGATTATCTACATTTTTTTAAAAATATGTCAAGAATTATGAAATAAGATTAATTTAAGGCATGTCTTAGTACTATTTGTATACAAGGATTGTCTAATTATTTTTTAATATTATTTTTTTCTAAATTATTTTGAAACCCCTAAGTAAAATTCAAAGGGATATTCCAATGTATTATAGAACATCTTAAAATTTTATTAATGTAGAAATTGTGTGGCTTTCCATACAATTACATCCTGGTATAGATACATGAAAAAAATGAAACCTCTTCCAAAATTATACCTATGGGTAATAACCTTGGAAAGTGTGTGTTGGGTATTAATTCAACTATGACACGATTCACAATGAAGAGGCCTAATTTCAATCTTTACTGGGAACTCTCGGGGAAAGGGGATATTTTTTGAAAAATTATATTCACATTAAAAACCTCTAGGAAAGATTTATTTCCTATTTGTAGTGAGTGACATGGTTGAGAAATATAATAAATATAACCTAAGTAACATATGATAAACATTGATCAGTACAGATTTAATAGGATTAACTACAAGATAACATGATGATATAATAGGGTAAATTGTTTTAAGCCTAAATCACTTTTATGTTACTAATTATTATAATCCCCCTATAATGTTAAATTTGTGCCACTCATGTTAACTATTTTGGTTTATGTAATGGATGGACCCAAAATGAATTGAGCTAACCTACAGTGTCAGAAATAATGTTATGATTACCTAAAATATCAACCCATTAGAATAATAGATTAATTGAAAAATCATGTCATTATTCAAAGCCATATATCATTAAATATTATTAACAATGTTACCGTAGTTGAAATCCTGAGTGCACCATGTTATATAATGATAGGGGCTCATGAAAATTCAGATAATTAATTTGATGGATTACAGGATATTCAACCACAAATATGTAAATAATGCAGGAATTTTTACTATGTAGATTTCCTCAGCAAGAACATGATGTTATTTAATTTCAGAATATGGGGTCCTAAAGATGAAAATTTCCATAGGAATAAGAAGTGGTTAATTAGTACGTTAGGAGAAAAAATCATACATAAAAAACCACCACTAACTGTTTAATTCCTTATTTGTGTAAAATAATGAAATTTACTATACTACATTAATAAATAAATTATAATAATAATGGTAGACATAAAACACCACCAAAACCATTGAAACAATATGGATAATATTAAATGACTATTTATAAAGTGGATTATAGTCACTAAATCCTCCACTTATAAATTGTGAATATGGAATCATCATTCTATACACTTTATGTCTCTTATAATTTTTCTATATGTACAATGTTGATGTATAATTTATCAAATAAAACATCTATTTCAATGATGGTATCATTTATAAATATATTTTTATTTGGATATCAATCGTAGAATGGGAATTTTAGATGGAATTAAGGTTATTCAAATAATGGATCTACTATTTCAACATGGAATCCATATTCAATTATCATGGTTAGAATACCCACAAATCACATCATATTGGAAATATAAATGGAGGAAAATACCATAACCAACATCAATTTTAGATATATCATAACGTCACTGCAAAAACAGAAAAATAATAATAGATCGCCATCATTTTCATTCATCAACACACTTCTTGTGATGAGATAGACCTTTGAAACCTATATATTTTGAGATTTACAGTGGTAGAGGTGTTTGGGTAATCACATTAATAGTTTTGAGGAAACAATTAGGATATGGAGATGAAATTTGAACTTAGGGGGGTTTATATGGCATAGAGCTTGAGGCTACACTGTATGAATTTCCACGGCTTCATAGAAAGGATATTTGTAGTGGAGGGGATTCTTGAGTGTTGTATTGGTACTACTTCTAAAATCATAATAGTTTTGGTTTGGGTATAGTTATAATATAGATATATTTTCCTTACACAGTTTGCGGTGGTGTAGGAGTGTTGGTTTTGGTGTATTGGTCCAAGGTGGATTTTTAAGTGTTATTTCATATTTTAGGCACAGAAAATGTTAGATATATAGTATATCCTTTTCCTAGATGTTGTGATATCTAGAATAGAAGCCTAGGTTGTCCCAAGGTTCCTTATATTATTTTATCAAATCTATAGTATAGAGATTGCCATGTATCTTGAAGGTATCCTAAAATAGCATCACCATTGTATAGTCCCTTTCACTACACTATGTGTACTTTTTATTCAGAAATTATGTACCAGGATGAAAGGGATGTTCAATAGCCTTATGTTTTACATAATACCTTTAAATTATTAAATCCCACTAATCCCAACATTATATCCAGATTATTCATCTTTTCTATGAAAATTAATTTTCATCTCAAGGAGCTATTTCAATCCCCTTTTGTGGCTCTCGACCACATCATTTGGGGATCAAGAAATATGAATTTTAGTTATATTACCTCTTCCCATTCTCTTATTATCCCCTTAATTATACTCCTTATGAAGGTATACTATCATGGAACCAATTATTTTGATCTTCGTAATGATATAAATATTTTGTTGTTGAGTTATAGGTTGGTAAGGTGGTTTCCCGTCACTGTGGTGCTTAGTGCTGGACATCCTCTTTTGTCAACATTATACAATGAATCATAAATCATAGTTTGAGGTAGGAGAACCTTTGTTTCTCATCAATTTGAATCATGAATAAGGGGTTATTCATAGATTATATTTTTGGAAGACACTATTCTCTAGCCTAATGAAAATAAAGAATCATTTAAATTTAAATTGAAGGGAAAGGGGAATGAAATAGAAATCATTACATATCTAATATTATTTGATACTGTGATTCTATAATATTGATGTGTTACATATAATAATTTTCATTGATGGGTTTTTTATTGTGTGGTGGTTGTTACTATGTAACCCTTTCTATGTTATTGTTTGTTATCACCTTAAATGAATGTGGGTAATCACTCATATCCATCTAATAAATTGAATTCATATGTAAATCCTGGATTCTGAATGAATTCACCAAAAAATATTATAGTGAAATATGATGAAAACACATTAATTAATATGAATTGAATTTTTGATGTGTGGTTTTGATTTGTGTACGTTTTATGTGGAAGTGATGTGTGGTTGTAGCGCGTGGTTGTTATATTTGGTTGTGATGTGTCAAAAATATTTGAGGATATTGGGCATGGAATGTGGAGTTTGTAATGAAGAGGTGGCTGTGATTGTGAAATAGAGGAAATGTGGGATATTATCGAATAAGAAAGATGTATTTTTTTTAATTTTTTTGGACATTTTAGTAATTCAATATTAGTGATAGAATAATTGTTTAACAGAAAAATATAAATTGAATGTGTTGGAATAATAGATAAAAACTTTTTTAGAAATGGGAAGTGTAGTATAATTGTTTATATATGAATGTTAAATAAATGGTCTTGTTAATCTAAATGGGTTGGTAACTTAAAATATATAAATTCCCTTATCATTAAAAAACAGAAATTGCCTTATTGATTTCATCTTATGATGTGTTGTTATGAAATAAGAGGTGGAAGTGGAAGTATAAGATGTTGTGAGTTTTAGTGGATATATTTTGGATTGGGATTGTGATTTTTCATGAACCCAAATTATGGCATTCCACCTTTTTATTACATATCTTTTCATTACATTTTACAAAACAAAGGATCTTTAAATTCTAGTGTCTTGGAAATCAGGAACATAATACATGAAAACAATATAAAACATTCTTCTAAACCACTCTTATGGATTCATCATAGGTTCATCCTATGTACAACTACTGCATCTCATATCCTAGAGACATACATCAAAGGAAAGGGTGAGCAGAAGGCTCAGTAAGGAAAACAAGTGAAACAATTGACATGTGATCTTTAGCAATATTAATAAGAACATGATAAAAGTCATAAAGAAATAATAAATGGAAGAATAGAAATAGCATAATAAAATTAACTTGAATCATAACTTGAATATGTGGTTAAAACATTTCATTTATACATTCATGAACATATCACCAAGGTTTATCCCCGAGGTGTCATAAAAATTACCAAGGTTATTCACCAAGGTATCGTGAAACTTTTCATCTATAGAGATTAATTATTTACCCAATGCATTGGAGCGCAATCAGGGTGCACCCTTAATATGTCTTTATTTCATGTGATCCACATATATTATAATAAAAAATTTCATAAATAACCCATATAGAATAAAAGAAATGGGTTTCATTTCTAAATCATGACATTTTAAAAGTTCTAAAAAATAAGATCATTATATCATTTATTACCCCTTGAAATGGAGTGGGGGTTATATATATGTTCATTCCAGAATAAAATATATCCTTTTTATATATTTATTAACACCCATATAAACGAAATTGGTCTAGGTATTCACATAAATGAACAATATAATTTCTTGAGAAAAAAGAGATAGAAATTTTGAGATGAAATTTCTGCAGCTTAACGGCTATATAACATGGTTTTAGAAAAAAATAAACTGAGAGGGTACATGGGTAACCCACTAATATATAAATCATATTAAAATATAAATACATAATAACATGGAGATAATAAAATGTTATGGATATTTAAATTACATACCACCAGAAAAAGAAACATAAAAGGAAAGAGGAGATGTGATTTCTTATGAGAAATTCGGCAGCCTAACGATGTCACTTAAAAATTCAGAAAACAAATTATGAGATAAAAAAGGGTCTCTCAAAAATTAGACATGAAATGGACAGTAATGAAAACATATAATAACATACCCTTAATATAAAGAGATGGAAACTAGACGACACAACATAAAGGAATTCATGACTTAAAATAGGGGGGGGGGTGAAAAGATCCCTTACCTTGAAGAGTAACATTGAAAGCATGAAGGTCGGGACCTTGGGAGGCTTGAGGGAACCTTGGGAAGACTTATTGGGAGGTAAGTAGACTAGAACTTCGTTGAGGATTATTTTGGAATGAAATGAATGAGGGAAATGGCTTGGTATTTATATGAAAAGTGAGCGAATAAATTATTAATTTCCAAGGGACACCTAATCACTGGTATTTGAAAAACCATAGGCTTTCCCATGGTATTTTCCCATGGTATTAGCCACCTGGGACACCTCATATAATATCTCACTATACATAAGTCGACCAAAAATCTTACATCATTATTACACAATTAATGATGTCATTAAACATCCGAAACTCAAAACTGCATTTTAACTATTCACTGAGAATTCAACTGTTTCAGAAAAATCCCTAAAATTCACCCTAACCAAATATTGATTTTCTGAATTAAAAAATGAAGTCCATTTTACGAAAATAATTTTCTAAATATTTGTAATATAATTTTTAAATATTATTTATCCCAAAAATACAACTTTAAAACTATAACTCATTTTATAACACCTTAAAAGAGTAATCAAGGTCCCATAAAATTATTGAATAACTATAAGACAATAAGGTAACAATTTATGATTAAATTATATGAAGATACATTTCCATTTTAAATTATTAAATTAATTCTAAAATTTAAAATAAAATATTTATGACATACAAAAATACCAAAACTGAAACTATGATCGTTTTTTCACTTTTAAGATATCTAAAATGTATTTATACATTCATGGGTGAAGTTTCTATTTTTTTGTCAAATTACAATTCATTACATTTCATTACTATTCATATGGTTATGTTACTATTCCTACTTTACTATTCACTAAAAACCAAATTGATCTTATTAGAAACACAATTTTTTACTGAACAAAATAGTAGAAGACCATTTTTTGAAAATAATTTCACATTATTAATTATTTAATGAATACAAAAACATTTTCAAATACCCCTTTTTTCCTAAATTTATCAATAATACACATCCTATATTTATCCGGATATTTGAAATTCACAACTTTTCCATAATAAGAAATAACAATTTTATTTATATAAAAAATTACACAAAGCAGCTAAGGTCTCGTTACATAGCCCCTTATAACACCATAATAGGACCTAAGTGTAAGGTGTTCTATGGTGATAGGATCTTTGGGTTGATCGGACAACATTTTCCAAGTGGTGATTTCTATCAGCATGAACTTCTCCCTTAGTTGATTCTGTTCAAGTTTCATGCATTGAAGTTCGAATTGGGCTTGAGAAAATCCCAGTGATACTACCTCCTTCCCAAGCTCCGACAGATGGGCTTCATATGGATCGAGTTTACTGGATAAGGCCATTTAATCTCCTTTATGTATTAATTAACCAAGATAACTGTATTTATAAAAACACAACGTTATGATTATAGTTTCCAATGGTCATATTGACCAATGGTCATATAACAGTCAAAACCCAACGGTATCATTTTAATTATACCCACTTCATTAATTAAAGGATATAGTTGTGTTGAGTATAAAATAAAATATCACACAAAATTAAGAAACAAAAATAACTAAAAAGTTTGGGTCATTACATTCTTCCCCACTTAAGAAATTTCATCCCCAAAATTTTATCTTGTTCCCTCTGATGGTAAAAGGTGTGGTTACTTCTATCTCATGGACTCCTCTGGTTCCCACGTGGCTTCTTCACATTTTTGGTTCCTCCATAACACCTTAACAAGGTGGGTAGTCTTGTTGCGTAAAACCTTATCTCTAAAATCCAAGATTTCCACAGGTTTCTCCTCATAAGAGAGGTCATGTTCCAGTTGTACCACCTCTGGATTTAGTACATGTGAAGGGTCAGGTATGTACTTCCTCAAGAGGGATATGTGGAAGACATCATGAACTTGTGCTAGATTTGGAGGAAGTGCAATCTGATAGGCCATTGCTCCCACATATCAAGGATTTCATAAGGGTTAATGTACCTAGGGCTGAGCTTCCCTTTCTTCCCAAACCTCATGACTCTCTTCCAAGGTGAAATCTGCAGAAATTCATTATCACCAACATCAAACTCCATGTCCCATCGATGGTTATTATCATAGCTCTTTTTCCGACTCTGAGAAGTCTTAATGTGTTGGTGGATGTTATGGACATTCTCTATCATCTCTTGCACAAGATCAGGCCCAATAAGCCTGCTCTCACCAGCTTCATCCCAACAAGAATGAGTTCTACATCGCTTCCCATATAGAACTTCATAGGCTGCCATTTGAATGCTTGAGTGGAAGCTATTATTGTAATAGAACTCAACTAAAGGGAGATGTTGATCCCATCCACCTTTAAATTCCATTGAGCAAGTTCTCAGCATGTCCTCGAGTACTTGAATAGTCCGTTCTGATTGGCCATCAGTTCGGGGGTGATAGGATGTACTGAAAATGGGAAGTCTTGGTGAGATGGTCCTCAATAACCCATATCACATTATTTCCTTTGGATGTTCTTTGGAGACCAGTGACGATGTCCATAGTGATATTGTGCCACTTCCATGCAGGTATGGGTAGTGGTTGCAATACCCCTTTTGGAAGCTGTCGCTCTGGATTCACTTAGTGACATACCATACACCTTGAAGTGTAGTCAACAATCTCCCTTTTCATATTAACCCACCAATAATGATCATGAAGGTCCCTATACCTTTTTGTGCTACCATGATGTATAGATAAAGTAGACCTATGAGCTTCATCCGTCGGCTCCTTTATTTTCAGAATAGAGGGGACATGTAGTCTTGTATAAAATTTCATTATACCTTCTTGATCAGTATTGAACTCAGGAAACTTCCCATCCTTCACAACCTCAAACTTATTTTGAAACAAAGGATCTTCTTCTTGATCTTTTTTGGTCTTCTCTAGTAGTGACGGTTGAGAAATCATTTGGGTTTGGGTTGATGATGTCATTTACCTTATAATTACCATGTCTAGCTTTACTAGGTCATTGATAAAAGGATCTCTTTGAATCCTCATCATGGATAGAACAAATGGGTCTTTCCTACTTAATGCATCAACGACTTTGTCTGCTCTTCCGGGATGATAATGAATTGAACAATCAAAATATTTAAGGAGTTCCAACCATCTCCTTTTTCTCGTGTTCAATTACTTTTTTTGTGAAAATATACTTCAAACTTTGATGGTCTGTGTATATATCATATTTCTCCCCATAAAGATAGTTCCTCCATATCGTCAGAGAAAAAACGACCGCAGCCAGCTCCAGATCATGCATATGATAATTCTTCTCAAGAGTCTTCAACTATCAAGATGCATAAGCAATGACCTTGTCATTTTTCATGAGGATGAACCCAAGACCTTTCAGAGATGCATCTCTAAAAATAACGAATCCTTCTCCAATTGAAGACATAATTAACATGGGTGTAGTAACCAATCTCTTCTTTAGCTCTTGGAAGCTTTCCTCACACTCCTTTTTCCAGATGAACTTGACCCCTTTTCATGTTAACTTGGTTAATAGATTAGAAAGTCATGAAAAGTTTTTCACAAGCCTTCTATAATATTCCACTAATACAAGGAAACTACGAATCTCAGTTATTGTTGTAGGATAAGGCCACTCTTCTAAATATTTTGTCTTTGCAGGGTCAACTGTGATTCCTTCATTGGTAACAATGTGCCCCAAGAAAGCAACTTGTTGTAACCAGAATTCACATTTATTGAACTTTCCCAAAAGTATCTCCTTCCGTAGAGTTTTCAAAATAACCCTGAGATGATCCTCATGCTCCTCACGAATTTTGGAATATATCATAATATCATCAATAAAAACTACCACAAAGTTATCAAGGTAGTTTTTAAATAATCTATTAATCAAATCCATAAAAATAGAAGGTGAATTAGTCAGTCCAAAAGGAATAACAACAAACTCATAATGCCTATATCTTGATCATAAGGCAGTTTTTGGAATATATTTTTTCTTCACCTTCAATTGATGATAACCAGACCGAAGATCAATCTTAGAAAAGAATTGAGCCCCATGAATTTGGTCAAATAAGTCATCAATTCTTAGAAGAGGGTATTTTTTTTTACTGTGATTTTATTCAGTTCTCTATAATCAATGCATAGCTGCATCGATCTATCCTTCTTCTTCACAAAGAGAACATGTTCTCCCTAAGGAGACACACTCGACCAGATAAACCCATTCTACAAAAGATCTTGGAGTTGTTTCTTTAATTCATCCAGCTCCACATTTCTATCCTATACGGGGTCTTTGATATTGGATGAGATCCAGGTACAAGTTCAATGGAGAACTCTACCTCTCTTTCTGGGGGAGGTCTAGGCAACTCCCCAGGAAATACGTCAATGTATTCCTGGACGATGGGTACATTTTCTATCCTCAAACTGTCATTTCATTTATCTTCTTCACTGATCAATTCCATAAAAAAGGATATTGGAGGTTCTTCTAGGTAAAGGTCACGATGAGATATCAATCCTTAGAAGATAACTTTAGGTTTTCTATTCAAGACTACTAATATTTTATTACTTCTGCATTTGATCTTAGCATTATACTTTGAGAGCCAGTTCATCCCTAGTATAATATATAATTCCAGCATGGGAATGAATACTATATTTGTGATAATATTGTTCTCACCAAAGTAAATACTAGAGTTTCTAAACACTAATGATGCTTGGATAATCTCACCAGGAGTCTTGACTGATAACTCTACTTTTAGCAAGTCAGGGGTTAATTCTAAATTCTTTTCAAACATGGAGGAAATAAAGGAATGCGTAGAACCAAAATCAAAAAAATTACTTGCTAGATTTGAGAGAAAAACAAGAGTACCTGCTACCACATCATTTAGAGATTTAAATTCAGCTGTCGTGATAGAAAAAGCACGACCTTGGTCCCTTTGCCTTTGCTGAGGCTGATGGTGGTTCCCCTCCACTGCCCTCGAATTTGGATAGTGATTGGAAAAGTGCCCAAGAGGTCCACACATAAAGCACTGGACATCAGGTAGGGCCTACACCATATTCCCCTTGTCGTTAGTGTGTGTAATATGAGGTTTCACCTCACTATCACAATTACTCGCAATATGGCCATCTCTTCCACACTTGTTGCATTTCCCGCTCCCAAGCAGTCAGTTCCCCATATGCTTCTTCCCAAATTTATTACATGTGGGAAGTTTCACTTGCTTTCCTCTTATTCCTTGATCAAAGATCCTCTCTAAGAATGGCTCCATTGATCACTTTTTTTTTGGATTTATGAGACCACTACGTCTCACCAAAATCCAGTTCAACTTTCATTTCACTTCGCACAATCTCCTCATAGTTGTCATAATCTCGGTTGGCTAGATTCTTCTGCAGATGAGGTCTCATTCCACCGTAGAATCTATCAACCTTGCCATTTGGATCCATGAAAAAGCTAGAGTTATATCATGAAAGCCTTGTAAAGTTCATCTTTTAGCTTCCCACAGATTCATTCTCCTTCTTCTTCAGCTTGAGAAACTCCTTCTCTATTCTCGTTCTCAGGGAACAAGGGAAATACTTGCTAAAGAAGATCCCTATGAACTCTTACCACTCCATAGATACAACTTCCAGTATTTGACTCATGTTTTTAATCAGCTCCCACCACTGATCAACTTCTCTTTCTAAGCGATAGATAGCCAGGGTGACCTTCTCTTGCTCTAAACAGCGGAGCACAGAGAAGATCTTCTTGATAGAGCCGATCCATTGCTTAGAAATCAATGGGTCAGTCGATCCACTGAAGGTTCGTGGTCTTTGACGCATAAAGAACTCAACAGAATGTTGTTCCCTTCATGGTGAGATTGGTCTCTCATCTTGATTCAAGTTATTTCCCATAACTTGAGTCAGTTGGTTCATCATTCGAATGAATGTTTCTATTCCGGCTTCCATCGGTGGGTCGTTAGCGTATGGTCCATTGCGGTCACCATTTGCACGGTTCCTCCTATTTCTCTCCATTTTCTAAAATAATAAAACCTTAGTGAGAAACATATTTCATTTATGAATCTTCTAACTAATAAGGATTTTATGTCTTAAAACTTCATGCTTCGACAATTACATTTCTCTATAAATCCTTCATAATGATTCATAAAAAGCTTATGATTAACAAAACATATCCCCCTGGAGTATCGTAACCAAGAGTACAGCAAGGCCCATTGTCGTGCACCAGTTCCCATTCAAGTCTAGCTCAAAGAGGTGTTTTTGTGTTTTACCCCTATGTACATCTCTGCCAGAGCCACCTCTACCTGCTCGTATCCAGACAAGGGTGTATTGTTTCGATAAACCACTTACTCAATATTAACCAAAATAATAAGAAGTTTTCATATATTTAAACTTTTATATAGGGTTATTCCTAAACATTTCATATCCTAATTTCCATAAATAACTAAACTATCATTTAATACCAACTATGGCTTCCCGCCTTTTTATTACATAACTTTTCATTACATTTTACAAATAGAGGATCTTTAAAGTCTAGTATCTTGGAAATCATGAACACAATACATGAAAAAAACATAAAACATTCTTCTAAACCACTCTTAAGGCTTCATCGTAGGTTTATAATATGTACAATTACTGCATCTCATATCTTAGAGACATGCATCAAAGGAAAGGGTGATCATAAGGCTCAGTAAGGAAAACAAGTGAGATGGTTGACATGTGAATTTGAGAAATATTAATAAGAACATGATAAAATTCATAAAGACATGATAAATGGAAGAATAGGAATATCATAATAAAAAGAAATTGATTCATAAATTGAATATGTGGCTGAAACATTTCATTTAGACATTCATGAACATATCACCAATGTTTATCCCTGCGGTGTTATAAAAATTAACAAGGTTATTCACCAAGCTGTCGTGAAACTTTTCATCTCTAGAGATTAATTATTTACCCAATGCATTGGAGCTCTATCAAGGTGAACCCTTAATATGTATTTATTTCATGTGATCTACATAGATTATAATCAAACATTTCATAAATAACCCATATATAATAAAAGAAATGGGTTTCATTTCAAAATCGTGACGTTTTAAAAGTTCTTAAAAATAAGATCATTATATCATTTATAACCCATGGAAAGGGAGTGAGGGTTATATGTATGTCCATTACAGAATAAAATATATCCTATTTATATATTTATGAACAACCATAGAAACTAAATAGTTCTGATTATTCACATAAATAAACAAGATAATTTCGTGAGAGAAAGAGATATAAATTTTGAGAAGAAATTTTTGCAGCATAAAAGATATATAACATTGTTTTAGAAAATAATAAAAAGAGAGGGCACAAGGATAAACCACTCATAAATAAATCATATTAAAATATAAATACATAATAACTTGGAGATAAGAACATGGTATGAATATTTGAATGACATACCACAAGAAAAGGAAACTTGAAAAGAAAGATAAGATGCAATTTCTTATGAGAAATTCGGCAGCCTAACGATATCACTTAAAAAATCAGAAAACAAATTGATTAGATAGGAAAGGATCTCTCAACAATTAGACATGAAATGGAAAGTAATGATAAAATATAAGAACATACCCTCAACATAAAGAGATGGAAACTAGAAGACACAACATAAAGGAATTCATGACTTAAAAGAGGAGGGTGAAATGATCCCTTACCTTGAAGTATAATTTCAAAAGTTTGAAGGTTGGGACCTTGGGAGGCTTAAAGGAACCTTGGGAAGACACATTGAGAGGTAAGAAGACCATAAATTCGTTGAGGATGATTTTGGAATGAAATTAATGAATTAAATGTCTTGGTATTTATAGAAAAAGTGAGTGAATAAATTATTAATTTCCAAGGGACCCCTCATCGGTGGTATTTGAAAAACCATGGGATTTCCCATGGTATTTGCCCATGGTATTGGACACTTGGAACACCTCATAGAATATCTCAATATTAATAAGTCTACCAGAAATCTTACATCATTGTTACATCATTAATGATGTCATTAAACACCCGAAACTCAAAACTGCATTTTTACTATTCACTGAGAATTCTACTATTTTAGAAAAATCCCTAAAATTCACCCTAACCAAATATCGATGATCTAAATTCAAAAACGAAGTCCATTTTATGAAAATAATTTTTTAAATATTTTTAATTTAAATTTTAAATAAAATAATTATTTATCCCAAAAATATAACTTTAAAATTATAACTCATTTTGTAACACCTTAAAAGAGTAGTCAAGGTCCCATAAAATTATTGAATAAATATAAGATAATAAAGTAACAACTTATGATTAAATTTTATGAAAATAAATTTCCATTTAAAATTATTAAATTAATTCTAAAATTGAAAATAAAATACTTATGACATACAAAAATACCAAATCTTAAACTATGATCGTTTTTTCACTTTTAAGATGTCTAAAATATATTTATACATCATGGGTGAAGTATCTATTTTTTTTCACTTCACTATTCATTACTATTCATTACTATTCATATGGGTATATTACTATTCCTACTTTTCTATTCACTAGAAACCATATTGATCTTATTAGACTCTAAATTTATTACTGAACACAACTGTAGAAGACCATTTCTTGAAAAATATTTCACATTATTAATTATTTAATGAATACGAAAACATTTTAAAATACCCATTTTTTCCTAAATTTATCAATAATACACATCCAATATTTATCTGGATATTTGAAATACACAACTTTTCCATAAGAATAAATAAAAAATTTATTTATATGAAAAATTACACAAAATAGCTACGGTCTCGTTACATAGCCCCTTATAACACCAGCATAGGACCTTAGTGTAAGGTGTGATATGGTGATAGAATCTTGGGGTGGCTTGGACAACATTTTTCAAGTGGTGATTTCTATCAGCATGAACTTCTACCTTAGGTGATTCCATTCAAGCCTCATGCGTTGAAGTTCGGCTTGGTCTTGAGCAAATCTCAGTGATGCTACCTCCTTCCCAAGCTTCGACAGATGGGCTTCATATGGCTCGAGTCTACTGGATAAGGCCATTTAATCTTCTTTCTGTATTAATTAACCAAGACAACCATATTTATAAAAACACAACGTTAAGATTATAGTTTCCAACGGTCATATTGACCAACAGTCAAATAACAGTCGAAGCCAAACGATCTCATTTTAATTATACGCACTTCATTAATTAAAGGATATATTTGCATTGAGTATAAAATAAAATAACACACAAAATTAGGAAACAAAAATAACTAAAAAGTTAGGGTCGTTAAACAAATTATGGGCTTGTGTGTGGATATTTTATACATATCTTGTATTCTCTATGTGATTTCTATATGCACCCCACCTATGAGGAAAACTATGTATCGACATCCAAATGTTTTGGGGTGTGTTTTTTCCAACATCATGGTGGTGAGGATGGAATCGTCTCTACTCATTTTACCCCACTCTCTCTTCCTTGGGAGTCAGGTATGAATGGGATATTATGACTAAAAGTAAAAATTCAACCAGTGGTAAAATTTTAATGTTCTTTTTATGTGGTGATAGTAGGGTAAATTTATGGTAGGAAGACAAATTTAGGGCAATGTAATTTATTTTCACAATACCCTACCATACTAGTTATGATTGTGAATTTAGTTTGATGAATTATGATTCTTTATGTGAGATGCATTTTGATGGACCAGTTGATATTAGGTTAGATGTGGTGTGATGGAGAAGGTGTCTTCGAGCGATATATGCTGTGATAAACCAATTGTTTTCAGGAGAGATATAATGTGAGGTCTAGTTGCTTGCGAGGTTCTTGTCATGGTTTCATGTTCATAAGATATGGAAGTACCTAGATATACGATGTTAAGATGTGAGAGTAGAAAAATAGTTTTAAATTCACACCTTTCTATTTTGGGTTGTGGAGAAAACAATTTATTTTCCCTATGGAATGTTGTATTAGTATTTACCAAAGTCTTGTCTATGGGAAAGTGCATTAATCGTGTTGTCATGGAGTAAATTATATTTATATGTCTGAGATCACATAGAATATTAAGTATAAGAACATGTTTTTTTAGAATTCAATTAATATAGATAATGTGATTTCTATTTTATTTTGTGTTTTATACTAGTAATGTTGTCTTAGTAATGTTGAAAAACATATCTTATTTTAAGAAAGTGATTAGATGAAAATACAAAAAATGTATTTCCCTTTTCACCTTTGATAATGTTTAATGTTAGTGAATATAATCCCCAGAGTTTCATTAAAAAATGTATTCTCCCTCCAACATTTAAAAGAAAAAATGATCTTTTAATTAATTTATTAGGAAATAAAAAATCCAGTATTGAAATTCTCAAGTATCCAAACTATACCACATGTACTTCCTCACAAGTTTAGTAATCACTAAAATCTTATCATCATTACACTTGATCAATGAATCTATGAGTCATAAAAAATAAGAAGATGTATAAAATATTTCATCAATAAATGTAAAGGTAAAATCCTACAATTATATAAAAAATTTCACAAATATTAAGATTATGAAATTTAAAATTCATAATAATTGAAATAAAGAAAAAAGTCATTGTATTTAAAATGAAATAAACTAGACTCAAGCATAACAAATTAAGATCACCCCAACCCACCCAAAAACATAGAAATTATATATCTACATTTGAAAAGATGTAATTTAAGTAATACATGTATAGATCATATGAAAAACATAATAAAATAAATGCATCATAAAATAGAGTTGACTTAGTGATCCTACTGTTATGATCCTTCAATTATAATTCATTGATGCCTTAATTTTAAACTTTGTTTATTTTATTTTATTTTTATAATTATTTATACCTTTATAACATCATCTACATATTTATAATGGATGGGTATAATTATTATGTGGTTGGGTATAATTTTTGATGCTTGAGTCTAGTTCAGTTAATTTTAAATACATAGAAAAAATTTATTTATTTAAATTATTTAAAATTATAAATTATATCATTTTGATATGAATATGATTATGGATGTATTTAATTTTAGGCTTTTACTATATCCATTATTAATGATATATTTTCTACCTCTTATTTTTCAATCACATAGATTAGTAGATATGGACTCACATAGTGAAGTGTTTATTAACTAAAAAATTCATGAGGAAGTTCTTGTTGTGTAATTTATACTCTTGGGAATTTTAGTACCAAATTGGGTATTGCCAAATAAAATTCAAATAAGTATTATTTTTTCTTTAACACATTGAAGATGGGATAATATATAAATAGAAATTTTGAGGAATATTTTCATTAACATAAAATGTGATTAAGGGTGAAAATTGGAAAATTATTGTTAATATTTCCGTTTAATAAATTAATTAAATCATGATATTTATTTCAAAAGGACTATGATAACATTATAAATAAGTAATCGAACCAAAAAACCAAACCACTTATCTCTATTATCTTGATTCTAAAAACTATAATTCTTTTTCATAGTATTCAGAGTGACCTCATTCATATAAACTTCCTTTAAACTTTGATAACTAGAATAAAAATTATATCCTTGGAGGTTACTTGGTTGCTACTAATGTTGAATATATTAGAGAAAATGAATTATTTTTTATACACCCAAAAAAGTGTATGTCAATAATTGGCCCCACTATCAGTGATCTAAGTGATAATCTATCCTCAAAATTGCATGATTAGGACCTCAAATGATAGATTATTTCAATTTCATATTGATAAAGACAACAATATGATAATAATACATAGGAATCATAATATATAAAATCACTTTGATGTAATCAATTTATGAGAGATGAGTGAAACCTTTATTAATCAATTTTATCCCACCATAATGGAAATTAACCCACGACAAAACCTAATGGACTTTTTCCCCCATAGTTTTCTCATATACAAATGAATTTTAATATTGTAGGACAACAAAATGACTTTGAATATCTTTTAAAAGTGATTCCCATGATTACTAAATTTCATGTAATTTTAGGAGAAGATTATAACCATCACACTCAAGAGTTTATCTTTTTACGCACATTCTTTAAGATAGGAGGAGTAAAATAAGATCAAGTAAAGTGGATGGAATTACCTTTTTCACTTAATAGAGATTCCATGGAGTTTTTTATAGCCCAAAATACAGATAGATCATTCAAATTTATGTACTCAAAATAGACATCATTTAATGTTTCTTCCCATCCTCGGAGAGAGTAGAAACAAATAAGGAAATATAAACAATCTATAATGTTACAGGTGACACTATCTATGTGTGTTGAGAATGATTCATGAATTTGTGTGGATATATTACCTCATCAATTAGTAGAATAAAACAACATTCATTATATCTTAACCCAAAGACTATTAAATTAATATAGGAACCTAATATATGCATGATCCTAAAGAGAATTGATAGAAAAGTTACCAATAAAATCCATGATACTAATAGAGAAGATAAAAAAAATTCCAAATATTTTGGAACCATATATACAAGAACAATAAATATTCATGAAATAATAATATATAAATTATAGTATCTAATTGAAATTAATCATGAATAATTAAAAATTCTATTCAAATGGATTATTGTAAAAAAAGTTTTTGAATAACCTACGCCAACATAGGTATCAATTTTTTTTTCATGAACCCACCACTTCACGGATCAATGTACTAAGATATCAGGTATAGAGAACTATGAATATGAATTAAAACAAAGTAAATATAAAAAAATTAACCATGGAGAGAAGTGGAATCCCAATGAGGATTTTAAATTTGACAAAACTAGTGTATAAATCATTTTAGCCCATTTGATGCATCTATTATAGAAATGACCTCCATTACAATAACCATACATACAATAATACCAACCAAAAACGTATCCCACACCAATTTTTTCACTAAAATACCAGGGAAACCCCTCATCTATACAACCACCAGATGAGTGAAGATAAGGAATATAGATTGAAAAGATCAATTAAATAGTGAATTATTTTTAAATTATTATTAATATTCTCATTGATATGTTGTATAAAAAATTACAAAAATGTCCAACTCAAAAAATCAAAAATCTGAAGGAGAATGTGGGAATGATCATGAAAAGGACTAGAATGAAAATTTTACTAATAGATACCTATGAATTTCAATAAAAACCAGAATATGTTAATTCCATATATTCTAGATATACAATTGAAGAAAAACCAAATACACCAAAAAATAATATAATAATCAGGTCGTAGAACCTAGAATAAGGTTTATAAAAGAATGACTAGAAAGTCCATTATAAAGGATTTAAATGGAGAAGAAGGATATACATCTACCCTTCCATTATTTTTTTCCAGAATAAAAAATTGTTTTAATAGTAAATCTAAAGATAAATTTAATGTACATTTTAAAATTTTTATATTAATATACCTCACTTGGAAGCCATATAAAAAATTGAAAAATATTGAAAATTTATACAGGAGAGTTGTAGAAAAAGAAATAAGCTTTGTGGGAATGAGAGGACCACACTAGGGAGAACTATTTCATCCATGGTCACATCATCATTTTTTGAAAAATGTAAATATAAAATGACATTTTTTATTCCCTATATTATTGGTCTATTAGAAATGTAGGATCCTTTGTGTGATATAGGTGAATCCACTAATTTTATATCTCATTATATATTTTTTTATCTTTGAAGGTAGGGTAATTGAATCCCATATGTTTGTAAGTCTTAATTGAAAAAAATCCATTATTTTTATAGTAAGTGTTTTGCAAGAGGTTCTTATGTGAGTTGAATGAGTAAAATTTTTCAGCAGACTGCTATGTGCTCACCATATAAGAGGATGAATAAATTGGACATCCACCAATCATATTGTGTATAAATATCATGAAAACATATTGTATAATAATTAGTGTACATGAATTAGAACTTTATATTTATACGGGGGACAAAAATGTGAACTATAAAATCACTGATTCCAAATGTAATTCCTCATGAAACTTCCCAATATTTTCAATCACTCATGAATAAGGTATTGGACCCATTGAAGAATATGGTATGATTAGAGAATTTGTAGCCTTATGATATCAATTTTATACTGAAAGGAACAATGTATTAAATGAATACCAATTTTTTTGGAAAATGTATTTTCCAATTTTAAAAAATAACTGCTAATTTATTTGATAATGTATTGGCAGAGGATGATTGTATTCCCATTACTAAGGAAATTCAATATTTGGATATGGGGAATTTGAATTCAATATAATCTCTAGGGAAACACATTAATATGGAATTAAAACCTATATATTATATTTAAAATATGTGTATCTTAAGAAAGAATACAAATTTCCTATAGTCACAGCTAACAACCTTTACAATGACCAAGAAAAAATATAATTATATATTTTAAAAATAAATATCCAGCCTATAAGGTGGAGCCTATAATATATCCTTTCAATTATCTCAAAATTATGTTTATAAATAATTTTATTATAAGGGGTCTCCCAACCTAGTTTGTTTCCCCAATGGGGTCTAATCCCTGACATTGTGTGTGTAGATAAAAAATAATTAGAGATGTTTTTAGCAAAAAAATAATGAACCAACATTTTTACTGATAACGGAACAACCCCATACCTATGGTTCCTAAGAAAACTAGTTCAAAAATTATGGAAAATGACAATAGTAAACTAATTCCCATGATATTACAAAAAAGATAGAGAGTATATATTTCCTATATACAGAAAAATTCTATCACTATAAAATTCCACTTCTCCATCACACTCATTGTGAAAATGAAATAAATTATTATTTGCAGTATTCATTATTGTTTAATGGATGGATTTTCGAGATATTTTTAGTTACCAAATTCCTCATAAGGCTAAGAGAATACCACATTCAGCTATCCTTTTTGATATTTTTCTTACAATATCATTAAATTTAGGCTATATAAGTCCCATTGTATATTTTAGCAATGTATTTTAAGAATATTCTTTGATCATATTAAGGACTTCCTGGATGTATTTCTTAATGACTTCACTATTTCGGAAAAATTCCTTTGATCTTTTTTTGGTAAATATGTCAAATTTCTTGAACACATACATTGTGAAAAATATTATTTTGAACTTTTTGAAGTGTCACATTATGGTTAAAAAAGTAATTGTTCTTGGTCATATTATTTCAAAAAAATGAATTGGGGTAGATATGTCTAAAGTTAAATTGTTCAATTATTTTCTATATCTCAATTGTGTAAAACATTTTAGATCATTCTTGGGACCTATATGATTCTATAGAAGGTTCATCAAGAACGTCAATATTATTTATCTTCCTATATTGATATTAATATATATTTTATCTTATATTGACTTTATTAATGATTTAATAAGGAATTTGATGAGTAAAAGGGAAAAATAATTACTCCACCGATTTTCTAACTCCCAAATTTGGAGAACCCATTTGAATTACTTATGGATGAATTGAAAAAACAATGAGATCATTAAATTCCAAAATAATTGAAGGAAAACCATTACTCATAACATATACCTCAAGAACCAAAGAGTCAACACAACTCTTTCAAAAAAAATTGAAAATGAATTACATACTATTATATTTATACCAGATAAATCAAGATATCATTTACGTATAACTAAAGAGGTTGATTTTTTTTTATCTGTAATCACTTATGATATTAATGAAAAATGATGATGCCAAGATACGGTGAGTAAATTACCATGTATTGTGAATTACCATGGTATTCTGACATTGTAAATTATTTGACCATATTTTAGTTAAATATCACCTCAAATATCATTAAAATTACAAAATCAATGATAAAGATAGATTATATATTTATGATTATCCAAATTTATAGAAAATATATAATTATCATTTCAAAAATATGATCTTACGTCTATGTAGAATAGAATCTCTATTTGATTTTTTTTCATTCCCTTTCTTATAAAGGCCACTTTGGGCCTCAAAGAATGGTTGTAAAATTAATGGAATCAAGAATTAATTTGAAAATATTATTTAAATAATCTTATTGGGATTAAAATAAAAAATAGAATATTCAACATTCTGAAAATATTATAAAGGATTGGATATTCTTTAAACACCCATCATTTATAAATAAATATTTAAATTATGGGTTATTTACTTTATGGGACTCTATTCCATACATTTTAGAAATACATTCAATTTTTGTCCTATTTATTTTGTTTCTAAATGGGTGGAATATATGCGATCGAAGACTTATGATGCGAATGTTGTATTTGACTTTCTTAACTTCAGTATCTTTTGTAGGTTTGGAGTTACTAGGACTATCATAAATGACTAAGGGACTAATTTTTTAAATAAATTTTTGGAGGCTATATTTAAAAATTATGGGTTTCATAAAAATACATCAACACCCAAGAATCCACAAACTAATGTCCAAGATAAAGTTTCTAACAATGATATTAAATGTATTTTAGAGAAAATTTTCAAACCCAACTATAATGATTGAATCCAAAGGCTTAGGGACTCATTATGGGAATACCAAACAACCTAAAATATGAACATGTATATGATCCCATACCATTTTATTTATGGAATAATTTTTCAACTTCTAGTGGAGTTGTAACATAAGGAATATTGTGCTCTAAAAAACATGAATTTGGATTTGGGGATTTTTTTGAAAGAGAAAAACATTTATTAAAATATAATGACAAAATCAATATAGTGTCTTTCAAAAACTACATAATATATAAATAGAGAACCCATGTGTATTATGAGAAACTAATTTAGTAAAATACCTTTTAACAATGAGAAAGAGATCTTATACAAAATTCATGTTTGAATTTTGTGTTGGGTAAAATTAATTCTTCTAAGGAAGTACATTTTATTGGTACTCCTATGTATCCCTTTGGTTCCATTCCAATCAAGAATAATAAGGGAAAAACCCACTTAATATCAATTAGAAAATCCAAAATGGTTCTATGGTAATCTATCTCAAGAACTAATCGATGATCTCCAACATCTCAAACACATCTAATGATTTCTTTTCCTGAGGTTAGGTTGTTATAATGACATTAACCAAAGGTACTTCTAAGAGGATAAAAAATATTTATTTTTTTCATATGATTTAGGTGTTTTAGGTAAATCCACATATTCCATTTACCTATTTAACCTTTAATATAATGTTTCTTACATTGGTATGAGTTGATTTATTGGAGAATCATGAAGGAGGATATCAGGCACCCCCAAAAAAGAGAAGAGAGAACTGTAGCTATATGGAAGAAGGTTGTTGATTCATTAATTCTTTATGAATCACTAACCATAAATTTTTCTATGACTCTTTTTGGATATGAAAATCCATGTATCTAACTTATACAGAAAATTTCATTCCCTATAATAGAATTTTTTAACTATTTGAATTGTCTATGAGACACAAGTTTGTTTCAAACCCTTGTATTCCATGTTTACGATATAAATGATAATGATATTAAATGATTACGATGAAAAATTGAATGATTAAAGTAAATCATGGATATTGGAATGAATATTCATGATTTTAGGTAATTTCATTATTCATTTTGATGAAATATCAATCCTATTTACAAAAATTGAATTTATGAATTTCATGTAGACTTATTTGTTATTATTAGTCATTCCATGAGTGATTGTATAAAGTTGTATTTCTATTACATTTCTAATTTTTTTTAAAATATTTTCTATTATATCATGATGTTCTTTATTATGTGACCCTGGGACATGCAATATTCTAGATATTTCATTGAAACTTGTCAAAAAAATTACAATGAAAAAAAACATTTAATATGATGGAGGAATTTTTATTGATAATTCTCTTTCCTTGATAAAAATTTATACATTTATAGTTGTTTATCCCATAGAGGACATGAATTAATGTGATAGTAATGTTCCATATTTCAATCCATTTATATCAATTTATACCCTCCTCTTAGTATTTTTAAGGATGTTTTATGATTGAAGTGTAGGGGTGATGGAATTCGTGGTGTCAGAATTCACTACACTATGAAGAAAATGTGTGGGGGTGATACTTTGGGTATTGATAAATATATATGATTCGTAAATTTTAATTTCAATATTTTTCCTTCTTAAAAGATAAGGAAAAATGAGTTATGAATTGGAATAACCAAAAATCACCATTATTAGACCGATGGTTTAATCATATGTGGTTAGGTGGTGAATGTCACGTTTATTCCATGCATGAAATTTGATAAAGAAAAAAACATCAGATATTTTTCAATTGAAAAATGGTTAATAATTGATAAAATATAGAGAAAAAAATAAACAAGTTGAAATTAATTCATTATTATATATTGACTATGACCATACATTTGTCTTCGGAAGTGGGAGTTATTATTTTAAAGGGGATATTTTATAAAAGTTTTGTTTTAATATCATGATTTATACTTAAAAGTTAACCTCTTCTTTGAGCAGTAATGTTTTCACAAAAATTCCTACCACCCTTTACCACCAAATTCATTAGATCCTTAATTAAATATACCTCATGATTTTATGTGACTTTTGTCTTTACAGTGGTGAGAAGGTTTCTCCGTTGAAATAATATATATACGAATCACATACTCATGGGTAGGGAAAGTATCTACTTGAATTTATGTCATGAATAATGAAAGAAAAATCTTCAAAGGTAGGTAGATCTCAACTTGTCATGTTTAATAATAATAATTTTAGAAACATGACTCAATCAATGGTGAAAATCAATTATTTTCAATGGGATAAATAAAAATGCTTTCAAAGATTTTTATTTTTAAAATCGAGAAGTAAAATTCATTTTTTGGTGGAACTTGAAAATTTGGTTTGACATTGATAGTTATCTGATTTAGTTACATTGACATTATAATATTGGAAACACATTAATCATCATTTAGTCAATGTTTAAATTTTACGATTGAGGATAAGTATGGTTTATGTGTGTAGTTTTTTTGTGAGTATTCCTTTCACAACCCCTACCTTCAAAGTTCCCCTCCAAGGTTTTCAATGATTAATGGGAGATAATGACCCTAATGTAGCAAATTTAGTCAGCTCAAGGTTGGTGACTAACACCATGGTTATAAAAATCACATGATATGAGAGGCATTTATTTCTATAAGAAATTAAATATTTAAAGATAGCATGAATCAACCACAATAAACACCATGCCATAATATAAATAAACCAAAAATCATCCCACAATACATGTGTAAATAAAATAGATTCATATAAAAGTCTCCAAAAAGTAAACAAATTTAATCTAAAGAAATGACATAGTAACTGTATATATTTATAAGATAGAAATTAACTATATGAACCACATAATCCACCTAAAATCCTAAATATTAGTTTATATACATATGGTGACCATAAAATTATACATAGTAGGGTAATGAAAATATCTCTTGTTCGTATTAAAAAAGAATACTAATGCACTAGTTATAAAACAAAAGAAGCAAATTGCACCTAAATAGGTGAAGTTAAATATCCAACCCTATCTATTGTACAATTATTACGTAACACATCCATGTATAATAACATAATATAAATCTGTTAGAAATAGGATTCCTTACTCCACATTCCCACTGATTTTCTCCTCTCACACCCTGACATTTTATGTCCTGGACCTTCCATATCTTACATATCATCAGTGAATCACACCACCCCAAACATGGATATCAAATCATATCTCTCTTGAAGACACCTAGTCCATCACATGCCACTCACCACCCAATGGAATGAGAATCACATCCCATATCATTACCCCAAATCATAGTCATCACATAACATCTCACTTCCCCATAGCATGGTAATCACACAACATCTTGTCTAATGAAACTTAGTCCATGTAATAAGCAAAGAATTATGGATTCATGATCTTTTAGGACATTAACCTCGTTTCCTTATACTACCATGCCTAACCTCCACCATAATTTGTCTCATCATCATAACAATTATCATTTTACATCTGGTCATAATAGTCTTTTCATGTCATAATCACCTGGAAGAGAGAGTGCAGAAGAGGGGGTAGCCAACAACCCAGTAACATCACCAAGATTTTGGGAAAACACCATCACATACATACATGGGTGTCATCACATTGTACTCGATGGTTGTGGGGAACATATAAAAAATCAAAAGGATTATAAATGGTACATATGTACCTATAAAAACACTCAAATATATTCTATAGATTCATCAAAAATCACTAAATGGATCCCAACATCAAAAACTAACCTTACAACATCACTACTTTTCCAGGAGCCACTAAATGAAATCATGCAGCAAACAAGACACAATTCACATTTGACATTCCTCCCTTTTCTACTAAATTCAGTTATTTTCCAAATTTTCCATTACCATATAATTATTTTTCAACAACCATTTATATATATCTCTATCCCTTTATTTCCTTTATGACCATTTAAACCACATAGTCCATATTGATTCTTTTCTATATTCTTTATTTAGAATGATTTTTAAACAATTCTATACAATTTCAGTATCAATATTATAATTTATTTAATCTCATTAGTAAATGGGAAACTTTTATAAAATAGAACATAACAACAAAAAACTACACATATTCCTCATCCCAAAAGACCCAAAAATCCACCTTTAAACCCACATCCACCTCTTCAACACAACTTCACATCCCAATCACTTTCCATCTGAAACACCCCATAGCACATCCTCACAAACCATCACACATTCACATATCACAAAAATTTCCACGTCACTTCACATCTCATTTTTTAGATTTATCAAGGGTCTTTTATTCAATTCCACTTCAATTTTAATGGTAATATCGATCAATAATAATTTTATTGGTGAAAACCTTTCATTAACTTGATATAAGTGATTTCCCAATTTATTTATAGGGAAGTAACAATAAAAAGGTTGGTTTTATAAAACCACAAAATACAGTGCAAGAAAAGACCTCCAATGGCCATGATTTTTTGTTGTGAATTATCTCATAAATTTCACTATATCAATAATTATTTCAAAGTTATAAAAACATGTTATTTCATTACACTTAAATTTAATTAGAATAATTAATTAATCTATGTTAATATAATTTCAACCATCTTCTCAAAATTTAATAAAATTATAAACCCCTCATGCATGATACAACTGATGATAAATTATGGAATACTTATACTTAGAAAATATAATATTTACACAATTTATTACATAAGAACATGGGTGGTCAGATAGGAGGAACACACCTACATTGTACTTTATCCAACTATAGAAACGATGTTCCTTGACTCCAGGGAAATTAATATATAAAAATCTATCTCAACAGAATGTAATACATAAGGAATAAAAGAAATATCATCCCTTAGAATTAAATGATCTTAAACCAGTGGGATTTGATATAGTTTTAATTGAAAAATAAAAGTTAATCACATCAAATCCCAGTAGAAAATCCATTTCAAAGGCACTATAATTTTTAATAATTAGAATATATAACTATCATCCACTAAATATTCATTAAATTATGTTAATCAATTATTTATAACCATTTTTTCATCAAAAAATATCTTAAAATGGAAAATTTATAATTATATAAAATATGGAAAATAAATCACCTAATTTTGAAAATTTTGGTGATTAGACTGGCCATCATATACGAAAGATCATAATTTCAATTCATGAAAAATCACATCAGATTGGGAAAATTGTTTCGATAAGATAAGGTTCATAAAACTCTTCATGGTTCTGAAAAGAAAATAAAATCGTAATGGATGTTGTATTAAAGACTTATTGGATCCGATGAAAAGGAGGATTATACTTTTTTTATTTCATAAATATCATATGTATTATATAAAACATGTGATGTAATATTGAAAATATAAAGGGGGAGAACCAGTTAATCCAATCATATTGAGGATCAGATTAATGAAACAATGAAGTTGATGGAAGGATATAATGTTACAATACTATCCATTACAAGTCATAATCTGTTGGACATGATCTTAAACATATTCTAAGTCATGATAAAATCAATATACAAGATGAAGTTTTTGAAAGAATAAATTTTCTAAATCCAAAAGCTTTTAGTCTTAGTTCTTCAGTGTGAGAGCACCGGACATAGATTTTTCTTTGACGAGAATGTTAATCCAAACCTGAGAATAAGATAATTATCATTTTTAGTCAGAACAAAAAACGTCATGAAAATAATCTTTCAAAAATTAATTAGGGTGTATCTTAATCATTTATTGTCATGAACCAAATCTGGTCGCCACCAAAACCGACACCAAACCTGGCCTGTGAAATGTCCCAAAGGGCGTTCCTGATCCCCACGAGCTGGCACAAGTTCCCAGGTGTCATAAAATGATAATTGGTAATGATTTACCCATGTTTATAAACGTAAAACAAAAAAATAACCCAATAAAACGAATCTGGATTTTGCAAATAAAACCATCTTTTACAAAATTCAGAACTGAAATACTTGTTTTAAAATAGCTCAACAAGACTATAAAAAAGGTACAAAATCAAAATGAAACAGCCCAAGAACCCTCATGTCAAGGGGAACCACCCTCAATCCATCTCCACAAGACTTCACCACCATGGACCTACTAGAAACCCGAACCACTAGAACTAAAAATTGTACCCAACTTGCGACAACAAAAATAACCAAGTCTACATAAACCCAAGGGTGTATGTATGGTTTTATCCAATTCCCAGTAGGATACCACCACTAAGATATTCCATGGGATAAACATTCAAAGACAAAAAGCATGCAAGTTTTCAAAAACATGCAATTTCTAGTTACAAATTATAAAAGATGAAACTTTAAAAAAAATTAATTTTCAAGTGGGATAATTTAAAGAATAAAAAAATTTAAAATAAATTCCAAATCTAATGAATTTTCCATCCAAATATACCGTATGATGATGGTAATTATAAAGTATCAAATGAGCACAAACAATAGGAAATAACCCCTATGCACTAGCTCGTTGTGTGTCCCAGGTACTTCATATCTCGGTGAGAGTAACCATCACAATATCCGTTATCGTGCATGAGCCATGAGTAGGGAACATACGCATAACCTAGGGTCCCCAATAATCATCATCATAGTTTAGTTAGTGTTGTAAGCATAAATCTTGCTACGTGAAACTGAGGCCAAACCCCACATATTCAATAGAGTACTAGTACACATCCACCCACCTAGATACCCGAGTTTTCCATTGCGCTCAAACAAGTTTAACTAGTTAAGAAATATAATTTTCACATTAAAATGTCATTTACACATCAAAACCAAAATTCTCACATGTACATCACACAAGTCTAAAAATCAACTTTTTTATTCAAATTAATTTTGAAATCATACTCACACAAAAAATAGCTCACAACAATTTTTCAAATATTTCACAATTCAATAAATCCATTAACAATATTATAAAATCTTTACCAAGATGCTAATCATTATATAACATCCCACTCCCATGTTACATAATACCCTTTTCATAAACAAAGTCTATTTTTCACAGCATAATCACACAAAATAGCCTGAAAACATGTTTCACACCAACATCACAATTTCATAAATCACCTCGACAAATTAAAAAACATTACCAAAATGTTTAAAAAAATAACCGACCAATTTATGTTTCAAAAAATAATTTTAAGAACATAATATCACCAAAAATGTACATAAGAAACCATTTCACACTTTGTGTAATATATTAAATCATTTACAATTTTCATAAAACAAACCCAAGAGGAATAACCATGGTTTGCATACAAAACCCAATTAAAAACCCTCATTCAAGACAAAATCCATACCAATAACAATCCAAAACAGATTTGGAAGCCCTAAAAACATTTATTAAACAACACCCAAGTGTTATAAAAATACCTCAAACAATACCACAAAAGGTACACATGAAAAACACATGTTTTCACAAATCACATTCAAGAAGTACCACATGGTTTCACACATTAAACCCATTTAAAAAACCCTTACAAGGATAACATGACATTAAGGAATTAATAAAAAAGAATTTTCAGCCCCTTTCAACACTAATAAATCACTTTCGTATGTTATAAAATACACCCAAACATTTACCAAGAACAACTCATGAAAAACACCAAATTCCAAGCAAAAATTCAACTACAAAATTAGACAATTAACCAAATCCATAAAAAATAGTTTTCGCACCACACAATACAGATTTTAAACATACTAAATTAATAAACCAAGCAAGCTAGCACATCATAAAATGGATATACATGGAATCACCTACCTTTTGAGTCAAAACCCTTGAATCTTGGTGCGAAACCTCAATCACACATCCACCGCACCAAAAGGAAGTGAAAACAAACCCTAAACCATACGATTTCACCCAAAATACCCCAAATAAAACCCTAGGTATAAACTCTAACTTCTGCACACTCTATAAATTTATGAAAGTGGGAGGAAACACTAAGGAGAAGGAATGAATTGAAGAGAGAGACACCTACCCAAAATAATCTTGAAGAAAATGACACAACATCCACCTGTATCTGAATTTTAAAATAGTTAAAAATTTATGGGAGGTTCGAATAAGGATTAGGAGATCATTTAGGAACATTAATTTGGTAAAAAGAGTAAAAATTGGAGTTATAAATGGATCAATTTACTTCTTCAAATTTGGGCGATTTTTAAAGTCTAGAGACTTTTCTCCCTAATTCTAGATTCTATTGAGCTTCAAATTGAGGGAGGAGAGTATGGGGTGCGCCTTAGGTAAGAGGGCTTGGGTGAGAATTGGAATCACCAAAAAAAATTGAATGAGTTATTAAATAATTAATCAATATTTTTAATATAGTAAATGGGCTTTCAGGCAGGCCCAATTCCTTAAATAAAAACTCAAATTCCCAATGATTATAGAATTATAAATAGTGCAAATTAATTTGGTGTTGTTCATAGATTATGGGATGCCAATTTGGAATTGGAATGGATGAAAAATGTTGAAAAATGAAGGAGTTATAAAGGAATAAAAATTTATTTTTAAATCTGGAATTGGGCTCACGGTTTGGCCCAAATCATGAAAACTCACCCATTTCTCAAAAAAACTCATAGGAAACCCCCAAAACAAAGAAATAATGGAAATTAAATTAAAAATACCTTTAAAGTAATTTATGTATGTAAAAATTCTCCCCACCATGAAAACATTCCTCCCCAGAATGTCACAGCAAGCCCAAAACAACATCCAAACCCAACTGAGAAACCAAGAAGTACCCCTTTGCCCGGTTTCACCTCCAAAGGCCAAAACACCTCCAGTGATTAATTAAGTAAGGAATGCTCTCACAAAACAAACATACACCACATTCATGAAAAAATCAAGTATATTCATATTTTATCCCAAAATAAAACTTCTCAAACAATATCCAAAAAGGATTCTAGCAATTTACGCAAACGAGAAACAACAACAAAGAAGGTTAAACTTACCATGCTTTAACCAGACTATTGGGATTTCTCCACTCCCAATGTTTACCCAATGAATGTGTAGGTAGTTAGATAGCTACAAAAAAAGACTACCTACTTCCTATCCAAGACCAAGGACCAATTTGAGTTACTAGTATGGGGAGACACAAATGGGATCCCCACCATAATAGACAACTCAAAATTTAATGAGATAGAATTGGGACAGTAACAGGGGGAGGCCCGAACGGACTCCCGGTATGGGGGCGGGGGTAGAATCCCATTAGAAATTTCCAAAATAGCACACATGAGACTCATAGTGGGTATGCCCACCATATTATCATACCATCTTAACAACCAGTATGAGAAGGCACAGAAAGACCCCAAAATTTAAAAAGTTGGGTCGGTCACACGGTTAGTCTGCATGGTTTGGGAAACCGTAAAATAACCATGGGGATCATTATTTCTACATGGATTCCTAGAACATGGTCACTACTAATCGTGCACAAACTATGTTCTCAGTATCTCTATCCAAATTTCCAACCATTCTCTGATGAATAAACGGAAACCAAAGGGGGAGGGAATGACATTAGGCGATGACATGGGTACAAGGCCCTCCACCAATTTCCACCAAACAGAAACAACAGAAGAATGATGATGACACCAGAGGTTTAAACACTTTTTATATTTCATATTGAGGATTGGAAATTGTAAAAGGGTTTAAACGACCCTGGGATTTACCCTAACTATGAGACAACTTCTTTGCAAGACATATGGCTAGATCTCAAATAATTGAAGCATCTTCAGCCCCATAGTTAGGCTTTAGAAACCCCATTAACTAGAATTATTTTTTCGGTGCCACCAAAAACTACACTGCAATCCCCGATAATATTGAAAAGACATAACACATTCCAAACATACTTTACCCAGACCTGATATCTCACTTAAACAAGGGCTTAGAAGATGGAAACACATCACACCTTGTTTCTTCGGGTTTGAAACAATAGAAGTAAAGAACACCTATACTCACCTTCCTCTAAAATGGATGATTTTGAAGTATTTCCAGGGAAGACATTATCACAACATAATAAAGAATCTTAGATTATTGCATGACTTTCATCTTTACGGTCAATCGAGCACATGACATCACAAGGCATCACCGAACATGACCATTACGACTAATATAAACAATGCATGGAGAGGGACCTTATACAACATCCCAAAACAACACACAATTCTAGAAAGTGGCCGCAATATCCTCTCATGACCAAATTTACAACACTTGTAGTTAAACATGATCTCATTATTCTAAGAGTCTATTAAAGACCAAGAGGCTATCTTAGGCACTATCCAGGAACTCATCCACACTAATAACCCCAGACCACCTCCACCTTCAACAAATCAAGTAGCTTAAGATACTAAGGCCTCTTTCAACCATTCATGAGAAATATTCTACAATAAGAGGATTATAAAAACCATGAAGGAGAATGGTGTAGACTCAATTTATAGATATTGAAATAAAATAATCCTTATATTGATCAACCAGTGGATTTTACAATGGTGAAACAATACGAGTTACACTTCAGTCATGAACTAACCCTTAATGGGGGAATACCTTATCTAACGAGGGAACCCAAGGACCCAACCGAGCTTGTCCATTGGTCAAAACATTCCACAAACCTGATCCAAGCACATGAAGGGAAACACAATAATGGTGTCCTGAAACATATATCGGAATTGACTACTAACTGGTCTGTCTACCCATCTTACCCACCAAACCCAAACCCAAAACACAGTTCAAACAGGAAGGGTTCTTGGACTCAAAACATCCCACAACATAAACATTTTCCAAAAACAAATAATATAAACCATCCCAAACAATTCGTCTTGACATCGTGTTTTTCTTTATAAACATTTCATTGAATACAAACGGTTCCGCGACAAGCGTATCCACCAATGGTACCCCATGGGCCTCACACATGCATGTTTTTGTGCCACATCGGGCACCCTCCTCATATCCGTCCTGGAACTCATCCAGTCATTCCATTAACAATCCATCATCTCATATAACCCCATGCATGTGTTCTCTCATGAAAATACCAAATGTTAATATAAAAACACATTCCACTTTTCAAAACCAAAACAATAGAACAATACATCCTTTTTCTCAATACCACTAACGACGAAATCAAACCAAAATTACCACATAAAAAAACTTTTCAGAATGGCACAATCATTCCAATGAAAACTCACTGTCAAGTTATTAACATCAATTTTAAAACATATCATCCCATTAAAACACCTTTCTATAGTTTAGAATAATCTATTAGAAATACATTTCCAAAACCAACCTTGACATCGTTCATGATTTCAAAAGTGGTGCAAACAAACCACTTTACATTCCAATACAATTATGTAAATTCAGTTCTCAATTTTGAAAAATCATACCATTACCTCTTATTAGATAATCACTTCACAAAAACTTTATGCTTCTTAAAACCAAGTCACTTTAAAACCAAGATTCCAAGATTTCAAAACTAAAGAACACACGACAATGCGAGAGGAAACTAGTTTCAGTGGGAGACCTAGACATATGGTTGGCGGCCATATTCCAATCACTTCACCATCATAGAGAGTGTTTAGGGGAATATCACTAGCTCCACATGGCTTGCTAGGCTCAGCGATCTCACTGAGACAATTAACCCAACTCTATTTTCATTTCCCCTAATCATCATCAAACCAAGAAAACCAAAGGGCTTAGATAAATCCTGAATTCCCTTGGTGACTTAAATCTCATCATGAGGTGTGGTGATCAAGCACACTACCCATAACCAGAATACCATGTCCTAAAAATCCTTACTCCAGACTATCCTGACTATTCCCCAAATAACACAACCCAAATAGTTAACATGAACCTCCTTTAATGCCATTTTTTCACTAACCAAATAAGGTCGCCACCAAAATTCGCACCAAACCCGGACCGTGACATGTCCCTAAGGGAGTTCCCGATACCCAAGGGCTGGAAGAAGTTCCCGGGTATAATAAAATGAGAATTGGGAACGATTTACCCAAGTTTATAAACGTAAGACAACAAAATAACCTAATAAAATGAATCTGGATTTTTCAACTAAAACCATATTTTACAAAATTCAGAACTAAATTACATGTTTTAAAACAAGTAAAAAAGACTATAAAAAAGGTACAAAATCAAAATGAAATAGCCCAAGAACACTCATGGAAAGGGGTACCTCCCTCAAGCCATCTCTACAAGACTTCACCACCAAGGACCTGGTAGAAACCCGAACCACTGGAACTAAAAAATGTACCCAACCTGCGACAACCAAAATAACCAATTCTAATTATACCTAAAGGTGTAATTAGGGTGTGAGAAAATTCCCAGTAGGATACCACCACTAAGAGATTCCATGGGATAAACATTCAAAGACGAAAAGAATTCATGTTTTTAAAAACATGTAATTTTTATTTACAATTTCTACAAGATACAACTTAAAAAAATCAGTTTTAAAGTGGGATAATTTAAAGAATCAACACTTTTAAAATAAATGCCAAAGAAACTGAATTTTCCATCCAAATATATTTTATTCCGATGGTAAGTATAAAGCATCTAATGATCACAAACTATAGGAAATAACCCCTAGGCACTAGCTTGTTGTGGGTCCCAGGTACCTCGTATCTTGGTGAGAGAAACCATCACAATATATGTTCTCGTGCATGATCAACTAGTAGGGAACATAACCACAACTTAGATGACCCCCATCATTATCATTATAGTTTACTTATTTTTGTAAGCGTCAATCTTGCTACATGAAACTGAGGACAAACCCCACAGATTCACTAGTGTACTAGTACACATCCACCCACCTATATACCCAAGTTTTCTATTGTGCTCAAACAAGTTCAACAAGTTAAGAAATATACTTTTCAAATTCAAATGTCATTTACACATCGAAAGTTCTCCAAAAATCCCACATGTACATCACACATGTCTAAAAATCCACTTTTTCATTCAAATGCATTTTGAAATCATACTCACACCAAAAATAGCCCACAACACATTTTTCACATCTTTCACAATTCAAAAAATCCATTAAAAATATTATAAAATATTTCCCAAGATGATAAACATCATATAACAGCCCACTACCATGTTACTTAATACCATTTCACAAACAAAGTCCATTTTCACACCACACACATACAAAACAGCCCGAAAACATGTTTCGCACCCACATCACAATTTCATAAATCACCTCGACAAATTAAAAAACATTACCAAAATGTTTGAAAACATAACTAACCAATTTATGTTTCAAAAACTCATTTTATGGAAATTATATCACCAAAACAGTACATAATCAACCATTTCACGCCTTTTGTAACACATTAAATAATTTAAAATTTTCATAAAACCAACCCAAGAAGTATAACCATGGTTTGCATATAAAACCCATTTAAAAACCCTCATTCAAGACCAAAACCATACCAATAAAAATCCAAAACATAATTGGTAGCCCTAACGACATTTATTAAACCACCCCCAAGTGTTATACAAATACCTCAAACCATACCACAAAAGGGACACATAAAAAACAAATGTTTTCACAAATCACTTTCAAGAAATACAACATTGTTTCACACATTAAACCCATTTAAAAATCCCCTTAAAAGTCTCACAAGACATTAAGGCATTAATAAACTAGAATTTTCAGCCCCTTTAAACACTAATAAATCATTTTCATATGTTATAAAATACACCCAAACATTTCCCCAAGAACCATGCAAGAAAAACACCCAATTCCAAGAAAAAATGCAACTACAAAATTAAACACATAACCAAATCCATGAAAAATAGTTTTCATACCATAAAAAACAGATTTTAAACATAATAAATTAATAAAAAAAGCAAGATAACTCATAATTAAATGGTTATACATGGAATCACCTACCTTTTGGGTCAAAACCCTTGAATCTTGGTGTGAAACCTCAAGTGCACGTCCTCTGCATCAAAAGGAAGTGAAAACAAACCATAAACCATAATATTCCACCACAAATACCCCAAATAAAACCCTAGGTATAGAACCTACCTTCTGGACGCTCTTTAAATTTATGAAAGTGGGAGCAAACCCTAAGAAGAAAGAATGAATTGAAGAGAGAAACACTTACCGAAAACAATCTTGAAGAAAACGACCCAACATACACTTGTATCTGAATTTTAAAATATCTAACAATTTATGTGAGGTTCTAATAAGGATTATGGGATCATTTAGGAACTAGAATGGGGGAAAAGAGTAAAAATAGAAGGAGTTCTGAAAGGATCAATTTACCTCTTCAAATATGGGATATTTGTGAAGTCCAGAGAACTTTCGTCCACATTCGCGATTATATTGAGCTCCAAATTGAGGTAGTAGAAAATGGGGGCGCGCCTTATCTACGTGGTCTCAGGTGAGAATTGGAATCACTAAGAAAACATAAAAATTGAATGAGTTATTAAAGGATTAAAAAATATTTTTAATGCAGGAAATGGGCTTTCGGGCAGGCCCAATATCTTAAATAAAAACTCAAATCCACAATGATTATAAATTTATAAATTGTCAAAATTAATTTGGTGGTGTTCATATATCAGGGTATGCCATGTAGGAATTATAATAGGTGAAAAATGATGAAATGTGAAGGTGTTATAAAGGAATTAAATTTTATTTTTAAATCTGGAATTGGGCTCACGGTTTGGCCCAAATCAAGAAAACTCACCCATTTCTCAAAAAATCTATAGGAAACCCCCAAAACAAAGAAATAATAGAAATTAAATTAAAAATACCTTTAAAGTAATTTATTTATGTGACATATATGGAAATAATATTTTAAATTTTAAGCTTCTGGAACCAGTCCATCAGACACATAATTCCTCCGATTATCTAAGTCATACTAATACTGATCATTAGATTCAAATCAACGATAGAATTGTTTTGTTGAGTGTTGTTGGGACCAATTAATAAGAAATGAATAAATATTTTTTGGGCTAAATATGAAGAATAAAATCAAAAATCAATCAACAATATATGCTACCATTTTTGACAAGATGATGCGATGATTGTTTTTTAGTGAGAGTGTTGTTTTCGTATCATGTTGGTCAAAAAAGAACCATGATTTTTTCAAGAGTTATGTATAAATTTGAACCATAATATCATAGTAAATTAAGTATATATGATTTAATAACACAAAATATCATCAATATTGGAATATAATAAAAGTATAATTATTTAAATATTGTCAAATTGTTATAAATGGGATCATAAAAGCGATTGAAGTTATTTGAAGAATGGTTTTCATATTTTTCTTTTGATGTATATAAACGTAATGTAGAATATGTGTTATCTATCATAATTAAGAAATTGGAATGAGTAGTTGGTTAAGAGAATCATAATTAGAATACATATGTTTTTTTCATTTTTTGTAGAGAAAAATAATGAAAAATTCACTCTAGTCATTATAATATAGAATCCAAAATTGGAAATCAGAATATGACTAATTATTTTGAAGAAAGTATGAAATAGTATAAAGTTGTGAAAAGATTAGTGATGCTTTGAAAAGAATTAATAATCATTTTATATTTCAATGAAAAATCTTATATTTAAGGAAAATTTATGTTTCTAGAAATTTGGTTGAGCATGAAATGATTTCATAATCCCTCGTAAACCATATTTGATCCATCTATAAATACAAGAGGTAGATGGAGCTTTCCTAACACAAGTAATGTTCAAGGAATAATATATATTATCTCCAAATTTCTAGGGAGAATAAGTATCTATATCGAGCCTACGGGATGATGTTTTCCAGACATATGAAAAAATAAGAAGAGATAAGATCCAAATCAGAGTTTCCAGAGTCGGACTAAAAAATAAGGCATATATTTTCATACTAATGAAGTAGAAGTTATAATATTTTCAATAGAATTCTAATAGAATTATCATTTCTGTATTGAGAAATCAAACTGAAATTTTGGTCTATGATATCAGACTGAGTTTTATTACGAATTCCATAAAATGGTCTTGCCTACTTTGGGGGTAACGTAGTGAATAATTTTTTTGAATATCTTATTTGTGAAAGATGATCAAGAAGAATAATAAAATGACTATGATATAAAAGTATTAAATCATTTCATGAATTTTTAAGAACATGCACTTTTTATGGTTCATATTAAAAAATGAGTGTAAGGGGATATCCTACTCATTTTATTCAACACAAAAGGAATATTTTCTAGTGGATTGTGTGATATTTTATTATTTACAAACTATACCAAGTACAAAGATACTATTGTTAACTAGTAAAACTTATAATTTTTTTTTTGTTTTTTGGGTGTATTTTTGTTTTTTAACAAGAGTACAACTCTTTTTTAGTAAAATCTTGATTCAATAGTAATAAAACATAAAAAAAATTATATATCTAATTTCCCCCTCCCCCTCTCAATGATACATAGATCCTAGTGGACTCTAACATGTAGTTTCAAATATAATACACCCTTGTTTTATTATATGATTAATTTTTTAAAATATAAGTTGATGAAAAATATTAATTATGTGAATAGAAAAGGGATTTCAATTATTAATGTAATGAGCTATCATATATGAAAATATATAATGTGGTCTTATGTTATGTCACTTGGATGTGATTTTAATAATGCTACAATAGATGTCTTTCCTACTATTGATGATAATGTTCCCCTCACATCTATTTATGAGAAGAATATTGAGAATGATTGAAGTTCTGAGAATTATTTACTCTCATCACCTTCTGAATGTTATTTTTTTAGAGTGAATGGTGTTTTCATTGACAAATGTAAATGAGTTAAGTTGAAAAAAATATGCAAAGGTAATAAAATTTTGAAGAAATAAAAATTAAAAATCGATGTGATAAATTTTAATGATTTAAAAATTGGTGAGTATAAATCTGTTGGGGAAAACATTACAAAGGAAAATTATATATTCATCACTATTAGATATCATGATGAAAAGTTAAAAGATTTTACTATTGTTGAAAATATCATAAGAAATAATAAAAACATGTTTGATGATAAAGTCTCTTCATTGCACGATAGAGATCCTAAAACTCTATCTCTAGATGATCTTTATAGTACTCTCATTACTTATGAAATGATAAGGGAGAATGTAATGGATGGAAAAAAAAAATCTAAAATTGAAATATTGTTCATATCTTCCACTAAAGTATTTATTAAGAAGTTTATTGACGAAGATGAAGTTTCTTACTCTAATTTAAAAAAAAAAGTATCTAAAAATCATATTGAAATTCTATCTTTATTTTCTAAAAATGTGATAAGTGGTTCAAGTAATTATAAAAGGAAACTATCCATGAAGTGTTTTGAATGTGGAGACATTAGGCACTTTGCAGAAAATTACCTCAAAGAAGTAAATAAGAGGATATTGATGAAGAAGAAATAAGGCCAAGAAATTCATGGATGAAGAACAGTGATAAAGATAAATATTTTTATAGAGAAATGATTATAATTTATCCAAATCAAAAAAGAAAAGTTTCTTAACTAAAGATGAAAATGAATAATAAAATGAAGTTGAATCTAAAAAATCTAATTAGAATATTGGAGATGATACATTCTTTTCTATAGTTATCCGTGAATAATATTGAAGAAGTTGTTCTGAAGAATAAGAAATATGATTATAAGATAATCTTAATGAAGAATTAAAATAATTTTTGAGGAAAATTGGGACAATTGAAAAGGAAATCATGAAGTTGAAACGTGAAAACTCTTCAACACATAATCAAGATCGTTTTACTCATGGGAAAGTTATGTTGTTCAAATATAATGGTTATATGAAAAAATATATTGGGAAATAAAATAATTGTAATTAACATATGGAAGTTAATCTAAATGAAGAATAATTTGATTTATAACTTTTGAAAAAATATATATAGCTAAAAAGTTGGATATTAGTTTTAAAAACATTTATCTTCAAAGATGGGGAAATATCTAAATGGTTAAACCTAAAAAGGATCACAAATTACCTTAAATAGTTGAAAATAAACCAAGAAATGTTTATGAAAATAAGAAATAATTGAATGTTATGTATGTGTCCAAGAAGAATAAAGTGATGATTTTATATGATTTTGAAAATTATTAATCTGGAAAATTTTCACTCACTTTTTGATCTGATAAGTATGAAATGAAAACTAAGATTAAAATTAATAATATGATTTTATAATAAAAATTTTGGTGGTCAAAAATATCCAGTTAAAAAGATGAAAATCTTTCTATGAAACACACTCACAATTCTAGACAGTAAGGATGTTTTAGAGGAAAAAATTAATTCAATGGATACTAATAGTATTGTGGTGGATTTAGAAATGTGGAAAATATGTTTTGGTTCAGTCAAAAACATTAAAACTATTCCAAAAAAATTAGTAAAATATTTTATGAGGATGATCCTAAGAAACCTGAGAAGGTTGGGGTAAAAGTAGAAAATAGGTTCCAACATTAGGAAAATATTTTTGAAATATGTGAAAAAACTGGGAACCAAGTAAGAGTACGTCTTGTATTGTTACTGGAAAAATAAAATATTCTTAACAATTCCCAAAATGTGATTGTAAATAATTAAAAAGGGAAATAAAAGGATCATATTGTTGAGGCATATCCTAAGGCTACAAAAGGATATAGAAATTAGATTCCTGATGGTGGGTTTTCTTCACATATGATAAGATATTTAAACTTTTGGAAAAATGTGAAATAATTCAAAGAAGGAGGTGTAAAATTTGGAAATGGCGAGCCTATTAGAATCAAGGAGTTGTATTATCTATCATTGGGGAAGAAAAACTGAAATCCAAGAAATCTCTATTTGTACATGGGATGAAACAGAACCATCTAAGTGTTTCACAAAATTGTGATGATGGTGAAAAAATTATTTTTATAAAGGATGATTTTTTATGGAAATAGTGGAAGATAAAAAGATAATAACAAAAAGAAAATGTGGAAAATGAAATGTTTTCGAAGAAGGTGAGGTTCAAAACACTTGTTACATGCATATGATATATGAGGACCTGGTACCTAAAAAAACTGGGAAACATGTTTTAGAAAAATATGAGCAAGTTATTAAAAAGAGATAGTGTTCGAGGAATTATAAATAAATAAAGAAAATGGTATTCGTGTTTCAAAATTATGTAGATTGGAATGATTACAGATTTTGTGTATATGGAAGTTGAAATTTGTTAAAAATAAACCTAGGAACTTATTTATTCCGATATCTGTTGGAAAATGTGAAAATAATAAACCTGTGGAGATAATTAATTCATCACTAACATTTATTACTTTACTCTCATTACTTGGTTAATTTATATGTAACATATTTTATATTATTTAAAAATTATTAAAAGGTTCATGATAAAATTCTGGAAGGAATGTGAGTATTCAATGAGAAGTTGAGAATATATAATGTAAGTGAATACAAGAATGAATAATTTCAATGTTATCATGAGAATCATGGAATTCAACATGATTCCAGAACACCTTACACTCCCCAAATAAATGTTTTTGATGAAATAAAAAATATATGTTTGGTTGAAATGGTACGAACTATGTTTCTTGAATATGGCCTATCTCATTACTTTTAGAGGCAATCCATGATCAATGTTATGTATATCCAAAATTGATGTTTCTATAGGACAAGATTAGAAATGATTTCATATGAAATGTTTTATTAAAAATCCATGTCTAAAACACTTGATAGTTCTTTGGATTCCATTCATTATAAAAAGGATTGGTGAAAAACATTGTATGTTTGAACGAAGATGTAAAGATTGATTCATTATTGGGTATGCCCTAGAATGAATAAGTTACATATGTTTCAACAACGATATAAGAATATTAGTTGACACTATTGAGGTGAAAGTTGTTTAAAGATCTAGGAGAGATAAATATACCCATGTAGATAAGGTATATGAACATTATGAAATAATCATTATTGGAAATTATAATAATGATACTGATAATAATAATCGTACTCAACAAGAAAAATTGGACTCATCCATTTCTAGTGACGAGGAAGAATATCAAAAATTTATTCCTAGGATGAGGATCTAATTGGAAGCTCATAATATAATTGGAGATCAAAATTAGAAGGTTCAAATATGTACACCTTCAAAAAGTATCACACACTCCTCATTATACACAAAAGTCGATCCAAAAAATGTTGATGTATCTTTTGAGAAACCAGAAATTTCCAATTTAATAAATGAATAATTTCAACAAATTATAATTAATGATACCCAGAAACTCATACCAAATCCAGATAAAAAAAATATTACTGGTACATAGTTAGATTTATGGAACAAGCTGAATAAATATGGTTAAGTTGTAATGAACCAAGTTTGATTAGTGTTCAATGTTCACTCACAGATAAAGGACATTGATTTTCATGAAACATTTTCTTTGAGGAAGGGGGGATAATAAAAAACCAAAATATTTCTTATTATTGTTTTATAATAAATTTACAAACATTTTCAAATGGATATGAAATCATAATTTTTTAACAGTGATATTGATGATGAATTTTATATTGAACAACCATGGGGATTTGTTGTTGGGAAAGATTAAAATAATGTGGATAAAAAAAGAAAGCCCTGTATGGGTTAAATAATGATTGGATATCATGATATTCCAAGTTTAATACTTTCTAAAAAATATATTTTTTACAAAATAAAGAGTTTATTGAAATATTTATATCAAAAAATGTAAGAAGTTTTCCATCATATTAATTTTTTATGATGATGAAATTTTTATTTCTCAGAATGATAAATTATCTTCTAAAATATTTTATGAAGATTTGAAGAACTTGTTTGAGATTTTTAATCTAGGAGAAAATAAATAATATCATTGGTTAAAAATAATACAAATAAAGAAACCTATTTTTCTTTCTCAAGTAATGTATTGTAAGGAACTTATTATGAAGTTTGGAATGGAAAATTTGAATCAAGTTCCACATTGATTTTATTGGGAACCATGTTTTTTGATGACGAAGAAGGAATGGAAGTTTATCATAAATAGTTTTAGAAGTTGATTGGTCATTTTTTTAAATGACTTCATTATGACCCCACATTTTTTATATTGTTCACTTATTTGAAATATTTTAGATTTCTACAATGTAAGAACACTTTTTTGATGAAAAAAATAATTTTATGACATATCAAAGGCCGAAAAAATCACAATTAGGTATGATAGCTCAGAAAATTTTGACATGGTTGGGTATTCAAATACTTATTGGGTGGGAAATTTCAATGTTAAATGGTTTGAATATGGTGGTGTTTTATTTTTAGGAAAAAGTTGTGATAGTTGGCATACAAAGAGACCAAATATAGTAACCCTTAGTATGGATAAAGATATATTTATATTTCTTCTAATCAAGACGCTACTCAACTTATGTGGACGAAGACTCAATTATAATACATATTTGTTTATGTAAAGTTACCCTTTCCCTTGGGAATCCAACCTCTTTCTCATAAAGGTTGAGGTATGTGTATTTTTCCACTCATTCACCCTGTCTTTTTCATAGTGTTGTCAATGGTGGAGACTTTTTTCATTAATTTATCATTTTTAATTTTGTAAACCGTATAAGGAAGCATATAAATAGTGGTATTTGTGGGTAATTTGTGATCTTATCATGTATGTGTATGAACCATTATAACTATTAGTTGGAGGGGTTGTAGTAAATTTATTTATAGTATATTGAATGAAAGAAAGAAAGAGGTGAAGAAATATTTAATGAAAATTAGAAGAGGATTCATGAGTCACTAATCTTAGACAATATGGTATTCCTGTCAATGATTATTGTTTACTTCAATGAGCTTGCTTAATTTGGGTTAAGATTGTTTATATGTAATCCATATCTTCATGTTATAAAGTTAACAAATTTATGAATTTTATTTCACAATAAAATAAGAAGGTGATATTTTGGGGACCAAGTTGGATGGATGTGTTTTTACACTAGAAAATATTTGTGTTCTATTTTATTATCAAGGAAAATAAATCCCCTCACTTTTTATTATTTGGGGATTTGAATGAAAATAAAATTTATAATAACGGACTAGAAATTCTTAAGAAATTCTATCAGATTAATACAACTTTTCTTGATGAAAATGATCATCAGACTCTTTTGAGTCTAGAATGAAAGGAAGACCATAATGGGAAGTTGTAGTGTAGTATTTAGGGACATGATGAAAAACCGTAAGGTGCTTTTATTTTTTGTATTTCAAAAAAATCATTCGTATTCAGTAAAAGTGTTTATGAAATATTTATAATGGAAAGTGGGAGATAAAGTGATTCTAATCATATTAAGGTTCCGATTGAAGAATGAAACAAGTTGTTGTAAGATTGTAAAGTTAGAATACATTCCATTACAAATCATACAATGAATAATTTGATCTAAAACATATTCAAAGTCATGAGGAATTCATTATACAAGAAAAGGTTAGTGAAAGATTAATTTTGTTGAAGCTGAATCTTTCAAAAATCAGTTCATCATTGCGAGATCACAATATGTATAATTGTTTGTTAGTTGAGTAGGATAGTTGAAACATAAGAAGATGACAATGATAGTTTTTAGTTATACTAAAAAACCATGATGAAAATATTTGGAGATAACGAAGTACTATGTATAATAATTAGTTAAGAAAATAATTTAATGAAGTTGATGATGTCGGAACTTTTCCATCAGACCTGATATGCCTCTAATTATTAGAGTCAATCTAACCAAAATCATCATATTCAAATCATATGGAGAATAATTTTTAATAGTTTTTGGGAAAAATTAATGATAAATGAATAAAAGACTCTTTCTATCTATGTGAATGAAAAAATCAATGAACAATCAACAATATAGTCAACCATTTTCATCCAGGAAAATTGTTGATTTTTTTAAAGTAAGAACGATCATTTTCTTATCATGTCGGTCAAAATGATAAAAAAATAACAATGATTTATTTTCAAGAGTTATTTATCATGTGGGTTAATAATATTTTACAGAAGTAGACATTGATAACTTCTTCGTAAATAAGATCATTGTGGTGGTAAAAGAGAATAATTGAAACATAATTGAAGCATGTCAAAGTGTAATAAAGGGGATCATAGAAGTGGTTGAATTAGTTTGGAGAATGGTTTTCATAAGTTTATTTTATTGAATATAAACATAATGAATAATTTTTTATCTCTATAATAATGAAGAAACTAGAATGAGAATTGGGTTCCCTAAATCATAATGATAAGACATATGTTTATTTCATTTGGGGTGAAGAATCATAATGAAGAATTCATTTTCATCATAAAAATAATGAATTCTAAATGGGAAATCAGACCCAGATATAAAATTTTGATTAATGAATAATGTGAAACTATTTTTTGACAATATTTGAGATGGTTTTAGAAGAATTATTAATGGTTGAAGATGATAGATATCAATCTGAGATTTAAAGAAAATTTATGTTTTAAAAAATTTGGTTAATTGGGAAAAGATTTCAGTATAGAGACCCTAACTTTTATTACATTAAAATTACATCATTTTAAATATAAAAAACATAATAGTATTACACATAGAGGATCCAATGGTTTAGTTTCTTGGGAAAACTAGGATCATACAAAATAATTACAACATCAATCATATACATTTACTTAATTTATTCTTCTCTAACTTCTTATTGGCACTTGTCCTCTCCTTAGTACATGTAACCACCTGAGGATATACATAAAAAGGGGTGATATAGAAGCCCAGTAAAATGATAGATAAGAACTATATAGCATGGGGTGATCATAATTATAACATGGGAAAAAGATCATGAATATGAGAGGAAGCATAAATATAAGACTTGAAATGTGGCAATGCATAAAAATGAAACATCATGTCTTAGTGGTTAACTACCACACATACTTGTGAACCAATATAGCATCTTGTTCACACATAATTTCACATTTACTCCTGATATTCATCACTTTACCCAGTGCATTGGAGCACTGTATAATTCCAGGTGCTCCCGTCACATTTAAACATTCATATTGCGCTATATAATTCTGGGCGCACCCGTCACATCATAACATTATCATTTATCATGCATGCCACAATGAAAATATAACATAATTGAACATATTGAACCCATGAAAAGGAATGGATTTCATCTCATAAGAACACATTCATAAACATTGGATTCCTAAAAGAATGACGGAATAACATACATGTTACAAGAATCGTCAATCTTGAATGAGAGGTAAAAGGTGTGTCCTTGAAAGAAGAGTTCTTTTGGAAAAATTTTAGTTTTTCATAAAAACCAGTGACAAACATGTATATCCCAGAAGATTAAATATAATTAGGAAAAAAATATATTTAAGGAGTAACGATATCAAAAAAGAGTAAAAGAGGGAGAACTTGAAGGATGAAAGTTGGGTTCGAGAATTTCCCCTTACCTTGTATCTGAATGATTCCTTCTCTTTAATTTCCTATGTAATGACATTATATTCATTAATTATAAATCCAGAAACTTTTTTACATTAATATGGTTCATTATGGTTTCATTAAGTGATTTTATGTTCCTTTGGATGTGTTATAGAGTTTAAAAACATTATTCGAGAATGTTTATTTTTATGGTTTTCTTGAGTGGTTCACTTGTATTCTTAAATTAAATTTTGGGTAGAACATGGGTAAGAATACAGAAATAATATTACATGTTATTAATGATATTATAGAATTTTTAATGATCTTATAATGAATCATATTATATCCATGTTGATGAATCATTAGATAAGAATTAAATGATGATTATTTGGGATAATATGGGCGGTTTTTCGATCACAATGAACTTGTTTTAACATATCCCTTAGTAGGACATAGGTTATTTCTAGAACATTAAATAGGAAATAATAAATATAAAAAATTCTGGTTCAACCATAAAAATGTTTTCATGACCAGATCTTAAGGTAGAAATGGAATAAGAAAGAATTTCGTTCTTGAAGGTGATAAATTAACACCTCACGAACAACGTTCTCTTTAATAAAATAAAAGGAAGAGATAAAGGGTTTTGGTTGATATAATAACACATTAGCATCATAAACTTTTAGTATATGTATAATACTATAGTTAAAATACCATTTAGATGAAGGTAGGTGTAGAGAGATCAAGAAATGCACTTGAACATGAAATGAAATTAAAGGAAAAGAGGGAGAGAAATTACCTCTTAAATCTTCCTCTTGAGATCCTACTTAATGAAGCTAGGATTGGTCTTTTGATGAGACCAAAAGCTCTTGAACGTGGGATAGGGGAAAGGGAGTATGTTTGGGCAGAGTTTAGAGAAGTCTTGGAGCTTGAGAGGTGTGAGGAAATGAGGTTGTGAAATGTGTTTTTTATAGTGGAGGGGAGAGGGGTTTCTTTAATAAAAAATTCATTAGTTTATTAATTAACCCTAAAGGAAGGAATAGTGAGTCTTGAATGACCAAGAAATGTAATTTTATCAAGTGATCCTGAACTATGTGGGATTACATCAGTAGAACATCACACATGAATCTATAATTAGATTATTTAGCTTATTTTGTAAATTATGGTATTTCACTATTCATAAAAAATTCAAGTATCTCAGAAAAATCCCAAAAATTTACCCCAACCATTTTTTGAATTGTAGAATCCAAAAATTAAATCCATTTTTCAAAAAATAATTTTATAAATATTATTAATTTAATATTTAATTAAAATAATAATTTACTTAAAAAAATAGTTTTTAAATTTAAACCTGATTTTATAGTGCTTTCATAAATTATGTAGGGTCTTATAAAATTATATAAAAGCTATAAGGCATTGAATTTATAATTAATTAACACATTTTATGAAAATAACTTTTATTTTAAATAAATTAATTAATTATAATTAATTATTTATGACTTACAAAATACCGAAACGTTTACTAAGGTCAAATTTTTACTTTCTAAGATGTATAAATTTTATTTAATTAATCATGGGTAAGGTTACTCTTATGTTGGATTATTTACTATTCATAAATTTCATATTACTATTCATAAGGGTATGTTACTATTCATAATGGTAGGTTACTATTCAATAAAAAATTATTTTTGTTTTATTAGACTCTAAATATCATCTTTAATACAATCGTATTTGTCAGATTTTTCAAAATTCCCAACAAAGAAGTGACAAACTTATGTTTAGAGGTGACTTAGCACTTAGTAGTTCATTATGATGTGTTTTCATGTGATTTTATGACATAATTTTAAGAAGGTAATTTACATTTAAAAACTTTGGGTCGTTACATTTTTCCGCCCTTAAGAAATTTCACCACTGAAATTTCACTTTACACAAATAGGTGAGGGTGTTTTTCGTTCATTACCTCTTCTGGTTCCCAAGTTTCTTCCTCAAACTTATGGTTCCTCCACAAAACTTTGACAATATGATTTGTCTTGTTGCGTAGAACCTTATCTCTCCGATCTAGAATCTTTACTGGCTTCTCCTCATAGGAGAGATCATCTTCCAACTGCACCACCTCTGAGTTTAGTACATGTGAGGGGTCTGGTATGTACTTCCTCAGTTGTGATACATGAAACACATCATGAACTTGATCTATATTCAGAGGAATTTCAAGGAAATAGGCCACAGTTCTTATGATGTCAAGGATCTTAAAAGGGCCAATGTACCTTGGTCTTAGCTTCCATTTCTTCCTGAATCGCATGACTCTCTTCGATAGAGATATTCAAAGGAAGACTTTATCTCCAACGTCGAACTCCAGTTCCATTTGACGGCTTTCAGCATAGCTCTTTTGCCGACTCTGAGCAGCTTTGATGTGTTTCGGGATGACTTGAACCTTCTATGTCATCTCATGCACAAGATCATGTCCAATTAGACTTCTTTCTCCAACTTCATCCCATTAGGTTGGAGTTCTACATCGCTTTCCATACAGAGATTCATATGGAGCCATCTAAATACTCGAGTGGAAGATATTGTTGTATGAGAACTAAACCAATGGGAGATGCTAATCTCATCCACCTCTTAATTCTAGAGAGTAGACTCTTAGCATATCTTCAAGCGTCTGAATAGTTCTTTCAGACTGGCCATCAGTTTGGGGGTGATAGGCCGTGCTGAAATTTAATTCAGTACTAAAAGCATGTTGAAGGCTCCTACAGAATTTAGATGTGAACCTTGGATCACGGTCAGAGATAATTGAGAGTGGAACACCATGAAGTCTCACCACTTCCTTCACAAATATCATTGCATGTTGTTCAAGTGATAGATCTTCCCAAATAGAGATAAAATGGGAAGTCTTGGTGAGTCAGTCAACCGCAAACCATATCACATTATTTCCCTTCGATGTCTTTGGGAGACCCATGACAAAGTCCATAGTAACATTTTCCCATTTCTACATGGGTATAGGAAATGGCTGCATCATACCTTTGGACTTTTGTCGCTCAACTTTTACTTGCTGACATACCAAGCACCTTGATATATATTCCACAATCTCCTTCATCATGTTATCCCACCATAAGTGTTCTCGGAGATCACGATACATCTTGGTACTCCTAGATTGGATAGAGAATGTTGAGCTATGTGCATTTTACAATAGCCCATTCTTTCTCCCGGGTGATGAAGGCACACAAAGTCACATTACAAACCGAATCACACCATCATCATCGATATGAAACTCCTATATCTTCCCTTCCTTTACTGCATTCACCCTCTTTTGTATCTGCACATCATCCCTTTGTGCTTCCTTAATGTCCTGATGGATGGATGGTTGCGCAATAATTTGGTAAAGGTAGGATGTATCCCCTGCCCGTATGATTTCCAAATCAATTCTTTGCATATCCAAGAATATATAGTCTTTCTCAATCCACAACATGGATAGAGTAGCATGTTCTTTTCTACTTAGAGCATCAGCTACCTTGTTTGCCTTTTTAGGATGATAGTGAATAGAGTAATCATAATCCTTGATTAGCTCTAACTATCTCATTTGATGCATGTTAAGCTCATTTTGTGTGAATATATACTTTAGGCTCTTGTGGTCAGTGTATATGTCACACTTCTCACCATAAAGGTAGTGTCACCAGATTTTCATGGCAAAAATCATAGCTTCCAGCTCTAGATCATGCTTCGGGTAGTTCTGCTCATGGATCTTCAACTGTCGTGAGGCACATGATATCACATTATCATTTTTCATGAGTACACAACTCATTCCTTTCTTTGAATCACCACATTATATAACAAAACTTTCTCCAATTTTCGGTAGTGTGAGTACAGATGCAATGATCAGCCTTTTATTTAGCTCCTTAAATCTTCCCTCACATTCTTCCGTCCAGACATACTTTACCCCTTTCCTTGATAACTTAGTTAGCGAGATTGAAAATCTTGAGAAGTTTCTCACAAAACGTCGGTAGCACCCAGATAATCCAAGAAAACTATAGATTTATGTGACACTAGAGGGACTGGTCCATTACTCAATCGCCTTTGTTTTTGAAGTATCCACAGAAATTCCCTCACTTGTAATCACATTCCCCAATAATGTGACTTGATTCATCCCAAAGTCACTCTTGCTGAACTTGACATACAACTTCTCCTTTCTTAATGTCACCAGCATAAGTCTTAAATGTTCTTCATGTTCCTCATTGCTCTTGGAGTAGATGAGAATATCATCAATAAACACTACAACAAATTTGTCGAGGTAATGTCTAAAGACTCTATTCATCAAATCCATGAATATTTCAGGGGCATTAGTAAGTCCAAAGGGCATCACCAAAAACTCATAGTTCCCATACCTTGTTCGCAAGGTAGTCTTCTGAATGTCTTCCTTCTTCACCTTTACCCGATGATATCCAGAATGAATATCCACCTTTGAAAAGTATTGAGCTCCTCTTAACTGGTCAAATAAGTCATCAATCCCTGGGATATGATACTTGTTCTTTATGGTGATCTTGTTGAGTTCCCGATAATCGATACATAGCCACATTTTTCTATCCTTCTTCTTCACAAAGAGCACTGTTGCACCCCATGGTGATACACTAGGGCGTATGAACCCTTGGTACAGATGCTCTTGCAACTGCTTATTTAACTCCTACGGTTTTATAGGAGTCATCCTATAGGGACACTTTGAGATAGGAGTAGCTCCAGGTATGAGTTCAATTGAGAACTCTACCTCATGATCCAGGGAAATTCCGAGTAACTATTTAGGAAATACATCGTCGTACTCCCTCACAATGGGCATTTCCTCAAGTTTGGCACTTTCCTTCAACTCAACCATTTGGGCGAGGTATGCTTCTTTATAGGGAATCAACACCCACACTATTGAAGGTTTTTTCAATGGAGATTCATGATCTTCCCTGCATTTGTAGAGGAGAATGGGATGGTTCGGAATATGAAAATATATTTCCTTTTCCCGATAGTTGATATGTGCTCTATATAACGATACCAATCCATTTCCATTATAGTGTCGAATTCCACCTAGGGAAGTATTACGAGATTACCTAGAAGAATATTCCCACATACGCCAACAGGATAGGATTCAAACACTTGGGTTGCAATGATTTCACCACATGATGTTTTTAAAGATATCTCTACTTCAAGGTTTCGGGGCTTCGATTCTATAGTTCTTGAAAACTTTCAAGATATAAAGGAATGCGTAGAACTAGAATAAAATAAGTCTTTTTACATTCTTGAGTGAATAGGAAGTGTACCTTGTATGACTTCATTATCATGCTCCACCTCCACAGTAGTGATGGCATAAGCCTTCCCTTGTTCCTTCGGCTTTGGTGGTTGCTGGAGTTGATTACCCTCAAGAAATCGAGGTTTAGTGCACTGAAATTCATAGTTCCCTAGCTCCCTACAGTTGTAGCATTGAACCATGAGTGATTCTCTCCTTTGTTATACCACATTCCCCTTTCTTTTTGTGTCTTTTCGACACTCTTGAGCATGGTTTCCTTCTTTCCCACACATGAAGCACTTCCCAATCCCTTTGAGTCAGTTCTCATTGTGCAACTTCTCACATTTTTGGCAAGTGGGTCATTGAGTTTTCTTCCCACCTTTATCATTAGATCCACCCTCTTGAAGCTCCATCTTTTGCTTCTTATCATCATAGTCGTGGGAACATTCTCCAAACTCAATCTCCAATTTGATATCATACCAAAAAACATCTTCATAACTCCCAATGTCTCGAATTTCAAGAGCCTTTCAAAGGTGTGGTTTTAATCCACTAAAGAATCTATAAATTTTTCTATCATTCATGATAACAAAACCCAAAGTGTACCTTGCAAGCCTTGTCAAATTTGTTTCATAGGTTGTGATATATTCTCCTTATTTTTTCTTGAGCTCTATGAATTATCTCTTCATCCTCGTGCAAAGAGTTCGTGGGAAATACTTGTAAAGAAACATTATCTTAAAGTCTTCCCATTCCATCTCTTCAATTTCCTCCCTTGGCTTGGTGTTCTTAATAAAAGACCACCATTGATTGGCTTCTCCATCTAGACGATAAACAGATGGTGTCACCTTCTCCGTCTCAGATCAGTGAAGAACAGAAATGATGTTCTCCATGGAGTTTACCCACTTCTCCAAAACTAGTGGATCGGAAGATCCATTAAACGTCAGTGGTCATTGCCACATAAAACATTCAATATCCAGTTGCTCCCTCTTTGGTGAATGATGATGTTCCCCATTATTATGGTTATTGTTCATAACCTGATATAGTTGGGTTATAATTTCCATGAAGTTTTGAACTCCACCTCCCAAATCATTGGGGATTTCATTCGGGCAATCGTTGCATTGGCCCTCACATGATTTGTTGGCCTGATTTCTCCTGGTTCCTACCATTTTATAAAATAGAAAAGGTTAGAACAAAAATTAAGTAAAGAAGTTAGGAATACATAACTTATTCATTTGAAAAATTTACACTAAAATCATAACATAAAGGATCCCTATGTAAATATTCTTGTGTGCATATTTGTACTTAGTCACATGCTATAGGTTTTCTCTAGGGTTCACTAATCCAAATTACCAAATTAACTAAACCTTTCCTCTGATACCAACTGTAGAGACCCTATATTTTCAAACATTACTATTATATCATTTTAAAGATAAACAACATAATATTATTACACATATAGGATCCAAAGGTTTAGTGTCTTGGGAAAACTAGGACCATACATAACAATTACAACATTAAGAATATACATTTATTTAATTTATTCTTCTCTAGATTCTTATTGGAACTTGTTTTCTCCTTAGTACATATTTCCACCTGAGGATATACATCAAAAGGGGTGATCTAGAATCCCAATAAGAGGATAGATAAGAACTATATAGCATGGGGTGAGCATAATCATAACATGCGAAAAATATCATGAATATGAGAGGAAGCATAAATATAAGACTTGAAATGTGGCAATGCATAAAAATGAAACATCATGTCTTAGTGGTTAAATACCACACATAATTTTGAACCAAGCTATAATCTTTTTCACAAATTATTTCACATTTACTAATGAGATTCATCACTCTAACCAATGCATTAGAGAGTTGTATAATTCCCGGCACAACCGTCACATTTAAACATTCATATGGTGCTATATAATTCCAGGCACACCCATCACATCATAAAAATATCATTTATCATGCATGCCATCATGAATATATAACATAAATGAAAATAATGAATCCATGAAAAGGAATGGGTTTAATCTCATAATAACACAATCATAAACATTGGGTTCCCAAAATAATGAGGGAATAACATACATGTTTCAAGAACCGTCAATCTTGAATGAGAGGTAAAAGGTATGTTCTTGAAAGAAGAGTTCTTTTGGAAAAAATTTGGTTTTTCATAAATACTAGTGAAAAAAATGTATATCCATGAAAAGTAAAGATAATTATGAACAAAATATTTTTAAGGAGTAACCATATCAAAAAAAAGAGTGAAACAGGGAGAACCTGAAGGATGAAAGTTGGGTTCGAGAATTTCCCCTTACCTTGTATCTGAATGATTATTCTCTTTAATTTCTTGTATAATGACATTATATTCAATAATTAGTAATCCAGAAAATTTTGTACATTAAAATGTTTTATTATGGTTTCATTAAGTGATTTCATGTGCCTTTGGATGAGTTATAGAGTTTAAAAACATTATTCGAGAATGTTTGTTTTTATGGTTTTCTTGAGTGGTTCACTTGTATTGTTAAATTGAAGTTTGGGTAGAACATGGGTAAACATCCAGAACTAATATTACATGTCATTAATGTTATTACAGGATTTTTAATTATCTTATAATGAATCATATTATATCCATGTGGATGAATCATTAGATAAGAATTAAATGATGATTATTTGGGTTACTTTGGGCTATTTTTCGATCACAACAAACTTGTTTTAACTTATCACTTAGTAATATGTCCATAGTTTATTTAAATAACATTAAATAGGAAATAATACATATAAAAAATTATGGTTCAACCAAAAAAATGGTTTCATAACCAGATCTGAAGGTAGAAATGGAAGAAGAAAGCATGTCATTCTTGAAGGTGATAAATTAACACCTCACGAACAACGTTCTCTTTAATAAAATAAAAGGAAGAGGGAAATGGGGTTCGACGATATAATAAACCATTAGAATCATAAAATTACATTAGAAATATAATAAAGGATTTAAAATACCATTTATATGAAGATAGGTGGGGAGATATCAAGAAATGAACTTGAACATGAAAGCAAATTAATGGAGAAGAGGGAGAGAAATTACCTCTTAAATCATCCTCTTGAGATCCTTCTTAACAAATATAGGCTTGGTATTTTGATTAGACCAGAAGATCTTGAACGTGGGAGAAGTTCTAGGGAGGATTTTTGGGCAGAGTTTAGATATGGCTTGGATCTTGAGAGGTTTGAGGAAATGAGGTTGTGAAGGGTGGTTTTTATAATGGAGGGGAGAGGGGTTTCTTTAATATAAAATTCATTAGTTTATTAATTTCCCCTAAGAGAAGGATAGTGAGTCTTGAATGAACAAGAATAGTAATTTTATCATGTGATCCCAAACCAAGTGGGCTTACATCATCATAACATCACACATGACTCTATAATTAGCTTATTTAGCTTATTTTATAAATTATGGTATTTCACTATTTATCAAAAATTCAAGTATCTCAGAAAAATCCCAAAAATTTACCCCAACCATTTTTCTACATGTAGAATCCCAAAATGAAGTCCATTTTTCAAAAAATAATTTTCTAAATATTATTAATTTAATATTTAATTAAAATCACAATTTACTTAAAAAAACAGTTTTTAAAATTAAAACTGATTTTATTGTGCTTTCACAAATTACGTAGGGTCTTAAAAAATTATCGAAAAACAATAATACATTGAATTTATAATTAATGAAATTTTTTTAAGAAAATAATTTTTATTTTTAATTAATTAATTAATTATAATTATTTATTTTTGACTTACAAAATACTAAGACATTTACTAAGGTCAAATTGTCACTTTATAAGATGTCTAAATTTTATTTAATTAATCATGGGTAAGGTTACTCTTATGTTGGATCATTTACTATTCATAAGGGTCATATTACTATTCATAAGGGTATGTTACTATTCGTAAGGGTAGGTTACTATTCACTAAAAAATTATTTTTATTTTATTAGATTCCAAAAATCATCTTGAATACAACCATGTTTGTCAGATTTTTTAAAATTCCCAATACAGAAGTGACAAAATTATGTTTAGAGGTGAATTTGCACTTATTAGTTCCTTATGTTGTGTTTTCATGTGATTTTATGAAATAAGTTTAAGAAGGGAATGTCTATTGAAAGGCTTTGGGTGGTTACATTCAGACCAAACCATATTTCGGTCACCTATAAATAGTGGATGCAAATTTTAATTTCTTGTAACAATTACAATGAACATAAGTAGATAAGAAATGTATAAAGTTATCTGGATAAGTTTTTAGATCATACATACCAAATAATTTTTTCATGATAGATTATTGAATGGAGAAGAGATAATCTTATAATCAAAGTTCCCAGAACAACACTGAAAAATTTGATAAGGATTTTTGGACCGATGGGGATGTTTTTAATTATTGTTTCTTTGTTATTGTGAAAGAATTATATTTTTTTATTGAGTAATCAGACTGATATATTAGACTAAATATTAGGTAGAGTTTCAATAAAATTTACAGAAGAAGTTATTTCCTAGTATTGGGTAAGGAAGTGATGAATTTTTTTAATGATATTATTTTTAAAATGTTATGAAAAGAAACATAACATGTTTTTCTAAAAATTTATTAAATAATCTACTTGAATAACATGAACTATTGTAATTAAAATATTCCCACACGAGTATGAGGGAGTATCCAATTCATTTTATTCCTCACAAAATTATGGTTTTATAATGTATAGTATTGGATTGTTTAACCTTGCAAATTATGGTGTTCGTATTTAATCTTTGTTTTTGTTTTCGAAAATGGTACGACTATTTAACAGGAGGTGAATGTCATTTCAAAAGAAAGGAAACATTAAAGATAATGGTACCACTGATTCAAACCATCTCTCTTGCATTTATACATAGATCTTGGTGGAAAATAATATTAAAAACATCCATAACCATCTAAAAATAGATCCCTAGAAACATAGATCAATAAATTCTCTTTCACTTGTCATGCTAGTATTCCCTTTGGGCAGAACTAACTCTCCCACATAGTTTTAATCATGTAAAATTATTACACATCTTCCTTTGGAGTCTGGGTATCCCTAATTTGAATGCATTGAAATCCTAATCATACATAATAACAAAAAAGGAAAAAGAAAATATAATATAAAATGGAAATGTTAAAACATCATATCAAAACCCAATAAAGAAATAAAAAGATTAAAAAAACTCAACAAACTACAAGTACTAGAAAAACATTTTCATCTTGTGTTCCCAAGTACACTCCTCTAGGACACCATTCATCCACAGTATACTAACCAAGGTAGTGTTTTCTCCTCATAGTAATTTATCATGAAGCTCCTTGGTCTATACTTGCCACTCCATGAACATCACTGAATCCTCGATATCCAACTATCCCCTGTAAATTATATAAGATTCATCAAAACAATGATGATGCACATGATAGATGTGAAAGGTATGGTGGATCAAGTCTATTCATATAGGAAATGCGAACAAGTAAGAAACCACACCAGTTCACCCAAAAACCATGAAGGTTCTAACACACTAGGGTGAGAGACAACAACCATTTTTAACCCTAAAATTCCAACATCATGGGAATGCTGTCAAGAATATATGTTCTCCAAATTCAAATTCTATAGGTTTCCTCCATAAATGAGAAAAATAATTCTATATCTCATACACTTCCTATATCCTATATAAAACCAAATGAAAATTCACTTTTATTCTCTTGGCCATATTGGGTCCAATAAATTCTAACTCTCCATATTTATCCAACACAATAGATAATGAAATAGAAACCTATATAAAGATTTGAATGGGACCTTTCTGATTGATAAGTGATTGTAGTTTTCAAAGGAAAATTCAACCAAAGAAAAATTATTTATCCAAGATCCACCAAAATATATGATATTTTTCTACAACATATCCTCCAGAACATGGATAGTCCCCTACATTTTTCCTTCTGAATGAGGATGGAATTTATTGAAAAGGTGTAACTGAGATCCAAAATCATGTTGTAATCTCCTCTAACAACAAGTTAAAATGAGAATTATTGTTAGATAAAATGGACATTGAGACTCCATATAACTCCTACAACTCATTCAAATAACTCTTTACCCAAACAACCACTCCACCCAACTCCATGATATCAAATAAGTGATCCAATTTAATAAAAAAATCCATGATTACAATTATATAATCATATCATCCCAAATAAGGAAGAAATACTTTGATGAATTACATTAATATTTTTTCCCATTTCCACTTAGGAACATCCATGGGATGTTGAAAACTGCAATGAAGATAATGCTTATCATTTACTTTTTATAAAATAATACATTGATGCCCAAAATATTTAATCACTCATTTCAGTCTAGGAAACCAAAACTATGCCTTTATATCAAATATAATCTTGGAAACTATGGGTTATACCACTAAAGTAAATCTATGAAACTCATGGGGGACACCTCCTTGCTTATCCACAGGAACAAACCACCTCCCCTGAAACAACATTCAGTTATGGAAATCCTCAAACCATCTCTCTAGAGCATTACCACAGACTTTATGATAACACATCACCTCTACATATTTATATCTCCACTAATATTCTTCCACATTCCACATCAGATAGGAGTGTACTGTCATCTGAAATAAGAAACCTCCACTATCAACATCCCCCACATATAACTGACCATCTTTCAAATCCTCCATCATTATCCATGAATCTTCCAACTACCAAATCACATCCTTTTATTAATTCATATTTTAATCATTGGTCACAAAGTTCACTTTTTTCTGATGTGTCAATGATCTTAAAATTTTAATCATAACGAAATTACAACCACCATAATTGTTTTTTATTCTGATAACACTTTGAAAATATATAACATAAAATCTTAATATTTATGAATACCACAATGTTCTCCACAATGAGGTAATATATACATAGATTCAATACAACCACAACCACAACTACCTCTAGAACATTAGTGGAATAGTTACACTAATGGGGATGTAATATCCAAGACACATAAGAGAACAATATATGCAACTGCATCAAGACACATCCCAAGCCCAAACATGAAGCATCATAAAACACCTCAAAAATTACCCCTTCCACTAGAAATAATTACATGGGATCACTAAACAACATCTCTTTCCTAAAGACAAACACAGTCTAGAGTTGATCATTTAAGATTAAATCATGGTCCATATACGTGAAATTTGTCAATGGGACTTTCATCCTTGAGAAATCGGACATGGAAATCCAATAATAGCCTATAATACTAAGGAAAATACAGATATCATACACATTATAGGGTGATTCTTAAGAATATAATTCCTAAAACATTTATTTCTATATGGTTACTCCACACTAGGAAACCAAATTCTCTATGAAATAAACCTTTAATGTCTGAACGACACCCTTAGACAGCTTTTGTTTGGGGTGTTGGCATTTATTAACATGAAGTAAATATATGATAAAATCGAAAATATCATACTCTAACCTCATGTAGATCGATTTATTGTTGATTAATAAAACTATGAACCAGTTAAAAAATTCACAAAACACAAAGATCACGATTTCCATGAAAAGGTTTTATGCGTAAATGAAACTGAATTACATGACCACAAACCCAAAGTTCACATACATATACTGAAGGTAGTATATGGGTCATCATCCTCCTTTACCCTCAACTGGTAATATCTATCCCATAGATCAATCTTTCAAAAAAAAATTCTCCCCTAAACTGGTCAAAAATATTATTGATCCTTAAAATAGGATAGTGATCCATGATAACCAACTAGTTCAAAATTTAGTACTCTATGTGAAACATAAGAAAATCATCAACCCTATTGAATAATAACAATCAATAATGACAAGCTATAAAACATATAAGGATGAAAAAATTATGGATTAAATCATATATCAAGATTCTTAACACACATAAGTTATTGGGTGATAGCTAATACGGATCAACCAAAATCCAAGAAGCATTAGGCTACAAGTCTATCCCAATATCAACAACACATCATGGGGGTAGTGTAACAACCTTCTTAGGAATAAAATCTAGAAAATCCCTAAAAACCATAAGAACCAACACATTCCCAGTATCTGTTGATTCCATAGATAAAATAACCATAAAATAAAGAAGGGGTTCTACATGTATACCACACACATGATGAATCTTCTCACCAATGAAAGAATAATTCATGTTATCCCACTCGAGAACATTACTCTCCTAAAAATGTAGCTAAAAACTAATCATCTAGAATAAAACCATTTTATGCTGAGGAATATATCATACAAATGTATCTAAAGAAAGAAAATATCCCCACAAAACTCATGTTGCCACAATGATAGTCTACATCCCTAGTACACATCAAACGGTTATTCTGGACTCTAACTCATGTATTCAACAAAAAGGGTATCAGATTTTATTATCATTCCATTTCACAATCACATATTGGATTTGGAGAAAAAAAAGTGTAGAATTATCTTGAATCAGAGAAGGATGAAATAATTGTGATATAAAACCCAATTACACATATAAAAATCCATTCCCCTCTTGCACTACGAAATCCACTATATGAAACACCACACCAATATCACATACTATCTAAATTTTCACCCACATCAATTAAGACACTTAGGTCAAGGAACCTGAACATAAAAATCTTCTTGAGGAAAAACTCTTTCTACTACTTATCCACTTGAAAGGGAAAAAGCCTTACACTAAAATGGACTAACTAGTAATTATTTCTGAGGATAGCGTGGAAGTAGATTTCTCCCAAAAACCTGATCTTAATGAATCTCCCATCACAGTTTTGGGAAATGGCTATGAACGACACATAAAAACAAATTTTTCCCTAGGCCCCTTGGAAAAAATGATAAACCATTGGCCTCAGAAGGCTATAAGGGAAGCTGCAAAGGTTGACTCCCTTTAAGATGAAACCTAAAAGGGCCTAATGTATAATACCTACTATTGGATACTCATCCCCTCATGGAACCCCATGATATCCTCAACTGATTTAAGAATCCATTAATGTTCATTCTCTCTATCACCTCAAAATTATTCAAATCATAAAATAAATTTGGAAACAAAAATGGATTAAATTCATACTATATAGAAAAATTGAGTGCCTCCTCCAAATTCTAAACATAGGATGCATCATCATAAAAATGGTGTATGAAGAAATGAAACATATCCATGAACTTGATCCCAATATAATGTACCCAAATGATCCCCTGCTAAATATAGAGAAACTTTTTCCTCTTTAAAACCTTTAGGTTCTGTGATATAAACTCTAAAAAAACACCCTCTAGAAATAATATCACACCAATTCTTCCCCTATCCCCTTTCCCAATAACAATTCCCACCACAAACATGCATATCCCAACATTTTAATGACTTTTAGTTGGACACAGTACACATCCTTATCCTGTATCAAATAAAATATGACCACTAGATACTCTAACATGTTTTATGACATTATTTTAGAGAAGTTTAACTCTTACTTATCCAAATCAGGTCATTTAAAAATGTGAAACATTCTCTAACGTTGATCATCCTCCTCAACCAGATCGACCCTCTAGTGAACAATTGGGTTAGCTTGTGAAAAATAAAATTCCTAGGCCACATGTTGATAATGAAGAGGATACATAGATAAAATGGAAACAATGTGTTCCTATTCAAGAAATTATATAATTTTATTATGACATAGTAATTCATTATTTCATAAAAAAAACTCAAATTTCGATATGGAAATAATTCATCCGGATGACAGTACCTCTCCTAAGTCACTACATTTATGTGGTTTAACCTCAATTGGTCATTTAATAAGATTAAATATTGTGCACTAGATAACCGGGGGAGGGGGATAAAATCATGTGTCCTAGCCAATCTCCATAGCCTATGTCAAACACCACGATTAAATGACACTATTTCTTTACAAAACCATTCAATACTAATAAGAACTAGATCCAAATATTATCCTATCTATTAAAAATCAACGTTGATACCACTCAGTCACAACCCCCACCCTCTAAGGCTACCCCTATGGGAATAAAAATGAACAAAGAGATATAATGACACATAAGTTCCATTTCTAGTAGGCCCTGGTTGATGACTAGAACCATGGGTTTAAAAATATTATGATATGAAATGCATTACAATCTATAATAAAACATGATTTGGAAATAGGATAATGAAACTGAATGGAAATCCACAAAATAATATAAATAAACCCAAAATAATCCCATAATTCATGTGTAAATAATATATACACGTATAAAAGTATCCAAAATCGTGTTCCAGAATAAAATCTAATGTAGTGACATAAGAACTGCCCAAATTTCCGAGCGAGTAATTACCTCTAAAGTCGGTGTAATTATTTAGGAAAACTAAAAAACTATTTAAATTCATAGGGGGTGCATACAATTATACTCTATTGGGTATTCATAGTCTCTTTTGTACATTTTAAAGAAGTGTACTAATTCACTAGTGAGAAAATATATGAACCGAACATTAAAAAAATAGATTATCTAACGAATCCCATCTTCACCAGGGCATGATCACCAAATAATACATATATAAATAACAACATAATTTAAAAAATACTGATATATGGTAATCCAAACTACTTTACCATTAGTTTTCCACTCTCACACAATAATACAATACATCCTTTAACTTCCATCTCTTCCATAACACAACTGAATCACATCAACCATTGAACAATCTTCACAAAACAAATTTAACAATTAAACCCGACTGATCACATATCCTCTCACCACCCCACAAAAGGCCATGAAATCGCCTCTTATCAACATAAAAAACTCTCATCACAACAAATATCATTGTCCTACAACATTATCATCACATAACATCTCCTTGAAATACAAATAGGCCATTGCATAAGTTGAGAAGTAGGGTATCATGATCATGTAGAATATCAACCACATGTCCTCATCATACAAGGCACGACCTCAACCATAAGTCATCTCATCATCTTGATATTGAAATTTTGAATTTTATTCATCACAACATGTGGATTTAATCAATTTATAGAAGAGAGAGGGGGAAAGTATACGACTCCATCCTTAAATGTCATGTAATCTTGAGATAAGTCAACAATTCAAATTAGAGATATTTTCATGTTTAGATATTTAGAGAATTAGGTCATAATTTATACTCCTACAATGGCCCGAAGGACTTCATTTTTATTGATTTTTGATAATCCACCTTTCAAGGGGTGAGGTGGAACCCTTACAAGGCTCGTAGGCATAAGTATTACATGGCCCAAAGGCCTTATAGGAATTAATTGCCCGTAGGTTTCAAACATTACATAAAACCTAGAAACAATACGTTGAACTGCTCCTCCCCAGCATCTTCATCATGAAATCAGCTCTCCACCTTCGCATGGATTTTTGGATAGGATTTCCTGTCCATGCACAGGCTTGTCCTGATGGTAGGCTATATACCCTCTCATTCGTGAAATCTGTTTAGCTTCTGCTATGGTGAAATCTCTTTGTTCATCCTCCTTATAGATCTTGTTTTTTGTAGGCTATCTGGTTTTCATCTACACTTATGGTGGCTCGAAGGCCTTGAGGTGTCCCAAAGGCCTTACTAACCCAAAGGCCTGGGTGGCCCAAAAGACTTAAAGGACTCGGGGACCAAATTGGTGGCCCGAAGGCCCAAATGGGGGCATATTCCTAGCTGCTAGATTTCCAAATAGTTCCTACTACAGTCCTCATTATAGTACCTACTACAGTTCTACTATAGTGCCTCTACAACACCTGCTATAGTCTACTATAGCCCTGCTACAGTACCTCCAGAAATTATTCCTCTGCCAGGATTTGATCTCGGGTCACCTGGATGAACATAAGGAGTCCCCACCAACCAAGCTAAGTCTCATGTGCAGGTCATAACATATACATAACAACTTAAATATTACAACCAGACACCTCTAATCACTAACCATTTTTTATAAACAAAAACTCTTAAGAAATAATCGTTTCATCGTTTCATGTTTTAATATCATAACTCTCTCTTGATCCCATCATCTACTCCATTATTCTTTTTATCCTGTGAATTACTTTTCAAAACATGGGATGATCATAAAAAGTTTAGTAAGGACCGTAAAATAAGAATAAAACTATTAGTACACGATTATTTAAAACCAAACAATACATTTTCACAAAATCATACATTTCACCCATAAAACATAAACTACTTAGTTGAAATCATGTAACCATAATATTCTTACAGAACATCGTTGAAATCATAAAACATAAAGCTAATTTGTGGCATCCATATCATACTTACATTTTAGCTTTTACAACAATATAGGGAGTAACCTTAATGGTTACATTTGTAATACCCATCACAATATATTCCCTAAATTTATTAGGATAAACATTATCATTTACCTATGTTATGTTACACAATTTATTGGAATGATATCATGGGATGACCTAACCTCAGGTTATCAAGAAAACACCAGTATACATAATAAATTCTGAAGAACCATAACATAATCATAACACATGAAAAATAATTAAGTAAAAACAACATTTCTATATAGCAATAACATGGAATCATTTCAATATATAGACATAATCAATCCAATTTACATAAAACACATTCAAATCATTTAAAGAGAACATGTATGAATCAATGTGTACTATACGACATTGAAACTTTTAAAGGAATTAAAATTTTAAAATAGTAATGCCCATATAAATAAATCCTTAAAACCATTTTAAAAATCCTGATAATTAATGATAAATATTTAGAAGAATAAAATTTTAAAAAATTTGAAATGATATTTTAGTTAATGAGTCCCTTACCAGTTGAGAAAATACTTGAATTAAAATAAGTAAAGAATAAAATTCAAAAGAACTTATAATATGATGTTAATATGGATATTTATGATATTATATGTCCAAGGTTAGTATATACACCATATATAAGTGAATTAGTGCATAACAATAGTAAAAAATTCTCAATGGAAGGTAAATTGAGACGAAATACCTTAAAATATATTATCATTAGATTTGGGATAACCCAATGGAATTATTATGTGAGAAAAATATAAAAACAAACAATATAATTATAAATTCAATGTAAAACAACCATAGGTCATTCACAAATATTCTTGTAAAAACAAAACCATTGATATCGATATTTAACTCAATGAAATGAGTTGGAGTTAAGATTTCCTTTACAAAGATCATTTGTTAATAAACTAGATAGATTATGTGTATTAACTATAAATAAATATAAATCAACTATAAATACATTATAGGATATTAAATTATATTTCTCACATAATCATATCATGACATAATCATGAATTCGAAGATTAAACCCAAGAATAGAAACTAGGTTAAGAAGTTCCCTCGCAATGTTTTTATAAATGATGTATGAATTCATCAATGTTGTTATCATGTGTTGCAAAAGTATATCCACACAAAGGTAACTAGAAATTAAAACATAAATAAATAATCAATTATTCCAAAAATAATATTTTTTGTAATATAATCAATGATGTATGTATAAAATCCAATGAGTGGAAATTTAGTTTATAAATTCCCTTACCTTGAATCTGCCTTGTCTTGTTCAGTCTTTAATTTTCAGGAAAATAAACATATACCAATTTATACTTTCATTATAACCTTTTTAATGTTTATTTTTTTTAAATCACTTATTACCATTTTAGAAAAATTAGTTAATTATTTGATTTCATATCAGACGTTTGGTCGATATTCGGTACTTGGGTTGGAAATAAACTTTCTTTGATGTAACCTTTCCACGTATTCAAACTTCCATCATCCCCAAAATGATATTAATGATTTAAATATCATAAATATCAATTATATATATATATATATATATATATATATATATAATACTCCATAACATTTTTATATATAAAATTAAATGCACCATTCATGGAGACGGTAGGCGGTATGTTTTCATGAATGCTACTTCCATTTCTTTTCCATATTAAAAGAATTATAACTAAATGCTACATAGGTACGTAATAATTCTAGTATAATATATAAGTTAAATATGTTATATATTTTTATTAAAGATATATTTTATATGTTCTATGTATGGCATGAACTATTCATATCACATTGAGGGGGCGATAGTCTGCTGTTCCAAAAAAGAAGTTATCGTATTTACTCATTATTGAATGCATAAAGGTATGTTGTAAATAAAACATAGATAGGAATATTGAAAATATAAATATAATATCTATAAAATATAATTATAGTTCCATCATAATGGCCTCCATGAGATATCGTAGGACAAAATTTAAAAATCATCTTTTCGTGAGGTAGTAGTTTTTCGTACACCGAAACAATATGTCCTTATCCCTTAGATGGAGGTGTGTGTATGTATAGTTCTAATAAATCTCATAAAGAAAATATAGTATATTGAGGGTAATGTTTTTTATGTAACAAAATAATAAGGATATCATTGGGAGTGGATAAGGAAAATAAAAGAATGTACCTTGAGAGAATATGTTATCTCTATATTAGGAATCTTCTTTTGATTTGACCCAAATAGATATCTTGAATTTAATTCTCCCCAAAATAAGGATTATGTGAGGAAGGGAGATATTCTAGGAAGTTTATTGGAAGGAGAGTTTTCAATCTAAAAGTATTTGGAAGTGTGAGATAAAGAGAAGAAGATGTTTCCTTTTATAAAAGAGGTGAGGGGCACTTTTGGAAAGTCTTGAAATATTAATATATTATAAATTAAATTTTTATTAAAAATGGTCAAAATCATTTAATTAGATGTTAAGATGATTTGGGTTCTAATACCCTCTATTAAATAGTTTTCAGACAATATTTGAATATTTATTCATCCTTATCTTTTTGGATTAGCCCTTATTTTACCCTTTTTAATCTTATAGTTATATCATATTATTTACACATTGTTGGTTAAGGTAATTACCATACCATGTCAAAAGTACCAAAAAAATCCCATTTATGATATATTTTGATGTATATTAACTACCTGGAAGAATCTTATATTGTTAGTAATTAAATATCATGTAATACACTATTTTGTATTTTATGTTATGAATAATGCCAATTTTTGTCACTATTCATACTTGTCTTTTTTTTTTAATTCATAAAAACCAGATTTTTTTTATCAGAAAACATTGAATCAATCATAAATTGTCATAGTCATCCTTAAAATTAATATATGACATAAATAATGTAAAATAATGTTTATTTTCATATTTATATCATTTATTTTAATCCTTTTTTAATAAATCAATCACTACATCATCATTGTGTTATAATTAAAGTTTTTTATTTAAGGTATAAAGATTAAAAATAAAATACCATTATGTAGGAAATATAATTATATTTATAATGAATATTTATAGTAAAATATATCAATTATAAAACCCAATATTAAAATTGTTTTAGTAAAAGATACTTATTTATGATATATTTAAATTATTTATTATAACATGTCATTATCACATCCATGTGGCTCCATGGAGTCTAGAAACTGACCTAAGGATTCCCATGGCCAAAAATCTCTCATAAAATAATATTGGTACATGTGTTATGGTAGTTTTATATTATTATAATATTATTTTTTTACCCTTATTTACCCGATTTACCCATTAAACATAGTAAATATAAATAATTACTTAAGTTACTATTCATAATTTCCAAATATAAAAGGTACATATTTACATGAATTTGAAATTATTATTCTAAATATGGTATCATTTTTTCTAAATTCAAAATGCATAATTTTCCAAAATTTATTTTAATGCAATTCTCATTGTCAAAACCAAAAAGCAGGTTTTTAAGATGTAAAAACCTATCAAATGAGTGACAAGTCATTATATTGAATTTAAAAATAAAAGTAAATCCAATGAGAAAATTAGATTAAATAATAAAAAATATTAGTCCATTTACACATTAAAACAAATTAAAATGACATTGTAACTATGTTAAAAAATTAGATGAAAAGGTAGTTTTGAATTAAAAATCATTATTTTTCACTATTCAGTAAAAATGAACTTTATCGAAAAATTATTAAAAATTTATCCAAATTAAATTTTAATGTCCTAATTCTGTATAATAAATTATTTTTGTAAAATAGAGCATATAAAAGTGAAAAAAACATGATTTGAAAAGGTTTTTTCTTTCGGAAGACTGTAAAACTTTATTTTAAAAAAAATACTTATTTTATCAAAAAATTGAATTTGTTTTTATATCATATATATAAAACATATAAGATTAATTTAAAAAATTACATTGAATATATAAAATATATATTCCTAATTAATTAAAAAACCGTAAAGGGTAATATAATTTTTTTAAACGCATTTTTTCTCTTTTAAATTGGTTTTCATAAAAATACATTATTTTTATTCAATTGGTTTTTATTTCCATTTATAATAAATTACTAAAACAGTGAATCATTATTTAAACATGTGTATATCATATTTCAATATTAATTTGATAATATTCATTCCTACAATTCCAATTTCTAGGCATTAACTTCCATTTATAATAATAATAATAATATTGTGGTATTATTTTTTTGTATGACTCCATGTCCCATGAAATGTAAGATTTCTGAAAAACCCATTGTTGTGGGTCAATTATTCTATTAGAAAAATAACCTCCTTTAACATAAAATTAATATCTTTTTAAAAAATATTAATATAAATGAAGAATTGTTATTTTATAAATACCTCGGTCATTACGTCATTCCCCCCTTTTGGAAATTGTGTCCTCATAATTTTAAAAATGGTCTTTGAAACTTCATTTAAAATTACACATTGGTAATAGATTCAATAAATCTATAATTTTAAATGAAATAAAGGGAAGTAAAAAAAGGATACATGAGATTACACATACTGGGATTATATGTAGGAATCATGGTTATGGAAGAGAAACTAACCATCTTGTTCTAATGGCTAGTGATAGAGAACATGATCCAAAGATAGTTAACAACCAGAAAACCATAAACTTGTGATGGTTAAAAAGTTTATTGATTTCACAGTAGGAAAAGTAAACAATTTTTTTTTGTTTTATGATCTTATTCATAATTTTGAGGAATTATTTTTCTATATAGAATAAATAACATAAAGATATATACTTATATGAAAAGTAGATTTTTATCTTATAATAAAATTCTACCACACCCTCATTTTTCTCTTTAGAATCACATAATCCCCAAAATATGAACTATATATTACCCCCATATTTATACATTAACAAAAACCAAAATGGTTAGTAAAATATCAGATAATCCTCCCAAAATATAAATCCTTTATAAGGATAAATGCTACTTTTAATCTCCAAAATTCAATAGTTATACCAATCTTCTACATAGACCATTTAACAAATAATAGTTCTTGAAATTCCTCCAAATAATATAACTAATATTGAAACCAATAACTCATAAGGATTTGATAACATAGTTTTACATGATAAATTATAGCATTTCTCTCCAAATAACATCAACCACTCTTAATGTTTAAAAACAAAAGTAATTAAAATAATCACATTTTCTACATGATAGGTTAATCATCTCCTTAATACTCTAATTCCCCATAAGCCCACAGTCAAAATCATATATTATTCCTAAAATATAATTCAACCATAACTCCTAAATTGAATCTCATATTATCATATTTACCTTAATAATATAATGTTTTATAAATTAATAATGTCTTATTTAATAACATTTATCACTTAATCACCAAATAATTTTCATATCCTATGGATATCCACTTGATAATGCATATGTTCTCGAAATCAACTTATTATTAACCCATAAAATCGTTTAACTATAAAGAAAATGTTATACAACCCTAGGACTTTATGTAGGCCAATGTTAGGTGATAAATCTATGTCACATTTTGTTTTTAAGTTCGATTCCCGTAGATTTGTCCGACGTGATGGGTTGTTACATAGTCTACATGTTTTCAGATTTTAAAAACTGTAAAATTCTAATAACATTATCAAAATGAGATAAAATATTCAAAAATAACCATAACATGTTTTAACCCCAATTTTTTTTTCATACCTCACATTTTTCATCCCAAAAACTAATATCCCATAAACTCCTCAAATGTGAATGGCTCCAAAAATACAGTTAATCACATTGAAATTGCATAATCCTAAAAAGGAGTTTCTAAGTCATTGAACATATAAAATAGCTTAAAATTATAAACCCATGATCATATCTCTATCCCTTAGAAAAATACTAATCTCCAAATTTGTCTAAACCATTCCTCTGATATGAACTATAACACAATAGCCTTAAACGTTATATAATCTTGAGATAAGTCAACAATTCACATTGAGGATATTTTAAAGATTAGAGTTTTAGATAATTAAGTCATAAATAATACATAACAACTTAAATATAACAAGTATACACTTATACTCAGTATCCATTTTTCATAAAAAAAAATTCTTTAAAAAGAAATATGGTATCATTCCATGTTTTAACAACATAAATTTCCCTTGATCCCATCCTTCACTATATTCATCTCTATGTCTAGTGAAAAAATATTCAAAACCTGGGATGATCCTAAAATTATTAGTAAGGAATATAAAATTAGGAATAAAACCGTTAGTCCATGAATATTTAAAACCCATGAAAAACATTTCACAAAATCATATTTTTCACAAATAAAACATAAATTACTTAGCCTATATCATGTAATCATAATATTCCTAAAAAACATCATATATATCATAAAACATCAAGGAAACTTGTTGCATCCAAATCATACTTAAATTAATTATTCCATAGCTACATAGAAAGTAACCTTCATGGTTATATTTGGAAGACCCATTACAGTATATTCCCAAAATCTTTTTGAAGAAACTATATTGTTAACCTCTATCATGTTACCCAATGTATTATCGAGTTATCATGGGCTCACCCACCATCAATTTATCATGGAACCACATGTATAAGTATGAAATTCCCAAGAAGAATAACATAATAATAACATAATAACAATCATAAAGGGAAAAAATATTTCCACATTTCAATTACAAGACATCATTCTAAGATAAAAACATAATCAATCTAATTTACATAAAACAGATTAAAATCATTTAAAAAGAATATTTCTAAATCAAAGTTCCCCATACCACATGTAAACTTTTATAGAAATTAAAATGTTAAAAATTAATGTCTATATAAATAAATCGTTAATACCATTTTGAAAACATGGAAATTAATGAGAATGATTTAGGAGAATAGACCTATAAATAATAAAAACGATGTTTAGTTAAAAAATCCCTTACCACATGAGAAACTATTTGAATAAAAATAATTAATGAATAAAATTAAAAAAATAAATAATAGGATGAAAATAATTATATTCATGATATAATACATCAAAGGAAATTATATACACCATATAAAATTGAATTCTTGTGTAAAAACAACAAAAAATGTCTCAATGGAATGTAAATTGAGACGAAATACCATAAAAATATCATTTCCATAGATTAAAAATTATTCATTGATATAGTTATGTGTGAAAAATATAAATACGGCCCATATAATTGGATATTCAGTGTAAAAATATCAATATTCTTTCACAAATATTCTTGGAAAAACAAAACCAATGACACAGATATTTAACTCAATGAAATGAGAGAGAGTTAAAATTTCCCCTACAAAGATCATTATGGAAATAAACTAGATCAATTAATTGTATTCAATATAAATACAAATTAATAAATTATAAATACATGATATTATTTTAAATTTTTTTCTCACAATATCATATCATGATGTAATCAATAAGTACATTATTAACCCAACTAATGAGAAATTGGATAGAAGTTCACTTACAAATTTCTTATAAATGATGTTTGAATTTATCAATGGGGTGATTATGTGTTAAAAAATTACATCCATGCAAAGGGAAACTTAAATTAAAACATAAATAAATAAATATTTATTCCACAAATAATCTCAGAATAAAATAATTAATGAAGAATTCGTAAAACCAAATGAGTGGAAATTGAGTTTAGAAATTCATTTACCTTGAATCCGACTTCTCTTGTTCATTCTCTAATTTCCTAAATAGTAAAATAATATTGACTTATACATTATTTAGAACCTATTTAATGGTTATAATTAATTTTATATCACTTATTACCACATTATATAAATTATTTAATTATTTGAGTTTATATCGGTTGTTTTGTCGATATTCGATACTTGAGTCGAAAATGAATTTGTTTTGATGTAAATTTTCCATGTAGTCAAAATTAAGTCATATATATAATTATATTCATGGTTTAAAAATAATATATATCAAGTATATATGTATTTATAATATTCCATAACATTTGGAGATAAGAAATGAAATGCACTATTCATGGATATTGTATGTCATACATACACATGAACACAACATTCATTTCATTGTCATATTAAAAGAATGAAAACTAAATGATACATAGGTATTTTATAATTCCCAGTATAACATATATTGTATATATGTTACATAATTTCATTAAATTCATCCTTTATATGATCCATGCATGTAATGAATGAGTCATATAACTTTGATGGGGCGGTAGTCCGCTCTTCCTCTAATGAAATTATCATATTTACACATTATAGAAAGAATAAAGTTATTTTTAAAAAAAATGACAGAATAATTGGAACAATATAAATATTAAATATATCATATATAATTATTTTCCCATCATAATGGTCACCATGAGAAGTGGAAAGAGAATATTGAATAATCATTGTTTTGTTAGGCGGTAGTTCGCAGTACCCAGAAAAAGTATGTTCATATCCATTAAATAGAGGTGTGTTTAAGTGTAGTTGAAATACATATCTTGATAACATACCAGTATATTTAGGATACTAGTGTTGTTATTTAATTAAATAATAGGTAGAGAATAGTGAGTGGATATGGAAAATAAAGGAAAGGAACTTGAGGGAAGATATTAACTTCTTTTGATTTGAGCCAAAAGGTTTTCTTGAATTATATTCAACCCAAGGTAAGTATTCATGGAATAAGTGGTATTCAAGAAATATTATTGGATAGATAATTTCCAATCCAAAAGTCTTTACAAGTGTCAGATAAATAGAATAAGAAGTGCCCTTTTATAGAAGAGGTGTGGGGCACTTTAGGGAAGTCTTAAAATATTAATTTATTATGAATTCAATGTATATGAAAATGTTCCCAAACACATTTAATATAACTCTAAGATGATATTTTTTCTAATACCCATCATCAATTAAATTTTATACATGTTTTGCATAATTTTTATCCTTATCCCTTCGGCATAACCCTTGTTTTACCCTTTTTAATCTTATAGTGATACCATATTATTAACACAATGCGGGCTAATGTAATTATAATATCATGTCAAAAGTCCCAAAAAAATTATATTTAGGTCATATTTGGACTTATATTAACCATTTTGTTGAATCTTATATTTTTAGTAATTCAATATCATTTAATAAACTATTTTATATTTTCAGTTATGAATTAGGTCAATTTTGGTCATGATTCATACTTGACTTTTTTAAAAATTCATAAAAACCTGATTCCTTCAAACCAAAAACATTGAATAAATCCCAAAATGTCAATTTCATATATAAAATTAGTGTATTACAAAAATTATGATATATAATTTTTATTTTAATATTTGTAATATTATTTTATTGAATCATTTATTAATGAAGCAATCACTACATCATCATTGTGTTATAATTAAACTTATTTATTTTATGTCTAAATACTATAAATAAACTACCAAGATGTAGTAAATTATTTTAGATTTATAGATACTATTTATTTTTAAAGGTATCAATTATATAACCCAATATTTTAATTTTTTTCATAAAAGATACATGTTTATGTTATATTTTAAATTAATTCTTATAACATGTCATTATCACAACCATGTGGCACCATGGGGTCCCAATATCGTCCCAAGGATTCCAAGTGTTGGAAATATCTTATCCCATAGGATTAGAACACATTTTATCAATGTTTTATATTATTATAATATTATTTTCATTCCCTTATTTAACAGATTTACCCTATAACCATGGTAAATAAAAATAATTAATAAATTTACTTTTCATAATTTCCATAAATAAAAGGTACATATATACACAATTTGTACCTCCAAATCCCAAATATGGAATCCATTTTTTAAAATTCAAAAAAAATAATTTTCATAAAATAATTTAAAATTAATTCTCATTATCCAATCCCAAAAGAGGGTTTTTATAAAATAAAAACTATCAAAAGATTGACATGTGTTCATGTCCATTTTAAAAGCGAAATTACTTCCAATGAAAAAAATTGGATTAAATTATAAAAAATTAATAAAATTACACTTTATAACCAATTAACAGAACAATATAACTATATATATAAATTAAATGAAAACCTTTTTTTGTATTAAAAAAAAGTATTTTTCAATATTCACTAAAAAATGAACTTTATGATAAAATTACCAAAAATTTATCATAAGGAAATTTGGATTTATCTCTTCTATAGAAAAAGATTATTTTATCCAATATAACATATAAAAGTGGAAAAAATATATTTAAAAAGGGTTCTCCTTCTAAAGTTGGTAAAACTGCATTTTTGAAAAATACTTCTTTTATCTAGAAAATATAATTTGTTCTATATCATATCCAGAAAACATATAAGATGAATTTGAAACATTAAATTGAAAAAATTATAGATATTTTTTAAAATAAAAATCCATAAAGGGTGATATTTATTTTTAAACATAATTAATCTCTTTTAAATTGGTTATCATAAAAATCACATCATTTTTATTCAATTTGTTTTTTTATATTTATAATAATTTTTGTAACCAATGAATCATTATTTAATCATCTATAAACCATATTTCAAAATAAATTCGATACTATTCATTCCCATTATTCCAATGTCCAGGCATCATATACCATTTAAAATAATAATAATAATATATTATTATTTTTCGATATAACTCAATGATGTGTGCAACACAATATTTTAGAGAAACCTGTTGTTGCAGTTCTAGTATGATATCAGAAAAATTACCCCCTTAAAGAAAATTAATATCTTATTTAGAAATATTAATATAAATGGAAATTTATTATTCTATAAATACCTGGGTCATTACATCATTCCCCCTTTTAGAAATTGCGTCCTCACAATTTTGAAATTGGGATCAAATACATCATTGAAAATAAAACATCATAAAAAGAGTCAATAAATATATCACTTTAAAGGAAAGAAAAAAAAATACAAACATTACCAAAGATAACACAAACTAAAATTCCATGTATAAAAACATGGATATGGTAGAGAAAGTAACCATCTTCTTTTAATGGAGTGTGATTGAAAACTTGATTAGGGGAAAGTTAACAACCTGAAAACGATAAAATTGTTATTGGTTAAATGGTAATTGAATTGAATGAACAAAAAGTAAACAGAAAATGTTTTTTTACATAATTTTTATTATTTTAATTAATTATTTTACTTCATAGAATAAAAACATAATGATGTATCCTTACCTGACAAGTAGAGTTTCATCCTATAATAAATTTCTACCACACACTATTCTTTTCTCTAGAGAATAAAATAATCCTCAAAAGATGAACAATATATTACCCCAATATTTAGAAATTCACAAAAACCAAAATGGTTAGTATACGATCTGATAATCCCCCAAAAAATATAATCCTTCATTACGAGATGGAATAATTTTAATCTCCAAAATTCAACAGTAATACCCAAGTTCTACATAGACCATTCCACAAACAAAATTCCTAAAAATTCCTCCAAATAATCAAACTTATATTGAAACCCAAAACTCAAAAGGATTTGATTAAATAGATTTCCAAGATAAATTTTAACATTTATCTCTAAATAATAGAAACCACTTTTAATGTCTCATACCAAAAGTAATTAACCAAATAAAACTTTCTCCATGGTAAAATAATCATCTCCTTAAATACTCTGATTCCCAATAAGTCCAAATATAAAATCATATTTTAATCTTGAAATATAATTCAAACATAACTACCAAATAAAATCCCATTGTATTATATTTACCTTAATCATATAATGTTACCAAAATAGAGAATGTATTCCAAAATAACATTTATCAATTAATCACCAGATCATTTTCATATACTAATGATATCCATTTGATAAAAAATAACTTCCCTAAATCAACTTATTATTAATCCATATAATCAATTATGTACAAAGGATAAGTCATACTAACTAGATAATTCACGTAGGCCAGTGGTAGGAGATAAATCCGAGTCACATTTTGGTCTTGGGTTCAATTCCCATAGCTTTGTCCGACACGATGGGTTATCACACGGTCAATATGATGTACTTTTTGAAAACTTTATAATACAAGTAAAATTAAAAAAATAATATAAAATCACCAAAAATAACCATAACATGTTTTATCCACAAAGGTTATTTTATACCTCTCATTTTACATCCCAAAAACTAAAAACCCACAATTTCTTCAAAGGTGAATATCTCCAAAAATACCACAAATCACCTCGAAATAACATAATACCAAAAAGGGGTTTCTAATTCATTGAACGCATTATATACCCTTAAATTATAAACCAAATATCATATCCCATACTCTAATGAAAACATCCTAACCTCTAATTTTGTCTAAACCATTACTCTCATACCAATAATAAGGCCCCAACCATAAACATTACAAAATCTTGAGATAAGTCAACAATTCACATTAAGGATCTTTACAAGATTAGTGTTTTATTTAATTAGTCCATAACTCAAACATAAAAACATAAATATTACAAGTAGACAATTATACTCACTATGAACATTTTTTATAAAAAAACCACTTTAAAAAGAAATATGGTATCATTTATGTTTTAACAGCATAACATTCCCTTGATGTGGTCCTTGACTATATTCTTCTTTATGAACTATGAATTTTTTTAAAACATGGGATGAGCATAAAAATATCTTTAAGTAGTATAAAATAAAGAATAAAACCATTATTTAATGAATATTTAAAACCCATTAAATCATTTTAAAAAAAATCATACTTTTCACCCATGAAACATAAACTACTTATATTATATCATGTAATCATTAGATTCCCACTAAACATCATAGAAATCATAAAACATAAATGTATCTTCTATAATCCATATCAAAATTAAATTGTAGCATCCACAACAACATAGCGAGTAACCTTCAGGGTTTCATTTGGAATACTCATAACAGTATATTCCCTAAATCTCCAAGGAGAAACTTTGTCATTTACTTCTGTCACATTACCCAATGTATTGGAGAACTACCACGGGCTCACCGGACCTCAATTTATCATTGAACCACCCATATTCATAATAAATTCCCAAAAAATATAACATAATTGTAACAGAAGAAAAATAATAATGGAAAAATAACATTTCCACATTTCAATCATAAAACATCATTCCAAAATATTAACATAATCAACCCAATTTACAAAAAACACATTTAAATCGTTTAAAAAAAGATTTTTTAAATCAATGTTTCCCATACCACATTGAAAATTTTAAAGGAATTAAATTTTTATAGCATTAATGTACATATAAATAAATCTATAAAAACATTTTGAAAAAATGGACATGAATGAGAATTATTTGTGAAGAATAGACCTTTAAAACATTTAAAACTATGTGTTAGTTTAAGATTCCCTTACCACTTAAGAAAATAATTGAATAAAAATATTTAAATAAAAAAATTAAAAAATTATAATATGATTATTATAAGTAGATTCGTGATATAATATGTCAAAGGTTAGTATATACACTATATGAAAATGAATTGGTTCATAACAAAATAAACAAAAGTCTCAATAGAATGTTAATTGAGACGAAATCATAAACAATGATCAAATACTTATACTAAAGTTAAATCAATGACATAGTTATGCGTTAAAAAATAAAAATACAATGAATATAATTGGATATTCAGTGTTAATCAATAAGATTTATTTCACACATATTTAGGGAAAAACAAACCCAATGACATGGATATTTAACTCAATGAAATGATATTGAGTTATGATTTCCCTTACAAAGATCATTTTGTAAATAAAATATTCTTATTATGTGAATTCATTATAAATAAACATAAATAAAGTATAAATAAATGATAGGATACCAAATGATATTTCTCATATTGCCATAGCACAACATAATCAAGACGTAGAAGATTAACCCAACGAATGGAAATTGTGTTAAGAAGTTCCCTTACAAAGTTTGTATAAATGAAGTAAGAATTTATAAATGGAGTGATTATGTGTTGAAAAATTATATCCACACAAAGGGAAGTGGAAATTAAAATATAAATAAATAAAAAGTGATTCCACATATAATCATGGAAAAATATATTCAATAAAGTATGCGTACAACCCAATGAGTGGAAATTTGGTTTAGAAATTCTCTTACCTTGAATCTGACTTGCCCCATTCATTCATTAGTATCCCGAGTAATAAAATTGGATTAATTTAAACATCATTTACAACATTTATAATGTTTATTATTCAATTTATATAACTTATTTCCATGTAATATAAATTAGTTAATTATTTGAGTTTATATCAGACATGTTGTTGATATTCTGTATTTGAGTATAAAATGAACTTGTTTTGATGTAAAATGTCCATGTAGTCAAACTCCCATCATCTAAAGAATGATATTAATGATTTAAATATCATATATATATATATTGTCTATATTTATTTATAATATTCCATAACATTTGGAGATAAGAAATGAAATTTACCGTTCATGGAGACAGTAGGTCGTACGTATGCATTAACACTACATTCATTTTTTCATATTAAAGGAGTGAAAACTAAATCATACATAGGAATGTTATAATTATAGTATAAAATATATGTTATGTAAGTTATATAAATTCATTAACCCCATCCTTTATACATTCCATATATGGAATGAACGAGTCATATCACTTTGAGGGAGCGATAGTCCTCTCTTCCTCAAATAAAATTATATTATTTACACATTTTTGAATGCATAAATGTATGTTGTAAATAAAAATTACAGAATAATAGGGAAAATATACATAACATATATATCATATATAATTATACTTTCAACATAATGACCACTATGAGAAGTGGTAGAAGATAATTGAACAATAATAATTTCATGAGGTAATAGTTCGTCGTACAGAGTATTAGAACAAAGGTTGTTCATTGCTAAAAATGGATTTTGGTTTGTGGTTGTTGTAAATATTCCCCTGGATGACTAGAGAGGTTGCAAGGAATAAGGTCATATGTTTGAGGATGAATGAAGTATTGAAAGTTTCTTATTTTTCCAGTGTTTTCCAATTCTTTGGGCATTACAAATCTGAAGTTTGGTAACAAATTGCAGTGACAGTACATGGTGAAGGCCGGAAGCACACAATATGTAGTGAAGGTGCACAGTACATGTTGAAGATACGCTGTGAAGGTGAGTGTTATATAGTTAAGGTTCATGGTATGCGGTTAAGGCGTGCGGTACGCGGAATGGTGCGCAGAACCAAATACAGTTTGCAACATTGGTACGCGGTGAAGGCATGCGGTACATATAATGATTCCTTAAACGACTTGCAACTATAATATGTAGTGAAGACATGTGGTATGTGGGATGTTGAAGTATGGGATGATTTTTTTGGTTCACAAAATTGGAGCAGTACGTTGTGGATCCTAACAGTAGGTGGATGAAGTTCAGTTTACCATGAAGATTTTCCCACATTGAATGTTTTGGTAAATCAGATTACCAAATTTTGTGGAGTTATGTGCCTATTTAATGAAAAGTAATCCTATTGGTTAGATTATGATATTATATATTAAAATTTCTGGAATAAATTCGTTGATGTCCTAAGTGGTACGCAGTGGCGAAGACCGAATGCGGAGAGAATCATCTGTGTAAGAAAAACATCGGGTGCAAGAGTGTGTGGTCCGTGTAGGTTGCTCTCACAGTAATTGGTGGAGCAAGGTAGTATAAAAATCCAGATGGTTTGCGGAAGAGAGGAGCAGTACACAGAGTGGGGCAGTACACCGAGAAGGGTAGTTTTCGGAGGAGATGGATGGTACACGGAGGAGCTGGATAGTACACAAAAATTGAAGTTTTACGAGGAAAAAATAGAAGTACACATAACACCCATGGATGCCTGAAAAATAACCAAATCATATTGCGAAATTAATTTCCATAACATATCAATGCATGGGAAAATAAATCACATATGTGGGTGATTACAAGACTTCAATAGAGCATCCATTTATAGTTGAGGATGCATGATTTAATGCAATACCATTGAATAAATCTTCTTGTCATTAAACTGAGTGAGGATTCTTCCAACGTAGTGAGCAAGGGGGAGTCAGTGAAAGTGATCCGAGATACGTAGTTTTTAATCTCTAAAACCATGTAAATGAAGTGTGACTAGCATAGAGTGCTTGTTATAGACTCTTATAATCCACAACATGTGAAGATTATTGGTTTTTGGTACGACCGATAGACTATCAGTGTATACCCCTTAGACACAGCCTTAATGGTAAACCATGTAAAATCGTCATGTAATTTCATTTCATGTGATTGTTTATTTTTTATGCTTCCTATTGGTACATGTTTAACATTTTACAACCAATGTGAAAACAAGATCCATCAGTTTGAAAGAAAACGTTGACACCCAAATTCACCCCTCCACTCTTAGGGTGTTCTGGGGTCCTTCACACAGAAATCATCTAATTACTTCCATTAGATTGATGTGTGTGTAAGTGTAGTTTGAATCTTTCTCATAACAACATATTAGTATATTTGGGATAATTTTGTTTTTAAATATTCAAAGAATAAAGAGATCATAGGGAGTGGAGAAGGAAAATAAAGGAAAGAAACTTTCACTGCTGTAATTCGAGGTATTTGTGACAGGAAATTTGTGACCGGATCCCGTCACAAATGAGCTTTTGTGATGGGGTCCCATCACAAATAACACATTGAAAAAAAACAGTGTATCAAAGTGTATTTTTTTTGCGACGGGCTCATCCCAAAAAAATATTATTTGGATAGGACGATTTCCTGTCGCAAATAGTTCTCTAATTATATATATCATATTTCTAAAAATCTATTTCAACTGTCCTGTTTCCCCATCGTAAATTTTTCACAGATTATATTATATTATATATATATAACCTATTGTGATGGGCCCGTCAAAAAAATTATTTGTGACGGGCCCATTTTCCCATCACAAATAGTTATTTAAAAATTATTTATAAACTATTTTTAATAGGAACCCATTGTAAAAGGCCTCATCTTAAATACTTATTCAAAAAATGTATTCAATAAATTATGATAAATTAATAATTGATAATGATATTAATATTAATACTATCAATAAAAATAATATAATATTATATAAAAATTATACTAATATTAATAATACATCCAATGTATATTATTATAATATTACTAATAAAATAATTCTAATAATATGATAATGTTATTATTATTAATAATATTTAGGAAAAAAATAATAATATTATTAAAATAATAAAACAATTATAAAATATTTAATTTCTCAATAATAGAAAAAAATATATAAAATTAATAAATTATTATTATTAATATTTGTAAAATAAATATACATTAAAAATATGAATCTAATAATAAATAACAAAATATTAAAAATTAAAAAAAATTATATTATTCACTACTCACACCTATATAAAAGTCAGAAAATATAAATATTTAATGTTATAATAAATATTTAATTCAAATGTTTTTAACATGATAAAAAAATCACTGGGGGATAGTCATCTAGAGGAGGTGGAGGAGCTGTAGTAGATTGTGGAGGAAACTGTATCCCTAAACTATGTGTCAGAGGGCGAATGTACTCCATCTGCTCGTGATGCTGGTGCTACCATAGATGCATCTCTTCCTCTTATTGTTGCTGATATTGCTGACACACCTCTTCCTACTAATGCTGCTACAAACAAATCTCTTCCTAAAGCTTACAAAAACTCTGAGCTTGTAGATGCTCCTGATACTGTGAGCCAGCGGATGATGGCTCTCCATGAGCTCTTATTGAGTTGTATTCCGTCATCGCAACAATTCCATAATATGTCCCTTGAGTCAAATGAGATATGATACCAACTATTCGACCCTTATTGAATCCATACTGGGTCACTTGCATCCATGCTGCCTCATCAAAATGGTGGGCACTAGTCTGATCATCCGTCTAGACCTAACTCTCAACCTATGTCTGAGATGTTGTAACCTCATATGACTCCTTAAATTCCAATTTGAAATTAAAATAGTGAAAATATTATATGCAATTAATTTTTAAACTGATAAGAAAATAATACGAACCACAATTTGATTTTGGAAATCACCTCTAATCTCTCCAGTGGCTGGATCACTATACATCCTCCTATAAACTTTGTACTCTATAATATTGGGTTGCTCGACTACCTACATGAATATAAAATAAACTGCTTATATTTAAATTTATATAAAATATTTTTAAAAATCCCTTACTTATTGATCTATATGCATACTGAATTAATGGATACCAGCTCGATATGCCACCTACTCTCTCCACCGGTTCTATCGACCCAATGAATATATCCTCTTAGACCCCCCATCAAACTAGTGAGAACATAATCCATCCCAAATGTGAGATGAAATATACTTTGGTCGGTGGGATCTACTTGATTCAACAAATACAGCCACTCCTACATTCTTCATGGTCATCCCTCTCAAATTTTGCAAAAAATGATGGAAAAGATCACACATAGACACCTCTCAGGCCACATGGATAGAGTCACACATCCTATCATCGACTAGATATCATAAACCCTACAAATAATATATAATATCATGTTATTAATTAAATAAATTTTAAAATAAATATTATTTAATTACGTACATGAAAATTATTGATCATGTGAAGTTTTTCATCAATGAGAATCTATTCCCATGTGATCCCTGGCTGAGAAAAATTATTGTGTAAGATATCACTCCCCTGTTCAATAGCTATATGAAAAAAAATTAAACTGAACTAATAATCAAACAATTAGTGTATAAATAAATTAGTGAAATATATCTAAAATACCCAAGTTACTATACCTCTTTGTGCGTGGATCGAAGCCAAGACATGGATGTCACTCGGGGATAGGGTCAGGAATCATCAGTCGTACAAGACCATCCCCCCTCCGTGTACCCCCTAAACTTCCTGTAGGTTGAGGGTCAGATGATCCCAAATCCTTCTCATCCAAAGAGATCTCACCCTCCTACAACTAAAGAACTTGATCATCACCCATGTCAAACACAAAATTATTGTTGTAAGAAAATAGTTAAAAATAACTATTATATATAGATATATATTTGTTATGATTATATCTAGAATTTAAGAACGTTAATTATCACCATCATCATTATATTCATATCTAACAATGTCGGTGTCTTCATATTTCTCCTCGGAATCATCAATATCCATATGAGTTTCAGATTAATCATATCATCCCTTTTCTAATTCATATGTATCATCATTATCATCATTGTCATCATCGAACCTTAATTGTGGGGTTTCATCATCAATATTCATGTCTCTTTTTGAAAAAATGGATTTTGAGTAGTCTTCTAAAAAATTTCCATTTATTTCACTTTAGTAGAACCACATTCACATTGAGTAAACTGTTTTTCCCAAGATTTTATTTTTATTATGCTCCACCAATCACATGGGTCTCTTTATGTAGCATAGTACATTGAGTAATAAATTGGATTTCTTTGTTGAATTTTAAAAATGGTTCACTTTCTTCATGATGTCTTCACATTTAATATCAACAATTCCATGACTTAGATGAATGCAAAAACCTCTCTCAGTATCTAACAACTGACATTTAAGCATCATTATATAATTTTTTTCATTGCTAACAGAGTTCAATAATTTAATCTAGCATGCCATAAAACCCAACTTTAGTTTTTATGTGATGATATCCTCTCAACAAAAATCCATTGTTCATTGGTTTTTTTATTCCCCAAATGAACGGGTATGAAATAAAAAACTATTCACCACATATGCATTATATTATTTAACTATTTTTATGGTGGGTTACTCAATATATACAGTCTCTTATCAATTTTATCAGCATGTTGTGAATCCTTAAAATAATTAAAATAAGTATCAATATATTAAATAATAAACTGCATTGATATGTTAAAACATCAATAATTTATGTTACCAGTTTTTGAATCCATTGAGAAAATTTTTGTTGTCGGCTTTCTTCAAGAGAAGCTGTTGTAATTTGTGGAATTTTTTTCTAGATATGCTTATCACACAACCTATAAATAAAATATATTTACTTAATGTAACATAAATTATAGAATAATTGATTGAATAATTAATAGTAAAAATAATTTCATTTCTTTACAGTTGAGAATAACATATGTATGTGCTTTGTGATGTTCATCATCTAAAATCCCTCTTTCATGAAATCCACCTAAGCCAAGCTATGCCTGATTAAAAATGATAATTGATTATCCATTTCATCCTCAAAATTCCCCTCGTTCCATCCCATTCACTTGTGTTTTAAGGTATATTATGATTCAAAATAATGAGAGGGTAAAAAATAAATTTCCTCTTGATAATAAGTTTCAGGAATTGAGCCTTCAATTGATGATTTGTTACTTAAATTCTTATGCAATTTATGAAAGGATCTTTCGAATGGGTATATCCATAAAAACTCTACTGAACCACCACATTTTTTTTCATTTTGAAAATGTAATATCAAATGCCCCATTGAGTCAAAGAAAGCCAATGGGAATATTTTTTCTAGTTTACTATTAATTACAACCACATCTTCTTACAGTTTCTATAATGCATCATAGTCTGTAATCGCCACACAAATGTCTCTAAAAAATATGAAATGTCTGTTATCAAATCCAAAATCATTGAATTCAATAATCCACTTAATCCAATCGACATAAGTCTTTCCATTATAACTTAACAATCATGACTTTTTTAGTCTGGTAATATTACCATTCTTAACACATCTACCCAAATTGGAAGCATAGCCATTTGGAAGTCTAAAATCTACAGTCCACTGACAAAATAATAAGTGACTCTCTTCGGACATTGTATAAGTTGATTTTTTCTTCATTAACCCTTTTGATCTAGCATTTTAAAAAAGTTCAAGTTCTAGTCGCATGAAAATTTTGGAAAGATCTAATCGTTCCTTTACATTATCTATTGTCATACCTGGTGTATCCAAATTTTTTGAAATAAATTATCAAAATAATTCTTCTCAATATGCATGACATCGAACGTGGGGCAGACCAGCAAACCATACCAATATGGAAGATCTCAAAAAATGCTCTGTTTTGTACAATTGTTTTCTTTCCCAAAGCCATAAATTTAATGTTTTTTTATTATTGGTCCAAATGTGGTGGGAGTTAATGAAAATAAAATTGATTTAAATGATGAACCGAATATAATTTTTGGAGGTCCATTCTTTTCAATTTTTCTTTTTCAGATATGATATTTTTTTCTATGAAAAGGATGATCGGTTGGAAGAAATCTGTGTTGATAATCAAAATAGAAAGGTTTTTTCATTGACAATAACAAATGCCTTGTTGTCTCTCATACATTAAGGACATGATTTTAGACCATGTTTACTCCAGCTAGATAACATGTCATATGTCGAAAAATCACTAATTTTGCAAATCAATGTATCTTTTAATAAGAATTTTTTTAGAAACATCACGTATACTAACACCATTACTATACAATGAATTTAACACATCAATTAATGGTTTCCAATAAACATAATTATTATTTTTCGGATGTCCATGGATTAATAAGGTAAAAAATTTATAATGATCCTTCATCAATATCCATGGAGGTAAATTGTACTGAGTTATAAAGACATGAAAAAATGAATACTAACTACCACAAGAACCAAACGGACTGAAACCGTCAGTTGAAAGACCCAATCACATGTTCCGGGCTTCAAAAGCAAAGACGGATGCACTTGGTCAAAATGTTTCCATGAATCACCATTAGATTAACGATTCAATCTTTTACCAATTAAAATCTTGTTTTTGTGCCATGAAATCATTGTCACTGTGTTCTGAGATATAAATAAATGCAGAAACCTGGGTTTATGTGGGAAATATCCAACGATTTTACTAGAATCAATCCAGAATACCTCGGTTGAGCTTCTTTATACCTCAATTTTCCACATGTGGGACAACTATTCAGCAACTCATTTTCATAAAAATATAATATTCAATCATTTTCACATTCATGAATATTATGATAACTAAGGCCCAAGATACAAACCAACCTATTTATCTAATAGTAATTTACAAGAAACACATTTCCTTCAGGTAACATTGTTTTAACCAAAGAAAATATATAATCAAAAAAATTGTTTGAAATTGAATTACATGATTTAATAACAATAAATTTTTCAACCGCTTATAATTTTCATATTTTTCAACCATGATATAATGCATCTTCAGTAGACATAAAAACTCATAAAATTCAGATGGGGCCAATTCAGGAGTTAAATCAATATCATCCTGAGTTTCAGTGTATTGAACAGATGGAACTACAACATCATGTAATAAATATTGAAATAATGATGGATCTAGAATCTGATTATTATTATCTTCTTGGAAACTGTGTTCACCATGTTGATACCAAAAAACATATTCTGGTTGAAAACCAAAAGATGTCCCACAACATTTTCAAATGTGTCAAACATTCGTAGAGAACATTTTTTACATGGACATCTAATTGTGCCTTCTCAAAAAAATTCTTATTTTTAGGATGTAAATGATACGAAAGCTTCAACACCCTCAATATATATTATATTTAAACAAGAACTATTTGGATTTATACATTGATTTATCCAAGCGTGATAATCAAATAATGACTATTTTCGACTTCTTTGTTCCATATATTTCTACAAAATATAAAATCATTACTGTTTTTGAATAATTAGAAATAATAAAAACTGTATCCTAAAAATAGATGATAAATAATTATAGCTACTTATTAATAATTACCACTAATTATGGGTGACACAATTTCCAGTGGATTGGCGGCTGCACTTTTGTCTGATGACTCATTTACTTGCAACTTCATTACATGAAATCACAATGAATAATATGCTCAGAGGTATGCATATCCATTCCCATGCATACGAGAACGCATAAGCGTACCTCCGACCAGATTATTCATTATGATTTCAGTGTGAGAAAGATGAAAGTAAAGGAGCTGTAAGACAAAAGAGCCCCCATATCATCAATTAATCATCCTATTGCAATTGTCACCACCTGAAAACATTTTAACAAATTTCATCCTATAGATACGCATCCAATCTCGTGCATATGATATGTGATATTCATACATAGCATCACATTTTTCATAATGTTCTAAGTCAGTAAGAGTTGAAAGGAGAAGAGTCGTCGAGAAAAAGGAGTGATGCACATCCACTAGATTTTGTGCCATGTTCTTACAATTTAATACAATTATCCGTATCAATTACTATTAATATTATTTAATCTTAATTATTACTAATTATTACTAATTATTCCTAATTGTTCTTAGTTATTCCTAATTATTGGTAATTATTACTAATTATTCATAATTATTCATAATTATTGCTAATTATTCATAATTATTCATAATTATTCATAAATATTCATAGTTATTCAATATTAATCATAATTATTCACAATTATTCATAATTATTACTAATTATTCATAATAATTACTAATTATTCATAATTATTACTAATTATTCGAAATTATTACTAGTTATTCATAATTATTACTAATAATTCATAATTATTAATAATTAGTAATAGTTAGTAAGAATTATTCATAATTATTAATAGTTATTACTAATTATTACTAATTATTACTAATTATTACTAATTATTAATTATTATACATAATTATTCATAATAATTTCTAATGAATCCTAATTAATCCTAGTTATACCTATTTATTGCTAATTATTCCTAATTATGTCTAATTACTACTATTTTTTTCTTAATTATTGCTATTTTCTGCTAATTACTATTAATTACTGCTAATTACTGCTAATTACTCCTAATTTGTGCAAATTACTACTAATTAGTGCTAATTACAGCTAATTGGGGCTAATTACTACTAATTATTCCTAATTATTCCTAATTATTCAAAATTATTCCTAATTGTTCGTAATTATTTCTAATTATTCCTAATTATTCGTATTTATTGCTAATTATTGCAAATTATTTTAAATTATTCCAACTTATTCCAAATTATTCCTAATAATTCCTAATTATTCCTAATTATTCCTTATTAATCCCATTTATTGCTAATAATTAGCAATTATTTGTAATTATAGCTAATTATTAGTAATTATTACTTTTTATTAGTAATTATTTCTAATTATTAGTAATTATTTCTAATTATTAGTAATTATTGTTAATTATTGCTAATTATTTCTAATTATTTCTAAATATTAGTAATTTGTTAATTATTAGTAATTATTTCTAATTATTAGTAATTATATATAATTATTACTATTTATTACAATTAATTAGTAATTATTAGTAATTATTACTAATTATTAGTATTTATTAGTATTTATTTCTATTTATTACTATTTATTACTAATTATTAGTATTTATTATTATTTATAACTATTTATTACTAATTAATACTAATTAATACTAATTAATACTAATTAATAATAATTATTACTAATTATTGCTAATTAATACTAATTATTACTAATTATTACTAATTTTTACTAATTATTAATAATTATTTGTAATCATTACTATTTGTTACTAATTATTACTATTTATTCCTAATTATTACTAATTACATCTAAATATTACAAATTAGCATTAATTATTATTATTTACTCCAAATTACCACAAATTGTTGCAACTAATTACTATTTACAGCTATTTATTTATAATCATTAATAATTATTGTTAAAAATTAATAATTACTCTTAATTATTAATAATTAGTACTAATAATTTAAATCTATTATTACAAACAAATATTAACGACCAAAAAATCTAAATCTAATTTAATTACAACTAATTCACAATAATTAAAATTAATATAAAAAATAAAATAAATATTAAATAAAATAAAATATAAATACCTTTATACTTGATCACTAATAGGTGTACACAACTTTAAAACTTGTTCATAAAAAATTAACTCAAGGAAATTTTAACTATAAAATTAGAGTTTAGAGAGAGAGAGAAAGTTGGAATTGAGATGAAGAATGAAAAAAGTAGATGGGGGTATATATAGGTTAGAGTATTGTTATGATATTATTTGTAACGGGACTCCCGTCTCAAATACCGACAGGCACATTAATTACTGTCTACAGTTAAATTGGTATTTGTGACAGGTCTTGTCGCAAATAGTGGCCTGGCGACACACTACTTGCAACGGTGGAAGATCCCATTGCAAATAGTATTTACCGCCACTGGGTATTTTCTACGGGGAGGCACCCCCCGTGGAAAAAACCCTTTCCGCAGTTGGGTTCACAGACTTCCCAAAACTGTACAAAACCATTTCTATCGGGAAATCTAATCCCGTCAAAAATAATATCTTTGATGGACTATTTGCGACGAGATCTATTCCCGTCGAAAATAACACGTTGCGAAAGGTCATTTTCTCGTAGTGTTGAGTGAAGACGTTACGTCTAAATTGGGTAACATCTTTTGATTTGAGACAAAAAGATTTCATGATTTGCCTTTTACCCAAGGTAAGTATTCTGGGAGGAAAGGAGGGATTCTAGAAGGAGTATCAGATTAATATTTTCTGAACTAAAAGGCTTTGGAAGTGTGAGATAAATAGAAAAAGAAGTGTCCTTTTATTGAAGAGGTGAGGGTCGCATATGGAAAGTCATGATATATTAATTTATTATATATTCAATTTCAATTAAAAATTATCCAAAACACATTTAAGTTGGTTATAAGATGATTCTTGTTCGAATAACCATCATCCAATAATTTTCAAACATGTTTTGAATATTTGTTTTTTATCCATAATGTTTTTGTTGAACACTTATTTTACCCATTTTAATCTTACAGTGATCTCATATTATTTACATATTGAATGTTAATGTAATTACTATATCATATCAAAATTCCCACAAAAATTAAATTTATGACATATTTGGACATATCTTAAGCATTTGGATGAATCTTGTATTTTTTGGAATTCAATATCATTTAATAAACTATTTTATATTTTAAGTTATGAATTATGTCAATTTTGGTCACTATTCAGACTTGACCTTTTAAAAAATTAATAACAACCTTATTCCTTCAAACTAATAATATTGAATCAATCATAACTTGTAATAGTCATCCATAAAATTTGTGGATGCATTAACTTTTATCAAATAATATTTATTATAATATTTATAATATTATTTATTTAAATGCTTTATTAATGTAGCAATCACAGCATTATCATTGTGTCATAATTAAATTTATTTATTTAATGTTGAAAATTATAAATAAGATACCATGACATAGAAAATCATTGTATCTTTGTAATTTCTATTTATATTCAAATAGAATAATTATATGACACTATATTGAAATAGTTTTATATAAAGAAACATGTTTATGTTATATTTATATTAATTATTATAACATGTCATTATCTCAACCAAGTGGCTCCATGGGTTCCAAATTGACCCATGTATTTCCATGGTCTGTCATATCTCATCCAATCAGATTAAGACATGTGTTAGGGTAGTTTTATATTATAATAATATTTCCCCTTATTTACATGATTTACACTTTAACCTGGAAAATAAAATTTATTACTGAAATTATTATTCATAATATCCAAAAATAAGAGGCACTTATTTACACAATTTTGACCTTTTTTTTCAAAATATTGAATCCATTTTTTTGAAATTCAAAACATAGATTCTTTGGAAATTAATTTTAATATTAACTCTCTTTGTCAAAAACCAAAAAGTGGGTTTTTATGAATTAAAAACTATCAAAAAATTGACATGTGTTTATGTTCAGTTTTAAAGTGAAATTACCTACAATGACCAAAATTGGATTAATTTATAAAAAATTAATCCAATTAAATTTTAAAACCAATTGAAAGGACAATATAACTATATAAATAAAGTAGATGAAAATGATGTTTTGAATCGAAAGGAAATATTTTAAAATATTCACTAGAAAATGAAATTTATCAGAAAATTATCAAATATTTATCCAAAGTAAATTTTGATATCCCACTTCTATATAATATTTTTGTTTTGTCAAATAGAACATAAAAAAGTGACAAAAACAATGTTTAAAAAGGGTTTTCTTTAAAAGGCTGTAAAACTGTATTTTTAGAAAAACAATTCTTTTATATGAAAAATTGATTTTTTTCTTATTATCTTATCTAGATAACATACTAGATTAATTTAAAACATTACATGGAATATATAACATAAATTTTTCAATAAATAAAAATCCATAAATAGTGATATGAATTTATACAAAAATTTTTTTCTTTTAAATAGGTGTTAATAAAAACACATATTTTATATTCAATTGGTTTTTATTTTCATTTATAATAATTTTTTTAACCAATGAATAATAATTTAAAAATGTGTAAAACATATTTCAAAATTCATTTGATACTATTCATTCCCGCCATTCCAATGTCTAATGATTAATTACCATTTAAAATAACAATAATATTATTGTAGTATTTTTTTAAAATTACCCAATGTAGTGTGCAACATAAGATTTCAAAGAAACTCGTTGTTTTGTGTCGAGTATGCTATCAAAAAAACATCCCCTTTAAAAATATAATTAATATCTTATTCAAAAATATTAATTGAAATTAAAAAGTATTATTCTATAATTACCCGGGTCATTGTAGAATGAGAAGGTATATAACCATCCATCCTCAACAGTAGGATGTTGGAAAAAACATCCCATTTATACATATATGAGTTTCGTCTCATGATGCTCGATGTGAGTGGGGTACATATAGAAAATATATGGGAACATACATGGAATATATATATCATCACATAATCTCAACATATTGATTGACAATAAAGCTAAATCTGAATACCTCCACCACCACCTAGTGTCACAACATCACCACTTTTTCTATAACCACTAATTAAAAACACCCCACAAATAAGCCACACATTACATTTCCCATTACACCCTTTCTATATAAATTTATTTGTTTTATAGATTTCACATTTAGCTACAAATATTGTTTCAAAGTTCCATGTTTTTATATTTCTACCCCATTATTTTCTATATAATCATTTCTTTTTAAACTACACATCCCGCTTGTATGCAATTATAAATTATTTATTTCAACCCATTTATTAATACTAGTCCATTCTATTTAAATTTAAACATTATAATTTATTCAATAACACTATTAAATGATATAATAGAATAAAAAATTACATTAAAACTAAAAAACAACCCATCATCTTCATGACAACAAGCCCAAAAAACCACCATTACATTCTCCTCAAACTCGTCATCACAACTGCCACATCATTTCCACTTTCCATACCAACTTCCCCATAAAATGGACTCAATACCCAACACACATTCTAATATAACAACAATTTTCACAGTATGTTAAATATTAATTTTAAGATTTATCAAGGTTATTTTTATCAATTCCACTTCACAATTATGTTTATTTTCACACAAGTATAATTTTACAGGGGTAAACTCACTAATAATCAGATATAAGTTATTATCCAATTTCTGATTATGGCGATAGAAAGAAATCATAAAAAGTGTTAAAAATCACTAAAGATACAAATCTATCAAATACCTTGGTTGATCATTATATTTAGTGGGGAATTATCATGTACATTTCATAAAATCAATAGAAATATTAAAGATACATAAAAATGTTATTTTATTCCCCTTCCAAATCAATTCAATTATAAAAATTAATATCTATTTATTAAGATGGATGAAACCATCATTCCAAAAGTTAAAAAAATTATAAGCCCTGACCATATGATATAGATGATGATAAATTAAGGACTCCACCAACCTAGAATACAGGTTATTTATAATGTTTTCTACACTAAATAGATGGTTGTGCACATGGGAGGATACCTCCTACATGGAACTCAAATGAACTATAGAAAACTATGTTCCATGACACTAAGGGAAAAGTATCCAAAGAATTTTGTCCCTGGGAAACTAAAATTGGAATGAATGAAGGAATGATATTATCATTATAATGAACAAATCTGATGCTAGTGGGATTTGATATGGTTTTAATTTGACATGAAAGGAGGGTCACATCAAATCAATATAATAAAATTGTTTAAAAGGATCTAAAATTTTATTGAAATGAATATATATTTGTCCATTTTTTATTTAAAACCATATTTCATCACAAAATATGTCAGTAGGGAAAACAATAAATTCACTAAAATATAAAACATCATACTATTGGGTGATACTATTTAGTGCTACAATTATAAGCTACCATCTGAACCCACCACTACTGTGATACTGTCAGGTGATACAGTTAGTGTGTTGCCATTAGTTTCTATGGTCAACCTTCAAAGAATCCCTTTTTCCTCTAAAACACTTCCAAACATCTCCCTTACTCATTTTGACATTAGTGGACTTCCTCTAGACCCGAAAATCAACAAACTTCATACAATGTAATGGGCTCGAAGGTCTAGGCGATAACAATTAATGCCTATATTATGTGTGATGTAGTTTTGATCACATACAACATCACCTTGTTTGGAGATGTTATTATCATGGGTTTCGTACAAAATAGTTTATTTCCCCAAATTGTGGTAGTATTGGTAGTACCAAAATTTTCTCACTGGAAAATTGATTTTATCTTATTGTTGTTGTGTACATGAAACTTATACTAATGAGATATCTAATAAAATCAAAAACAAAAACATGTGTTTTGAGAATCAAAATAATGGAGATATGTGATCTGAGTTTTATGTTGTATTTACAATTTATAATGTTACCATAATCCCTTTTAAATAAATTAGTTTTTTTAATTAAATAAAAATATTAACGATCCTTATTCATTTCTCACCCTTAGTCATGATTGATGTTAATGTGAATAATTCTCAAAACATATAAGCTTATATTTTTTCATTCCAATTTTTGAAGGCCACAATGAACCATCATTTAATTTCTTATGTAATAAAAATTATTGAATTGAAATTACCAAGAATCCAAATTAGAAAACCAGTATATCCTCACCTTTTTAGTATTCAATAAACACTACTTTACATAACTCTGGATCAAACTATCAGTGTGGTCAAAAAATTAGGGGTGAAAATATTAATTTTATTCAAAGAAAGTGTAAAACCCAATAATTAAATACGAACACAATTTTATTCGTATCAATATTATGTAATTGTAGTTTAAATCCATTTAAATAAATTAAATAGTTCATTTCATTTAAAATTAATTGAAGTAGACTCAACCATCCAAATCCCCCCCCCCCCCCCCGTCGCCTCACCCAACCACTTAATAATTATAATTTTCCATTTGAATATAAGTATGGTAAATTATTTGGGTAAATAGCATGATTAAAGAAAAACATAATACATTTAGATAAAAACCAAGTAGTAGTATTGATCCTCGCATCCAATCCTTTGATTTTTGCTGCCTGGCTGCAGTACCCTGGTATTTATAGAGGGATTAAACCTATCTATCTCACTCGTTTATATATTCCAAATCATTTTATAACTTATTAATATCTAGAATGTATCTTTTTTACTTATAGTTCATAGAATCCTCATATATAGAGAGTTTTCCAAAATTTTAGTGTTAACTCGTATTACACTATGATGTTTGTAACTTCTACCATTACTACTCACTATATTAGCACAAATAGTACAACCATTTGGTATCTATATCTTGTATCATGGTAGAAACATCTAATATTCCTTAGGGGTAGATCCTCATAGTAGTACTAGTGATGGTAGTATGTTAGAAATAAGTTATCTCCTCTTAATCTCAAATATTGATACCCTATATAGTGCAATGAAAACTACGTTGTCACACCCTATTTAAACTCATGAAAACATTGAATATATCACGATCATCCTAATCATGATCCACCATTCATATTAGTAGTAGATTTTTCATGTTATAATACCCTACCATACATAGTAGGAAATTATATAATGGAAAAACAATGATAGTAAAACACCCAATGGTGTCACGACACTATAGCTCTAATGGTGGAAGCAGTGCTAGATCATCATGTAGGTTGAATTGTTTCAATGAATGGTGGCTCTTCTCCTTCATTATATTAAATAAGTATGTCAAGTGTGGTACAAAAAATCAGCAATTTAAAATAAACATTCTTATTTATGAGACCAATGAACATCAGAGGTGATCACATATAAGAATTCCTTCTATATTCTCCTCAAAATGTTATAGCCTTCATAATGGACAGATCGAGATGTAATTCAATGAATGTATTTCTAAATCTTAAAAATTCATCATTGAAGAAAACTGAGAATTCATAAATCATTCATGAGGGTTTAGAGACTCATCCAGTCTTCTCTAGATTGATCCCAATCTACCATGCATTTATCCAAGGTGTTTCTGATAAGTGCTGATGGTGTTAGTCACAGGAGAGTGGTGGTAGGGAGAAGAGACTAGTGGCAGTCTGTGTCTGAGCATGGTGAGCACATAAATATGGTGGGAAAACAATATTTTTATAAGTGAGGAATATTACTATGTAGAATAAATTCTATATGGGATGTTAAGAACGACTGGATATTTTATATATGAAAAGATATAGATTCTATTGGAATATAATCCTACTCTAAGGATAGGATCAATGTACACTGTAAAAACACATATGGGTCTGTTCTGACACACATGGGCCCCTAAAGTGTTTTTTGGAAAGGATGAAAAGTCTCCCCACCATCTGGTGTTCCACCCATTCCACATGTAAGGCCCTAATACATTACCTCTTTATATTTTCGACCCTCTATTAGGATTCATAAATTTCATGGAACCTTGTTGTTCAAGGGAAAACTATGTTGGCCTATTGTTTTTTACTAAAAAAAAATTAAATAAACCATGAAATTTTTTAAAAAATATAAAAAATATGATCAAACTCATATTTCATCCTTTTTATTTTATTTTAATTTATATTATTTATTCAATTAAAATATATTTCATTTTAATAAAACAAATAATTAAATTTTAGTAATAATAAAAGACCATTAAAAACCCTTATCAAATATTCAAATTATTAAATCAAAATATAATTGCATCATAAAGTGGTGTGGGTATCATATTTATAGATATTGTTCTTATTCTGTTATTATACATGGATGTTTTATTTGATTATTATTCCACAATGATGATAAGATTTTTTCGTTGAAAAGTTTGGGTACTATGGCCTCTTCAATTTGATAAATTCTTAATTAATATTCTCTTTTCACATGTGCATAAGTGACTTGTGGTATGATCCCACTGAGTTTTCTTTCATTATCACTATATATATATAAATTATTTTTTAAATTTCTAGTTTGACTATGTGGAGTATATATGTATTTTCCAACTCGGTCCTTTTGGAGCCTCTATTGTGTATCTACTATAGACTCATCTTATCAGTGTTTATTTGATGATTCATTGTATTTTTTAACATTATTCATACATTATGGAATGACTTTAGTTATATAATTTTTTATTATTTGAATTATTTAATTGGCTGTAAATATAAATTATTGAAAAATGAATTTTCTAAAGTGGGTAATTCCTCCCACATGTGTAACTATTATACCATGTTTATTTTCACCATCTAGGTGACTACTTATGGTGGGTATTAGAGGTCATTGTTTTTATTCCTTCATTTCAAATCTGGGATGGGTACCTTTGGAGGGATTCTTTTAGGGAAGACTAGTAATAGAGGTTTTTCCTAATAGATATAATGGTGTTCGTTGTAAGTAATAGTAAATATTACATGGGTTTATAGGGAAATAATGTCATTTGATATATGTTTATGAAATTTCCATTAGAATACCATCTAGAAAATTGGACTTTTGGGCCCTAAATGATTCGATGAAAGGGCTTTGTTCTTACTGAATTACTATGTTATGAGGAACCGCATATGGGGTAAAAAACTGTGCGAGTTACAACTATCATGATTAACATATTTTAATTGGGTGGTTTTGAGGTGATATAATGAATTAAATTTCATACTGTTGGACTTAGGACATCCTTATTTCTCATTCATATATGGATCCTATTCTTTATCCTTCTGAGGTTATGGAGATGGAGTATTAGCCAGATGATCTTTTTGATCTCTAAATTGTTGATCCAAATTAAGAGGGTGATCAGGGGAAGAAAAAAATACATATATTATAGTGGTATTCTTTGGAGAAGTACAATGCCATCGTTTCTGATATAGAGAGATATACATTTTCAGAGTATCTCAATATAGTATTTTGTTTTATTCTGCACCCATAAAAAGTACTGTTATCTTATGGTGGTTGGTCAAATACGAGGGATTGTGCATTAGTGGTGGAATTTATATATTTTTTTATTGAAGGAGGAATATTTCTCTTAGGTAAATTATTATAAGGATATCAGAGTATAGTTCCCATCATTAATATTAATGATTTGTAGGAGGCAGCAACTGATATCTCTTTATTATGGGAGAATGTCTGTGTGGGATCTTGGGATTAAATGATATATGAGTGTTTCACACTGGATCCTTTTCTAGATAAGGGGTCTCAATCATGATATATTGATATGGAACGCCATCCTTTGATCTAGTATGAGTAACTATTTTTATCTTTACAATATATCATGAGGTTTAAAAGAAGGAGGTGGTGATCAAGAGTATAAACCTATGAGGAGGTTTAAAATTAGAGGGGGGGCCAGTAGGATTCCTTGAAAAGAAGATATTTCAATGTAATGTTTCATGTGCTAGGTCCATAATTGTTTTAGCTTGTAGTGATTATACATCAGTATTTTCCTTTCTGTCCATATAGGGAAAGTGGTTTGCAGTCCTTTTTAGAGGAATTTAGGAAAGTTTTCATTGTTTTTAGGGACTGTAAACATCATTAAAATCAATTCTCAATGGTTTGTAGAGCAAAGTAGGGTGTATGTTCTATGTATCATTGGTAGCCTCAACAAAAAATTACAGTAATGTTGTTTCAGTAGTATGGGTTGCAGTTTATACTCCACCAAGAAGAGATTTTTCATGAAGAGGTCTACCTCAAAATTTTCACCATATTTAGGGACCTCAGTGTAAGTATTTCCATAGGGTTGGACATTAATAGAGAGGAAAAGGATTTGAACATGGTTAGAAACATATAGTGAGGGTAGAATCCCCAAAGGGGCTAGATATTGTTAGAGGTAAAACCATTTGGTCATCTACCCTTGTTTGTTATTTTTTTATTCTAGATATTCATACCCCTTTAGGAAACCTCTATATTCCATTATTTTGTACTAGAATTAGATATTATTCTTATGCCCCCAGTTTTTTCTATTCTAGGATAATTATAGACTAGTTTTTGATGTGTATCATGGGTTTAAACTAATGATTGGGATATATCAGTCTTATGGGGATCTATTAGAACTATATGTGGAGTCATATGATGTTATTAGTGTCATTAACTAGTATTATTACATGAATTATACTATCAAATTCTTCCGAATTGGAGTCTTTTTATTGGATATGGATGTTCAATGAAATGTGATGTCATGAGTTACCTCAAATGATGTGTGGTTTTTGGGTAGTTATGTGCAATGGAGAGGCTTCCCAGTATTTTCTCTCTAAGAGTAAATAATTAAAAAACAATATAAATTTATTTTGAAAACAATGATAAAATAAATATAAAAAATTGAAGGATCAAGGGGTTGGTTTTATAATTATAAAAAAATAAAAAAATAAAAAAATAATCTACAGAAAGATTGTATTTTTTCTCACATGAGATTGTGAAAATACAACGAGAAGATAATTTTTAGAAACTAGTTTAAAAATGTGTAATCTATCCTGCCCTACATATTCACATACTTATTAATCATTATAATTAATATTAAAATCCACTTTTTTATGTTTCCAAAATTTGGAAACCATTTATTCTTATAAGAACTAACTTAACCAAAAAGTTGAAATGAATTATAACATAGGATATCTTTAGAACATGAAATCATAGCACATTTCAATGTCTATAATTACAAGGATAGATTATGTTCATTAGAGAATTATAGATTATATCCATGCTGTAATTGATGATGAATTTATTCTATTGGTTATATTTTATATCTATAAATTGGTCCCCTTTTTTTGTGTTGTAGATTAATATTATTCTCTCACAATTAACTCAATTATTGACCATATGTGTTTTGTGTTAATTGTTCAATTGATTTCTTATTAATTTTTTTGCTAAAAACTAAATTAAGATATAATATTATGTGAATTACACAATTACATTTATTCAAAAAAATGATTAATTTTTGAGGTTAATCTATTATTATGAAAAACAAATCTTCCCTTGGCGATGTAGTCATCATAGAAACATTTTAGATTTGAAATGGTTTTGAAACGGTATACCCAAATCACATTTTTAATCGATAGTTACAGAACAAATAATAATATTAAATACTAATGAAATGGAATATAATAGATGAAATGGAAGAGAAATGGATATTATATTGTAAACAACAACAACACTATTGCAACAAATATGAGAAAAAGAATAACATTTTTATGGTGATCTTAGAATGAGAGCTTCACCACCTACGGTGTATTTAAACTGAAAGTCACCACATCACCTATTCTCACAATCATTTATTTCACGTCCAACTCCATAAAATTGAAAAAAATACACATTTATAGAGTGATGGGTGGGCTAGGGTTTCAAGAATATTAAAATGTGAATGGAGAATTTGTCAATACATTTTAATAAAAAATTCAATGACATTTTGGCCATGAAACCCATAAAAATGCGTCTTTATAGAGGGTTTATGAGTTCATAATAGGGCCATCTGTCCTCTGTCCAAATTTGAGACTAATATAATCTTGGATGAAGCATTTATTGGACAAATAGAGAAGTGGTTCCCAATCTAGTGAGTGAAATCTATATTTGACTTCATGGACAATTTACCCAAAATAATTCATGATTGATATTATATAATCTAAATGAAAATTATAGAAACATTAGTGCATAATACTGTTACAAAATTTAATTTTAAATAAGTAAGATAAATTTATTTATGGCCAAAATAAAATAGGAAACATAATTAGGGAAATGAATGTATTTTTATCAATTTTTTATATGAATTATATAGTCCCAAATATTCAAAAAATAATCACAATTAACACAATTTCAAGAAATTATTACATTTTTTATCAATTGAATATTCAATTAAATTTTATTTTGTTATCACCCCCACACATTCCCTTTTTTACACTAGGGAAAATATTCATATCATGTGATCTATAAAATTATTACTAGATTTGAATATTGATATTTCTCAATCCATAGTTAAAGTATTGGAATAATAAGAATCTCATCAATAGTCAATGTCAACAAATTAATAAATCATTCCATCATAAATTGTAACAAAACCAATTTCTATGATATTAATGATATAAATCATAGAAAATGAAGTCATGGGTCTTGAAATCCAATTTCAAGACCCATTCACTTATGCATTCCCAAGATTGAATTCTTGGGCTCTCAACCTAGAAACCACCACATATTGTGCATTTCATCTCTCCACTCATTATAAAGATAATTTTGTATTGTATTTTTTTGTTTTTTTAGTAAATTAAATTATTGGATATTAGGTGCACACACATAGGTCAATTCAGTAGAGTAATGAAATAGATCATAAGGTAAAGGGACATATAGATCAACTTTTGATATAAGAGGAAATTATCATTACCAAACATTGTAATATATTTAATTGAGTGGTAAAAATTTCACAAATCATCATTCGGTGGAATATTGGTTAATAAAATTAATGAAAATGTTTTGCATGATCAAATATCACAAAATATTATTCAAAATATTAGAGGATTTATAATGAAAAAACAAATCATATTATTGAATAATCCTATTTTTTTAAAAAAACCAACCTTTAATAATGAAATATTTTTCATAATTATAATTAGAATGAATAATTTCGAAAAAATAATTTTCCATATGGTTCACATGTTAATGATCTTGTTATATTATATTTTTTTTACTATATCTTTCTCTTTTTTTTAATTACTAAAATAAATAAATAAATTAATTTTGAAAAATGAAAATTTCTACCCCAAGAGATCATCCCCTACAACCAAAAAAAGTATTACATTTTCCATAACATGAAACTGTGAGATGATGAATTCACAAGAATGTTTTATTTTTAAATAGGGAATATAATATAAAATAGAAAGGGTTATGGAAAACTACAGTCTCATGTGATTATGGGGTTGGGTAATGTGAAAAAATCATCTACATACCTGAGAATTCCATCGATGTATTTTCTCATACATTTATTATTGACTATAAATCAGCTTCATGATTTTTTTGTGATCAACACATCATCATAATTAAAATTCTTAGATACAATATAAGTACCCATACATATATAAAAATTTATTTTTCATCATATTTATTCATGAACTATAGAGAAAGAAATTATCCCCTATATAAAACTCCCATTTTATGATCACTCTATCCAGAGAAAAATTTGGCCTTTGTATTTATACCATTTTATTCTATCATGAAAACAATTTAATATCCTTATGCAATTGAATTGGTAGTTTCATTTGATTTTCATATTGGGTTAAATCCCCTGTGAATTTCTATATAGCCTATAATTCTTGATGCATGAAATACATTAGAAGATGACATGGTTTTCCAAAAATATCCATAAAGGGGACATGGCAATATTAAAATTTTAATGTTATCCTATAATCTCATTGTGCATTGATGATGAGATTTCTCTAATAATTATTATTTAGATGCATCATTTTCTCTTAATTTTATTTCAACTCCAGATTTCAAACTTCGTCATGGTCATATCTTTGGATGTAGTTTGGATTAGAAGATTTATGTGTCACCCCATACTTCTAAATGAGGGAATATATATTTTGAATGAAAAATAATCTCCTATGATAACTGAGGATAGACTTTGGTACTTCAAAACTATAGAAAATTTGATCCTTGAAAAAATCCACAAAAATATGAGAATCCTCAGTCCCAGTGGCCTTGGATTCCACCAATTTACTAACCGAATTAGTAGACACATGAATGTAGATGATTTAAAATGGTCTTGAAAGAAGACCCATAAAACCAATTCACTATATATAAAAAAACTAACAAAATAATATGGTTTATTTGGGTATCTAGTGTCTCCTTAATATTTTTCTAATGTGTGGGTAATGATGGCTTGACTTACAAAACATATGGGAATCAGGATGTAGAAAAGGATAATATAATCTTGATTCTAAGACCTTCCTTGCCATTCTTTGGGGTTTTAGGTGTCCACCAAAATCAAGTGTACGAAAAAAATTGAAAAACATAATCAATACCAAGATCAATCATACATCTCCTAATGATTTGGTTCCTATAAATTCCCCACATATAAGCGATGGCATACACATAAAACATAGATTCACTATTAAAATTGTTAACATTATTTTTTTTAGGTTTTTAGAATGTTAATAGGAATCCATGTGTTTTACTAAATATATATACCAAGGAGGCATATTTGAGGTGACCTAATTATTCTCATTGGGGAAAGTATCCAGATGTGTTACTTAGTTTATTGTATCATAAAATAGCATGTGATTCATCCTTTTCATGTGATCACCAAAGAAGTTATCTAAACTCTTTCAATCTATTGTATCATTGAAAAACTATTGATGATGTATAATCAATTTAATATGTTGTGGAGTTGCATCTAGCATCTATTAGAGGTACCTAAAATATTATTTATTAGAGAAAACAACCAATTCAGATCCCAATAAATAAGAGAGTAAATTTTATAATGAATATATAACAAAATGAATATCCTTTTCTATTGTCAGGTAATTTTCATAGGCTGAATATAAATTCCTTGAAGCATAAAAAAATCACATGGGACCTACCTTCCACCCTCTATGATAAGAATTATCCAACTATAATGATTGAAGAATCGCACATAAACTTCAATGGAAGGTCTCATCATGGGGGTTGTATAAACTTGGTTTTGGTGAAACTCTTATTTATCTCATACAACGATACACTTCAGGAATCATAAAAAATTTAATATATTTTTGAAGAAACTAATATAAGGGTAGAGTGATCATACTAAAATCTTTGAGGAAGTGACGATAAAAACCATCATTTCCAGTGAATGATAAAAAATCACACAAACATGTTGGATATGTTAAGAAAGAAATACTATCTACCTTATATTTATTGACCTCAATGTCATGTTGTGAAACTACATGTCCTGTAAAATTACCTTCACTACCATGAAATGTGTAACACCGAGAGATTTGATGAGAAATAATATTTTTAATTTCTTTGATGTCCTGTATTGTACGCTACAACCAGATTATCTTTCACTATATGCAACACTATGTTAGCTTACAGTATATGCAAACCCTATTATTGGCTTGTGTTGCATGCAAGAGCGACCTTCATCAATAGCGTGCCTTGTACGCAATACCGAGTTTTACTAAATAATGATATATTGCTATAATATTGTTATGAACTAGACGTTATGAATAGTATTAAACACATGTTGAATTTTATAACATTCTAATTCATATTACACATTTTTGAGAACATGGTATGAGAACAAAATAAATGATTCGTATAAAAGAAGTATTTTTAAAAAAATGCAGTTTTGCTGCCTTTTTATGGAACACCCACTTTAAATATAGTTTTTCACATGTTTATAAGTTCAATTTGATGAAATAAACTTTTTCATTTAAATAAGGATATAAAAATTAACATTGGATAATTTTTTAATATTTTGCTGTTAACTTTAATGTTTTGATGAATAGTAAAAATACGGTAAATTTTAATTAAAAACAACATTATTCATCAATAGAATTTATATGGTTAAATTATAATATTGAATGGTTTTAAAGTATAAATATAATATATTTTTACCATTTAATATAATATAAGTCATTATCATAAATTTTACATTGAATTCATAGGTAAAAACATTTCAATCTATTGCAATATTTAACTTTTAAAACCCGTTTTCTCAACAGCGAGATTAAATTTAAATTAAATACTGAAAATTATGTGTATTTAATATGGAAATTTGGATTCCATATTTCGAATCAGTAGGTCAAAATTATGTTAATAGACTACTTTTTTATTTTTGGGCATTATGAATAGTAACTACGGTAAATTTTATTTACCACAGTTAAAGGTAAATCGGGTAATTAAGGGTAAAAATAATATAATAAAATTACCCTAAAACTTTTCTTAATACTATTTTTTTGATTATATTTCTCTTTAAATATACTTTTGTCGAAATGGAATCTATTGGAACCCACTTGGATGAGATTATGACCTTTAATTTGTTTTATTTAATAGAAAGTTTAATATGTCTCACTCAAACTTTAATAATTAAAGTATTTTTAATATAAGGTTATATAGAATATAAATTCAATTAAAAATAATCATTTAAATCTAATTTTTTTTCTTTATTATGGTAATTTATTTGTAATTTTTAAGAAATATATAATTACTTTATTAGCTTATATATTAATGATGCAGAAATTATTTATTTAGTGAAAAATCAATAATATAGTTTTTATTAAAATATATACCCTAAGAATCCAAGGGTCGACTTGTGGACCATTTTGAGCCTTATATAAGTGATTATGAAACTTATATTGTTTTATTTTAAATGATGTCAAAGATGTCACCTTCATACTTTAATAAATATAAAAATTTAAATGTTATTATTTTAAGATGATATGTTTGAGTAAAAGTATTATTATGGAAGATATTAGATTTTTTCTGCATCATAGTATTTTAGTTTTAATTTTTATGCAACAAATATATATATTAAACAATTAAACAAAAATTTTGTCGTAATTGTTTTATTAAGAGAAATATCAAATGAATGGTTTTAAAAATATTAAAATAAATATTATATGAACTAATTAATATTATCCACGAATTATTTATATGCATATGACATGTTAGTAATATATAAAATATTTTGGTTCGAATATATCTCCTGTGTGGATTTTATTTAAATTCAAATAATTGAATAGTTTCCAAATGAACACTATTGATATTTTATAAAAATAACATATTATTAAATTGTTTAAAAATCACAATTTTTTTTAAAAAATTTACAAATTTAAAATTATATGGTCTAAGATGTACTAATTTATCTAATTATAGAAAATTCACAACACATAAGTAAGTATTTATAACAATTTAAAAATTAGAATATTATTACCGCAAATAATGTTAAATAGATTTAATAATGATAAATCAAAATGATAAGGTTTAGAATAAAATAAAAACATGTTTAAATTTTATTATTTGATGCGATTACAACCTTATATTAACTCATATCCTAATTTTAGTCACATTGGATGTTTTTATGTGGGGTTTGAGTTTATAATAAATTAATATTTTGGAGGTTTCCAAAAGTGCCCCTCTCCTCTCTTATAAAAGGGCACCCGTTCCCACTCCTCTTCACTCAATCTTGAGCCTTAAATATCCGAAAAACCCATCCAACTCCTCTTTTAAACCTCTATAGTTATATTATATTGGTTTTGGTCTTCTCAAAAGACCATCTCTAGTGCCCTAATAGGATGTTTAAAAGAGACACGTCAAGGAAGAGGTAATCTCTTCTACCGATTATTTCAAGTTTCCTTCTTCTTCAACTTACTCTTATTTAGTTGTTTCATTATAACGTAATAACATCAGTATCACTAAAATATTGATATTTTATTATAAATATGAAACAAACCTATATCCATCATATGAAAAACAAAATCACCGCGCGTGCGTTCGTACGACTTATCGTCTCCACACCATGGTGTAATCTGTTTTTCCACCACCACCATACTTGGATGGATATAATTGTGGGAATAATAACTATATATGATTATTATAAAATCATACTTATTATGAGATATTATATCATCCACTCCAATTCCATTCAATAATTATGGGAACAATATCATTGCTCGTGCGTACGTACGGATTACCGTCTCCACGACGTGATGAGACTCATTCACCATGTTAACCATTCTAGAATGATTATAAAGAATATATAATAAATAATAATGAATTATATGACATAATAATGATACTATATTTATGTGTATGTTAATTACTTACTTCCATTCAATTTAATAAGGAAACAAAAATAGCGTTCATGCGTACGTACGACCTACCGTCTCCATGAATGGTGTATTTAATTTCATTTATTGGTCTACTATATATATTTATATGCTGAATATATATTATATATAAATCATGTTTTACATTATTTAATTAAGTAATAATTACTTATGTAATCATATGAATAATTACAAGTCAAAACACGTATGATAAATGAAAGGATTTTACCCAAAACACTGCTTTAACATGGAATTGACAAATGAACGGGTAATATAAAGTCGTGAGTGAATAATATATAATATAATAAATATTATTATAGTTCCTTTATAAGTTAATTATATATTTATACCCACTATACAAAATTATTGGACACATATAGAAGAAATTGGACAAAAGGTAAGGGATAATTATTCCAATCTCATTCTCATACAAGATTATTTATTCGTAAGTATTTACTGGGGTTATGTTTATCATCCATGGTCATGTTTTCTCAAAGTGTTCTCATAAAATGGTTACTATTCTTCCATGTATGTTTAAAGGCATTTTTACACTTTTTTTCTACATGACATGGAAGGAATCGTTCTTTTTTTTACCATATGAGGTACTTTTTGACTTTTCTAGAAAAAGTACAAGTATAATGATTTTTTAACTTATATGACATGAATAGATTTTTATGGTTTCATAATGACTTATTTCCTTTAAGATTACTCTACACAATTTCATGATTATTTTCAAAAAAATCATTTTATTTAAAAATTTCATGTCATTTTGAGAATATAAAATGATTTTGAAGAAGAAAGGATATTTTCCTCAAGAATTCATTTCAAGTGTTTTATCAAAACCATTTTCCATCTAAGATGTCATTATTTAATATGTTTATGTTTCAAGTATAATGTCTCTATTATTTACATGGTTTAATTTTTCTTATGAATAAATGATATCCATTTATTCTATATGGATTATGTTATGATGAGATGATGTTTATGAAACCCATTTTTTCGTTGGGTTATGATGAATGATTTATGTTTATTTTGTGTCTCACAAAAGAATGATTTCATTATGAGATGGGTGGAACCTATATTTCCCTCAAATTCATTTTTAAAGATTTATATCTCATGAGATATACATGGATGGAATGGAAAGTGAATCTGGTTCAGTAATACAGGGTTGGAACTACATATAAACTCGGTTCAGTAATGGACATTGTCCACTATGATGGTCTTGGTAGCAATGCCTTGGATACTATGGAAATCATAAAATTGCTTAATGGTTTTCCATAATTACATGTTTTATACCCATGCTACTTTATCATGATAAATATTTTTTTATGATCTATGCCTTGTGTACTTCCATGTTTTAAGTCATTGCCCAGGATTTTGATGTTTAGATTTTATGTTCATATTTTTACGTTCAAATGATTATGGATTGTTTTATATTCTCCATGTTTACCCTTAATGAGCATTTGAGCTCACCATTTTTATGTTTTATTTTCCCTAATATATAGAGAAAGGTTTTAGGTAAGGAAACAAAAGGGGAAGATCTATATGGGAGATGTTGAATGTCATTCACCATGATTAGAAGATTATGTTTCGTGTTTCCAAAGACAGTAAATTGTTACAGTCATTTGGTGTCTCTTTTTGTTATGTATTAAGTATTCTGCAAAAGTAATTTAATTCCCATGTACATGAAGCTTGAGTCTCTATAGTTGGTATCAGAGGAAAGGTTTAGTTAACCTTTGAAAACTAGGATACGAAATCTTTAGTGAGATCCCTAGAGATATTTCTAATGCATGTCTAGGGATGTCCCTAAGGATAAGTATAAGTATAGTTTATAGTCCAACAATTACATCAAAAATATTATAATTAAACCTAAGATTTTAGATATTGAAGGTCCTCCCCCTTTATTATGTTGTTTTCCTTGCATGATGTTTCCATATCACACTATTCTTTTTGGGTTTTAGACGATGGATGGAACTCGAAGGAACCATGTTGATCAATGTAATAGACAATGCAATGATTACACTTCTAAACAAACCAATGTTATGGGAGATGGAGTGAAAAATATTATTGCTATACTTACACAAACTATGAATCATTCTGGACATCCAAATGAGAAGATAATGCAACAATATTCTATTGAGCCCTTCATGAGGCATCGTCCACCATCTTTCGACGAGTCTTCTGATTCACTTGTTGCTGAAAAATGGATCAGTACCATTGAAAAAATATTTTCCATAATTCTCTGTTCAAAACATGAGAAAGTCTTTCTGGGTGTTTAATATTTAGAAGGTGAAGCAGACTAGTGGATTACTCTAATTAAGAATATGAGGCCCCAAAATGGAATTGAATCCATGGAATGGGATGAGTTGAAGAACATATTTTTCAATAAATACTTCATCGTATTCTTTGAATGAATATGTAAAAGGAGTTCCTTGATCTTAAGAAAAAGGACGATGAATCTGTTGGTATATATGAAGCGAATTTTACGAGGCTTGAATGGTATGCATCTGGATTTATCATCCAAACTGAAAGTAAATTTGATCAATTCTTCAGTGGTTTAAAACCAAGTCTTAGAAAGGCATTAGCTATAAGAGACTTTAGTAGCTATGAAGAGATTGTTCATTGTGCTATCAAGGTATAACTAGAATTTGGTGCTATATATCCATCTCATGGTTTTGACAAGAAAATAAATATGGAGTTCAAGGAATAATCTCAAAACTAAGGTGAAAAGAAGAAAAATGTTTCGTTATGCTCATAGTGTGGAAAGAATCATGGTGGAGATTGTCTTAAAGGGACTAGAAAAATTTTTAAGTGTGGAAAAGAAGGTCATCGAGTATTTGAGTGCTGAAGTAATGGAAAAAAGGTAGATATTGATGTGAATATAGAAGATACTATAGAGAACACCCCACCAACACTTAAATGATACAAGTGCAGGGAAATGGGGCATTATGATAACCAATGCCCTAATCCAAGGGTTAATGATGATCAAAATCAATAACCTCTTAAATAAAATGGCAAAGGGAAGTCAAATGTGATCACTATTGGTGATGTTGAATATGAAAATGAAGTGGTGGAATGATTATGATTTTATGTAATGGGATACCAAAATTGTTTTTTGGAATCTCATTTAGATAGTGTTAATGTGCTCATGACTGATATAAGGACAAAGTGATATCATGGTTTGGGAATATAGAAATTTTGGAATATTGGTATGTGGAAAGAGTTAATTTGTGACAACATTCATGTTTTTACAAAGATTATACGGTAATTCATGTTTCAAGAGAATACATTATTAAGTAATTCACATGTTTGGAATGTAACCAACAAGATATATCTTCTGATATACGAGGGATAAATGATGGTATTTACATGCATGGTAGATGACCTCTCTAGTAGCCTTATTTTATACTATGAGATTGGAAAGAAGTATTTTTTATAAGCCTAAAGGTTTTAATGGATTAAGATGGAAATCAGATAGTATTTTTTGATGCTAAAACCTTTTTCTAGAATGTTATAATAGTATAGTTTTAGAAAAAGGGATAACCTGTTTGATGGGTGACAACCCGTCCCGTCGGATAGGGATGCAGGAATCGAACCGACAACTAAAGTACGACATGACTTTATCACCTACCACTGGCCTACAGGAAGTCCCTGGTCAGTAGAAATTAGTTTTATTTTATTAAGTGGTATGATAGATAAAGTATAAGTCAATTTTTGGAATCATATACACCATATATGGACTTGTGTATATTTAATAATTTGTGTGAACCTTTTTGTGACAAAGAGAGATTGAATGACCTATCATTCTATCGCATGATCTCCAAATATGTCAATAATGAAAAATTCAAATTAATTTCTTTAAATAGGAGATGAATTATAAATTGTTCATGGAATGACCAAGGATGATTTTACACTAAAATTAGGTAAGTATTTATCCTTATGCAAAAAAATCATCAACTTTAGAGAAACGATCTTGAAACCCAAAAATGTTGTCCTAGTACCCTCATATTCGATGAATCAAATGGTACATTATATCATCAAAAATTTATGGCTTTGTGATTGTTTTATTTTTCGTAGCCATGTTCTCTACCACTCATCATCAGAACATTAGGGTTATATTTCTCTTCCATATCCATATTTTCACCTATATTATCTTATGTGGAAACCCAGTGTTGAGTTACATTGGGTGACTGTTATGTTTCTAAATATTCTTTTTAAAATTATTTTTTATTATTCCTTTTTATGATGTGGGTTTCTATGAAAAAAACTTTCTAGTAGTAAAAGATTTATAACCGTGACGAATTTCGAGGGTGAAATATATTTTAAGGGGGGTAGAATGTAATCCCTCGAGATTTTAAGACAAATAAAAATTTTAATTTCTTTGATGTCTTCTTTTTTACGCTACACCTAGATTAGCTTGTGCTATATGCAAAAACATATTATCTTGTAGTATACGCAAACCCTATTCTTGGCTTGTGTTGCACGCAAGAGAGACCTTTATCAATAGCGTGTGTTGTACGCAATATAGTGTTTTATTAGACAATGATATATTTTTATAATATTATTTTGAACTAGATATTATGAATACTATTAACGACATTTTGAATTTTATAACATTATAATTCACATTACATGTTTTTTAGAACATGGTATGGTATAAAAATCAATTTTTCATATAAAGGAAGTATTTTTCAAAAATGCAGTTTTGCTGCCTTTTGAGGGTGCACCCACTTTAAATCTAGTTTTATACATTTTTATAAGTTCAATTTGTCTAAATAAACTTATTAATTTCAATAAGGATATAAAAATTAACTTTGGATAGTTATTTTAATATTTTTCTGTTAACTTTCATATTTTGATGAATGGTAAAAATACGTACAATTTTAATTAAAAACTACTTTTTTCATCAAGATAATTTATATTGTTAAATTATAATATTGAATGGTTTTATAGTATAAATAGAATATATTTTTACAATTTAATATAATATAAGTCATTATCATTAATTTTACATTGAATTCATAGGACAAAGCATTTGAATCTGTTGTAATGTTTTATCTTTTAAAACCCGTTTTCTGAACAACGTGATTGATTTTAAATTAAATACTAAAACTTCAGTGTATTGAATTTGGAAAAATAGATTCCATATTTAGAATCATTAGGTCCAAATAACGTTAATAGTCTACTTTTTTATTTTTGGGCATTATGGAGAGTAACTATGATAAATTTTATTTACAAAAGTTAAAGATAAATCTGGTAATTAAGGGTAAAAATAATAAAATAAAATTATCCTAACATTTGTCTTCAAACCATTGGTTTATTATATTTCTCTTTTAAAATACTTGGGTTGAAATGGAATCTATTTCAAACCACTTGTATGAGATTAAGACCTTTAATTTATTTTATTTAAAGGAAAGTGAAGTATGTCTCATTGAAACATTTATAATTAATGTATTTTTAATATATATATATATATACAAAATATAAATTCGATTATAAATACTCATTTTGAAGATAAAATGTTTTTCATTATTATGGTAATTTATTTTTAATTTATATGAAAGATATAATTACATTAATAGATTATAAATTAATGATGCATAACTTATTTATATAGTGAAAAATCAATAATATAGTTTTTATTAAAATAATAATACCCATAAAAAGACCAGAAACATGACCAAACATTATTGGAAAATTATATCTATACCATAATAATCTAAGGGTCATCTTGTGGACCATTTTTAGCCTTATAAAAGTGATTATGAAACTTATATTAATTTATTTTAAATGATGTCAAAGTTGTCACCTTCATAATTTAATAAATATACCAATTTAAATGTTGTCATTTTAATATTATAAATTCGATTAAAAGTATTATTGTGAAATATATTATATTTATCGGCATTATAGTATTTTATTTTTAAATTTTCTTCCAAAAATTAGTATATTAAATAATTATACAAAAATGTTGTAGTAATTATTTTATTAGGAGAAATATCAAATAAATGGTTTTAAAAATAAAAAAATATTATATGAACCAATTAATGTGATCCATGAATTTTTTAGATTAATATGACATGTTATAAATATATTAAATATTTTTGTTCAAATATATCTCCTATGTGGATTTTATTAAAATTAAAATAATTTAATACTGCCAAAATTGACCCTATTGATATTTTATAAAAATAACATATTATTAAATTGTTTAAAAATCACAAAAATATTTCAAAATTCCAAATTTAAAATTATATGGTCTAAAATGTAATAATGTATCTAATTATGGAAAATTCACAATGCATAAGTAAGTATTTATAACAATTAAAAAATTAGAAATTATTAACACAAATAAAATTAAATAGATTAAATAAGGATAAATCAAAATGATAAGGTTTAAAATAAAATCAAAACTTGTATAAATTTGATTGGTTGGTGATATTACAACCTTATCATACCTAATATCTAAAGTTTAGTCACTTTGGATGTTTTTATGTGGGGTTTGAGTTTATTATAAATTAATATTTTTGAGGTTTCCAAAAGTGCCCCTCTCCTCTCTTATAAAAGGGAACCCCTTACCCCTCCTCTTCAGTCAATCTTGTGCCTTCAGGCTCAGAAACACCCTTCCAATTTCTATTCTCAATCTCACTAGTTACATTATATAGGTTCCTTTATTCTCAAAAGACCAACTCCAGTGCCCTATGAAGAAGTTTAAAAGAGACACGTCGAGGAAGAGGTAATCTCTTCTACAGATTCTTTCATTTTCTTTCTTCTTCAACTTTCTCTTATTTAGTTTTTTCATTATAAATTAATAACATATGTATCACTAATATAATGATATTTTATTATAAATATTAAACAACCCTATATCTATCCTACAAAAAATGAAATCACCACGCGTTCGTACGTACAACTTACCGTCTCCACGTCGTGGTGTAATCTGTTTTTCCACCACCACCATACTAGGATGGATATAATTGTGGGAATAATAACTATATATGATTATTATAACAAAATAATTATTCTGAGATATTATAAAATCTACAAAAATTCCATTCAATAATTATAGGAACGATATCATCGCTCGTGCGTACGTATGGATTATCGTCTCCATGACGGGATGAGATTCATTCACCATGTTAACCACTACAGAATGATTATAAAGTATATATAATAAATAATCATGAAATATATAAAAATAATAATCATAATATATTTATTTATATGTTATTTACTTACTGCCATTCAATTTAATTCGAAAATGAAAACAACGTTTATGCGTATGTACGACCTACCGTCTCTATGAACTGTGTATTTCATTTCATTTATTGATTTACTATATATATTTATATTAATAATATATATTATATATAAATCATGTTTTACATTATGGAATTAATTAATCATGTTCTAATTCATCATATGAATAAGTACAAGTCAAAACACGTATGATAAGTGAAATTATTTTACCCAAAACGTTGCTTTAACATGGAATTGACAAATGAATGGGTAATATAATGTCATAAGTGAATCATATATAATATAATAAATATTATTATGGTTACATTAAAAGTTAATAATATGTTTATCCCACTATGAAGGAGTCTCAAAAACATATGAAAGAAATTGGTCACAAGGTAAGGGATAATTATTCCAATCTCGTTCTTATACCAGATTGTTTATTTGTAAGTATTTACTGGGGTTATGTTTATCATCCATGTCCATGTTTTCTCAAAATGTTTTAAGAAAATGTTTATTATACTTCCATGTATGTTTAATTTCATTTTTACCCTTTTTTACCACATGGTATGGAAGTAATATTTCTTTTTTACCATACAAGGCACTTTTTGACTTTTTCAGAAAAAGTATATGTAGATTTTTTTTAACTTATATGGAATGAACAAATTTTTAACGTTTCATAATGAAATATTTCCAAGAAGAATTCTAGATATTATTTCATAATTATTTTCAACAAAATCCTTTTATTTTAAAATTTCATGGAATTTTTAGAAAAGAAAATGATTTTGAAGAAGAAAGGATATTTTCCTCCAGAATTCATTTCATGTGTTTTTTCAAAACCATTTTCCATCTTAGATGACATTATTTAATATTTTTATGTTTCAAGTATAATTTCTCTATTATTTACATGGTTTCATTTTTCTTATGAAGAAATGATATCCATTTATTCTATATGTATTATGTTATGATGGGATGATGTTTATGAAACCAATTTTTTTCGTTGGGTTATGATGAATGATTTATGTTTAATTTGTGTCACACGAAAGAATGATTTCATTATGAGATGGGTGGAACCTATATTTCCCTCCAACTAATTTTCTAAAGATTTATATCTCATTAGATAGACATGTATGGAATGGAAAGTGAATCTGGTTCAGTAATACCGGGTTGGAACTACATATAAACCCGGTTCAGTAATGGACTTTGTCCACTATGATGGTCTTGGAAGCAATGCCTTGGATACTATGGAAATCATAAAATTGATTAATGTTTTTCCACAATTACATGTTTTATACCCATGATACTTTATCATGATAAATATTTTTTTATGATCTATTACTTGTGTATTGCCATGTTTTATGTCATTTCCCAAGATTTTGATGTTTAGATTTTATGTTCATATTTTTACGTTCAAATGATTGTGGATTGTTTTATATTCTCCATGTTTACCCTTACTGAGCATTTGAGCTCACCCTTTTTATGTTTTATTTTCCCTAAGATATAAAGAAAGGTTTTAGGTAAGGAAACAAAAGGGGAAGATCTATATGGGAGATGTTGAATATCATTCAACATGATTAGAAGATTATGTTTAGTGTTTCCAAAGATAGTAAACTGTTACAGTCATTTGGTGTCTATTTTTGTTATGTATTAAGTATTCCGCAAAATTAATTTCATTCCCATGTACATCAATCTTGGTTCTCTACAGTTGGTATTAGAGGAAAGGTTTAGTTAACATTTGAAAACTAGGATGCGAAATCTTTAGTGAGATACCTAGAGATATTTCTAATGTATATCTAGGGGTGTCCCAAAGGATAAGTATAAGTATAGTTTATAGTCCAAGAATTATGGAACAAATATTAGAATTAAACCTAAGATGTTAGATATTGAAGGTATTCCCCATTTATTATGTTTTTTCCTTGCATGATGTTTCCCTCTCACACTATTCTTTTTGGGTTTTAGACGATGGATGGAACCCGAAGGTTACATGTTGATCAATGTAATGGACAATGCAATGATTTTACTCCTAAAAAAACCAATGTTATGGGAGATGGAGTGAAAAATATTATTTCTATACTTACACAAGCTATGAATCATTCTGGACTTCCAAATGAGCAGAGAAGGGAACAATATTCTATTGAGCCCTTCATGAGGCATCATCCACCTTCTTTCGACGAGTCTTCTGATTCACTTGTTGCTAAAAAATAGATCAGTACCATTGAAAAAATATTTTCCATAATTCGTTGTTTGAAACATGAGAAAGTCTTTCTGGCTGTTTACTATTTATAAGGTGAAGCAGACCAGTGGTGTACTCTAATTAAGAATATGAGGCCCCAAAATGGAATTGAATCCATGGAATGGGATGAGTTAAAAAACATATTTTCAATAAATACTTCATCGTATTCTTCAAATGAATATGTAAAAGGAGTTACTTGATCTTAAGAAAATTGATGATGAATCTGTTGGTATATATGAAGTGAATTTTACAAGGCTTTAAAGTTATGCATCTGGATTTATTATCCAACCTGAAAGTAAAGTTGATCAATTCTTCAGTGGTTTAAAACCAAGTCTTAGAAAGGCATTAGCTATAAGAGACTTCAGTAGCTATGAAGAGATTGTGCATTGTGATATAAAGGTATAAATGGATGTTGGTGTTACATATCCATCTCATGGGTTTGAAAAAAAATAAAGATGGAGTTCAAGGAAAAATCTCAAAACTAAGGTGAAAAGAAGAAAAATGTTCCGTTTTGCTCATAGTGTGGAAAGAAGCATGGTGGAGAATGTCTTAAAGGGACTAGAAAATTTTTTATGTTTGGAAAAGAAGGTCATCGAGTATTTGAGTGCCAGAGTAATGGAAAAAGGGTAGATATTGATGTGAATAGAGAAAATACTATAGAAAACACCCCACCAACACTTCAATGCTACAAGTGCGGGGAAATGGGGCATTATGATAACCAATGCCCTAATCCAAGGGTTAATGATGATCAACATCAATAACCTCTTAAATAAAATGGAAAATAGAAGTCAAATGTGATCACTATTGGCGGTGTTGAATATGAAAATGAAGTGGTGGAATGATTATGATTTTATGTAATGGGATACCAAAATAGTGTTATGGAATCTCATTTATAGTATCGTGGAATATTGGAATAACTTTGTATTGGTTTGTTGTAGTTTTCAATAATTATATGGTACCGGTAACTACGAAAATGTGATTGAAATATTTTTGGAAAGAACCTAATATTCTCATAATGAAGGTATAAGAAGATAATTAAATGTTTGATAGTGTTAATGTGCTCATGACTGATATCAGGACAAAGTGATATCATGGTTTGGGTATATAGAAATTTTGGAATTTTGGTATGTGGAAAGAGTTAATTTTTGATAGCATTCATTTTTTCACAAAGATTATACGGTAATTCATGTTACAAGAGAATACATTATTAAGTAATTAACATGTTTGGAATGTAACCAACAAGATATATCTTCTGATATACGGGGGATAAATGATGGTATTTACATGCATGGTAGATGACCTCTCTAGTAGTATTTTTTATACTATGAGATTAGAAAGAAGTATTTTTAATAAGCCTAAAGGTTGTAATGGGTTAAGATGGAAATAAGATAGTATTTTTTGATGCTAAAACATTTTTCTAGAATGTTATAATAGTATAGTTTTAGAAAAATGGATAACCTGTTGGATGGGCGAGAATCCGTCCCGTCGGATAGGGAAGCGGGAATCGAACCGACAACTGCAGTATGATAGGCCTTTATCACCTACCACTGGCCTACAGGAAGTCCCTGGTTAGTAGAAATTAGTTTTATTTTATTAAGTGGTATGATAGATAAAGTATAAGTCAATTTTTGGAATCATATACACCATATATGGACTTGTGTATATTTAATAATTTGTGTGAACCTTTTTGTGACAAAGAGAGATTGAATGACCTATCATTCTATCGCATGATCTCCAAATATGTCAATAATGAAAAATTCAAATCCATTTCTTTAAATAGGAGATGAATTATAAATTGTTCATGGAATGACCAAGGATGATTTTACACTAAAATTAGGTAAGTATTTATCCTTATGCAAAAAAATCATCAACTTTAGAGAAACGATCTTGAAACCCAAAAATGTTGTCCTAGTACCCTCATATTCGATGAATCAAATGGTACATTAGATCATCACAAATTTATGGCTTTGTGATTGTTGTATTTTTCGTAGCCATGTTCTCTACCACTCATCATCAGAACATTAGGGTTATATTTCTCTTCCATATCCATATTTTCACCTATATTCTCTTATGTGGAAACTCAGTGTTGAGTTACATTGGGTGACTGTTATGTTTCTAAATATTCTTTTTAAAATTATTTTTTATTATTACTTTTTACGATGTGGGTTTCTATGAAAAAAACTTTCTAGTAGTAAAAGATTTATAACCGTGACGAATTTCGAGGGTGAAATATATTTTAAGGGGGGTAGAATGTAATCCCTCGAGATTTTAAGACAAATAAAAATTTTAATTTCTTTGATGTCTTCTTTTTTAAGCTACACCTAGATTAGATTGTGCTATATGCAAAACCATATTATCTTCTAGTATACGCAAACCCTATTCTTGGCTTGTGTTGCACGCAAGAGAGACCTTTATCAATAGCGTGTGTTGTACACAATATAGTGTTTTATTAGACAATGATATATTTTTATAATATTATTTTGAACTATCTTTTATGAATACTATTAACTACATTTTGAATTTTATAACACTATAATTCACTTTACATGTTTTTTAGAACATGGTATGGGATCAAAATCAATTTTTCAAAGTATTTTAAAAAAAAACAGTTTTGCTGCTTTTTGAGAGTGCACCCATTTTAAATCTAGTTTTTTACATGTTTATAAGTTCAATTTGATGAAATAAACTTATTAATTTCAATAAGGATATAAAAATTAACTTTGGATAGTTATTTTAATATATTTCTGTTAACTTTCATATTTTGATGAATAGTAAAAATACGTAAAATTTTAATTAAAAACTACTTTTTTCATCAAGATAATTTATATTGTTAAATTATAATATTGAATGGTTTTAAAGTATAAATAGAATATATTTTTACAATTTAATATAATATAAGTCATTATCATTAATTTTACATTGAATTCATAGTTCAAAGCATTTCAATCTGTTGTAATGTTTTATCTTTTAAAACCCGTTTTCTCAACAACGTGATTGATTTTAAAATAAATACTTAAACTTCAGTGTATTGAATTTGGAAAAATGGATTCCTTATTTGGAATCATTAGGTCCAAATAATGTTAATAGGCTACTTTTTTATTTTTGGGCATTATGAATAGTAACCACGATAAATTTTATTTACAACAGTTAAAGATAAATCTGGTAATTAAGGGTAAAAATAATATAATAAAATTATCCTAACATTTGTCTTCAAACCATTTGTTTATTATATTTCTCTTTTAAAATACTTGGGTTGAAATGGAATCTATTTGAAACCACTTGGATGAGATTAAGACCTTTAATTTATTTTATTTAAAGGAAAGTGAAGTATGTCTCACTCAAACATTAATAATTAATGTATTTTTAATATATATATACAAAATATAAATTTGATTATAAATACTCATTTTGAAGATAAAATGTTTTTTGTTATTATGGTAATTTATTTGTAATTTATATGAAATATATAATTACATTAATAGCTTATAAATTAATGATACAGAACTTATTTATATAGTGAAAAATCAATAATATAGTTTTTATTAAAATAATAATACCCATCAAAAGGACCAGAAACTTGACCAAACCTTATTGGAAAATTATATCTATACCATAATAATCTAAGGGTCGTCTTGTGGACAATTTTGAGCCTTATAAAAGTGATTATGACACTTATATAATTTTATTTTAAATGATGTCAAAGTTTTCACCATCATAATTTAATAAATATAACAATTTAAATGTTTTCATTTTGAGATTATAAATTCGATTAAAAGTATTATTATAAAATATATTAGATTTATAGGAATTCTAGTATTTTATTTTTAATTTTTCCACCACAAATTAGTATATTAAATAATTATACAAAAATGTTATAGTAATTATTTTATTAGAAGAAATATCAAATAAATGGTTTTAAAAATAAAAAAAAATTATATGAACCAATTAATGTCATCCATGAATGTTTTAGATTAATACGACATGTTATAAATATATTAAATATTTTTGTTCAAATATATCTCCTGTGTGTATTTTATTAAAATTAAAATAATTTAATACTGTCAAAATTGACCCTATTGATATTTTATAAAAATAACATATTATTAAATTGTTTAAAAATCCCAAAAATATTTAAAAATTACAAATTTAAAATTATATGGTCTAAAATGTAATAATGTATCTAATTATGGAAAATTCAAAGTGTATAAGTAAGTATTATGATAATTAAAAAATTAGAATATTATTAACACAAATAAAATTAAATAGATTAAATAAGGATAAATCAAAATGATAAGGTTTAAAATAAAATCAAAACATGTCTAAATTTTATTTTTTTTGTGATATTACAACCTTATCATACCTCATATCAAAATTTGAGTCACTTTGGATGTTTTTATGTGGGGTTTGAGTTCATTATAAATTAATATTTTTGAGGTTTCCAAAAGTGCCCCTCTCCTCTCTTATAAAAGGGCACCCCTTACCCCTCCTATTCAGTCAATCTTGTGCCTTCGGGCTTAGAAAAACCCTTCCAATTTCTCTTCTCAACCTCACTAGTTACATTATAGAGGTTCCTTTATTCTCAAAAGACCAACTCTAGTGCCCTAAGAAGAAGTTTAAAAGGGACACGTCGAGGAAGAGGTAATCTCTTCTACAGATTCTTTCATGTTTCTTTCTTCTTCAACTTTCTCTTATTTAGTTGTTTCATTATAAGTTAATAACATATGTATCACTGATATAATGATATTTTATTATAAATATGAAACAATCCTATATCTATCCTACAAAAAACGAAATCACCACGTGTGCGTACGTACAACTTACCGTCTCCACGCCGTGGTGTAATCTGTTTTTACACCACCACCATACTAGGATGGATATAATTGTGGGAATAATAACAATATATGATTATTATAACAAAATAATGATTCTGAGATATTATATCATCCACAAAAATTTCATTCAATAATTATGGGAATGATATCATCGCTCGTGCGTACGTATGGATTATCGTCTCCATGACGGGATGAGATTCATTCACCATGTTAACCACTCCAGAATGATTATAAAGTATATATAATAAATTATCATGAAATATATAAAAATAATATTCATAATATATTTATTTATATTTTATTTACTTACTTCCATTCAATTTAATAAGGAAATGAAAAAAACGTTTATCCGTATGTACGGCCTACCATCTCTATGAACTGTGTATTTCATTTCATTTATTGATTTACTATATATTTTTATATTATGAATATATATTATATATAAATCATGTTTTATATTATGGAATTAATTAATCATGTTCCAATTAATCATATGAATAAGTACAAGTCAAAACACGTATGATAAATGAAATTATTTTACCCAAAACGTTGCTTTAACATGGAATTGACAAATGAACGGGTAATATAATGTCATAAGTGAATCATATATCATATCATAAATATTATTATGGTTCTGTTAAAATTTAATAATATGTTTAACCCATTATAAAGGAGTCTCAGACACATATGAAAGAAATTGGTCACAATGTAATGGATAATTATTCCAATATCGTTCTTATACCACATTGTTTATTTCTAAGTATTTACTGGGGTTATGTTTATCATCCATGTTCATGTTTTCTCAAAATGTTTTCATAAAATGTTTATTATACTTCCATATATGTTTAATTTAATTTTTACTCTTTTTTACCACATGGTATGAAAGTAATCTTTCTTTTTTTACCATACAAGGTACTTTTTGACTTTTTCGGAAAAAATAAAAGTAGAATTTTTTTAACTTTTACGGCATGAACATATTTTTAAGGTTTCATAATTAAATATTCTGAGGAAGAATTCTAGATATTATTTCATGATTATTTTCAACAAAATACTTTTATTTTAAAATTTCATGTCATTTTGAGAAAAGAAAATGATTTTGAAGAAGAAAGGATATTTTCCTCCAGTATTCATTTCAAGTGTTTTATCAAAACCATTTTCCATCTAAGATGACAATATTTAATATGTTTATGTTTAAAGTATAATGTCTCTATTATTTACATGTTTTAATTTTTCTTATGATTAAATCATATCCATTTATTTTATATGGATTATGTTATGATGGGATGATGTTTATGAAACCCATTTTTTCATTGGGTTGTGATGAATGATTTATGTTCATGTTGTGGCACACGAAAGAATGAATTAATTATGAGATAGGTGGGAAATATATCTACCTCTAATTAATTGGGTAAAGTTTTATATCTCATGATACATACATGGCTTGAATGGAAAGTGAATATGGTTCAGTAATACAGGGCCGGAACGGCAAGTAAACTTGGTTTAGTAATTGACTATGTCCACTATGATGGTATTGCCAGTAATGCCTTGGCTACTATGGAAATAATAACATTTTATTAGTAGTTTTCCACAATTACATGTTTTATCCTCATGATACTTTATCATTATAAATTTTCCTTTATGATATATGCCTTGTGTACTGCAATGTTTTATGTCATTGCCCAAGATTTTGATGTTTAGATTTTATGTTCATATTTTTACATTCAAATGTTTATGGATTGTTTTATGTTCTCCATGTTTACCCTTACTGGCCATTTGATCTAACCCTTTTTATGTTTTATTTTCCCCAAGATATAAATAAAGGTTTCATGTAAGGAAACAAAAGGGGAAGATCTCTATTGGAGATGTTGAAGATCTTTTACCATGATTAGAAGATTATGTTCCGAGTTTCTAAAGACACTAAACTATTATGGTCCTTGGGTATCTATTTTTTATGTATTATGTATTCTGAAAAATTAATGTAATTCCCATGTACATCAAGCCTGGGTCTCTACAAAATTATTATTTTTTTAAAATTAAAAACCAAATGTTTCGCAATAAATCGATGCAAAACATTACCCAAACTCTAGACTTAATCATCAAAATGAGGAACCATACGTAATAAAAACCATCTACAAATAACTATTTAAATGTATTGATTAAATCATAAAGGATACTCACCATACATCTACAGAAGGTACCTAGGTAATTACAATGTCCAAATAGAGTACATAGGAAATAAAATGTACTGATCGGGCATGTGAGTTTCATCTTCTTCTTGTAATATACTACAATGGAAACCAAAAAATATCAAGAGAAACCATCCAAAAAGATATATCTTTTCTTACCTTCATACATCCTAATGATCTAGTCATTTATTGTATGTGGTAAATTATCCTTGGTATTTTATTTATTTAGTTTCCTATAATCTATACACACCTTCCAACTATTTTTTACACTCACAGGAACTAACTCATGATTTTCATTTATTTTAAAATTTTCCCAGGAATTCCTCTGTATAACCTAGAAATGAAGAATCAAATGACTGTTAAAAATGGGGTAAATGATCATGCCTTATGAAATGTTTCCACTTCTTTTTGAAATCATCATATAGTGTGAGGTAATGTCTCCATTGTGTTTTCCTAACCTGTTTGGCCTAATCCTCCAAAAAAATCCAATGCATACTAATTAAAGGTCTTATACTTGGTATATCTGCAAAGTTCAACACAATTAACCTAATATTCTATATTAATATATGTAAATGATGGGTTCATTGTTCACATAGAGTATTATTAGTTATTATCACATGTAGTTTTTCATTATTAAATAGGAATGAATATTTTATGTTTGGTGGTAATGAGTTGAGTTTAATTTTGGGTGGGTTCTGTATTGGTGGGAATTATGTTGGAATTATGTGGGAATAGATATATGCATATAATTAATGTAATGGTATGAATATATCATCATTATTAATTAACAATGAATTAAATCTATTTAAAAAATCAATGTCCATGTAATCATCATAAATTATATTACTAAACTAAGAAGAATAATCCACATCTAAATCAGAAATGAATCTAGTTTTATCATGAGTAATAAGTGTAAAAGTTCTTTTTGACATAGAACCAGAACCAACACTCTTGATATCTCTATGAATGTAATTTCCCCCATTTAAAAATGATTGAAAATCAATATATATGGATTAATTACAATATGGGTCATAATTAGAGATGAAGAAAGTATAATGTTCCTCTTAGGGGTACTTCATGGAGTCTAAAATATTTAATTGTATGATTTCATCTCTAAAACCCATATAATGTGTTCCACCTATGTATATTAATGATTTTATTATAATATTTTATGTATATTCTAAAAATAATGAATGGGGCATCAGAACATCACTGATCATCCTGTATATTGGTCACATAATAATATAAAGTAAAGATTATGTACCTTAACGGAACAAGGACATCCTCAATGACTCCAATCAGGTATTGTGTGGCCCTATTCCCCAATTTCACCACAACTCTTGTCGACTTCTACTTCCTAGCCTGTAACAAAGGGAAAAAGGCTATTTTATGAAATTAATGGAGGAAACCAAATCACATCCAAAATCCTAGAAATGCAACTTCCCTATGGTGCATGGAATGGTGAATGTCCCGAGGTCATTGCACATTTTATACATCAGTATGGTTGTTTTAATTTTGGAAGATACATTCCATCTGAGGTTTAATCATTAACATCATTTTATCCCTCTTATATTTTTACAATGTTCTTTAAAAAACATAAAATTCCTTAGAATTTTCTTGATTTCTTCATGTTAAAGGATTTTGTTCTCAGTGTGCTTGAGTGTATCCAAAACCTATTTTTTCATCACTTCTTCATCCAACATCATTATATTTAAAGATAAATTCTGAAATGGAAGAGTTTTAATTGTAACATGCTCTATCTTTTTCTCACCTTTGTCTTTATCCATTTTTTATTCACTTGTTGGTCTTTAATGTATATTCTCTAGGGTTAAGGTGAATCTCGGCAGAATGATAAGTGCAAATATATCACCCATTTTATTCCTACTTCTCAATGTGATGGAATTTACATTCCCCTTGGGATTTGATTTATTTTGGGAAGGAATATTTTTGGATTTCTTACATACAGTTTCATGGAGGGAAGGGGAAATCTAGATCATTTTCATCATCAAATACCTCAACTATGACCCCTGAATCTTTAACTCATTCTACAACTTTGGAACAATATTTTAGAAAAGTTAATCTGTATCAGAATCAAAATTTGGTTGATAATTTCATGTTTAATAAATTTATTATCCACAGGATTCAAATATCATTTGGGGTTGTTGAGAACCTTGTGGGTAATGTGGATATTATAGAACATTCTATAAAAAATTGGTGTTTGTTGTTTTCTAGAGTTATATCGCATTTCTATGATATTTAAAACCTTATTTTTTTTGCGGGTGAAAATGAATCATAATTCTTCGGTGGATGTTTATGTTATTTCCTACTAATTGGTTTTCCCATAGAATAAGGATACAAAAACCTTTATCTCTTGGAATTAGGGACAAAATTCTGTTAGGTGGTTTTCATGTGAAAATTCCATAGGTCCATATTAGAGTATGTTGGGATGTATTTTAATCCAAATAAAAATGTCGCACCATAGTGGTCAATTACTCCTACATGGTATCAAATACGTTATCTTCAAGAGAATATGTAATTTACTAATGTACTCATCAATTATGTGGTGTACCTTAACCACCATGTTTTTGAATGTTTTTTCCATATTTTCAATCAATGTAGGAACAAATATTGGTGTTTTATTGACCAATTCCCTACCAACCACAACATCCACCATACTCCTCTAAATAGGCATGAGGACTTCGTAGAAGTGTTGGGTGATTATTTTATTTATAATTCGGTGATGTGGGAATCTTGCACACAACTTCTTGAATCGCTCCTAGTATTCAAACATTGAATCTACCAATTCTATATTGATACCTGAGATCTATTTTCTACTAGAAATGGTCCAAGATTATAGAAAAAAAATCAATAAGAAAATAAATTTCATATCATTCCAAAAAGTTACATTTTTGGGTTTTAATGAATACATCCAGTCTCTCGCAGTTCCATAAACATAGAGAGGGAATTCTTTTAGTTTCATTTAATCTGAAGATTCATTTTTTTCTTTCAAGGTTAATAAAAACTCATAAAATTATTTTAGATATTTATTAGGAACTTCAGCTGAGAGGCCCTGAAATTTTGGAATAAGGTTTATTAATCTAGATATTAATTCAATTTCTAATTCAAGGATTGGGTGTGCGATACAATTTGGTTGATAGTTAGTGTATGTTGTATCCAACTCTCAAATAGTTCTATAATGTCCACTGTTTGTATTTCTATCCATTGGATCCATTTCATAATTATTTCACCTAATCTTATAATTCATAAATTCTCCAAATGGTGGAGTTACATAGTTGTGTAAATGTAAATAGTTCAAATAGACCATGATTGTCTAATTCGAGCCCTATGTCAATGTTAAATATTGGGGTCTAGGTAAAAGATATTTGAAATATGGGGTAGTTTCATAATTAAAATAAAAGGTAGAAAGTATGAAAAAAACACTATAATGTTATGAGATTAACTTTTAATTGATGGTAAAAAAGAGAATAAAATATAAGGAGAATGAAAGTAAACAAAAATAAAAAATGAAATGAGGAAAGAAGAAAGAAGAGGAAAGAAAAATATAAAATTAATCAAAACAAATACCTCTAATTATATGAATAATATAATTCCCTCCCCATAAATGTTGACAATATGAATGTCTATATCATTGTAACTCTCAAATGATATGTAGTTTTTCTGTAATTAGGTGTTGTAAAGTGGTTGACCAAGGTCATCTCTCAATGTGAGAGTAATTTAAAACACATCTTAAAGGTTTTATGAAAATAAAATTAAAATAAATAAATAATGGTAGAATTATCGGGGACTATTTTTTTCCATATAAAAAAGAAGTATTATTTTAAGGATATATTATTATTTTTTGAAATGGGGTTGAGAAAAATCAATGAGAAAATTATTTCTAGAATGTATTTTTAGTAGGATTAATTGATATAAATATAACTCATCACCTAATTATTAATAATTTTATTTTATATTTTCATATAATTAATTATTATCTTCAAATTGTTTGACCCTCAAACCCTACGTTATTTAACATAGCCATAAAGATGAAATTAATTAAACCTTAGGCTGGCTTTAGAACATGAAATTGCAGTAACCTATATTGATTATCATTCCCATGCTAGAACTCGTTCATTAGTGAATTAGGGATCACAACCATACTCTATGTGAGTATGAATTGAGTTCATAGATTATATTTTACCACAAAAAATTGATATTGTAATATTTTTTAATGATTGTTATTGCGCTTCCACAAGTAACAAAATTCTCAACCTCATGTTATTTTTGTTAAATTTTCAGTTGGTTTCCTAGATTATACTAAGGTAAACACACAATTAACATTTCATATTAAATGAATTACAGTATATCATTGATTCAAAATAAATAAATAAATAATGTTATGGTTAGATCAATTAATAATAAAAATTACCCTTTCATGCGTAGTGTAGTCATCGTAGAATGATTTTGCATATAAAATGGTTTAGAATGGGTATAACCCAATCGTATTTCTACTCATATATTCAAAAATAATAATTATATTAATTTTTAATGAAATATAAAATAATAGATAATTTTTAGTATAAATGGATATTTTTATAGCAAATACAACAACATTACAACAAAGTTGAAGAAAAGAAGATAATTTTGGAGGATATATTATATTGAGAGATTCCATCATCCAATGATGTATTGGAATGGAAAATTACTACATAAAATATACATAAAACACTATTATGAACTCTCAAACCCTTATAATTGATAAAACACATATATAGAATGGATCAGAGGATACAGTTTTAGAACTTTTCATGTCTGAATGGAGAATTCAGCCAAATATATTAATCAAACATCCACTAACATAATGACCATAAAAATGTGTGATCCATATATGCTTCCAAATGGAAGATCTTATGTAAACGGGTTTTATCTATCACATTGTGTCATATTTTATTACTCCTATATTATTACCCAAGTAGGTAGATGGTATTTTGAGGGGTTTTAAATACTATCATATGACTAATCTGGTGATGATCAAGAATATCATGCCTCATTCAAGGATCAAAGATCATTTTGGACAACTGACGGGATATAGTTGGTTTTATAATATTAACAAGTGGTTTTAGTATCACCATTTGAGGCTGAAAGATGATGATATCCCAAAGGATTCATTCATATCTAGGTAAGGGATCTTTGAGTTTGGGTTCAATATGTTCAATTTCACAAATACAGTAGATGTGTTCATGGTGTTCATGAACTTTGTGTTCCACAAGTTTCCAGACTAGTTCACTGTAATGTTCATTAATGTAATATTTTAACTAATTGATGTCATTGGAGGAGCATATAGATCATCTCAGAACTATGTTACATGTTCTCCAACTCCATCAGCTCTATTGAAATTTGTATGAGCTTAATTTCTAGAAATTAAAGGTGCACTACATTATAAAACTTTTTTCCCAGTAATGTGTTTCATTATAGCCATAAAAGATTCAGGTAGTTGTTTCTTAGGCATCCCCTAAGAATGATGTATAGTTTCATAGTTTATCATGTCTCATAGGATATTGAGAGAGTTTTGTTTCCAATTTCTAAAAGATTTATACCCCATTAACATCATTGGATAAAGAGGAAAATAACTTTTTCTACAATAATTAGTTTCATCATGTTTTTTACTACATGAGAATTAATTTATCAGTGTTTCAGTTTTATAGTTTCCATAGAATGGGTAACTAAATGAGATGATCTGTGAAATTTCCTACATAGTCCTCTAATGTGTATTAAGGCATCGGAAAGTGGTGATTCATTATGGGTGATGGATGTTATGTCCCCATGAGTGTAACTATATCTTCAATAATATTTATCTAACTATGGTTATGTTTTTATTGATGTTTTGGATGCATTACCACATTTAGGGGAACTTTTTAGTCTTTATAGATCATAAGAGACAGTGATATATTGTTTTCCAACATAACCTAATTCTACAACATTATATTTTGATGGAGTTTCATGAATATTATGACATTGATATCCACTAATAATTATGAATTAGGAATTCCATAGTTGATTCCTTGAGTATGAAGTCGTGAAGGGATGTTGTTCAGTAGTACTGAGTTTTATAGAGTGTTATGGAGGAGTTATTAACACTGTAGTTAATGGAAATGGAAGTAAATGGTTGATTTTTATATATATGTTAACAATGTATTCATCTATAATGTTACATGTATTTGAATCTTTATGGGGTTACTCATAGGTAAAGGTGATGTGTGACTATGTTCACCATGGTGATTCTCCTAAAAGAAGGTCATAAAATAATCAGAACAAGATGTTTTACTATAAAATGATATTTTTCATGGTATTAATGATTGTGGGAGTTATTTTTGTGTTTCACAGTTCACCTTTGGCATTACACCTAGGTGTGTACAATATGTATCATGGATCGAGGATGTAAATTTGGTGTCTCGAGGTGAGATGGTTAGTAGCGGTGTTTGTATCTCAGAACCTAGTTTTGTTGTAGGTAAAGGGAACGCATCATGTTCTATGTAGTTTTCTACAACACCTTGATAATACCTGGTAGAAATAGAACTACATCATGATTTATATCTTCATAGTTTTAACTCAATATTAGCGTATTTGTGATATTATTTAGGTAATCATGGATTGATTTAAAAAATCATCTCACTTCCTATAGACCATGGAGTTGATCCCCATTGCTGTTTTTGTGAGGTGGCTTGTGGATGAGGTGGTTCTTCTTCATGGAGTAAAATGGTCCATCATCATGGAATGGGATTCATACTTTTCATCATGGGTTAGTAAGGAATTATGAATTGATTTTGGAACTCAGTTACAAATAAACAATAATTTCCACCCTCAAATGGATGGGCAGATGGTATAGACTATCCAAACACTAGAATATATGTTTTCTCCTTGCATCATGGTATTCCGTAGACCATGGGAAAAGAAATATACTTTTGATGAGTTTTTTTATAACCCCAGATAATAGGAATCCATTGGAATGTAACCATTTGATCAATTATATGAGTGGTCATTTTATTATACATTATGGCATGAAAAGGGTGGAGGGTCATCAATTCTGTTTCCCAGTGAGCTGTAATGCACAAAAAAATAAGGATTAGTTTTTTTTGTGTGTAGATGAATGCAGTTAAGGACTGATACAAGTCTTATTACAATTGTAATTGGAGGCCCTTGGAATTCAACTTTGGAAACCATGTGTCCATAAATGTTTCTCCTTGATGTGCGAAACAATGTTTTGGAATGGGGGTAATCTCTCTCCACAGATTGTTGGTCCATTTGAGGAGTTTTTCTATATTTACATGGGAGTATATTGGTTGGAACTTCCACCATGATTGGAAAAAAATAATTTATGTATTTTAGCTCTAATAGTATCATAAGGATTAAAAATATTTTATTTACTATGTAGAGTTAAATATTAAGCAAGAAATAAATTTCATGTAGTTGCCTATAGAGATCGAAGATTTTCCATAGAAGGTGTTGGGTGGAAGGACCGTTCTATTAGGTTTATTTATTGAAAATTCATAGTGTCATAGAGGAGAGTACTTTAGAGTTTGAGTCATATATGTGTTCCCAATACCTCGAGTTATTTTTAAATTTTTATTGATATTTATTCCTTATTGATGTGACATTAGATATTATTATTTTATAAAATATCTTTTTTTGATGTGACGATTTACCAAACTTCAAGCATCTAAAGAAGAGAAAACAAATTTCATAATAAAGGATCATTATAATAATACTTATATAAAATAGTTTTAGTGATTCATTGATAAACAAGGTGAATAATATAGTGATATTGATGTTTGAATTTCACGATATATGTTCTTGAGGATGTGTTGTGAAATTTTAAGGTGGTGTGTTTTTTGGTTTAGTAATGTGATCCTTGAGAGGGATCTCATGTGATGGTTCTTTGGAAATTATTCCCTTTTCCTTTATTGTGTAATTTTTATTCTAATGGAAGATAATTATTTTATAGGTATCTAATTTAATGGTATGACACGTTTTCCCCACTAATTTTTTAGAATTTTGGTGGTAGAGGGGATGATGAAGTTCTAAATGTAATTTTAGGGTAAAGGAAGAAGATAAATTTGAGATTTATGCTCATGGGGCTTCTGTTGATTGAAGAATTTGTTTTCATCACAATGGTAGATGATGAGGCATGATGAGTTCAACTTTGGAATACGGTACACGTGAGAAGAGATTTGTTACTACATTTAAAATTGGTATAACTATGGTGTGGAGAATAGTTGTATCAAGGAAGTGGGTTTCATAGCCAAGTGTCTACATCATGGGGATATTGGCTGCAATATTGTGGCCCAAGGTGGTATTTTTAGTGATTCTTAATTTTATAGAATAGATTCATCATTGATACGGGTCTATAGCATAGAAACATCCTTGTTATTGGGATATGTAGCCAAGTAGTCTTGGTCTAATAATTTCCCTTCTCATATTTTATCTTATTTATGGTGTAAATATAGTAAATTATTTAAGAGGAAACCATGACTAGCACCATTGTGGCATGATCTATTTCCCTACACCATAGTCTGATGCATTTTCAACAATTATTCAATGTGGTGAGTAGGATTCCCCATGGTCATATGTTTTTTAGACTACATAATATTCTATAATCCCCCAGAACTTTATGAAATCCATTAATATATTTGTTTTTTGGAGATACATGTGAATCTTGAGTGGTTATATCATCTAGTTTTAATTTTATTTTATCCCTATATTGAGGGGATCAATATGTAATGGTTTTAGGTAACTAATTAACCCCCACCTTCATTTTTTAATCCCTTTTCCTTCAATTGGGGAAGGGATGTTGTCAAGAAGCCATTGTATTGGTTTTTTTAGAGATTATGTTGTGTTTGTTGTGTTCTATGATGGTAAGGGGTTCTCCTTCATTTTTTGGCTTGATTGTGGATTCCTCTTACTTCAACCTTTTGTAGTGAATTAGAAAGCATCATTTCGGGTAGGGTATCCTTCATTTCTCATCTGTTTGTATCATATGGGAGGATCTATACTCATATTATGTTTTAGGATGATAATATTTACTAACCTAATGACGATAAAGAATTTTTTAAATTGAAATAGATGCAGAATGGGAATAAAATCACATTCTTTATAGCTCTTGATATTATTTTATACATTTATTGTGTGGGTTTTATGACCTTCTAAAAATCCTGGATGTTTGGGTATTTTTTTTGTTTGGTTCTTGTTAAAATAGACCCCTTTCGTTTTTATTTGTTATTATTGTAAATGAAATTGGATAATCACTTGTATTTGGATAATAAATTGTTTTAATATGGGATCCCTAACTTTTGTGACAAAGCCCCTGAAATGTAAAGTGGGGTGTGATGGAATCCCTATGATTAATATGAAATGAATACATGATTTTTTGTTGTTTTTTGTTTCATTTATGTGTGTTTGTGGTTTGTAGTAGTGTTGTGTGGTTTTTTATAGTAAGTATGTGATAATATTTGTGAATGATATGAGAAGGTTGTGATGAGGAGGTGTTTCAGGTTGTGAAATGGTTGTATTTATAGGTTTGTTTTCACAAAAATGTTTTTTTTCATATTTTTCTTTGGTATTTTGGTAGTTTCCATGTTGTGATGAATTAATTAGTTAATAAAAAATTGAAATAGAATGGGTTGGAATATTCAATGAAACTTTGTTTTTAAATGTGAAGTGTGGATTAAATGTTTTTAATGAATTTTAAATAAATGGATTTTCTAACAGAAATGGGTTGGTAATGTGAAATATAGAAATTTGATTAGCTTAAAAAAATAGAATATGGATTCGTTTTGTGGATTTTTATGTGGTGTCGTAGATTTATATGGGGTAAAAAATCTTTCATATGTTGTGATGTTTGGAAGATATGTTGTTAGTTGTGATTGTTCTTTAATTTTGGGACTTGAATATTGGGATTGTCTAAAACTATTTAGATATATTTTAAATTAATTATGATTTCTATATTCACGATACAAATGTTGAGCACCATTTTCTAGCATAAAGTTTTTTGGAGAGGTTTTCCTAATATCTCAGTGGTGAGGATGGATGAAAAGCTACCCGCACTTCCTTAATATATCTTCTAGGAAAGATTGATTTGAATTTTATGTGATGGAAAGAAGTAGAAAAATCAATTAATAGTGTCCTATAGATGAAATAATGACATTTTTATGGTTGGGGTCATACACTGTGTTAGGTGGGAATGAATATGTTGTCCATATTGTCTAGATACACTAATGTACTTTTAATGGATATGGATATGGTGTGATGGTCCAGATGTCTTTAGGCAAGGTGTGGTGTGATGGCCCAAGTGCCTTCAAGCAATATGTGTTGCAATAGACCAGGTGTCTATTGGAGAGATGGGGGCTGATGTCCATGTTGCCTTCATGACAGAATGAATGGACTAAAGGCCTCTTTCTTTATTGAATTTATGATAACCCCCCTTTCAATGGAAGAAGGGTAACCCTTACAAGACCTGTAGGCTTAGATATTATATTTTCCATAGCCTAAGAGATATTACAGGACCTATAGGCCTTGTTGAAGTCATACAGACTACGACTACTTAAAACCACCCCTCCCCAACATCGGCATCATGATTATCTCTCCATCATTGCCTAACTATTCGTCTAGCATGCCCATGTAAAGAGGGGCACATGTGTGGTACCTATGAAAAATGCCATACCCTCTCATTCTTCCAAATCTGTGTGGCCGTTCTATGGTGAATGCACCTTTCACATTCCTCCTCTTAAGTGGTTCCTTGTAGTTTCTGTCTGTGCTACTCCATATCGAGTTGCCCTAAAGGCCTTGAGGTAGCCCTAAACCCTTACTAACCTGAAGTCCTTGAGTGGCCCAAAGTCCTTAAGGAATCCAAGCCCAAACCGGTGACCCAAGGTGAATAGTTCCAGCTGCAACAGTACCGAACAATTGATTTTACAGTGACTGCTACAGTACCACTTTAGTAGTTCTATAGTGCTGCTATAGTGCTGCTACAGTACTGAAATTATGCCTCCACCTGGTTTTGAACATGGGTCTCATGGATGCACTTAGAGAGACCTCACCAATTGGGTTGAGTCATATGAGACCATGTTGTCTTCATGTCAGATGTCTTTTCATATCCTAATTTTCTTCTCGTGATATGTGGTGTGATTTATCAATTCATGGAAGGTAAAGGTATGATGTGGTTATTGGAATGTCTAGGAGCCCCAACATATAAAACGTTGGGGAGTGAGATCATAACATTAGGGGGAAAGTTTCATCGAGTACCATTTGTATAAATATTATTATTATTATCTTATTATAATTGGATTCATTTTTTGGTTAGTGTGTCATGGTGAGGATAGGATAGGCTAGTGGTGTCACGACCCATCCTCGGGGCCCGTGTCGTGACTACCCCAAGCCCACCTTCCATAGGCCAGGGGCTGGCGACTAGAACCAAGGCGTAATTCCCGATAAAAAGAGAAGGCATTGCCTTTGTAAAGTAAACAAACACCATAGATCAAGCAAGAAAAAGTAAACACTAAGTAAACTGAGTACAAGTAAGTGAGGAATATAAATGGGCCAGAATACAAACCCAAACTGAAAGTAAAGTACAACTGGAAAGAAAGTACAACAACTGAAAGTAAAGCAGCAACGTCAAGCCATCCTCTGGTACTCCCACCTGAAGGGTGGGTATAGATAACCACCTCACCTCCTCGGGTCCAGGTGTCCGCTCCGTGTACGGCCCGCCCAGTGGTCCACCTCCAGGTACCGACCTGCTCCGCAAGCCTCAACCACGATCAGCGTTGTCTGTCATCTACAACCAACACAGCATAGTGCGGGCATAGCCCGTACAGGGGTGAGTATAAGCTACTTAGTAGGGACCCTGAGACCCTTCAAGGTCTCCCAGAATCCACAAAGGATAATCCACAAAGGAAAGATTCAATCATGAAGTAAAATCTGACACTACTTAGTTATATGCCCATACATATACCAAAGTTATCAATTCCAGTTCAGCTCCAACATTCGAGCCCAAGTTCGATCACATCCACACAGGATAGCACAAAAAAAACCACATAGGAAAGTAAATCAAGATTCAGGTCACACAGGTATACTTATTCGTATGATGATAGAGATGATCATTTGTAGCCACTGATTCATTTAAGCCATCGGACCCACACATGATCGATAGGTACTAACCCCCGCAATGACCCACAAAGGGTCGATAGGTAACTAACCCCCGCAATGACCCACACAAGATCGGACCCACACCGGATCTGTAGGCGCTGGCCCATACCGGACCGCTGAGCGCTGACCCACACAGGATCGGTAGCAATGATCCACGTAGGATCGCTGAGTGCTGTAGTCATCGCCGTCAAATCCATACAGGATCGTACCCACACAGGATCGGACCCACACAGGATCTGTAGCCGCTGGCCAACACAAGACCGCTGAGCACTGACCCACATAGGATCTGACCCACACAAGATCAGTAGCACTGATCCACTTAGGATCGCTGAGTGCTATAGTCGTCGCCGTTGAATCCACGAAGGATTTCTCTACAGTCGTCATCGTCGTCGCAGTCGCAGCAAGCTCTAGGGTTCATGCACACAACAAGCTCGTTCGGGAGGGTCCACACCACGAGCCGAGGGGCTGATACATCAACTGACACGTAGTACGAAGTTGATGTATCCAAAAGTTCCGTATCGTCAACAGGAACTCAACGTCACAGACGACGCGTCAATCGGATGCCCGATCTGAGAGTTATTTGCTTTTTCATCCCAGGGGCCCGATTGGTTTTTAAGTCAAAACCAACCCGACCGTACTCCAACTGTGTCCAAACCTCGAGCAGATTAAGCCAAAAGGTCCGTCTCACTAAGAGGAATCCATCAAAGTCGACGACACATCAATCGGACGTTCGGAGATCAAGTTATAAGTGTTTCCGCTCCGAGGGCCCTGTTGGTTTTCTGTACGAACCAACCCGGACGAACCCAAAGTTCTCTGAAACCTTGAGTGTAAAATACTGAAACGACCGTCTCGATCCAAGGATCGCATCGCAGCTGAAGGTGCGTCGATCGTAGGTCCGAAACCCATGTTATGGGAAAAAGACCGAAAGAGGTCCGGAATTAGGGGGTTCGGGCCCGGTCTGACCCGGCCCGATACCCCCAGGGTCGGCCCGGCCTGGCGGCTCGGCCAGGCGGCTCGACCGTAACGGCCGAGCAATGAGGGGGGGGGGGGGGAGCTGCCCCTCGCGTTGTGAAACCGCGCCCCCCATGTGGGGGTCCGCTCCTGCTGGCCAGTCGGGGGTTACGAACCCCGACGCTTCCCCTTGACCTGCTGGCCCGCACCGGCCGGCCGGCTGCTGCCGCCATGGGACCGGGGCGGTCCTGTCCCCCTGCTCCGACGACGGCGGCTGAAAACCGGCCGCCGTTCCCTACTCTGCCGTGGCCTAAGGGCGCGGCCTTGATCCTTCCGGCGCGGCGTGACGGCGCCACGCCCCTCCGCCGCCGCCCCGCTCTGGCTGCGGTGCATTTGTGGTTCTCCGGCGCGGAATGACGACACCGCAGTTTGGTTCGTCTTCAACGAAACGGCACAACGGCGCCGCGTGTTTCTGCCCTTTCTTTCATATTTCCCGCATAGTGCTTTGGCACATCGTTTCCTTGCTCGTGCCGCAAACAATATCAAACAACCAAGGGGAGAAGAGGGTCGGTCGTGTTCATGCGGTCAGACCTCCTCCCGTTATTGCGATAACATGCAGCCCAAATAAGATGATAAATCAATGATTAAAGTAATCAGGAACAAATGAAATAATAATCCCCCTACCTCGAGCGTAGTCGACGAACGAGGTTTGTTGCGGAAAGGGACGTCGCGGAAGAAGGTTCCGCACACTTTACGAAGATCGTCCGAGGAGGAACGGTGTCTCCCTTCCATCGATGGGGGAAGGAGGAACGAAAGGGTGAGCATCGGATCGTCGATCTCCTAGGAAGGCATCTCTCACCATCGTCCGTCGTCGGAGGTCGGCGTTCTTCGCGTTCTTCGTCGAGGAAGAAGAACTTCATGAACTTGAGAAAAATCTCCCAAGCCTTCATGCACAACGAACCTATTAATAAAATAATACTTGTCTTATTTTATTAACACACAAGACAACGTCTTGAAATTCAAAATTGAGTCAATCAATTAATTGAATTAATAAAAACGTTTAAACTATCAAAATAAAAGAGGAATTTCACAAACAGATAAATGCAAGGGTTGACTTCCAATTAATGGGGGGTGCGGGTGCGTTACCTTAATAAAGGATGGGGGTTTAGGAAGAAAAGAAATGGTGGGGCTCATGTGGGACATAACTCACAATTATCCTACCTAGTGTGTAGGATATTGTGGGTCCCACATCATCCACTTAGCTTAGGTTAATCAAAATAAAATAAAATTGGTTGCACCACTTTTATTTTATTCCTTTACTTAACCCCAAAATTTAAAAACCACACTCGAGCAAACGCAACTCCAGAAAAGGAGTTTCTAAGAAATTACCAGCGCTGAGAATCCATCGGTGTCCTCGGATTTCGATTCTGAGCACTGGTTCATAAGTTAGGAAAACTCGCTCGTTCGTTCACTGAACGTACCCGAGCCAAAATTCAGAAAATGATTCCGGGAACACCGGGCCTCGAAATCAGGAGCCGTCAAGAACTGCGTTCTTGTAAAATACCAAAGAAAATTAATAAAAAATTTTCCTTGAATTTTATGGGTCTTTACATTACTCCCACCTCAGGGATTATGTCCCCGTAAAGATACATCATAAACTAGGTGAACAAATGTGGGTACTGAGCACGCATATGAGCCTCCCACTCCCAAGTGCTCTCCTGGAGGTTCTCGTGCTTCAATCTGATGCGCACTAGAGGAATCGATCGTCCACGTAGTACCCGCTCCTGTTGATCCTCGATCTCCACTAGGACCTCCTCAAAAGTCTCCCCATAATCAATGTCCAGCTCCCCATGGTCAATGATATGTGTTGGGTCATGCACGTATCTCCTCAGATGAGATTCGTGAAAGACGCCGTGCACCTGGTGCAACTGAGGTGGTAGATCCAGGCGATAAGTCACCTCGCCTATCCTGCTGAGGACCAAGAATGGTCCGATGAAGTGTGGAGATAACTTGTCGCCTCGGCCAAATCTCCGTAATCCACATCGAGGTGAGTCCCGCAAGAAGACGTTGTCGCCATCCTCAAACTCTAGTGGCCTCCGCCTCGTATCAGGATAAGACTTCTGCCGGCTCTGAGATGTCCTCATCCACTCCTGGATGACCTGGACCTTCTCCATCGTGGCCTGGTCTATCTTCGGTCCCACAAGTGCTGACTCCCCAGGGTCTGTCCAGCACAACGGTGATCTGCAAGGTTGGCCGTACAACGCCTCGTATGGTGCCATCCCGATGGTGGAGTGGTAACTGTTGTTGTACGTGAACTCCACCAAGGTTAGGTGGCCCTCCCAGCTGTGACCAAAGTTGAGGACACATGCACGGAGCATGTCCTTGAGAGTCTGAATGGTCCTCTCCTTCTGACCATCTGTCTGAGGGTGAAAGGCGGTGCTCAGACGTAGCTGCATCCCAAATGACTCCTGCAACCCCTTCCAAAGCCGGGAAGTAAAGAGAGCATCTCGATCAGAGATGATAGATGATGGAACACCATGAAGCCATACAATCTCCTGAACGTAGAGACGTCCCAAGATCTCCAATGAGCCCTGCTCTCTGATGGGTAAGAAGTGGTCTGACTTGGTGAGTCGGTCGACAATCACCCAAATGGAGTCATGACCTCTGGAAGTGCGTGGAAGTCCAGTCACGAAGTCTATAGATATCACGTCCCACTTCCACTCCGGGACCTCCAAGGGTTGTACCAAGCCTCCTGGTACCTGGTGCTCTGCCTTCACCTGCTGGAAGGTGATGCATCGAGAAATGAACTCAGCCACAACCTTCTTCATGCCCGACAACCAGTGCTGACGTCTGAGGTCCTGGTACATCTTCGCCACTCTAGGATGTACCGCCAAAGGGGAAGTGTGAAACTCTCTCATCACCTCCTCTTGTAAAGTAACTGGTACCAAGGTACATCCTCTGAAAAGGAAATCATGCTCTCCTCCTAAAGGGAATCTATCATGTGCCTGTCCTGAGGATATCTGTGCATGCCGCGTCTCACAGTCATCGTTCCCACACTGTGTCTCTCTGAGCCACGGTAGTAGTGGAGGGGTGATTTTGAGTGACTGTATAAAGGATGCTCCATCTCTATCCACAAAGGATATCTACAAAGCGGCTAGCTGCTCTGTCGCCTCCCCAAGTAGCTGAATTCCCGTCCTCCTGCTGAGAGCATCGGCTACTACGTTCCCCTTTCCAGAAGTATAGACTATCTTACAGTCATAATCCTGGAGGAACTCGAGCCATCACCGTTGTCTCAGGTTCATGTCCTTCTACGAGAAGATATACCTGAGACTCTGATGGTCAGAATAGATTGTAAAGAGCTCGCCCATCAGATAGTGTCGCCACATATTCAGAGCGAATACCACTGCTGCTAACTTGAGGTCATGGGTAGCATAGTTCTGCTCATGATGCCTCAACTGTCGTGATCCATAGGTGATCAAGGCCCGCTCCTGCATTAGGACACATCCGAGTCCATTCCCCAATGCATCTTAGTAAACTACGTACCCAACTCCCTCCTCTGGTAGCCTCAAGATAGGCGCGCTGGTCAATCTCTGTCTCAGCTTCTGTAAGCTCTGCTGACATCTATCTGACCACAAAAAGGTTTTCCCCTTCTTTGTCAAATCTGAGAGTGGTTCTGCAACTCTGGAGATGTCTGGAAAAAATCTCCGGTAGTACCCAGCTAGACCCAAGAAACTACGCACCTCCGTCACGCTCCTGGGTGGCTCCCAAGCTAGCAATGCCTCGATCTTCGCAGGGTCCACTGAAAGTCCCGCCTCAGAGATGACGTGTCCCAAGAAGTGGACCTCACGTAACCAGAAATTAAACTTTGAGAGTTTTCCATAAAGCTGGTGCTCTCAGAGTGTGTCTAGTAAAACCCCCAAGTGGTAGACGTGATCCTCCTCAGTGGTCAAGTATATCAAAATTTCGTCAATGAAGACCACGACAAATCAATCGAGGTATGGCTGAAAGATCCTTTTCATGAGGCCCATGAACACTGCTGGAGCGTTGTTCATTCCGAAAGGCATAACCAAGAACTCATAGTGGCCATACCGACATCTGAAGGCCGTCTTCTGCACGCCCTCGTCCCAAACTCTGAGCTGATGATAGCCTGATCTAAGGTCTATCTTTGAGAACCACCATGCTCCCTTGAGCTGATCGAAGAGGTCATCAATCCTTTGTAGTGGATACTTGTTCCTCACTGTCACTTGGTTCAGGCGATGATAGTCGACACAAAGTCGTAAGCTCCCATCCACCTTCTTGGAAAACAATATCAGGGAAGCCCAGGGTGAAACACTAGGTCGGATGAATCCCTTGCCATGCAAGTCCTCCAACTGTACCCGTAGATCTCGAAGATCAGCGGGGGCCATCCAATATGCTGGGGTGGATATTGGGGCTGTACCAGGGTACAGATCAATATAAAAGTCTACCTCTCTGCGAGGAGGTAGTTATGGAATGTCATCGGGGAAAATGTCCGCATACTGATACACTACTACAGGAAAACCAGGACTCCGCACATCAACTGCTCCTAGGATGAGGCTATCCAACTGATGAGTGATGGGTTGTCCTCTCCTCTGCGCGAGTCCATCCTGTTCTGCAAAGGCTCCCTTCTCGCTGGTGAAGGTGAACCTTCTCCCATTGGTGCTTACACATCGCACCTTGCGCCTAATACAGTCAATCTGAGCATGAACTGTAAATAACCAATCTATGCCCAATATGACGTTGTAAGGCCTCGACGACGCTACAAGAAGATCCCAGCCGAAGCTCTCGCCTCCTAGAGTAAGCTCACACTGCTGGCACCAGTGTGTAATCATCGAGTCTGCTCTTGTTGGAGTCTCTAGCCGTAAGGATCGAGCCAACAGCTCTGTCAGAATCTCCAAGCTCCGAACAAGGGCAGAGGCTATGAAATAATTACTCGCTCCTATTTCTATAAGAACTGTAGCAAGGGTGGAATAGACACATATAATACCTTGAATCATCTCGGGCATGCCGTGGTTGTAGGCCTCCGCTTCCAGAAGTTGTGCCTGTCTCTGCCTGCCAGCTCCCTGTGGTCAGGGTGGACCTCCTGGGGGTGGTGGTGGTAGAGCCTCAAAGCGTCGCCCACCACCTGCTTCTCAGCCAGCTACTCTGCCTCGTCCGACTGCTCCCTACGGACTGCCATGGTCGACCCTCTGCCTCTGCCTGGGTGTTCCCTCAACCGTCTGCTGCTCCTCGACACGGCGAGTCGGGCAGTCACGAGCCATGTGGCCCTGCCCGCCACATGCGTAGCACTGTCTGCCTCTCGAAAGACTGGCTCTGCGCTATGTGCCCCGCACCTTTGAGCTAGTGTCCTGAGGTCGTCTGCCTGAGGGTCTGGTCTTCCTGGACCCATGTGTCATCCTTTAACTTCGAGCTGCAGAAGACTCTGCTACGTGCCGCCCTACGGTAGGTCTCGCCGCTGGTGTAGACTCAGCAAGAAATCTCTCGATGAGAAGATCTCGCTCCAGTACCCCTTCCTGTGTCGGAATGATTAGGGAGATCAGCGATGCCCTGATCTTCTGCCTCAATCCCTACTCGAAGGTCCCAGCCCGGAAGAATGGGTCCCGTACCATGTCCGTCGAATAGCGCGAGAGATCTGTAAATCTCGTCGAGTAATGGGCGACCGTCAAGCTGACCTGCCGCAGCTGTAGAAGCTTCTGGATGCGCACCGCGCGGAGGGTGGCTGGGACGAACTCCGAGCGGAAGAGGCTCTCAAAGTCCATCCAGAGGAGAGATGCCTCGCCATGCACCTGAAGCATCAAGCTACACCATCTGCCTGCTGCCGCGTGCAGGAGGCTCGCTGTGAGGATCACCATGAGGTCAGATGGTGTCCTCACTAACCTGAAAACTCGTACATCTGCCTCCAGCCAATCCTCGACTGCCTGAGGGTCCATCTCCCTGTGGAACCTGGGTAGTCGTTGACGCTGAAACTCATGCAGTGCACTAAGGCATCGTGCATCTTCAGTGGTTGGGACTGGTAGAATCGGTGGCTCGGCGGTTAGAGGTACCTCCGGTGCCTTTGCTGTCAAAGGGCCATGTACCAAGGCCTCGTTGCTTGGTGGGCTGTCGTCCGGCAAAACGCTCGGAACCCTAGCTGGCTGCCGTCGTGGGGCCATCCTGAAAAGAGATAGGTGCGCCACGGTCAGAACAGTATACCTGGTGAGATGACACAAAGTAATCACAAAGAAAACATGAAACACACATGTAATCAATGTTTTCATGCATTAAGTCTGAAATTAGAATTCAGGGTCCTGGTGTACGGATACGTCAGCCGCTGCACCAACACTGGACTCCCTGGACTGATAACCACACCCAATACCCTTAACATTATTGCTTCACATAGAAGAAAGATCAGAGTCCAAAGTTCTGCGGTAGAACTGAACTCCTTTGATACCAATTTGTCACGACCCGTCCTCGGGGCTCGTGCCGTGACTACCCCAAGCCCGCCTTCCATAGGCCAGGGGCTCGCGACTAGCACCAAAACGTAATTCCCAATAAAAAAAGAAGGCATTGCCTTTGTAAAGTAAACAAACACCACAGATCAAGCAAGAAAAAGTAAACAGTAAGTAAACTGAGTACAAGTAAGTGCGGAAAGTAAATGGGCCAGAATACAAACCCAAAATGAAAGTAAAGTACAACTGGAACGAAAGTACAACAACTAAAAGTAAAGAAGCAACGTCGAGCCGTCCTATGGTACTCCCACCTAAAGGGTGGGTACAGATAACCACCTCAGCTCCTCGGGTCCAGTCGTCCGCTCCGTGTACGTCCCGCCCACTGGTCCACCTTAAGGTACCGACCTGCTCCGCAAGCCTCAACCATGATCAACACTGTCCATCGTCTGCAACCAACACCACGTAGTGCGGGCATAGCCCGTGCAGGGGTGAGTATAAGCTACTCAGTAGGGACCGGGAGACCCCCGAAGGTCTCCCAGAATTCACAAAGGATAATCCACAAAGGAAAGATACAATCACGAAGTAACATCCGACACTACTTAGGTATATGCCCATACATATACCTAAGTTATCAATTCCAGTTCGGCTCCAACATCGAAGCCCAAGTTCGATCACATCCTCACAGGATAGCACAACACAATCCACATAGGAAATAAAATCAAGATTTAGCTCACAGAAGTATACTTCTTCGTATGACGATAGAGATGATCAGATGTAGCCACTAATTCATCTAAGCCGTCAGACCCACACAAGATCGATAGTTACTAACCCCCGCAATGACCCACACAAGATCGATAGGTAACTAACCCCCGCAATGACCCCCACAGGATCGGACCCAGACAGGATCTGTAGGTGCTGGCCCACACAAGACCGCTGAGCGCTGACCCACACAGGATCTGACCCACACAGGATCAGTAGCACTGATCCACATAGGATCGTAGAGTGCTGTAGTCATCGCCGTCGAATCCACGGAGGATTTTTGTACAGTCATCATCGTCGTCGCAGTCGCAACCAGCTCTAGGGTTCCCGCACATAACAAGCTCGTTCGGGAGGGTCCGCACCACGAGTCGAGGGGCTGATTCATCAACAGACACGTAGTCTGAATTTTATGTATCCAAAAGTTCTGTATTTCAACAAGAACTCAACTTCACAGACGGCGCGTCAATCGGACGCCCGGTCTGAGAGTTATTGGATTTTTTGTCCAAGGGGCCTGGTTGATTTTTAAGTCAAAACCAACCCGACCGTACTCCAACTGCATCCAAACATCGAGCGGAGTAAGCCAAAAGGGCTGTCTCACTAAGAGGAATCCATCAAAGTCAACGACACGTCAATCAGACATCCGGAGCTCAAGTTATAAGTGTTTCCGCTCCGAGGGCCCGGTTGGTTTCGTGTACGAACCAACCCGGCTGAACCCAAACTTCTCCGAAACCTTGAGTGTAAAATACCAAAATGACCGTCTCGATCCAAGGACCGCATCGCAGCTGAAATTGCATCGATTGCAAGTTCGCAGCCCATGTTATGGGTAAAAGACCGAAAGAGGTCCGAAATTAGGGGGCTCGGGCCCGGTCCGACCCGGCCTGATAACCCCAGGGTCAGCCCGAACCGGGTCGACCCGACCCGGGTCCGGTTCTGGCCTGCTTGGGCGCAGTCCGGCCTGACTGGCATGACCTGGCCTGGATGGCGAGGCCCGGCCCGGCCTGGGCGCGGCTCGGCCTGGCGGCGTGGTCAGGCGGGTCGGCCGTAACAGCCGAGCGATAAGGGTGGGCGCGCTGCCCCCCGCGTTGTGAAACTCCGGCCCCCATGTGGGGGGCCGCTTCTACTGGCCAGCCGGGGGTTACGACCCCCAGAGCTTCCCCCTGAACGGACGGCCTGCACCGGCCGACCGGCTGCTGCCGCCCCGAGACCAGGGCAGTACCGTCCCCCTACTCCGACGCTGGCAGACGGAAACCGGCCACCGTTCTATGCTCCACCGCGGCCTAAGGCCGCGGCCTTGATCCGTCCGGCGCGGCGTGACGGCGCCACGCCCCTCCGCCGCGGCCCTGCTCTGGCCGCGGTGCCTCTGTGGTTCTCCGGCGCGGCGCGACGACGCCGCGGTTTGGTTTGTCTTCAACAGTGTGGCGTGAAAACACCGCGTTTCTCCGCCCTTTCTTTAATATTTCCCGCGCGTTTCTTTGGCACCGCGTTGCCCTGCTCGTTCCGCGAACAATATCAAACAACCAAGGGGAGAGGAGGGTCGGCTGTGTTCGTGCGGCCCGACCTCCTACTGTTATTGCGATAACATGTGGCCCAAATAAGACGATAAATAAACGATGAATGTAATCAGGAACGAATGAAATAATAATCCCTCTACCTCGACTGTAGTCGACGAACGAGGTTTGTTGCGGAAAGGGACGTCACGAAATTGATCATAGCAGAAGAAGGTTCCGCACACTTGACGAAGATCGTCCGAGGAGGAATGGTGTCTCCCTTCCTTCGACGCGGGAAGGAGGAACTAAAGGGTGAGCGTCGGATCGTCGATCTCCGAGAAAGGTGCCTCTCACCGTCGTCCGTCGTCGGAGGTTGGCGTTCTTCGCGTTCTTCGTAGAGGAAGAATAACTTCAAGAACTTGAGCAAAATCTCTCAAGCCTTCACGCACAATGAACCTCTTAATAAAATAAGACTTGTCTTATTTTATTAACACAGAAGCAAACATCTTGAAATTCAAAATTGAGTCAATCAATTAATTGAATTAATAGAAAAGTTTAAACTGTCAAAATAAAAGTGGCGTTTCATAAACAGATAAACGCAAGGGTTAACTTCCAATTAATGGTGGGTGCGGGTGCGTTACCTTAATAAAGGAGGGGGGTTTAGGAAGAAAAGAAACGGTGGGGCTCGTTTGGATCCCACCTCACAATTATCCTACCTAGTGGGTAGGATATTGTGGGTCCCACTTCATCCACTCAGCTTAGGTTAATCAAAATAAAATAAAATTGGTTGCACCACTTTTATTTTATTCCTTTACTTAACCTCAAAATTTAAAAACCACACCCGAGCAAACGCAACTCCGAAAAAGGTGTTTCTAAGAAATTACCCGTGCTGTGATTCCATCGGTGTCCTCGGATTTCGATTTTGAGAACCGTTTCATAAGTTAGGAAAACTCGCTCGTTCGTTCACTGAATGTACCAGATCCAAACTTCGGAAAATGATTCCGGGAACACCGGGCCTCGGAATCACGTGCCGTCAGAAACTGTGTTCTTGTAAAATCCCAAAGAAAATTACGAAAAAAATTCCCTTGAATTTTACGGGTCTTTACATGTGGAAAATTTTAAGTGTTTTTGATTTTTTTATCCGTGGTGTATTAGAATTACCTTATTAAATGTTCATTGTATAATTTGAATATGATCTTACTGAGAATACATGTATTCTCGCCCTATGTATATGAAAATAGTTTTTTAGGTTTCTAGAAGGACTTTTTTGATCATGAAAGACATCATTAGCTCATAAAATTTGAAGATACTATTGAGTGCCTGTAATATGAATTTTATTTTTGGTATCTATTTATATATTCTTTATATTAGTTTGTATTATTCATGCATTATGGGATGGTTATGGGAAACTTATTTTTTAGTATATAATGGACATGATATTTTATGTTTATCATACCTCCCAATTAAATGCTATTATAAAGTGTAATTCATCAGATGCATGAGATTTTTATAACATCTGTGATTGTAACCAAAACATTGACTATTGATGGTGGGAATCAGGGTCTATTATATCTTTTCATTAGTTTCAGTCCTAGGAGGCATACCATTAGAGGTACGGGGTCGTGAACCAATTACCACATGTATGCCGTAATAATTTTTGTAAGTCTAAAAGAACTATTCCAAGGGTGGATATAGAATATATCCCTTCATTATCACAACTATTTAAACTAGACAAGTGGTTATGTTTGAAGGGGGAGGCCACCTACTGACTATGAGGCTTATATTAATTAGAGCATCTGGTTTGATGACCAGATCATGCTAGCCCAAATAGTTTGTAAGGGAAATAGTTTTTTCTTGGAAGGCCATATTTGGAAACATGAAAATAAATCCTGAGTAGAGGTGGTGGGGTATCCACCCCCCACACACACACACAAAAAAACACACAAAAATTAGTATCTATGGCTTCATAGCGTAGAAAATAAAGGACATAATGCATCAATTTTTATAGGGACTGTGGTATTATTATGTTGGGGTTCAGGACACTAGTGTGGGATCTGCTAGTCATAGTGTATAATAGTATAAGTGATTATTCTAGAAATGGTATATAGGGTATGAATAGGGATATTAGTGAGACTAATGAGGAGGAGGAACCTTATTCACACTATTCATTATTTGACCTTATATTTTCATTGGCACAGATATGTTGTAAAATCATGAGGGATGAGAGATAGGTGTGTGTGGTGTATTTATTATTAAAATAGGTCATCATATTAAATAACTCATACTAATTTAAGAAATATTTTCACATCAAGTCTCACTAAGAAATCAAGGTAAAATAGGGATCAATATGGAACCCCTATAGGTACTTTATTATAATGGTTAGGAATGAACACAATATATGGTTTATGCTTATTATAAGTGAATAAATGTGATTGTTACCTCATGGAAAAGTTTTATCTCATGTCACATTATTTATTCCATTATCTGAAAAAACTAAAAAGTATTAATTTAAAAAAAAAATGAATATAATTTATTTAATGATAGAGAATGTAACCCCCAATTTTTTTGGATCCTTTATTATTATTGTAGTTATTTATATATATAACTTCAAATAATTATTCTATATATTTATATGGTATAGAATCATGATTATAAAATGTGACCTACAAAATATGAACCAAATTAAATTCACTTTATTAATTCATGTGTGGCACATTACATAAAAAATACATAAAACTATATACTACATGGCATGGATTATTACTCACCATGGATAAAATATATCGGTTAAAAGTGAAAATATAAATAGGGGAAATGGATAAAAAATAATTTAATCTTAATCAATATGAAATATATTGGATAATATTTTACCTGGATGACCACTAATATCCAATCAGAAGCTATATTGAAGAAGATCACCATGAAACAAGAAATCATTATGCATAATCTATAATATAAAATAAGAAATATTCCTTCTGAAGTTAGAGTGGAATGAAAACATGATTTAGTAAATTAATATATATATATATATATATATATGAACAACCATTTTCCATTGAATATATGTTCATTTACAATATGGTCTTTGGTCAAATATCTTTTATGTACACTAATGTCCTATATTATTAAGTGGTAAATGTAAATCAATATTACACTTAATTAAATCAAAATTTGACATTAAAATATTATAAATATTAATATTTGTGTTGTATATAAAAACTAAAGTTATTATTAAAATATAATATGATGTTTATATAAAATTAAAAAAGAAATTCTTATCAAGGGATTAATGAAAATAAATCTTAGAATATTAATCATTAAATATTATGGTATTTTCCAATGTGTATTTAGTATACCAATAATATTACATTAAAAATTTTCTGTTAAGTAATTTTGAATTTAATATGAATATATGAAATTAATCTCAATTAAAATATTAATGTAAATAAATAATATATCAATATATTTTGAATTAATTTTTTCTATAAAATAATACTACGAACGGTTAATGTTTAAAATTTTCCTTTTTTAAATAAAAGATGGTTTTCATAATATATTGAATATTTTTTAAAAATATCTTTATAAATAATAGAGTATTGATTTTTTAAATTTAAAATCATTTATGTATTCATCAGGCCAAAATTACCTTCAGAAATGTTTTCTAGTTTTTCTAAAATTATTGATTTTTGGAGAAAATTAGAAAATATCTATTTTACTATTACCATCAGTTTTATGAAACTATTATGAATTAATGGCAAGATATTTTATGGAACACCTTTTAAAATAAAAATAATTTTTATAAATTTAAATTATGTGTTTAAAAATAAAATATGTAAAATCCATGCTTAATTTTTTTAAACTGTTAGGTTATATATTTGACAAAAAATACCTCTTTCATCTCTTTATTTTAATAACACTATTCTATAATGGAATTTGGATTTTCAGTTAATTTATTAATAATTAAATATTAATTTTATAGTAATAAAAATTTTATTTTCAATAAAACTAGTAAAATATAAGATTTCATCCAAAACATAAATCACAGTCTTTAAAATATATATTTTTTGTAACAACTTATTTTTTTGTGTTAGATGCACTATATTTATGATTGAAATTTCATACACATAAAAATTTTATTTGAAAATTTCTATTTAAAATTCCGAATAAGTAAGATGAAATTATCTAATAAATACAACCTTTTTAAGAATTAGAAATAAATCACATAAGTAAAAATTAGTTAACTCGGTAAAAACCAAAGAAGGTATTTGTAAAAAATCTATTAGTAAATGAAAAAAAATCTTTTTTAAAACATGTGTTCAAATGTGAGATAGAGGAATTATCAACCATAATCCTTAACACACACTATTTTTGTACACTTTGGATTGAAATTCAATTTTATTCATGTTTACTTTATTTATAAAATAGTTTTACATTTGAAAAATTACCTTGCCTTCTATTATAAAGGGAACCACAAGACCTCCACCTATCCTATGGCATCACATATTTTTAATAAAATTTATTTTATAATATATTAAATAAAGGTACAAATAAAAAATATCATAAGATTTTAGATCCTAATTTATTTGGTAAAATTGGGACATTTCATAAAAACATGAAAAACATATACAAAAACTTTATTGGAAACTTCCTCAATAAGCTCCTAAAGTACAATTGTTCTTCTAAAACTACAATGGATAACTTGGTGATGTACATAAGAAAATTGTGATATATAAAACCCAGTTTGGGAGTAATAAAAAAATATCATAACGTAAAGTAATACATGTAATACAATAGGAATGTCAAGGTAAGAAAATATGGGTGATACTCATAGTCACTGATTATGAGTCATTATATAACATGACAACATAAAAGAAACATAAGAATGTGGTGACAACATTAAACATGAAATCATAAATATAGGTAAAGGATAATCATCAAGAAATCATAATTTTTTTAAAAAAGACTAATAATGGGTTATTTTTACTCTCTAAAACCATAAATGATGTCTCTTAAGACAAAAATAATACCAAATTCATTGGAGTTCTATCAAGGCACACTCATCATAATATGTACATACTCATGTGTGCCACATAGATATCTCAAAAGAAAGACATATTTAATGAAATTTAATACCATGTTATAGTTGTGAGGGTTATATACATAAATGAAAACTATAATTGATTAATAATTACATCTATTTGAATAACCTTGAATTAAAATGGGCATAGGTGTTCACAACAAAAATTATTGGTATGGAGAATCATAAGATACTTTTGGCGGCATAATGGGTGTATAAAAATAATTATGGGTGGGATAAATGAGAGTGAAAGTGGTTTATGATCAAATATAATAATTAATGTAAGTAATAGGGTTGTGTGATAAAAAATCCAATCATGATCAAATGGAAAAAAAAGAAAAGCATAAAGGATGTGTTTAAATAAAGAGAATTAGGAGAGGATACCTTACCGTAATATGGTGTTTCAAAAATCATGGGAGGAGCATCTTAAGAGTGTAGGGAAACCATGTGGGGGGCCTATAGAGGTAAGGGAAGTTTATTTTCATGCTCGAGAAATGGGATGTTGGTGGGTTCATATAGAAAAATTGAGGATAGTTCTATACTTATTTTCAAACAAAGGTTTTAGGCCTTATTTGACAAAGTAATAAAAAACATAAACCATACCATGGTGTCTTCTTATTTTAAATTCTTTACAGATCAAGATCATTAAATTAAAACACTTGTTTATGTGAAAGTGATAGATGTTTACAAATAATTGATTTTAAAAACATTAAATATCATATAGTTTTTTTGAGGAATATCTAATGATTTATAAAAATAATAAAATAATTTCAGAAAATATGTATTATAAAGTATAAATTTTAAATTGTTCTAGGATACATTTTATTTCATATATTATATGTAACAATCCCACCCACCAAAGATGTGCCTCCTGAGCTGGCAATGGTGAAAGGGAGATAATGACCCCCAAGTCCCACCGCCGGTAGGCCCCAGAGTGGCGACTAGCACCAAGGGTATGAGTTTTCACAATTATGGGAGGAATTACCCTTTTTATTATTTAAGATCGATAAATAGGATGTGTCAAACACCAAAAGAAAATGGAAAAAGTAATTGAAAATAAACCCAAAACCAAACCCATATGCATGATTTATATAATACTGAAACAAAAGTACAAGTATAAGAAAAGATCCAAAGAACGATACCAAAAAAAAAAGAAAAAACGACAACCAGAAAACTCCAACGCCCAACTAGAAAGGTCCCGCATGGTCCCTAAAGTCCTCCTGAAAACCTGAAAGTAAACATAGGGTGAGCATACAAGTATACTCAGTAGGAAAACCAAAATATCTTGTGCATAGGTGGGGAGACATCCTAATGCCCCATGAGAAAACATAAGGAGCCAAATCCTAGCTAGAAATCTATCCAACCAACCTTATAAGCCACACTCACCAAATATCGCTCGTCAATAGAGTAGTATAGTAATATTATCAAAGTGTGGGTACCCCACACCACCTTCCCACTGAATACTGCTCAAGCCCTCATGCCTAACGCTCTGATGCATCCCCCCTCTTCCCGAGCTAGTGCCGCAACCTGTCCATACGAAGCTCGAGCTAGTGCCGGAACCTGGCCATACAAAGCTCCTAGTATCCTGCCGGCACTCAATCCTCAGCCATCATAGTATCCCATTGGCACTCAATCCTCGGCCATAACCACATATCATCCCGAAGACACCTGGGAACCACATCACATCTCATTGCGAAGACACCTGGGAACATATCACATCCTTATCCCGAAGACTCTTGGAAAACATATGTCATAACATGCCTGAAGGATCTTGGGCTATAGAACCTGGAAGAGGTAGAATATGGAAGAACAGTAACCAGTCATCCTTTAGATTTTTGAGGATCTCACCCTCCCATCCCATGCGTGTTCGACACGTAGTACTCAATATGGGTGGGGTGTGTAAAGAAACATAAAATGTACAGATTTATATAATTATATCAACCACTCATCCCATCCTAAGGCTTCTACACAAAAGATCTAAGCACATGCCTCGACACTGCTACCTCGAAAGTATGCACACAATAAACAGCCCAAAACCCCATTAAGATTTTCATGTTTCAACAGTTTTAGTTTATCCGTTCTTTAACTACCGAGCAACTAACAACCACTAAACCAGATCAATCATTCGTAAAACTTATACCTTCCAAACACAAATAAAATTAGGGAAAACACAAGCAACCCAATAACATTTTCTTTTATCAGCCAATCAATTCCATTCATTTTCTGTATTTAATCAACTACCATGACCCACAATTCATTAGTTAACTCTTCCACTTTTATTCATATGCAAAACCCATCCCTCTAGCCCTACTTCCAACCACCATAACCACAAACACATCAGAAACAAAACTCATACCACATCATCATCCCTTTGATACCATTTACCGCAGCTCCACTTCCCATCACAATCATATCATACATGCCAACCCACAAACTAGCCAACCGCAGCTCCGCTTCTCACCCGTTCCTAAAAAACCAATGAAACAACCCTTCACATAATTAAACCCCAATGAGCACCCACAAATTTATTCTTTCATTTAGTTGAACCGGGGTGATCATACAAGAGTTCCAGGTATTCATTTAATCATCCAACTTTACATGATTAACTAATTTCCACATTCTATGAAATTCCATCCACAAAACAATCCAGAAGAACTGGGCAACATTTAATTGTGCAAGAAAAGTCCCCCAAGGGCTGTGATTTTCAGTAGGCATAAACATATTCAATTCATAACACAATCAAAGGGTAAGAATTGAGTAGTTGGGGTTGGGCTTAGTGGTAAGCACCCCGTAATCCTACATGAAAAATGGGGGTTCAAAACCTATCGGGCGTAGGTACTGTAGCAGAACTGTAGCAGTACTATAGCAGCGGCAGCACTGTTCATCAGTGGGTACTGTAGCGGCGGCAGGGCACTGTAGTGGCGGTGGTACTGTGTAGGTACTATAGTAGGAGGGTTACAATTCACAGAATGTGAATTGGGCAAAATATTTGGGCCTGCGGGCTATGTAATGGGCTAGAAGCCCACTAGGCCTTCGGACTATGTAATGGGTTTCCCTCTACCCAGTTAAAAGAGGTCATTTCTTTGATTTAATAATAAAAAAAATGAGGCTTCGACCCCAACCTTTAAAAAAAAGGGTAAGTATTGATGGAAATAAAACATCCATAACAACAAAATTTCCCCAAACCCATTCTTTAACTAGTTATTATATTTATTTACTGGTTTAACCATATCTCACGAAAACAAGAGGATACCCACCCCGCATGATGCACAAAAGAGAGAGAGACGAAGGTAAGATCCCTACCTGAACAGGTTTTGATGTGCTTCTGTGAGAATAACCACCACGGGGATTTTGATCACTCCTCCCGATGACTACGTCCTCCCGTAGACACAGTGGCACAACTGCACTAACAACCAAGAGAGACTCCATTAAGGTTTAAGGTGTTACTTTTCATAGCATGGCAAGGAGGAACATAAAGAGGAGATCGAGGAAGGAATAAGAACGGGGTAGAACGTACTATTAAGATGACATTCATCGAAGAACGTCATTCCCATCAAATTTCAGCAATATCCTCTGTAGGAAACTGTGAAGAGGAAGTTGAAGAAGAGGGAAAGAAACAAGGTGAACGATTTTTGCCTCATCGACAGGATCCTGCAGCCACCGAAAGATCGACGATCAGAGTCCCGATGAAGAAGATAGGAGGAAGGCTTCTGGGTCATCCGGGAGTGTCGTCATGCAAGGAAAAAGTGAGGTCTATAAATAATACGTGACCCTCTCTTATATAGGCAACAAAAAGTTAAAATATTACGTAACATGTATTAATGAATACACGACGTGACCGTACGACTGTTACGTTGTTTGACTCGTCAACACTCGACACGTCACGTGGTTTCCTTGCATTTAGTGATAATAATAACTTCAATTAATAATAGGTGTATTATTGACCCGAGACATGAGTCATAAAAAGGTATTCATCATTGGTCTTAAAATGACCGTCATAATTTCAGGGTTACGCTGCCGTTGATGGTTCGTCAATCTGATACCCTATGAGGGAGATACGTTTGATGAAAGATCCTGTAATAATAATGATATTATTACTATTGGGTGTTTCGTGGAACTGAGCCATGAACAATAATTTAATATCCAACATTAGACTAGAATTGACCGTATTAACGGCAGGATCACATCGCCCCTGATGGCAAGTCAATCAGACGTCACATGCGGGAGTTATGGCGGGTCGAAGATTTAATAATAATATTAAATATATTAATTCACGAGTGTTTCGGGTTCCTGATCCAAAAAACCGAAAAATACATCCAATATTGGACTCATAATTTCCGTCTCGAAGTCAGGGTTGCACTGCAGCAAACAGTTCGTGAAACAGAGTTCGTACGAAGGAGTTGCAGACAAAAAGGTATTTTATCATCTAAATTAATAATAACAATATTTTATTATTATTATTAATCAATTATTTATTTATTTTCACAACTCCAAAATAAATCACGATTTGGAGTCTTCTTGCACATTGGAATCAAACACTCCATCCTTTTTCATTTATTTCCCTTTTAATTTTATTCCCATTAATATCTTATAATCGTTATTATAATATATAATAATAATGACTTACAAAAGAACCTACTCAATCCCACACCACCACAAAAAAGTGGCGCCTACTTGGCTCCATGACATTATGGTTTTTATTATTATTGTTATTATTATTTATTTCATCACCTTATAATCTATCTCCAATCTTCATTCTCCTTCACGATTTTTGTTCTCCCAAAAGTGGCGCATCCCCTTCCTTTACTCCATGTGGCACGCCCCAACCTCCATTTTCAACCTTTATCATTATTTTTTTAACACAATTATCATAAATAATAACATCTCTCATCTATCCTCACATCTCAAATCTCATTGCATTGAATTCAAAATATAAATCTCATTAAATATTTATTAACAGATCTTTCAAAATTTAAGCCAACAATATTATTATAATTATTTAGTATAATAATAATAAAAAGTCCCCAATTTAAATTTATTAACTCATCACCAATTATTATTATTAATAATAATAATTATTGACGTTTTCCATATTGACCATGTCCGACCACCATTACGTCAACGCCGAGCAGCTTCCCATTACACAAAGAATTTATTATTTTTTAAACAATTTAAATAAATCAAAATGAAACCATGAACCTCCCCTCATTGAATTAAATACATTCATTTTTTTTATTTCACAATGATTAAATTAAAACCATTTAATCTAATTAATACCATATAATTTCATGTCACCATTATCAATTATTATTATAAAAAATTATTATTATAATACAAGTCTTGTTTGACCTCATCAAATTTTACAAAGTAATGGACCAGAGAGGTCCAGGCCATTACATCAGATACCTCTCAAAACATTCTCGTCCTCGAGAATTAAAAACCATCCCATAAAAAGGGGAAAGGTCCGAAAAACCACCCCGCAAGATACCTCTCAGGGCTCTCGTCATAACAGGAATCCAACCACTATCCTAATTATATGAGTCAGGGAATTCCATCCCCCATGTCGAGATATTATCCACTTTAGGCGGCACTGACTCACTTGCACGGGTTTAATCACATCCACATTAATGCATCTCGATTAGGGATTAGGCCCTCCCACCCCTATAATTTAAGATTTCTCATACACACACTGCCCCCAAAATCACAAAAAACAAGCAACATGCTGCCCCAACATATGAATTGGGGAATTCCTTCTCCCAGGTCGAGATACTATCCTCTTTGGGCGGCACTGACTCACCTGCACGGGTTTAATCGCATCCACATTAATGTGTCTTGATTAGGGAGCAGGTCCTCCTCTCCCCACATGTTACGACTCTTCACACACATTTAAAGGAAATAGGGAAACAAAATTGCATTATAGACTCATGAAAAACAAGGTCCAGGCCCAAGAGTAGGAGAGAATGAGTTTCAACAGAGTGTTATGCTCTTGAATTTAAACAAAACATAAACAAGATAATTTAAGTAAAACTGAAAAAATCTCTCTCGATCTCTGGCCTTTATAGGGTTTCCACTTCTGTTGCATGAAACTGTCCACATCCCACTTCTCTGCCTCTCTGTTGACGTCCAGGTGCCATAGCTGTACGGTAAACAAAGAACGATTAATCCCATGTAGCAAGGAAATTTTCTCAAGGTTTCATTTTATCATTTTATTTCGATTTCTTTCCCAGAACACCCAAATCAAGTAAAACAAAAATCATGATGATGCATGTACCTTTCCTAGGTTCTATACCCTGCAATCAATGTAGTCTTACTTGGTCATTCAGTAAGATCAGAGTCCTTGCATTAGATCAAGGGGGGCCCCAAAATCACGTGTCCTAGCCTGTCTTCTCTGGCCTATGTCACACACCAAGATCAGCCAACACTGTTTCCCTACCATCCCATGCAATCCTCACTATGCCTAACTCCAGACTCCATCTTATCTCTCAACCATCAGCCTCTGATACCATTCTGTCACGACCCTCTCCCACCAAAGATACCCCTCTTGATATGGAAATAGTGAAAGGGAGATAATCACCCTCGAGTCCCGCCTCCAGTAGGCCCTGGAGTGGCGAATACCACCAAGGGTATGAGTTTTTACAAATATGGGAGGCATTACCCTTTTTATTATTTAAGATCGAGAAATAGGATGAGTCAAACCCCAAAAGAAAATGAAAAAATTAAATTAAAATAAACCCAAAACCAAACCCATATTCATTTTTTATACAATACTGAAACAAAAGTACAAGTACAAGAAAAGATCCAATGTACGATACCAAAAAAAAGTAAGCAAAAACTGGAACCAACAAACTCCAACGCCCAACTAGCAGGGTCCTGCACGGTCCCTGAAGTCATTTTGAAAACCTGAAAGTAAACATAGGTTGAGAATACAAGTATACTCAGTAGGAAAACCTAAAGATATTGTGCATAGGTGGGGAGACATCCTAATGCCCCGTGAGAAAACAGAAGGAACCAATGCATAGGAAGGAATCTATTCACCCAACCTTACAAGCCACACTCACCAAATATCGCAAGTCAATAGAGTAGTATAGTAATATTACCAAAGTATGGGTACCCCGCACCACCTTCCCACTAAATACTGCTCAAGCCCTCATGCATAACGCTCTGATGATTCCCACTCTTCCTAAGCTAGTTCCGCAACCTGGACATACGAAGCTCGAGCTAGTGCCGCAACCTGGACATACGAAACTCATAGTATCCCGTCGGTACTCAATCCTCAGCCATCATAGTGTCCCGCTGACACTTAATCCTCAACCATAACCACATATCATCCCGAATTCACTTGGTAACCACATAACATTTCATCCTGAAGACACCTGGGAACATATCACATCCTCATCCCGAAGACTCTTGGGAAAACTTTGTCGTAACTTGCCCGAAGGATCTTGGGCTATAGAACCTGGAAGAGGGAGCATAAGGAAGAACAGTAACCATCCATCCTTTATATGTTTGGGAATCTCACCATCCCATCCCATGGGTGTTCGGCACGTAGTGCTCAAAATGGGTGGGGTGCGTAAAGAAACATAAAATGAACATATTTATATAATTATATCAACCACTCATCCTATCCTAAGGATTCTACACAAAATATCTAAGCACATGCCTCAACACTACTACCTCGAAAGTATGCACACAATAAACAGCCCAAAACCCCATTAAGCTTTTCATGTTTCAACAGTTTTAGTTTATCAGTTCCTTAACTACTGAGCAACTAACAACAACCAAACCAGATTAATTGTTTTTAAAACATATCCCTACCAAGCACAAATAAAGTTAGGGAAAACACATGCAACACAATACCATTTTCTTTTATCAACCAATAAATTCCATTCATTTTCCGTATTTAATCAAATATCATGCCCTACAATTCATTAGTTAACTCTTCCAATTATATTCCTATACACAACCCATCCCTACAGCCCTGCGGCCAACCACCATAACCATAAACACATCAGAAACAAAAATCATACCACATCATCATCCATTTGATACCATTTACTGCAGCTCCACTTCCCATCACAACTATGTCATACACGCCGACCCATAACCCAGCCAACCGCAGCCCTACTGCTCACCCATTCCACAACAACCCACGAAACACCCCTTAACATAATTAAACCCCAACCAACACCCACAAATTAATTCATTCATTTTGTTTAGCCGGGGTGATCATACAAGGGTTCCAGGTATTCATTTAATCATCAAACTTTATAGATTAACCAATTTCCACATTCTATGAAATTCCATCCACAAAACAATCCAGAAAAATAGGGCAACATTTAATTGTGCAAGAAAAGGACCCAACGACCATGATTTCCAGTAGGCATAAGACTATTCAATTCACAACACAATCAAAGGGTAAGCATTGATGGAAATAAAATAACAATAACAACAAAATTTCCCCAAACCCGTTCTTTAACCAGTGATTATCTTTATTTATTGGTTCAACCGTATCTCATGAAAACAAGAGGATACCTACCCTACATGATTCACAAAAGAGAGAGACTAAGGTAAGATCCCTACTTGAATAGGTTTTTATGTCCTTCTACGAGAACAACCACCACGAGGATTTCAATCACTCCTCCCTACGACTACATCCTCCTGTAGACGCTGCGGCACAACCGCACTAACAACAAAGAGAGGCTCCATTAAGTTTTAAGGTGTTACTTTTCATAGCATGTAAAGGAGGAATAGAAAGAGGAGATTGAGGAAGGAATAAGAATGGGGTAGAACGTACGATTAAGATGACGTTCGTCAAAGAGCGTCGTTCCCATCAAATATCAACAATCTCCTTGGTAGGAAACTGTGAAAAGGAAGTCGAAGAAGAGGGAAAGGATCAAGGTGCATGATGTTCGCCTCGTCGACACGATCCCGCATCCACTGATAGATCGTCGATCAGAGTCGGGATGAAGAAGATAGGTTGAAGGCTTCTGGGTTATTCGGAAGCATCGTCGTGCAGAGAAGAAGAGAGGTACGTAAATAATATGTGACCCTCTCTTATATAAGAAATAAAAAGGTAAAATAGTACACAACGTGTATTAATGAATACACGACATGACCGTACAACTGTTACATTGTTTGACTCGTCAACACACGACACGTCACACGGTTTCCATGAATTTTATGATAATAATAACGTCAATTAATAATATGTGTTTTATTGACCCAAGACATGAGTCATAAAAAAGTATTCATCATTAGTCTTAAAATGACCATCATAATTTCAAGGTTACGCTGCCGCTGACGGTTCGTCAATCTGATACCGTATGAGGGAGATTGGTTGGATACAAGATGCCGTAATAATAATGATATTATTATTATTGTGTGTTTCATGGACCCGAGCCATGAAATATAATTTAATATCCAACATTAGACTTGAATTGACCGTATTAACGACAGGATCACATCGCCACTGATAGAAAGTCAACCGGACGTCGCACGTGGGAGTTATGGCGGGTCGATGATTTAATAATAATATTAAATATATTAATTCATGAGCGTTTCAGGTACCCAATCCGAAAACCTGAAAAAGACATCCAATATTGGACTCATAATTTTTGTCTTGAAGTCAGGGTCGCACTACCACAGACGGTTCGTCAATCCGAGGTCGCATGAAGGAGTTGCAGACAAAAAGGTGTTTTATCATCAAAATTAATAATAACAATATTTTATTATTATTATTAATCAATTATTTATTTATTTTCACAACTCCAAAATCAATCACGATTTGGAGTCTTCTTGCGCACTGGAATCTAACACTCCCTCCTTTTTCATTTATTTCTCTTTTAACTTTATTCCCATTAATATCTTATAATCATTATCATAATATATATTAATAATGACTTACAAAAGAACCTCCTCAATCCCACGCCACCACAAAAAGTGGCCCCTCCTTGGTTCCATGCCTTTATGGTTATTATTTTTGTTTTTTATTATTTCATCACCTTGTAATCTCTCTCCAAACTTCATTCTCCTTCACGATTTTTGTTCTCCCAAAAATGGCGCCTCCCATTCCTTTACTCCATGTGGCACGCCCCAAGCTCCATTTTAAACCTTTATCATTAATTTTTAACACAATAAATAATAACATCTCTCATCTATCCTCACATCTCAAATCTTATTGCATTGAATTCAAAATTTAAATATCATTAAATCTTTATTAACGGATCTTTCAAAATTTAGTCCAACATTATTATTATAATTATTTAGTATAATAATAATAAAAAATCCCCAATTAAAATTTATTAACTCGTCACCAATTATTATTAATAATTATTATCATTATTGACGTTCGCCGCGTTGACCATGTCCAACCACCATTACGTCAACGCCGATCAGCCTCCCATTACACACAGAATTTATTATTTATTAAAAAATTTAAATAAATCAAAATGAAACCATACACCTCCCCTCATTGAATTAAGTACATTCAATTTTATTTCTTTTATTTCACAATGATTAAATTAAAACCATTTAATCTAATTAACACCAAATATTCTCACGCCACCATTATCAATTATTATTATCAAAAATTATTATTATAACACATGTCATGTTTTACCACATCAAATTTTACAAAGTAATGGACCGAAGAGGTCCGGGCCATTACATTGTAGCACTATTTCTTCATTATGATTTTATAATAGATCTCGTATATTTATATTGTATTTAATTTTTACCCAAAAAATCAACTCTCTCAGAAAATTATGGAAAATTCTTTTTTGGATAATTTGAACTTGATAATTCAAAAAATAAAATTTATTTTACAAAAAATCTAAAAAAATGAAAACATTTCCTTTTCAATCAAGAAAACATAATTATTTAAAAAAATCTTGTTAATAATAAAAATTTTCTAACCCCTGTAAGAATTATTTTCTACTTCATAAAATTATATTATCATCCATATTTATTAGAAATTATTTAATAATAATATTTTATTAAAATAACATTTATTTAAAAAAATTGTGAATTTTTTAAAATATACTATCTTAATAGAAAATATTCATTTCCCTAAAATACAATTTGTGTTTCATCATATCAAAATCAAATTTTTATCAAACCCATGGTATAATAATTTATAATGTATTAATATTAATATTGTATAAATATAATAATTATTTTAATAACAATTAAAAATATAATAATTCATACTTTTAGGATCTAGATATATATCCATTTGAAACACTTGAAACATCAATAAGGGTAAGGTGTGTGATGGTGAGATTTTCATGGGGTGGCTAGGCACACATTATTTGCGATGAAATGTTGATGAGGTTGAACTTATTTTATTAATTGTCCCTTTTATGCAATAGTTTCTCAATCTCATATTAGGATTGGTCAAAGGAAAATCCTTGAGATGTTATCTCCATAGAATCTCCAAAAAATACACATCTTAGGGTATGATCTTATTGGTCATTCTATTTAGTACATTATTATATATAAAATTTAAATTATCATAACCGCTAATATATTATAGTCATATTATCACTATATTATGGATATATTATCAATTGTTATGATTATTGATAGTAATTGTAATTTTATATACCAAATAACAGTCCAAAATAACAAAAAAAATTCATGTGTTATATATGAATTTATTACTTGATGAGATATTTAATCATTGAAAAATGAAATTTCATTTATAAATGTTTGGGTAATTACGTTATTCCCCCATTAAAAAGTTTAACCCTGAATTTTTTTTCATTAACTAAAATTCAATAGTGTACCATTAAGTCACAATATTTTCTATTTCCTATGTTTCTTCAATAGTCATTTGGTTCCACCAAAACAGTATAACTAGGTGATTTGCCTTGTTTCGTATAATGTTTTATCTAGGATTTAAGATCATCACCAACTTATCCTTGTATAATGTATCATTTTCCAATGGTACCATCATTGTATTAAGTACATATGATGGTATGGTATATACATCCTTAAGAGGGACACATGGAACACATCATGTACTCTAGTTAGGATAGGTGGGTCTGTTGGTCGATAGACCACCACTCCTATATGATGAGGGATCTCAAAGGAAATTATGTATCTTAGAATCTAATTTTCCTTATTGCTAACCCTCATTACATTCTACCATAGTGATATAAAAGAAATAATTTATTTCCTCCCCAAAATCTTTGTCTCAACGATGATTATCAACCAATCTTTTTCTATCAATTTTTATGGATTTCATATGATGTTGAATGGGTTGAACCTTCTATATCATATCTTTGATAAGATGAGGTCCCCTTAGATTATTATCAACATATTCATACCATCATTTTTGAGTCTGAAACTTCTTCCCATATAGAGCCTCATATGGTAAAATTTGAATACTGGAATGGAAACAGTTGTTATTTGAAAACTCCACCAGGGGAAGGTGTTGACCCCAACATCCTTGTAAATCCATTGAGAATGACCTTAGTATATCCTCTTGAGTTTGAACATCCATTTTAGGATTAAAATTGGTCTGAGGGTGATACGAAGTGATGAATTTTAGTTATATATTCAAACCGTGTTCAAGACTTCTCCAAAACATCAATGTAGGAATTATACTTTGTTTAGATACAATAGAGAGTGGACCTATTGGAAATTTTACCACTTCACTTATATATATCATTTCATGTTTGTCAAGAAATAAATCATCATTTGTAGATATGAAATGTTTTGTCTTGGAAAGTTTATAAACTACCACCCATATATAGTATTTTCCTTTATATTTCATGGTGACTCATTAGATGAAATACATGGTTATGTTTTCTAATTCCCATACTGGAATTGGAAATGGTTTCATCAACCCATAAACATTTTCCATTCCACTATTTCTTGTTTCTATACCAAGAATCAATATACAAACTCTATAATATCTCTCTTCATGTTATCCCACATGAATTATTTCTTAAAATATCTAATTATATTATTTATTCCTAGATTAATTGAGAAGGATGATCTATATACCTCATCCAGAAGATCCCTCTTCAATTTTGGTTTTGATGGGATAAAAATCCATGTTCTGAGCCTTATAATTCTATATTCAGAAAACATGAACTCTATAATGCTATCTACCATAATATGTGGAAACTCATTATATATTTGGGACTCCTTTATCCCCTCTTAAATGTATGGTTGAGAGTTATTTTTAGCATTATAGGATATATATCCTTTTAAAACTACCATATTCATCCTTTGCATGTCCAATAAGATTGTATCCCTTGTAATACTTATCGTGGATTGGGTTTTGGGATTATTTCTACTCATATTATCATAAGTTTCCTTTCTATCCTAGTATACTAATTCATGTATCATTCATAATATGTGATCATCTCTTACCACCATCATTGGCACATGTTAAGCATATTTTTGTAAATATATATGTGATACTTTTATGGTCCTTGTATATGTCACACATATCCCGATATAGATAATGTTTCCATAATTTTTATTTGAAAATATTTATATAAAATTATGGATCATGAATTGGGTTTTTTATCATGCATCTTAATTTGGAGGGAGGAATATGATATTACATTATCATCATTCATGATTACAAATCCTAATAACTCTTTTATTTCATTTATGTTGAAACAAAATTCATCCCCACAAGAGAATATTGTGAGAATAGGTTTAGTGATAATACTCTTCTTCATATCTTTTAAACATTAGTAAAATTATTCATTCTATAAAATCATTACTCCATTCCATGTTTTCATGGTTAATGGGTTTTAAATCATGATATGTTTCTCAAAAATCATTTATATTACCCAGTTAATCTAGGGAAACTACTGATATATATTAAAGAGGTTGGTCTAGGATATCATTAAATTGACTCTATTTTTAAGGGTCAATAGATTTCCCTTTTCCATTGATAATATGATCTATAAATATTACTTTTCCAACTATAACTCACTTTTATTATATATCGAAAATAAGTTTTTATTTTAAAAACACTTTACTACTGAATTCAAATGCTTCTCATTATCATCATTGATTTTGTAGTGGATGATAATATAATCTAAAAAAACATTCAAAATTTTATTCAGGTAATCTTTCAATTATCTATTAGTTAATACCATGTTTATTTTTGGATCATTAGAGAGTCCAAATGGTATCAGAATAATCTTGTAGTTCACCTAACCTGTATGAAAATTTGTTTTGGGGATATCCTAAATCTTCTCCATTAAATGATACTATATGTCAAAAATCCATGATAGGGGATAATAATAATTTATCTGGATCTTTTGAGGTCACAATAATCAATGAAGCGGAACATTGACCCATACTACATCTTACGAAATATGACGTGTGCACCACATGGTGAAGCACTTGGGTGTATGAATCCTTTATCAAGATTACCCTATGGTTTCTTCTTCAACTCCTCATGTTTAAAATCATCGATTATATATAGACTATTGGATATTGGTAATGACCTGGGTATAATATCAATTGAAAATGTAACATCCCCTATAAAAGGAAAACTAGATTTTTTTAGGAAACACATTAGAGGATTCTCTCAGAATGGACATATCATTATGGATAATACATTTGTCAGACTCAGAATGTGTAAGCTTGATATTAATTCTCACATGAAAATAATATCCATGATTGAAATTTTTTTACCATAAAATATTTATCCCCCTCCATTCACATTTTTAGAATTAGGGGAAGATTCATCACACTAAGGTTTGTTTCCTTCTCTTAACAATTTATATTGGTTCTATATAAAGTAATACAATATATGCCTAGATTAGAATCAAGTTCCACTAAAGTGGAGATTACTAGGTTTGTTGGGAATTTAAACCCACAAATTTTGATAAGGGAGAGTTTGATATATAGGATGTAAAAATTGACCCACCTTAACTATTCAATATGGTCTCCACTTCCATGATTTGGGATGGTGTTTCAATAGTTCTAATGATCCTATATTGTTCAAAATAATTCACAGGATAATTGATGATAAAAATTTCCTTCTCTATTTTACACTTATTTTAATCATTTTCTTCATCCAAAATAGACTTAAGGATTATTATTTTTAAAATTTTAAATACCTAAAAGGATATGCATGAAAATTAAAAGGATGAACCATAAATGACATGTATTCATTAACTAGTGATTTTATAGTTTTTTGATCTTTGTTATCCATGATCTATTTACTAACATAAAATATTATAGAAATTCTATTCCTTTAATAATGACTCATAAGAATCATATGAAATATCTAAATCATGTCCCTAGAAATTAAAAAACATGGTGTTCCATAAGGTCCATTATTTTTCAGCAGCTGATGATCGATTCTATCTCAATGCTTTTTTGGGGTTATTAACCCTTATTACCTCTACATCAAAGCCACATCCACTTTTTTTATCCAGAAATGGATGTATTTTATTAGAAACCACTTACTTTAAACATTACCAAAATAATAGAGATGTTTTCCAATTTTTAGTCTTATCCTTAAGGATTTAAAAAGATATTTCATATCCTAATCCAAAAAATAACTATATTTTACTCAGATACAAACTATTACAACCCATATTTTTAATACACTTTGTTTTATTTTAGATTAAATAATCTTATATAATAGAAAATCATATAATATCATGAATCTTAGTGCCTTTGGGAAAATAGGTACACAAAACATCAACTTCAATCATGGATATGATAACATTATTGAAATCTTCAATAACAGGCTCCTAAAATTTCACTGTGATCGAGAACTACATAGGATAACATGGGGAAATACAAAAGAAAATGGTGAGTTATAAATACCTGAAAGTAAATAGATAGAACATACCATCTTGTAAAGGAAAACATGTTATCTAACTGGTATATCAAGGTAACACAAGGAGGTGTGGAAAATAATAATTTTAAATAATGTTTCATTATATAACATGATAACATAAAGGCAACATAAGAATGTTGTGACACAATAAAACAAGTCATCCTAAATATAGGTCATTTATAACTGATAATACATCATAAAAAGGTGGAAGAGTACCAAAATGGACTAGTATTACTCTATAATCATATACATGGTGTCTAATGGGAAAAATTATTACCCAATAAATTGGATCAATATCTGGGAACACAAAAGATAACATTTACTTTCTCATGTGTTCAACGTAAATCACTCAACACAAGAACATATGTAATCACATTTAATACCATTATTAAGGAGTCTGTGTAAAATAAATATAATCCCTTAATAAATTAAGTGTAGTTACTCTTTTTTAATAAACCTTAGTGTAAATGGTCATGGGTATTCACTGCGTTAATGTTTTGGCATGGAAAATCATAGGATTGATTCCGTATTATAATAGGTGTAAATAAATGTTAATGAGGGGGATAAATGAGACTTAAAGGGGAATATAATCGCTTGTACATCATAAGGATGTAATTTGGATGTGTTATAACATTTCTCAACATGGAAAAACTAAATAAAAAGGAATAACATAAAGGGGGTTCATAAATAATGAGTGGAAGTAGAGGATACCTTCCCTTGAGAGGGTGTTTCCCAAATTTTGGGAGGAGTTAATTAAGACCATGTGGATTACATGGGAGGGATATTTATATGTATATTCAAATTAAATTCATGATCCAATAGTTATTAATGAAGATAAATGGGTGGTTAAGTGGGTTTATCTAGATAATGAGAGTATAATCCTTTATTAATTTCCAAAATTATTATTCTCGACTCTATATGATAAAGTTATAGAAACCATATTCCAACCCATTGTTTCTACCATATATGGGTTAATTTAATTATTTAAAATTTTTATGAACCAATTTTATCAAAATAATACAATTGGTGATGTGTTGGTGAGTCTTGTTTTTAAAGAATTGATTTTAAAATCATAAAATAAAACACATGTTTTTTGAGAATTCTATATTGGTTTATAAAATTAAACAAATAATTTAAAAAACATGTTATTTTAAAGGATAAATGAGTATTTTGTCGTTGAAAACTTTTATTATTTATTTTATATCACTTTTGGGTCATTTTGATGTCATAATGCATACCATATATTTATATGATAATTAATTTTTACCCAAAAAATTGATTTTCACGGAAAATTAGGAAACATTTTCCATTGGATGACTTGGATATGATGGCTTCGAAAAAATAATTATTATTTTATTAAAATATTTATCTATATATGATAAATTACACTTTTAAAAAAATCTTCAATTATTGAAAATTACAGTTTTAAATAAAAAAACATTCTTTTACTCTTATAAAAATTATTTTGGAATTCTTAAAATAATATTATCATTTCTATTTTATAAAAAATAAAAAATAATAATTTTTTTGAACAAATAATTTGTTTTAGAAATTATTGAATTCATTATAATAGTGTGTCTTTATTGAAACTATACATTTCCCAAAAATATATTTTATGTTTCATCATATCAAAGTCTAATTTTTATTAAACTTGTTATATAATCATTTTAAATGTAAAAATAATAATAAATGATAAATATAAACATTATTATCTAAAAAGTAATATATATACCAATTTATATTGTTGGGGTCTAGATACGCCTCCCATAATTAAACTATAGAAGGCCCTAATGGTTTGGGGTGTGATAGTGAGAATTTTATTGCCAACTTTGCATACATAGTTTGAGTTGTGATCTTGAGGTGATTGAAATTATATGGTAAAAGGTTTTATTCCTGATATATTTTTTGAATCTCGTATGTGGATTGGTAATGTACCTAGTGATGCTATATCACTTGGAAGGTACCATTAATGGGGTTTACAAGGTTATATCCTTCTGGTCGATACCATTACTTCTTTCATATGTATGAATTGGACTTTATCATAATCGTTAATATTTATTAACCATATGATAATATCACAAAATCTATCTTTTCAATTTTATGTTACCTAAAAGTATTTTATATTTAAAAAAACAAATAATGGTACAAAATAACCAATGTAGCGCATGTGGTTTTTTTAACATCATTACTTAATGTGGTATGTAATAATTGAAAATGGGTATTTAATTTATAAAAGATTGGTTTGTTATTTATTCACATAATTCAAAAACCATATTATCTACAAAAATTATAACCTATTATTTTCTCAATGCTCTCTCTATTTCCTATAATATTTGATTTTTCTAAAAAAACATGTTACGGTGCTTTAAGTTGTTGACAATAGGAGAACGTCCAAAGTGAGAGGTATTTTTTCTCACCACACTTCCTTAATTATTTTATTCTTTTTCCATGAAAAATATAATTTATAATTTATAGTATTATAACAATAATATTGTTTTTGTTTGTTGATAACATTGGAACATCCATTTTATACATTTCATGAATTCATTAAGAGAAATAAAAACACTATCATGCATTTTCTCAGGTAACCTCATCCCTGATTGATGTATTTAATTTTCCATCACAACCATACATGGTTGATTGAAAAAGGTTATTTACTAAGATAATATGAAATTTGTATCATGTTAATGGTTTTAAATGATAATTTATAATATTTACTACCTTCTTTCTTTTCCATAAAATTGATAGTGTCATGAGTTTGTACGTGTGGACCACCGCATCTATGTGATAATATTTCTATTTTATTTCTCATATTCCCTAAATTTAGTGTAATAAAAATATGTATATATATTTTAAATTGTTATATAAAGAATTAATAAAATTATGGAATGATCATGTTAGAAATTTTATAATAAATATTAACAATAAATTGTTATAGAAAATTAAATGACTAAATATGAAATGTCAAAGTACATTTTATAATTTGAGTATTTCTTTAGAAAAACTATCTACCTATAATTTTTTTGGTAATGGAATAATAATGGATAATATTATTCAAAATTATAAAAATTATGAAGCTATTTTACAAAAAATTTCCCAGTCCAACATACCATGAATATTTTTGAGACATTGGTATAAGAACCTCTGGTAATTGATACAATAGGAAACGATTTAATAATTTGGTTAAAAATGATAATAAATAGATTTTATTAAAATAAATATAAATGGATGGGAGTTTTAGGATTTTTTTAGTAAATATAATTCTATGATTTGGGATTTTATGAAAGTGAAGTTCTCTTATAGAAAAGATATAAGAATTTATTATGAAAGTTTCCTTTTTTAAAACACATTTTATTTTATGATACTAATATATTTAAATGATGTGTATATTAAAAATTGGATAAATATTATAATTATTTATCTTTTGAACCATTATTTCAACTTCAAATTTAATATTTCTCAATTTCATGGGGTTGTTTAATGTTTCTAAGTCATATGTTTATCTATCTCAATCAACCTTCTTTGGGGAATTATTTAATAGTATGCACCAATGTTCAATTTCATTGTTTTAATAAATCCCCAATGAGTTTTTATTTCATAAGTTACTTTTAAAGTATGAAATATAATGAAAATTCATGTTATTTTTGTTGGATATGATTGATATTTTCCCTCAAATACAAGTATCCTTCATAACTCGATCTTATTTAAGGAGTAATAAAGTTTCTCTTTACATTTAGTCTTCAATTTCAATTAAATAACATATTTTTATCTAGGGAGATAATTTTTTATTCAAAAATTATTAACTTATTTGTTCAATTCCTTATTGATAATGCAATTATTATATGAATAATTTCTATCCACTTAAATGACGGTTTCCCCTCCTTACCCATAATTTCCTTTATGAAAAAATTTATCATTTTTATTTGAAATCATAATTATGGGGTGTTCCCTATTACATTCATAATTCCATTATTATCTCATAAAAATTAATCTGTAGTATCCCTTTTCCAATGTGGCAGGGCAACAAATTTTTTTAAAATGGGTTTCTTTCCATGATTGTTTGTTAGATCATTTGAACGATCCTAAGATTATGCATTCCCTTTATTTGGATCCCTATTACAAAAAAAATCATCACATTAAATTATATATATATAGCCTTTACATATATACCTATTCAAATATAATTTTCATATTTTGTGTTATATGAGTTCAGACATCCCTTTTAAATTATAACTTTTAAGTTAACCAAATTTATGGGAAACTTCATATTTATTATCTCATGTCGGTCATCACCCCCAAAAAATTATTTTATAAATTTAATAGAATATAAAAACCGAAATTATTTTATGGAGAATCATCTTGGTTCAATTAAGGATTCATATAAATTAATAAGTTATTTCATACATTTAAAATATACTTTACATATTTAAAAAATCTTTACCTAAGTTTTATGATTTTATTATTTCTTATCTATGATTCATCTCATGAAATATTAATATTTGAACTAAATACACCCAAAGTATTTTTCATATTCCACTATGAACATCGAAATGATTTAGTTTCTTATTCTCTTAGGAATCCATGTGATTAATCAATCAGTTATTCCATGTATCTGATTTATGAAACTCACTTTTTTATTATGATTTTTATCATGCTAATTATTTGTATATTGTTTATTTTAATTATGTGGAATTAATTTTTATCATTATCATTTATATAATATGACAGAATGGAATTATATAACCCTATAATTAATTGTGTAATACTTCATATCTCATGATATATTTAATAAGGGGTTAGAGAGTGAACCTAATACACAATGTGACTTTGTCTTCTTTATAATAAATTTCCTGGGAGTACCCTTCACTTATGTTTATGATATTAGGTTTTATGTTGTTCCCAAATATATAAAATATTAATGAATAATTTCATTATAAAATGTTTCCATTATTATGATCATCATATTTATGATATAATGTTATGCCTCTTGAATGTCTTGTAAGGTTTTATTTTCATTCTTATTCTAGTTCTGAGATTTATAGATCACCTTTTTTAATATTTATTTTCCCCATGATTTCTCATGTAGTTATAAAAGATTTATTAGAGTTAGGAGAATAATGTAGAGTTTAAAAAAATATTATTTTTTATTTTTAATATTATTTCATTGAATTTTTAATCTTTCAAAGATACAATACTTATAAGTCTTTATATTTTATATTTTGAAAAAACTATTTATTAATTTTAAAATAATATTTTTTTTAGGATTGGGTCTCTATATTCCATTTGTGTGATCCATGATGTTGTGTTAAAATGTAGTATCACAGTTTTCTCATCACATCTACTATATTTATATGTGTAGTCATATTGTGAAAACATGGGAGGTAGATTTAGAGCATGATCAGACAACATTTCTTTGATTACCCTTATTTGTAGGGGATGTTCAGTTTGGAGATTAAGTATTCTCGAATATTTTGGGAGTTGGGTTTAACTATGATTCACATGTTGGATTGAATTATGTAAGAACCCAGACCTTCTTTTCTGGTATGTTTTTCCTTTTCTAGTCATTTTTTTGAAAAAATAGGAAATTTTAGAAATTTTCTAAGTACAAACCTTGTACTTTATGAGTACATGTTGTGTACTTCCTTGCCGCAGGAGGCCGTGTGCTGGCCGTGTGCTAGCCGTGTAGTCGCCACACACACGGCCGTGTGGGAGTGTCTTGGAGGCCGCCTAATGTGGTGTACGGAAATGAAAAGTACACACCATGTACTGCAAATGTACATGCCATGTATTTTTTTCATTAAACGCACCGGGGGCACGTCTGATGGAAAGAACACCCTTCTTCTTGGTCTCGTTCACCCGAGAGAGTCCATACGGCCACTGACTTAGAAGATCCCGCGGGGCTCCTTCCTTCCTCCGAATTGAATTCCGTCAGTTGCGTTGGAATTGCATCAGTGAGTTCTCTCTTCTGCTGGAGCCTCGTTTCATGATTCCTCTTCTTTTCCAAGTTACTGTGGGTTGAACATTTTATACGTTTTCTTAGATCTACAGTGTTCTAAGGAGATTCAATCCCTGAGGTTTACATATAGAGATCTCTTAACCCCGATGTAGGTGGTTTTTTCCCTTCTATTCCAAGTCATTGAGTATTATGGTAAAATTCCTCTAATACCCTTGAACGGGGTATTGCGTGTTTACCGTTTTACCCCAGTTGATTTCCTTACATGATTTTATGCTTGTGTAGAGGTAATTTAGATGTGAATTGGGTTTGTTTCTATGCTTCAGATGTATTTCCCTTGCATGTTCTGTTTATGATCGTTGGGTCCTATTTAGCCAATTTGGCTACCTTGCCTGCTTTCCATGCCTGTTACTGCAGAATAGAGAGTTTGTATTCTGACATGCTTGTTATGCTACAAACTGTTTAGCAAAGTAGTTCTGTAGGTTTACTTGGTCATATTACACTGCTATGCTCGTTGACCTACACAAGGCCATGAGAACTTGGTGTAGTAGACTATAAAAGGAATTGACCGAGTGAGCTTCCTTAGAGAGTCATTGAGCACTTAGTCTATAAGGGAGATTTACCGAGTGAGAATCCTTAGATATCCTAGAACCACTTGGGGATATAAGGGGAATTGACCGATTAATCTTCCTCAGAGAGTCCTTGTCTTGTTTAGACTATAAGGGGAATTGAACGAGTGAGATTCCTCAGATATTCTTTGATTTTATTTCAGAAATATTTAGACTATAAGAGGAATTTATGGTGAGTTCTTCATTATAGATTCTATGAATGACTTGGTCTACAAATGGAATTGACTGAGTGAGATTCCTCAGAGAGTCCTTGACCATCAGACTATAAGAGGAATTGATCGCATGAGCTTCCTCAGAGAGTTCCTGACTACCTTAGACTATAAGGGGAATTGACTGTAGGTGTTTCCTCAGAGATTATTCATATACTAAACTATATGGGTTATGCTCAGTGAACTTTCCATAGGGTTTCTTGTACTTCATAGGTAGGACTAGAAGGGGTGGCTGTGAGTACTTCTTAGAGGGTCACTTGTTTGAGGTTTAGCTGTTTGTTTCATTGTTGCTTGATATTGAACTATTTATTGTTTAATGATGAGTACTTTCCTGTTTACTGTTTTCTGTATTTTTACCTTCCATATACTCACTAACTGTTAGGCATAGATCTTCAGGTGGTTGCCTACTAGGATTTAGTCTCACACCCTGTTTAGGCCATGATTTGGGTCCCAAATAGATAATATTGCTTGAGCTATAGAAAAGGGAAAGCACCCTTCTACTTCAGGTACTTGATTATTGTGGATATGGAGAGCATGGGACCAAGATATGGCTTGTGATGATGAAGAGTGTACATGTTTTCTTTTGTACTTTGGTTTTGTACTATTTTTATTCTATCATTGTGACTTGTTTGGCTGCCTTCCTAGACATATGTATCATGAATCATTTATATTTTTGCTGTAGTTGTTTTTTTACATTCAGTCTTCCATTGTTTTCTCTTGTATGGATGTTTACTGCTTCTACTATGTTTTTTGTATTTCTTCCACTATGTACTCTTCCAATTAGGGAATTTTTTTCCCACTATCACACCCAAGGCCCTCGCTGCTAGTCGACAGCCTCTAGCATTTGGGGAAATGAGCTTGAGGCCATGTGACCAACCGGGTACAAGGCACCTTTAGGTGGCTTCTGGAACTGGGACATTACAAAGTGGTATCAGAGGAATTATTTTCTTCTTGACTTACTGTTTGGATCCTTTAGCAAGGGATTGGAAGGAATAGGTACTTTGTAATAAGTTGTGTCTGGGAGTAGCTAACCCGTGTACAGGGAAAATCCAATCTACCACAATAATTGTAATTTTTCTAGTTTTTCAATTATTACGGTTTATTTGATTTCAACTTTAGTGATTCACATGAATTTTTCTGTTGTTGTTGATATTATTGAGGTTCTATTTCTGTTCCAACCCAATTAGATGAGGGTATTCCATCTCATGCATCATATAGTCACTTGCTAGAAATCAATTGTCATGTATTTTTTCAATGCCATATAGGTTGCATTAGTGATTTCATGTTTTTGTGATATATTTTGTGTAAAATATGAATGCTTTTGTGATAGTTGTCTTGATAAAAATACCCGCTCTTTGACAGGGTATTGTTTTTTGTAGAGATTTGCGTGTTTGGACGCCAAAAATTGGATCTTGAGGTGTTATGGGACCTCATAGACCATAAATTTGTGGATCATTGCTCTGTTTGCCTTGTTATAACATGTATAAGATGCTATAATTTGATTATTGGGGAGTATGGGCCCTCACAGATCGGAATTTGGCACTTTCGGTGTTTGTTTCAGTGTTTTCTGGGTTCCAGAGTAGTTTCTGAGGCTTACTACCTGGAAAAACCCAGAATACACGCCGTGTAGTGTAAAGTGCACGCCATGTGTTCTTCTATTCAGGAAGAAAATGTTTTTATTAATTACACATTGTATACATTATGTACACATCGTGTAGTCTCTGACTGTGTCGTAGGAAGTGTGGGAAGAGAAACGGGATGGGGAAGGTCTGGTGGGAACATGTTGTGTACCAAACGAACACACCGTGTAGTGTCAACCCTGTGTCTGCCCGTGTGAACAATAATACCGATGGATAATACCTTAAGTTATACATGTCGTGTCCATGTTGAACATGCCGTGTAGTCTGACCCAGGTAATCGGTCGTGTCGCAAACAACAAGGGTTGGTGTTAATCTTTCACGTACACACTGTGTCCACCTTGAACACGCTGTGTAGTCTTACCCAGGTACCCATCCATGTCACAAAAAACACAGGTCGGTGTTAACCCTTCTTGTACATGCCGTGTCCATCTGGAACACACCGTGTAGTGTGAGACGTGTGTCAGGCTGAGTCACTAACAACACGGTCCAAGTAAATCATGTCTATTTCACATCGTGTAGGAATTGTAGACGCTTTTTAGTCTCGCCTTAGGAGATTCGTGTGGCTTAACCATGTAGAGTGAATTAGACAGGGGAAGAGGATTCTAGTACACGTCATGTGTTATGACAACACACCATGTGTTTGGGGTGTTACACGACTAGTTTAGGCAGGAGTACACACCCATGTAAATTACTTCAGGGAACACGCAGTGTAGTAAATGTACATGCTATGTAGTCATGTTTTGTAAAACATGAGTGCTTTGTTTCTAATTTTCCCTTCTTACACTCATTTTTTTCAGTCCTTGTTAATCTTGAACTAAGTTGTGTTCTTGACCATGCTGATTCTTGCCACCGAGATGTCCTCCGGTTGTGTTCCAGTTTCCAGATGATGATCAGACACAGAACATGGCTGATCAAGGACAACCTGCTGATCCTCCCATTGTGCCAGCCTTGGCACCAGCCATTGTACCTGACATAAGTGATGATGCACAGTTCAGGGAGTTATTCCTGAGGAAGATGGAGACCTTTCACAGAGTGCCGCCTCCTTCCCCGTCTATGGCTGATTTGACATAGGTCTTCCAGCAGCAGCATCCTCCCACTTTCTCGGGGGAAGGAGGACCTCAGGCAGTAGAGTCATGGCTAGAAGCCACGTTGATGATTTTCGTGCATCTAGAGATACCTCTAGAGAATAGGGGGAAGCGTTCTACCTACATACTCTGAGACTCTTCCAAGAGGTGGTGGGATGTGATCTCTTAGGCGGGCCTCCAGCAGTATATGGATTGGGAAGTGTTTCGGCGCATCTTCTATGATTACTTCTATTCGGAGACCTTCAGGGCCGATCATGCCCAAGATTTCATGAGGAGGAGGGTACATTTATTATTATGGAGTATTCTTCTCAGTTTACAGAGCTGCAGCGTTTCTTGCCTATTCCAAGAGGTGATGAGTTATTCCTTGCATAGAAGTTTGAAGATGGTATGAGGCGCAACATTTGATATCAGGTGAACATCTTCAGGTTGACTTCAATATCTTCTATCGTAAACCAGGTGCTGATCATAGAGCACAACTTGAGGGATTCTAGAGCTGTGAGCTAGGGCGGTTCAACATCCAGAGTTAGTACTCCGCCAGCTGATAGCAGGAAGCACCGTAGGGAGGTTACACGATGAGATTAGAGTAGGCAGGATGCATCTTCTAGTAGCCAGGTGGTGTGATACTAGTGTGGGAGAAGTGGGAATACGAGGCCACTTTTCCCAAGAGACCCAATGGAGTGCCGATCTTGCATCATGATAGGAAATCTATAATGTTTTTTTCCAATTATTATCACTAGAAGCTGGTGACATAGGTTCTTCCTGGACTCCACGTTCAGGAGCAGTGCCAGTAATTTCTCACTTGTCTGGGAACTGGAGTTCTTCCCTCCATTAAGGCCGAGGTGGAAGTCATTGTTGTGGTAGTCAGTCGCCCGGATTCCAGAAACTTCAGGGTGGATCAGCTCAGAGTGGTCAGGTAGGGTCACAGGGCCGCGACACATTCCATACTTTTGCAGTGGAGTAGACCCAGAAAGAGGAGGACCCTGGACCTTCTATCATTAGAGGTACGATATTATTAGCCTCATTTTTAGCATCTTCTCTTTTTGATACAGGGGCTTCCTATATCTTTATATATGTTGCGGTCATGGAGAGCCTTGAGCTCTGCATATTTTCTTCTACAGATATCATGATGCTAGACACAATATTGGAGACTAGAATAGCTAATGTACGTCAGTGCAGAGTGTGCCATCTACAGGTTAGTGGGTGTCACTTCTTATGGGACCTCTAGGTCCTATATATGATAGGATATGATTTCATTCATGGAATGGATAGGCTAGTTCTCTTACAGGCAGTCTTCAACTGTGATCTCCATAGGGTGAGTTTCATATTACCATAGGGTAGATCTTTTCTTCATAGGGGTGAATGGGGTGTCCAGGTGAGCAGAGTGGGTCCAGAGAATCATGGCTTGGGAGGAGTTACAACCCGAATTTATAGTCTATATCTGAATGACCATGGGACTTCACAGTTAGACTTTCCTCCAGTGGTGGATCTTTTCAGAGATGTATTTCTAGATGAATTTTAATGTTTTCTTCCAGAGCACGAGGTAGACGTCTTGATTGAGCTTGTTCCAGGAGCGACACCAGTGTCCAATCCTCTTTATAGGATGGCTACACCTGAGTTGCATTAGCTCAAGAAGCAGTTGTAGGATTTTCATGCAAATGGTTTCATCTGACCTAGTACTTCTCCTTGGGCACCACTGGTACTATTTAAGAAGAAGGAGGACGGTACCCTTAGGCTTTGTGTGTACTATCTAAAGTTGAACCAGTTGATGGCCAAGAACCGATATCCCTTTCCAAGGATTTATGATCTCTTTGATCAGTTTCGAGGAGGCCGGGTGTTCTCAATGATTGAATTGAGGTCCGATTATCATCAATTGCATGTTAGACCATCAGATATACCTCTTACATCCTTCCAGAGTAGGTATTGTCTATACGAGTACTTGGTTATGCCGTTCGGTCTCACGAACGCGTCTTCAGTTTTCGTGGAACTCATGAACCGAGTGTTCCATGCATACCTGGATTCCTTCATGGTTTTCTTGTTGACAATATCTTGGTGTACTCTCACACTCTACATGACCATGAAACCCATCTTGATATCATTATGATCACAGTGAGGGAGCATCAGTTATATGCTAAGCTCTCAAAGTTCCACTTTTGGATCGATCATATTCACTTCCTAGGTCATGTTTTATCAGAGGAAGGAGTATCAGTAGACGCAGAGAAAGTTAGAGTTATAGTTTTCTGGGAGCAGCTGAAGAATGTCTTTGAGGTTTAGTGTTTTCTAGGGCTGGATGGATACTACTAACATTTTATACAGGACTTTCATGCTTAGCAGCACCACTTACTGGTCTAACCAAGAAGGGTGTGAAGTTCATGTGGTCAGATTATTGTAAGTTATCCTTTTAGGAGCTGAAAGAGAGGTTGAATTCAACACCCATACTAGTCTTTCAAGATCCATGAAAGATATATACTATTAACTATGATGTGTCAGGTATCAGGCAGGGATCTATGCTTATGCAGGGATATGGATTCATTGCTTACGGGTCTCAACAGTTGAGGCCACATGAGAGGAATTAACTGACGCATGATCTGGAGTTGGAAGTTGTTGTTCATGCCTTATGTTGTTGGAGACATTATCTTCTGGGAGAGAATTTTTTGTGTTTTACTGACCAAAAAAGTATCAAGTATATATTCACTCAGCAAGATCTGAATTTGAGACAGCGCATGTGGGTTGAGAACCTACAATCCTTTGACTTTGAGCATGCCTACAGGCCAGGGATGGGAAACGCAGTGGCTGATGCATTGAGCAGGAGGAATCAGATATAGGCAGTTCAATAAGCTAGCAGTGAGTGGCCGCTTATGGCCCTGTTCTCTGAGATTCATTTGGAAGTGCATGACATACAGTGGCAGACTTTTCTATCTTCTGTAGCTGTTACCTCTAGTCTTCTTGATCAAGTTCAAATGAGTAAACTACTAGATTATAAAGGCCTATTCCTACGGGAGAGTGTGTCAGGAAAGGACCATATTCATAGATGGACAGTAGGAGGGGATGAGATCATGCATTTCTATGGGAACGTAAGGGTTCCAGCAGACATACGCGTGGGTCTGATGCAGGATTTTCATTCCTCGGTTTGGGAAATTCATCCTGGCGTCACAAAGATGTATTGTGATTTACACCATCAATATTGGTGGCCAGGTATGAAGAGGGACATTGTTGGTTTCGTCATGTGGTGTTCCACTTGTCAGTAGGTGAAGGCCGAGCATCAACGACCAGTAGGGCCTTTACTGCAGTTACCCATTCCCAAGTGGATGTGGAATGACATTGTGATGGACTTCGTGACTAGTTTATCGAGGTCGCCTCATGGGAATGATTCTATTTGGGTTTTCATTGATAGAATCATGAAGGTTTCCCACTTCTTTCCTATCAACGAGACCTTCAGTGTTGATTAGCTGGGATGATTGTACATCCAAGAAATTGTACGTCTATATGGAGTTCCACACTCCATCGTTTCAGACAGGGATATATGTTTTACTTCTTGGGTCTGGAAGGGGCTTTAGAAGGCTTTGGGTACACATGTACTTTTGAGTATAGCTTACTATCCCTAGACAGATGGCCAGTCCGAGGGTAGGATTTATAGGCTTGAGGATATGCTCCAAGCATGAATTTTGGTTTTTGGAGGTTCTTGGGAGAAGCATATACCTCATGTGGAGTTAGTTTTCAAACAACTATTCAAATGGAACCATATAAGGATTTGTTGAGTAGGCTATGCCGATCTCCCTTATGTTGGCTGGTGGCAGGAGAGGAAGCATTCCTGGGACCTCGTCTTGTTCAAGAGACCATAGAGTAGATAGAGTTGATTCAGATGAGCATTGCTACTTCACAGTCTCCTTAGAATTCTTATGCTTATCAGTAGAGACGACCTATGGAGTTTGAGTTCGGGGATCATGTTTTCCTATGTGTGACACCGAGGTTGTGACACAAGAGGATTAGGAGATAGGTTAAGATTTTTCCAAGGTACGTCGGTCCATTTGAGGTGTTAGAGAGAGTTGGGCCAGTTACCTATCAGTTGTAGTTACCTCAGAGGTACCGAGCTATGCATGACTTCTTCCACGTTTCACAACTTCGACGTTACTTCTCAGACCCGCCTAATGACTTTCAACCCGAGGAGGTTGAGATCTAAGTGGATGCATCATTTGAAGGACATCTTATCGGGATTGTGGATCGCAGTAAAAAGGTTCTCTGTAGCCGGTCTGTTCCTTTGGTATGGGTGCTATGACAGCACGGGCAGGTGCCGGATGAGACGTCGGAGAGGGAGGCTGATGTACGAGCACAATGGTCGGAACTGTTTGGGGTTTCTCCTTCTACACTGCGCTTGAGAACATCAAGGATGAATTTATTTAAGGGGTGAATTTTGTAAGAACTTGTTCTTTCTTTTTTAGGTATGTTTTTTCTTTTCTGGTCATTTTTGGGAAAAAGAGGAAACTCTCGAAAGTTTTCGAGTACACGCTGTGTACTTTATGAGTACACATCATCTACTTACATATCGTAGGAGGCCATGTGCTGGATGTGTAGTAGCCATACACACGACCGTGTGGGAGTGACTTGGAGGCTGCCTAATATGGAGTATGGAAAAGACAAGTACATGTCGTGTACTCCAAAAGTACCCGCAGTGTATTTTGTTTTTTTCATTAAATGCAACTGGGTCGCGTCTGATAGACAGAACACCCTTCCTCTAGGCCTCGTTCATGTGATAGAGTCCGTATAGCCATATATCTTTGATGAGCCCCTAGGCCTCCGTCCTCCCTCTGAATCGAACATCGTCGTTTGTGTTGGAAACGCATCAGTGAGTTCTCTATTCTTCTGGAGCCTCGTTTCATTATTACTCTTTTTTCAATGTTATCTTGGGTTAAAATCTTTAAACGTTTTCTTAGATATACATCATTATAAGTAGATTCAAGCTTATAGGTTCACATATAGAGATATCCTACCCCTGAGGTAGGTGTTTTGTGCCTTTCCATTTAAAATCTTTCAGTATTATGTTCAAATTCCACCAATACCCTTGAACGGGGTATTGCGTGTTAACAGTTTTACCCATATTGATTTCCTAACATTCTTGTATGATTTTGTAGAGGAAATTTGGATGTGAATTGGGTTGATTGATATGTTTCGGATGTATTTACCTTTGATGTTTTATTTACGACTATTTGGTCTTATTTAGCCAGTTTGGATACCTTTCCTGCATTCCATGCCTATTATTGTAGGATGAAGAGTTTGTATTTTGACATACTTGTTATGTTGTAGACTGTTTATCCAAGTAGATCTTTAGGTTTAATTTTTCATATTACACTGATATACTTGTTGACCCACACAGGGCTGTGAGAACCTTGTGTAGTATACTATAAGGGAAATTGACCAAGTGATCTTCCTCAGAGAGACTTCAAGCACTTAGTCTATATGGGGGATTGACCAAGTGAGCATCCTTAGAGATCCTAGAACCACTTGGGGATATAAGGTAATTGACCGAGTGAGCTTCCTCAGAGAGTCCTTGTCTACTTTAGACTATAAGGGTAATTGACCGACTGAGCTTCCTCCGAGATTCTTTGATTTTATTCCTGAACTGTTTAGACTATAAAGGGAATTGACGGTTACTGCTTCCTTAGAGAGTCTATGAACGACCTGGGCTATAAGGGAAATTGACCGAGTGAGCTTCCTCAGAGATTCCATGACCTTGGGGCTATAATAGGAAATGACCACGTGAGCTTCCTCATATATTTCCTGACTACCTTAGACTATAAGGGAAATTGACTGTGAGTGCTTCCTTAGAGAGTCTTCATATTCTGAACCAGAGGGGTTAGGCTGAGTGCACTGCCTAGAGGGTTGCATGTACTTCTTAGCTAAGACCAGAGGGATTGGGTGTGAGTACATCACAGAAGGTTACCTTTTTGATGGTTAGCTATTTGTTTCATTGTTTCTTGATATTGAACAGTGGATTGTTTACCGCTGATCACTTTCTTGTTTACTATTTTCAATATTTTTACCAACCATATATTTAGTGGCTATTAGGCAAAGATCTTTGGGTCGTTGCCTTCTGGGATTTAGTCTCACACCCTATTTTGGCCATTCTTTTGGGACCAAACAGATTATATTGGTGCAGGTATAGATGAAGTCTAGAGCCCTTCTACTTCTAGTACTTGATTGTTGTGGAGCTGGAGAGAATGGAACCAATATATGGATTGCGATGCTGAAGTGTTTACCTATTTTATTTTGTACTTTGGTTTAGTAATATTTTTAATCCAGCATTGTGACTTGTTTGGCTTCCTTCCTAGACATATGTATCATGCATAATTTATATTTGTTCTCCAGTTGTTGTTTTACTTTTAGTCTTCCACTGTTTTCTCTAATATGGATGTTTACTGCTTTCAGTATTGTTTTTATTTTTCTTCCGCTGTGTACTCTTCCAATAAGGGCATAGTTCACCCACTATCACACTCAAGGACCTCGCTGCTAGTCGGCAGCCTCTGGAATTTGGGGAAATGCGCTTGAGGCTATGTGACCAACCGGGTACGGGGCACCTCTAGGTGGATTCCAGAACCGGGACGTTACAAATGAGTCATGGGAATAATTCATGGTATTATTTAGAAGCTTTTGATTTGAATTTATATCGTGATATTAGAATTCATAAGGAATAGTACATGTTTTTATGCGAGGAGTTGTTTTTCATTACGACCTATTGAAATAAATTATTAATTGATGTAAGTTATAGTTAATTGTTGTCTTCTCAATTACATTATAAGTGGATATTATATTATCATTGATCTAAGGTTCCTATTTTTTTGTTTTTTATTGTGACTATTTATCCAAAATATTGAAATTAATTACGGTTTTGTTTTGAGAAAACAAATGTTTTGAGAGAAAAATCAATTTTAAAATGATTAATCATTCATTGGTATGATTTTTGAATAAATTTTTTGTGAATATATATTACAATAAATTAATCATAGATCCAGTGATTTTGAAATGATTTAAATTTTTTGGTTATTAGAAATCTTGATGAATTTTTTTTAAATTTAATCTCAAATTAGATTGTGAAAATAAGAGTTGTTTGCAGAAAAAATGGGTTGTCTAGTTTTGTGGATTTGAAGCTATATTGGTTTTGGTGAAAAAATGTAGATGTTTTCAGGTGTTCTAAAAAATCCGGTATGTTTTTCTATTTTAAAACTTGTTTTAAAGTGTTTTTAAAATTACTTAAGAGTAACAATGAAAATCCATTATTCTAGGATTTTTTGTTTGATCCACGGAAATCCAAATATTTGAATCATCTTCTTGATTTTTTTGTCATGTTTGTTTGGAAACCATTAAATGGGGATGCTACATGTATGTATTATTATTGGTTAGTTTTTTATCATTAATTTCTTGGTTAGTTCTTGTAACACCCTAATATTTTAGTTCAAAATAAAAATAAGCATGATAGCTTAATTAACATGCAATATTGTTCCTTAAGAAAATTTGGATATATTATAAAAATAATATAACGGCCAAGCTGTTAAAATGGTGGATATTAATATGAGTAACCAAATTATATATTATATATATAAGTATCCTACTCAATAAAACAAATATTTATTAATTATTTTAAAATAAACACTCCATTTTCAATGATGACAATTTATGCATAAAAATTCATATTCTTCTAAAATGATTATATTTCATTTTGTGAGTGGAAATTATAAAAAATATCATTAAATTTTAAAAATTATATTTTATAAAATTACATTAATTTCTAATATTATAATTTCAAACTTAACATTGTATTTAATTTTTGGATTATTTTTAAATGATTTATTTTTTAGTGAATAATGAAAAATACTTATTTTCAAAAGTTGGCATTTCATTTCACTAAATAATTTGATTATAGAAAACCATTATATTTGGAATTTTATTTAAATTGAAATATAATCCATATATATATAATAATATAATTAATTTAATTTTAATCATAAATATTAATGATATTTATATAAGTTAATTTTAATGATTAAGGGATAATTTTCTACAAAAAAATCGATGCATATTACACATTTATTTTAAAAATTATTAATATAAATTATAGAGATTAAATAAAAAAAATATACAATATATTGTGAATTATGATTTTTAATATCTGTAATGAGACCCATTTTATTTTTGGTCATTATGAATAGTAATCATGGTATAAATGTTTCACTTTAGTAATGGTAGAATGGGTAAAATAATGCTAAAACTATGATATATGGTCTTAAAATCAAGAAATTTTTTTAATTTGTTTAATTTTATGGGAGTAATTATATCCTCTAAATAATTAACTATTTATATGGAATTTTCATTATATATTCCCTTGATAGTGTAATTTACATTATTTTATGTAATGAAAATTAAAAAATGCCACTCTCTTGATTTTAATTACATTATATCTTCAAATATACTATGTTATGTATAAATATAAAATTTAATATTGAACATGACAATGTTTTTATTATTTTATTTAAATTTTTATTTTTATAAATTGTATAATTACATTAAATTCTTTTACAACGTTGGAAATGTGTGTGTACAACAAGTTAAAAGAACAATGTAAATCATTTTTAAAATATTGGAATTAATATATTTTGGTAGTATTGTGGTGAGAAAAATTTTTAATGAGAACATAAAATGTATAATTGATTTTAAAATTGTTTTTCTTATAAATAATTTGTTTTCTTTCTAACTAGAAATTCAAATAATATTTGTATTCCTAATAATAAAATTTGTTATATTTAATGATAAAAATATTATTTTAAATTTTTTTTAAATAAATAATTATTTAATGAGTAAAAAATGAATTATATATTTTCAATTATTCCTTCCCTTTTGCATTTGGAATCTAATTTATAACTTTTCTGTAAATCTATAACCCTAAATAACTGAAAATTATGATATCATGGTCAGGGACCAAAAGGGAAAACATGGGTTGAAGTAAATGGATAAGGGTCAAAAGGATATAAAAATGAATAAATTCATTTGGATGTGATTATATAAATCTTATTAGATTTTTTATTTTATATTATTCCAATTTGAAACCACTTTTATATGAATGTGACACTATAATATTTTCAGGTTTTAAAATATTACAAGAGGTCTCCTTCTCTCCATTATAAAAAGACAACCCTCATTCCTCCTATTTACAACACAAAAATCCATATAGATCAAAGAACCTAAAAGGGTTTCCTATAAAAATGAACTATATGTATTTATATTCTTCAAAGACCATTCATTTTGTCCCCATAAAGGAATCCAAATAAGGTCTACAGATGAAGAAGTAATCATCTTATCAAATCCCTTTCATTTTATTTCATATTATACCTCATCTAAATATATCATATTCTTGATGAAATCATTAATTCAAAATCCTAAATTTACTTAAATGTTATTTTGATTATATAACCACCATTATCCACCTAGATTACATAAAATAGGAATCGAACATCCTCACTTGTGTGTATGTGAGGACTACTACCTCATTGTAGGAATACAATTTAGTTTCCATCACCACATTAAAGGGATGGTTATTTTTATGGTTTTAATGATTATATATTTTATATATGATGTATTTATCATTATTTAATAATAATATCATATCTAACTTGTTACCATCCTACCCTTTGCAAAATGATAATGTCCCATATTCATATGTGTGGCCTACAACCTCTATGAAACATTCTGATTCATTTTTTCATTTATTATTTACTATTATTATAATAAGTGTATATTTTACATATATATATATATATATATATTATTTTTATGATATAATTATTGTTCAAAAATGATAAAATAATATTTATTTTTCTTTACATAATTTTGTTAGAAAATGAAAACTGTGTTCATGCATACATACATCATGTTATCTCCATAAATAGCGTAAATAATTTTATAATAAATACATATTATGGTAGAATTTAAATTTATATATTTTTAATATATATTAAATTTCTATAATGAATAAAATTATTGAGATTTTTGAACCATGATCCCTTTATAAGGATTATAACTGCTAAGTTGAAACAACCTTGAAAAATTAAACACTTAACACCGTAAAATATATTTTAATATGTTATTATTAATAAATAGATGTTAAAATATTGTAATTGGTCCTATATAGAACTATAATTATATAAATATTATTTTATAGAATGATAATAAATTAAAATTTATTATACTGTAATTTAGATCACCTTCGAAGAAAGTTGATCTTGAGTAAAGGGATTCTTCTTTCCAAATTATTTTTAAGAGATGCATTCTATATAAACCACATGTTCAATTGTTGTTCGGTATATACATAACATTATTGTATTTAATTATTAGGATAGTTAAATAATGAGGATTTAAAAATACACCTCTCTTTCAAACTTTTTGATATTTTTATTCAGATTTTACGATAACAGTATGGGGTTTTCATCTCAAATTATTTTTTTTAGGTCAGAAGTAATGTTATGAACCTATATTATTTTATAATGTATATATGATGCACATTTTAAAATTTATTTCAATAATATAATTATTTTAATCAATTTTAATGTTTCAATTGATGTTATTCTTTTAAGGGTCTTATGATTCAAAAGATACCAAAGCGGTAAGGGATTTATATTTTAATCTAATTTTAATTTTTTTTAATGATTGAATTTACATTATGGAAAATATTATGTTCCTTTTAAAATAAACCCATTTATGTTTATTATAATTTTTTATTCATGTAATTTTTATGTAATGGTATAATTTTCCTCAATTTGTTAAATCAAATGATTGGAAAAATGTTTTAAAAAAATTGACTTTATTTCCTCATTGGTTTAAAATATTTCTCTAACAAGCATTTGTTTTCATTAGATTTTATTCAAGAATGTTTTTAATATTATCATATTATTTTTAAATTTCATTATTTCCAACTTTTGACTTCAAAAAAATCAAATTAATATTCTTTTTTTAACAAAGTTACTTTTTATTTTTTTCCAAAAAATTTAAAATAAATAAATGTTTTAACATACTCGGTATGAATGGAATTTCTTGATATCATGAACACTTAATTTAATGTATATTACATTACACTGAATTATTTTTCTCTTTAATTAAAAATATTAAATTCATATTTTGAAATTTTTTATTTTTTAAATAATTTTTTTTAAAATAAAATGCTATTCTCCCTATGATATATTCCATAGATTATTTAATGAAATAATTTCAGCTACGATAACTTCCATTGAGGAAAATTGTCCTCTACTAGGGATACAATATAATGATATAATATTTATTATCTTTATTCATGGATTACGAGTATGAAGATGATATTTTTTTAAAACCCATTTATTTTCTTTGTTTTATACTATGACGAAATGAAAAAATGTTTTTGAAATATATTTATTTTCCATGGATTGGGAAATTATGATATTCTAAAATCTATATGATATTTTTGTAGATATAAGAATTTATTGTGATTATATGATGTTCTAGCCAAGAATTATTTATCTCTCATATTCATTGAGTAAATGAGGATATCTCATGAGAAAATATGAACTAGTTTGAATAGTAAAAAATGTTCTGTGAAAGACTTTATCCACTATGATAGTCATGGATGTGAAACAAGAATAAGGATATGATAGAATGTTGAGTAAACCAAAGGCACTTTGACAGTATTATATGAGATACACGAACTAGGAAATGATTTTATATGATTATTTTTATTCGAAAAACTTATTTATTATACCAATACTATCCTCTCATGGATATTTTTATTTGATTCATTTATGGTTAATGTCATTATGAACTATTGGGTTTGATATCATGACTATTTTTTATGATCTATGATTTGATGTGTATAGTTTTCAAATGCTGATCGCATTCTATCATACCCTTATTCTCATATTATGTTTATAAGATCATTGTTTTCTCTCATTGTTTCCCTTAATGATCATTTGATCTAATATATTATTATTTTTCCATTTCCCCAGGAAATGAAGAAAGGGTTTAATTATGATATGTCTGAAAAGTGTTCTAATTGTGAAGAACTAAGTTGGCTAAAATGGAGATTGTTTATATACTAGAAGTTTATATACTAGTTTAAAAAGAGACTCAACCACCATTTTTCAAGCTATTTGGAATGGGGATGTCCACCTATCTTGGCATATTACAGTGAGTTGGAAGATCTGCCTAAACTCACTTTTGGAGATCAAATATATTGCCACCCATGCCTACCGTGAAGCTAATATGGTGGCATATGGTCTTGAAAACAAGGGGATCAACCAGGCCATTACGTGGTTTGAAGAGTTGATGGATGATATCATCCCCCTACTTACTAAGGATTGTAATAAAATATCCTCTTTCAGACTTCTGTAATCTTCTCGCTTGATTTTAATAATTTTCGACTTGGTCGTTGACCAGGACATTGCCTTTAAAAAAACCAAACCATTACAGTTCTTTTTCGGATTGTAGTGTTATGTAATGAATATTTATATAAAAATATGTAATATTTATATGTGAGATATTTGGTTCACTATATATGGTATCAGAAAAATGTTTAGTAAATCATTAGGGACTATTATTAGTGAACATTAGTGATAAAACATATAATAAGCCTATGTATAGGATATCATCATAGTTTTTTGGTAAGGTAGATATTATAATTATTTTCTGGAAATACGTCCACATATAGATTTTATAAAGGTGTGTGGTTTTGGAAGAGATATAATCTTCAGTTAATAACTAAAAAACGAGGTAGCCAGGTATCTCTTGTCCATCATTCTGGTGCATGGTGAATGGGACCGTACATTGCACATGATTTTACACACAAAGGGGATATAAAATGGTTAATTAAAATTATCTTTACAAACAATTTTGAAGCTTTTAATTGATGATAATCATATATAACATCATTTAAACCTAATATGTCATAAATTGAATGAAACATGTGAGGATTATTATTTATTATCAATTATAAAAAATGAACCTATTTCGGAAAATATGATTTTTATTTGGTATTAGTCAATGGATAGAAGTGGAATGATTTATGTTAACAAAGAATGTCATAGATGATTCAACGATTTTCCTCATGAATAACCGAATGGAATGTGGGATAGAATTTGAAAAATAGTGATTATAACTATTAATCATTCTCAATATATTATTAAAAACCTATACTTTTATGGGGTTCATAGCACAAATAATAAAAGAAAAATTGTTTATAATGGGAATTTATTTGATGAAGACCATGGAGGAAGGAATATTTAGTTCCTACATGTAAATATTATAGGAAAGTAACTTTAGTTATTGACTCAAATAATTGATAATATTATTTATGTAAGTGAAGGGAATAGAGAAATGAATTTAAAAGGAATTTGATGACTTATATGTGCATTACATGGGATTTATCGAAGCCAATTCCCAACTCTATGACCTATCCCCTATACCATGGAATAACCACTATTATGTTGATTATTGAAGATAAACTATTAAAAAAATTAGATATTAGATTTTATAATTATGTAATAGCTATTTTTATCAATTATATTCTAGTTATATTAATCATGAAATATGTAAGTATTTTTTATATGTATTTAATCATTTATTTTCAATATTATGGTTAATGGTACCGATAACATAGACAATTAATTCAATATTAAGAATAATGTTTTTAAATATAGATGATTGATGTAATTATAACCCTTAATAGGTTTCCAATGATTAAAAAAATAATGTTCACTTGTGATAAATAAATGATTGATATTTATAAAATAAATGTGATAGTATTATTGAAAATGAAACTAATTATAGATTTTATGAAAATGTTGTTTATGTTATCTTTGATGAAGTTTACTACATATTTTGGTTTATATAATATATTCTATAAAAAGTTATTTTATTTGAGGAATACAGAGAGAGTTAATTTTTTAAGGCATGTATTTTTTTAATTTTGGATTTCTGGATATTCATTTTGTAACCATGTTTTAGAGGAATATATGATCAAGGTATTAATATATATGTGTTATCTGAAATTAAGAGATGAATTATATTATTTATGTGTTTAATGTTGAGTTGATATTTGAAATTTAATGGTCTTCATTATAATGTTTTGGATTTTTAATTTGGCCGTTCATTTTTTGGAATATTTTTATGGTTAACTCCATATAGAATTGTTTAAATTCATCTTTCGGTGTTGTTGTTAAGGATTTATCGATTAATTTATGACATATCCATATTGGATAAAATATAATAATATTTATACTATTTTTAGATTTTAAGAGATTTAGGAATTGAATTTACATTCATTTATGGATCCTATGATCCATTAAAATTAAATATTTGTACTTTAGGAATGAAAAAAATCATCTTGAATATTCATTTCTTAGTGTAAGAGAGGAATGGGAAATTGGTTGAAGTAGAACCATAGGATGAAATATTTCATATAAAGTAGAAGTAAGTAAAGTAATTTTATTGGATTAAATATTTTGATAAAAAAATTATCAATTGTATTTATAAAAATGATCTTAAAATAAACATGTTTTCCATTTACCTTCATTTTTAACGAAATAATAATTTTTTCACTCATCACTGATTTATGGATTTGTGGTTATTTTTTATCATGATAATGTTTTATATCACTCCATATTAGTCCTTGGACATTATTTTTATCCTCAATGTATATATTTAAACATACCATACCTAATATTTTTATCTAGGAACCCGATAATGTGAAAATTCAGGTAGCCTTTTATGTTTACCACTTCCCCTATTCAAAGGATGTTATGTTATCCCTTTGTAAGATGTAGGTTTTAGACAAATATATATTCAAATATTAGACCATTTATGACTGAGATGAAAATTATTGTGTCAATTTTATATATGGTTGATAATTTTAAACCCATCAAATTAATTTTAAATTTAAAAAAAATCTCAATAGCTCAGTGAACAAACAACAATGAGCTTCAATCGAATTGTTTCATATAATCATAATATTATTATACCATAGCCGTTAAATATCCAAGAATAAATATTGTTAAATAAATTATATAATATATATAAAATATCATATATTAATTAAAATTTATATATTAATTCTTTGGAAACAATAACATTATTTTTAGTGAAGTTATTTTATTCTTCAAAAATATATTTACATCATAACTAATTTTTATTGAATTTTGTTTGTAGAAATTTGAATTAACGTTTTCCCATTTTTTTAAAAGATATTTTTGAAAATGGAAATAATTTTTCAAATAATAATATAAATAATAAATTGCGGTTAATTGGTGGTATTTTCTATAAATGATTAATTTTAATTGAATTGTGATAAAAACCAATTTTTTAAATACTATCATTTCAATTCATTAAATTGGATAATTTAAAATTATCATTACAAATTTCATTTTATCTTAATGTTTCATATGATATATTTTATTAATAATTATACAATTAATTCCATTTTAATAAATAATATTAATAATATTGATATAATTATTTCTTATGCTTAAAAATGCTATTTTTTAAAAACTATTTTTCATTGTGTTTTATTCAATTACCTTAAAATATATTTCATACAATTATTATGGTTGAATATTTAAACATTTATTATATATTCGGAAATAGTTGTTAAAATTTTGGTAAATATTTTTCTTTTATTTTTTTAAAATTTGAATAGAAACTTTGGAAAATATATGTAACCTTGGTAAGGGTAAAATGGGTAAAACATGGTTAAAATCACGAGACAATGTCCCAAAATAAACCCAACACTTGAATTTACTTCATTGTATGGGATTAATTCATTCAAATTCTATCAAATTTCTAACATATTTAAATTTTTTACTTCTTCCATTAATAATGAAATTTATAATATTTTATGTAAATAAAAATCCAAAATATCACACTCTTTCTTTTAATTTCCTTTATATGTTCACATAAATATAATAATTTTTTATAATTGATTATAAATTTATTTTTAAAATTATTATATTATTCACATGATTTTAATTTATTTTAAATTTAATTAATAGTATAATTAGCTTTAATTGATACACAATGCTGAAATTATTCTTGTTCAAGCAGAAGAAAAATAAATGTAATCGACCTTAAAACATAGAAAGAATTATTTTTTGGATGAATTTTAGCATGAAAAATAATTTTATGAGCAATTATAAATTAAAATTTTTAGTGAAAGGTTATGTATTCAAAAATAATTGATGTATTCATTATATTGAAGACAAATTAAATAAATAGTACCAAAACGACATTAATGATATTTTATGTTATTCAAATTTAAGTTAATGATTTAAAAATCATAAAAATTTGGAAATTGGAAAATCAAAATTTTGAATGTTATAATATGGTATCCATTTAACTATTTTTGTTAAAAATTTTTCTATATATTCTAATTTTTAACCATTAATGATTGAAAAATGTTTAATTATTATTAAGGATAAAAAGGGTTAATTGGGGGTTGTTAAACAAATTTGGTAAGGGGTAAAATGACCTAAGACCAATTTAAATCATATTTAATGAGTTTATTTAGATCCTATATCTAAATTAATTTTAAATTATTCCAATATGGATCAAATTTCCCATGAATGTAAAATTATAATATTTTAGTATTTTTAAAAATCACAAGAGTTCCCCCTCCCTCCATTATAAAAGGGCTCCCATTCATTTTGTTATTTACTCCAAATTGAGCTATATATCTTTAAAAAACCAATAAAATCCCCATTTAAAAATACCTATAAATGATGTCAAGTTTAATTTATTCTTAAAATAATTTTCAAAAAGGTTATCATGAATAATGTAAAGGAGGTCTAAAAATATATATGTAATCATCTTACCCAACAACTTTCAAATTATTTCTTCTTATACCTCTTATAAATCAATAGTATTAATAAAAATATAATAACTACCACTTAATAAATATAATTAAATTTTATTATGATTATATAACCACCATTATCCACAATATTTCACTGAATTGGTAAATGAAAAGTATAGTTCATGTGTAGGGGTGGACTATCACCACCACATCACAATAAAATTAAGTTTACATCATAATATTTCTTAGATGTTTATTATGATGTATTTAATGTTTATAAATGGTATTTTTTACAAATAATATTATAATTTAATTTTAATACAATCTCTAAATTCTTAAATTCTTATACTTATGGATATAATAATGTCGCTCACGTGTACATGTGAAATACAACATCCACGAAGTGATGTGATTCATTTTTCCTTTATGTGTTAATTTGAAGATAATAAGATAAAATTTAATATATATATAAATTTAATATATGATATGAATATTTTTATTTACTAATAAATCAATATTTAATATTCTTTAATTCTTTGTGTTATAAAATGAAAAAAGTTTTCATGTATACATACGGCCTACCTTCCCCCGTGAATAGTGTAAAGAATTTTTATATGTTTAAATTTTCTGATTTATTTTAAATATATATGTATTATATATATATATTATATTTAAATTATTAATAACATTATTAGGATCAGGTAATCATGATCAAAGCATATGGTTCAGAACTGGAAAACCATAACATCCATGAAAAATGAAAGTGTTAATAACTTGAATGGATGATTTTAAAAAGTATTTAAGAATAAATTGGTATTGAAATATTATAAGTGGATAACATATTAAACTATAGGTATGAAAATATTTCTGTTATATCATTATAAAATATTTATATTTATTATATAGAAGGTTAGAGTACTATCAAATCATTTTGAACATGTTTCAAGGGATTCTCGTCTCACTTTTATTTCTATAAGAAACAGGGTATATTAAACACATATTTATTCAGTGTGAAGAATTTATATCCCATGATATTTTTTCTATTTTTATTATCATGAAATTTTTCAGATTTAATAATCCATCAATTTTTCTATCTTTTATGATATTTCGATTTAGACATTACCAAATCAATAAGAATTTATCTTCTTAAATTATCAACTTTGGGAAATACGTTATATTGTAAAGATATATTGTTTTATGATTTGTATATACATATTGTTTGAAATTTAATATAATTTATATCATTTTTTTATGATATTTAATATTTTCTATGAAGTTATTCCTTCATGGGACTTATGATTCAAAAGCTATTAAAGCGGTATAGGGTTTATGCTTCCCTCTTATTTAAATAGAGATTTTTTATCCTTTAATTTACACTGAGGTATAGTATATGACCATTATATAATTTAATTTAATTTTACAGTCATATAGTTATTTATATAAAATTCATTTAATATTACAATTTCCACTCTTTTTTACTTAAAATGATTTGGAATATGTTTTTTTAGAAAACATGAATTTGTTTCTTCTTTAAGTGGTAATAATTTTCATCCATGTATGTGTTTTCATTAAAAAGGATTCATGAATGTTTTTCAAATTATCCTATAATGTCACGACCCGACCTCGGGGCCCGTTCCGTGACTACCCCAAGCCCGCCTTCCATAGGCCAGGGGCTGGCGACTAGCACCAAGGCGTAAAATCCCGGTAAACAGGGAAGGCATTGCCTTTATAAGTAACAACCACCACAGAGTCAGCAAGCGGAAAGTAACTACCAAGTGCAGAAAAGTAAAGGGGGCCGGAATACAAGCCCAACTGAAAGTAAAACTGAAAAGGTAAAGAACAGCAACTGAAGAAAAGATGGCGGCCTCGTGTCGTCCACTGGCAATCCCACCTGAAGGGTGGGTACAGATAGCCTCCAGGCTCCTCGGGTCCCACGTCCGCTCCGAGCACGTCCCGCCCAGTGGTCCGCCTCCAGGTACCGTCCTGCTCCACGCACCAACCGAGATCAGCGCTGTCCGTCGTCTGCATCCAACACAACAAGGTGCGGGCAAAGCCCGTGAAGGGGTGAGTATAAACTACTCAGTAAGGACCCCGAGACCCCCGAAGGTCTCCCGAAATCCACAAAGGATATAGCACAAAAGAAAGGGGCAACCACGAAGAAACAACTGACTCGACTTAGGTATATGCCCATACATATACCTAAGTCCCCATTTCTAGCTCTGCTCTCGAGCTCAAGGTCAACTCGATCCACACAGGAAAGAAAGACTCAAATCCACCAGGGAGAGTAAATAGTAAATCCACATAGGATAGTTTAACACAAACACAAAGGAGAGTAACATAAGATTCAGCTCAACCAGGTATACTTTTTTAGATGACGACAAGATGATCACCGAACCATCAAAGTCGTCGGACCCACGAAGGATCGATAGGTACTAACCTCGGCAATGACCCACACAGGATCGGGCCCACACAGGACCTGCAGCAATGACTCACACAGAACCGTAAGAGATGACCCACACAGGATCGGGCCCACACAGGACCTGTAGTCAAGGCTCACACAGAACCGTAAGGTGATGACCCACACAGGATCGGGCCCACACAGGACCTGTAGCACTGATCCACGTAGGATTGCTGAGTGCAGTAGTCGACGCAGTCCACTGAGGATCTCTGCACAGTCGTCGCCGCAGTCCACGAAGGATCTCTGGTCTGTCGTCGTCGCAGTCCACGGAGGATCTCTGGTCTGTCGTCGAAGTCACAGCCAGCGCTAGGGTTCCCGCACACAGCGAGCTCGTTTAGGAGGGTCCGCTCCACGAGCCGAGAGGCTGATACATCAATTGACACGTAGTCCGAAGTTGATGTATCCAAAAGTTCCGTATCGACAACAGGATCTCAACGCAACAGACGGCGCGTCAATCGGACGCCCGGTCTGAGAGTTATTGGCATTTTCGTCCCAGGGGCCCGGTTGGTTTTTAGGGCAAAACCAACCCGACCGTACTCCGCCTGTGTCCGATCCTCGGGCGGAGTATGCCAAAAGTTCTGTCTCACTTAGAGGAAACCTCCACAGCTGACGGTACGTCGATCAGACGTCCCCAGCTCGAGTTATGAGCGTTTCGGCTCCGAGGGCCCGGTTGGTTTCGCGTACGAACCAACCCGGCCGAACCCAAAGTCTTCCGAAACCTTGAGTGTAATATACCTAAAAGACCGTCTCGATCCAAGGATCGCGTAGCCGCTGACGGTTCGTCAATCGGAGGTACCAGGCCCAAGATATGGGCAAAAGACCGAAGAGGGCCCGAAAACGGGGGGTTCTGGGCCCGGGGCGACCCTGCCCGAACTACCCCTGGGTCGGCCGCACCGGGTCGACCCGACCCGGCTAGGCCGGGTCCGGTCCGGCCGGGCGCGGCCCGGCCGACCGGACCGGCCAGCTCGGCTTCGGCCGAGCGGCCGAAGAGGGCTGCCGCGGGGCGCCGCCCCCGCGGCTCGGTGGAAAACGCGGCCCCGCGGGGGGGGGGGGGGGGGGCTGTCACGCGGACGCGGCCGGGCCGCCGCGTCCCTCCCCGGTTCCGCGCGGCCGTGGAACCGGCCGCCGCCGCCGCGCCGGTGACCCGCGCCGCCGCCGCCTTCCGCGGGCCGCCGGAGTTGCTCCGGTGGCCCGTTTTGCCTCCCGTCTGCGCCATAGCTCCTCCCAGGGGCCGATCTTCACTATGGGATCAACGGATCGCCCCTGCCGCACGGTTCGTCGTCGTCCGCCAAATCCGCACAACAAAAAGATCGGAGGAGGGTTGCCGGGTCTTGTTCGTTAGACCCGCGCCCTCCGCGTTAGTCATAAAATCATCGGGAGGGATTAAGGCAGCCACAATTTTATCCAAAAATAAAATTGTTCAAGTTTGGTTCTTTAATTAAAAAGAATTAGATCACGGGAACGAATCACCAAGAAAAAAAATAAAATCCCTACCTCGATGTCGCCGTCGGACGTGAGGTCTTCGCGGAATCGCTCGTCGCGGAAGGAGGGGATCGTCGCGTCGTCGCGGAAGAGACGTTCGTCGCACCGCGGGAAAAACGTCGCGCCGACGATCTCTGGATCTAGAGCAAACAAATTTAATTAATTAAATCCATTGTCATTGAAATTAAAAGGGAGAATTAAACGATCCGTTTCTCACCTTAGTTGCCGAACGAGGATCGGCCGCGGAAGAAGAGGCGTCGCCGAAGAACGTCGCGGGTAGAGCTCGTCGAATTCCGGTCGCCGGCGTTCTTCGCGTTCTTCGCGAGGAGGGTGGAGGCTCAGAGAATTCGCACAACGATAGAAATCCTCTAAAATAGACAAGTTTTTCTATTTTATTAATTTGCCAACGAACGCAAACGCGTAAGTAACGACCCATTAAATTCGTTGAATTAATTCAACGAATGAAACAGCCCATTTAATTCACGAAATAAACCGCCCAATTAAATGGTCTGTTAAGAATTAAGGAAAACGCGTCGGTTGACTTTTCAGTTACTTGACGGGTTTTCGCGGGTGCGTTACTTAGCGAAAGAAACGGCGGGGCTCGTGCGGGCCCCACCTCACAAATATCCTACCAAGGGGTAGTGTATTTCCGGATAGCACCCTATCCGCTTTAACTCAGTTCAAGTGGCTTCCAAGTGACTTCCAAGCGGCTTAAGTGAAATAAAATAAAGTTGTCGCACAACCTTTATTTTATTTCCGACTTAAAGCCCAAAATTTTTAAAACCACGGTTGAGAAAACGCAACTCCGGAAGAGGCGTTTCTAAGCAAAAACCGGCGCTGCGATTTCGTCGGTGCCCTCAGAATTCGATTCCGGGCACCGGTTCAAAAGATAGAAAAACCCGCTCGTCCGTTCACTGAATGTACCCGAGCCAAACTTCGGAAATTGATTCCGGGCACACCGGGCCTCGGAATCAGGTGCCGTCTGAAGCTGCGTTCTTTTAAAATTCCAAAGAAAATTAAGAAAAAAAATTCCTTGAAATTTTCGGGTGTTTACATTACTCCCACCTCAGGTATTTACGTCCCCGTAAAGATACATCAAAAACTAGGGGAACAAATGGGGGTACTGAGCACGCATCTGAGCCTCCCGCTCCCAAGTGCTCTCCTGGAGGTTCCCGTGCTGCCATCTGATGCGCACAAGAGGAATCGACCTCCCACGTAGGACCCGCTCCTGTCGATCCTCGATCTCCACTGGGACCTCCGCAAAAGTCTCCCCATCGTCCACGTCCAGCTCCCCAAAGTCGATGATGTGCGTCGGGTTGTGCACGTATCTCCTCAGCTGAGACACGTGGAAGACGTCGTGCACCCGGTGCAACTGAGGTGGTAGAGCCAGGCGATAAGCCACCTCTCCTATTCTTCTGAGGACCTGGAAAGGCCCGATGAAGCGTGGAGACAACTTTCCGCCTCGGCCAAATCTCCGTAAACCACGTCGAGGTGAGACACGCAAAAAGACGTGGTCGCCATCCTCGAACTCTAGTGGCCTCCGCCTCCTGTCAGTATATGACTTCTGCCGGCTCTGAGCTGTCCTCATCCTCTCCTGGATGATCTGGACCTTCTCTGTCGTGGCTCGGACCATCTCTGGTCCCACGAGTGCTGACTCCCCAGGGTCTGTCCAGCACAACGGTGATCTGCAGGGTCTGCCGTACAACGCCTCGTATGGTGCCATCCCGATGGTGGAGTGGTAGCTGTTGTTGTACGCGAACTCCACCAAGGGTAGGTGGTCCTCCCAGCTGCGACCAAAGTCGAGAACACATGCACAGAGCATGTCCTCGAGTGTCTGTATGGTCCTCTCCGTCTGACCATCCGTCTGAGGGTGGAAGGCTGTGCTCAGATGGAGCCACGTCCCGAACGCCTCCTGCAACCCCTTCCAAAGCCGGGAAGTGAAACGAGCATCTCGATCGGAGATGATAGACGATGGCACACCGTGAAGCCGTACGATCTCCTGGACGTAAAGACGTCCCAAGCTCTCCACTGAGCCCTGCTCTCTGATGGGTAAAAAGTGTGCCGACTTGGTGAGTCGGTCGACAATCACCCAAATGGAGTCGTGACCTCTGGAAGTGCGTGGTAGTCCAGTCACGAAGTCCATAGATATCCCGTCCCACTTCCACTCCGGGACCTCCAAGGGCTGTACCAAGCCTGCTGGTACCTGATGCTCTGCCTTCACCTGCTGGCAGGTGAGGCATCGTGAAACGAACTCTGCCATAACTTTCTTCATGCCCGGCCACCAGTGCTGTCGACTGAGATCCTGGTACATCTTCGCCGCTCCGAGATGTACCGCCAAGGGAGAAGTGTGAAACTCTCTCATCACCTCCTCTCGTAAAGCGACTGGTACAAAGGTACGTCCTCTGAAAAGGATGTCATGCTCTGCTCCAAGGGAGAAACCATCAGGCACCTGACCTGAGGATATCAGTGCACGCCGGGTCTCACAGTCAGCGTCCCCACGCTGAGCCTCTCTGACCCGCTGTAGAAGTGGAGGAGAGACTGTGAGAGACTGAAGAAAGGCTGCTCCGTATCTATCCACGAAGGATATCTGTAAGGAGGCTAGCTGCTCCGTCGCCTCCTCAAGTAGCTGAATGCCCGTCCTCCTGCTGAGGGCATCGGCTACCACGTTCCCCTTCCCAGGAGTATAGACTATCTCAAAGTCATAGTCCTGGAGGAACTCATGCCATCTCCGCTGTCTCAGGTTCAGGTCCTTCTGAGAGAAGATATACTTGAGACTCTGGTGGTCAGAAAAGACTGTGAAGCGCTCGCCCATCAGATAGTGCCGCCAAGTCTTCAGAGCGAAGACCACTGCTGCTAACTCCAGGTCATGAGTGGCGTAGTTCTGCTCATGCGGCCTCAACTGACGTGATCCGTAGGCGATCACGGCCCGCTCCTGCATCAGGACGCACCCGAGTCCAGTCCCTGATGCATCGCAGTAAACTACGTATCCAACTCCCTCCTCAGGCAACCTCAAGATAGGTGCGCTGGTCAATCTTTGTCTTAGCTCCTGGAAGCTCTGTTGACATCTGTCTGACCACACAAAGAGTTTCCCCTTCTTTGTCAAGGCTGAGAGTGGTGCCGCAACTCTGGAGAAGTCTGGCACAAATCTCCGATAGTATCCGGCTAGGCCCAAGAAGCTCCGCACCTCCGTCACGCTCCTGGGTGGCTCCCAAGCTAGCACTGCCTCGATCTTCGCGGGATCCACTGCAACTCCCACCTCAGAGATGACGTGCCCCAAGAAATGGACCTCACGTAACCAGAACTGGCATTTTGAGAGCTTGCCATAAATCCGGTGCTCTTGGAGTGTGTCTAGCACAACTCGCAGGTGGTAGGCATGCTCCTCCTCAGTCGTCGAGTATACCAAAATGTCGTCAATGAAGACCACGACAAATCGGTCGAGGTATGGATGGAAGATCCTGTTCATGAGGCTCATGAACACTGCTGGAGCATTGGTTACGCCGAACGGCATAACCAAGAACTCATAATGGCCATACCGACACCTGAAGGCCGTCTTCTGCACGTCCTTGTCTCGAACTCTGAGCTGATGATAGCCTGACCGGAGGTCTATCTTCGAGAACCACCGCGCTCCCTTGAGCTGATCGAAGAGGTCATCAATCCGTGGCAGCGGATACTTGTTCCTCACTGTCACCTGGTTCAGGCGACGATAGTCGACACACAGTCGCAAGCTCCCGTCCACCTTCTTGGCGAACAAAATCAGGGAAGCCCAGGGTGAAACACTGGGTCAGATAAACCCCTTGCTCTGCAAGTCCTCCAACTGTACCCGCAGCTCTCGAAGCTCGGCGAGGGCCATCCGATATGCTGGAGTAGATATCGGGGCTGTCCCGGGGTACAAGTCGATGTAAAAGTCTACCTCTCTACGAGGAGGTAGCCCTGGAACGTCGTCGGGAAAGACGTCCACGTACCGGTCCACCACTGCAGGAAAAACTGGACTCCGCACGTCCCCTGCTCCTAGGATGAGGCTAGCCAACTGATGAGAGATGGGATGCACTCTCCTCCGCGGAAGTCCATCCTATGCTGCAAAGGTTCCCTTCTCGCCGGTGAAGGTAAACCTGCTCCCGTCGGTGCGAACACATCGCACCTTGCGCCTAAAACAGTCGATCTGGGCATGAACCGTGGATAGCCAATCCATGCCCAAGATGACGTCGTAAGGCCTCGACGCCGCTACAAGGAGATCCCAGCCGAAGATCTCGCCTCCTAGAGTAAGCTCACACTGCCGGCACCAGTGCGTAATCGTCGAGTCTGCTCCCGTAGGAGTCTCTATCCGTAAGGATCGAGCCAACGGCTCAGTCGGAATCTCCGAGCTCCGAACAAGGGCAGAGGCTATGAAAGAGTGACTCGCTCCTGTGTCTATAAGTACTACAGCAAGGGTGGAATAGAAACAGATCGTACCTCGAATCATCTCTGGCATGTCGGGGTCGTAGGCCTCCACTGCCTGGAGCTGGGCCTGTCCCTACCCGCCAGCTCCCTGTGGTCGAGGTGGCCCTCCTGGTGGTGGTGGGGGTAGAGCCTGGAAGCGTCGCCCACCACCCGCTGCTCGGCCAGCTCCTCTGCCTCGTCCGCCTCCTCCCTGCGGACCGCCACGGTCGACCCTCTGCCTCTGCCTGGGTGGCCCCTCCACCGTCTGATGCTCCTCTGGTCGGCGAGTCGGGTAGTCACGAGCCATGTGACCCTGCCCGCCGCAGGAGTAGCACTGCCTGCCTCTCGGAAGGCTGGCACTCCGCTGTGTGCCCCGCACTGCTGAGCCGGTGTCCTGAGGCCGTCTGCGTGGGGGTCTGGTCTGCCTGGACCCGAGAGTCATCCGTCGGCTACCTGCTGCCGAAGACTCAGCTACCTGCCGCCCTGCGCTAGGTCTCGCCGCTGAAGAAGGCTATGCCAGGAAGCTCTCGATCAGGAGGGCTCGCTCCAGCACTCCCGCCTGGGTCGGAATGCTGAGGGAGATCAGCAACGCCCGAATCTCCTGCCGCAAGCCCTGCTCGAAGGTCTGGGCCCGGAAGAAGGGGTCCTGTACCATGTCGGTCGAGTAGTGAGATAGGTCAGTGAACCTCGCCGCGTACTGAGCGACCGTCATGCTTCCCTGGCGCAGCTGGAGAAGCTCCTGGATGCGCACCGCTCGGAGGGTGGCCAGGACGAACTCAGAGCGGAAGAGGCTCTCGAAGTCCGTCCAGAGCAAGGATGCCTCATCGTGAACCTGGAGCATCAAGCTCCACCATCGTCCTGCCGCCGCCTGCAGGAGGCTCGCCGCGAGAATCACCATGAGATCCGCTGGTGTCCTCACTAGCCTAAAGATCCGTACCACCGCCTCTAGCCGGTACTCGGCGGCCTGGGGGTCCGTCTCACCGTGAAACCTGGGCGGTCGCTGGCTCTGAAACTCATGCAGTGCCCTGAGGCGACGTGCATCGTCAGCGTCTGGTACTGGTAGCATCGGTGGCTCGGCGGGTAAAGCTACCGCCGGTGCCACTGCTGGCAAAGGGCCCTGCACCGAGGCCTTGTCGCTCGGTGGGCTACCGTCGCGCCCTACACTTGGAACCCTAGCTGGCTGTCGTCGCGGGGCCATCCTGAAAAGGAGAACAAGAGCACCACAGTCAGAACAGTATACCTGGTGAGCTGGCACAAGTAATCACAAGGAAAACTTGAGACTTTCATGAAGCAGATCAGTATACCCAGTGATCTGACACAAGTAATCACAAAAAAAACTTGGAACACACACGCAATCAATGTTTTCATGCATTAAGTCGGAAATCAGGAGTCAGGGTCCTGGTGTACGGATACGTCGGCTGCCGCACCAACACTGGGCTCCCTGAACTGATAACCACACTGAATACACTAAACACTATTGCTTCATATAGAAAGAAAAGATGATCAGAGTCTGCGGTAGAACCGACCACCTCTGATACCAATTTGTCACGACCCGACCTCGGGGCCCGTGCCGTGACTACCCCAAGCCCGCCTTCCATAGGCCAGGGGCTGACGACTAGCACAAAGGCGTAAAATCCCGGTAAACAGGGAAGGCATTGCCTTTATAAGTAACAACCACCACAGAGTCAGCAAGCGGAAAGTAACTACCAAGTGCAGAAAAGTAAAGGGGGCCGGAATACAAGCCCAACTGAAAGTACAACTGAAAAGGTAAAGAACAGCAACTGAAGAAAAGATGGCGGCCTCGTGTCGTCCACTGGCAATCCCACCTGAAGGGTGGGTACAGATAGCCTCTAGGATCCTCGGGTCCCACGCCCGCTCCGAGCACATCCCGCCCAGTGGTCCGCCTCCAGGTACCGTCCCGCTCCACGCCCCAACCAAGATCAGCGCTGTCCGTCGTCTGCATCCAACACAACAAGGTGCGGGCAAAGCCCGTGCAGGGGTGAGTATAAACTACTCAGTAAGGACCCCGAGACCCCCGAAGGTCTCCCGAAATCCACAAAGGATATAGCACAAAAGAAAGGGGCAACCACAAAGAAACAACTGACTCGACTTAGGTATATGCCCATACATATACCTAAGTCCCCATTTCTAGCTCTGCTCTTGAGATCAAGGTCAACTCGATCCACACAGGAAAGCAAGACTCAAATCCACCAGGGAGAGTAAATAGTAAATCCACATAGGATAGTTCAACACAAACACAAAGGAGAGTAACATAAGATTCAGCTCAACCAGGTATACTTTTTCAGATGACGACAAGATGATCACCGAACCATCAAAGTCGTCGGACCCACGAAGGATCGATAGGTACTAACCTCGGCAATGACCCACACAGGATCGGGCCCACACAGGACCTGCAGCAATGGCTCACACAGAACCGTAAGAGATGACCCACACAGGATCGGGCCCACACAGGACCTGTAGTCAAGGCTCACACAGAACCGTAAGGTGATGACCCACACAGGATCGGGCCCACACAGGACCTGTAGCACTGATCCACGTAGGATTTCTGAGTGTAGTAGTCGACGCAGTCCACTGAGGATCTCTGCACAGTCGTCGCCGCAGTCCACGAAGGATCTCTACTCTGTCGTCGTCGCAGTCCACGGGGGATCTTTGCTCTGTCGTCGAAGTCACAGCCAGCGCTAGGGTTCCCGCACACAGCGAGCTCGTTTAGGAGGGTCCGCTCCACGAGCCGAGAGGCTGATACATCAACTGACACGTAGTCCGAAGTTGATGTATCCAAAAGTTCCGTATCGACAACAGGATCTCAACGCAACAGACGGCACGTCAATCGGACGCCCGGTCTGAGAGTTATTGGCATTTTCGTCCCAGGGGCCCGGTTAGTTTTTAGGGCAAAACCAACCCGACCGTACTCCGCCTGTGTCCGATCCTCGGGCGGAGTATGCCAAAAGTTCCGTCTCACTTAGAGGAAACCTCCACAGCTGACGGTACGTCGATCGGACATCCGCAGCTCGAGTTATGAGCGTTTCCGCTCCGAGGGCCCGGTTGGTTTCGCGTACGAACCAACCCGGCCGAACCCAAAGTCTTCCGAAACCTTGAGTGTAATATACCGAAAAGACCGTCTCGATCCAAGGATCGCGTAGCCGCTGACGGTTCGTCAATCGGAGGTCCCATGCCCAAGATATGGGCAAAAGACCGAAGAGGGCCCGAAAACGGGGGGTTCTGGGCCCGGGGCGACCCTGCCCGAACTACCCCTGGGTCGGCCGAACCGGGTCGACCCGACCCGGCTAGGCCGGGTCCGGTCCGGCCTGGGCGCGGCCCGGACGACCGGACCGGCCGGCTCGGCTTCGGCCGAGCGGCCGAAGAGGGCTGCCGCGGGGCGCCGCCCCCGCGGCTCGGTGGAAAACGCGGCCCCGCGGGGGGGGGGGGGGGGGGGGGGGGCGCCTGTCACGCGGACGCGACCGGGCCGCCGCGTCCCTCCCCAGTTCCGCGCGGCCGCGAAACCGGCCGCCGCCGCCGCGGCTTCAGCCGCGACGGATTCCTCCACGGCGGCGCGCCGGGCACCGCCGCCTCCGGCCGCCGGCGACCCGCGTCGCCGCCGCCTTACGCAGGCCGCCGGAGTTGCTCCGGTGGCCCGTTTTGCCTCCCGTCTGCGCCATAGCTCCTCCCGGGGGCCGATCTTCACTGCGGGATCAACGGATCGCCCCTGCCGCACGGTTCGTCGTCGTCTGCCAAATCCGCACAACAAAAAGATCGGAGGAGGGTTGCCGGGTCTTGTTCGTTAGACCCGCGCCCTCCGCGTTAGTCATAAAATCATCGGGAGGGATTAAGGCAGCCACAATTTTATCCAAAAATAAAATTGTTCAAGTTTGGTTCTTTAATTAAAAAGAATTAGATCACGGGAACGAATCACCAAGAAGAAAAATAAAATCCCTACCTCGATGTCGCCGTCGGACGTGAGGTCGTCGCGGAATCGCTCGTCGCGGAAGGAGGGGTTCGTCGCGTCGTCGCGGAAGAGACGTTCGTCGCACCGCGGGAAAAACGTCGCGCCGACGATCTCCGGATCTAGAGCAAACAGATTTAATTAATTAAATCCGTTGTCATTGAAATTAAAAGGGAGAATTAAACGATCCGTTTCTCACCTTAGTTGCCGAACGAGGATCGGCCGCGGAAGAAGAGGCGTCGCCGAAGAACGTCGCGGGTAGAGCTCGTCGAATTCCGGTCGCCGGCGTTCTTCGCGTTCTTCGCGTTCTTCGCGAGGAGGGTGGAGGCTCAGAGAATTCGCACAACGATAGCAATCCTCCAAAATAGACAAGTTTGTCTATTTTATTAATTTGCCAACGAACGCAAACGCGTAAGTAACGACCCATTAAATTCGATGAATTAATACAACGAATGAAACAGCCCATTTAATTCACGAAATAAACCGCCCAATTAAATGGTCTGTTAAGAATTAAGGAAAACGCGTCGGTTGACTTTTCAGTTACTTGACGGGTTTTCGCGGGTGCGTTACTTAGCGAAAGAAACGGCGGGGCTCGTGCGGGCCCCACCTCAAAAATATCCTACCAAGGGGTAGGGTATTTCCGGATAGCACCCTATCCGCTTTAACTCAGTTCAAGTGGCTTCCAAGTGACTTCCAAGCGGCTTAAGTGAAATAAAATAAAGTTGTCGCACAACCTTTATTTTATTTCCGACTTAAAGCCCAAAATTTTTAAAACCACGGTTGAGAAAACGCAACTCCGGAAGAGGCGTTTCTAAGCAAAAACCGGCGCTGTGATTTCATCGGTGCCCTCAGAATTCGATTCCGGGCACCGGTTCAAAAGATAGAAAAACCCGCTCGTCCGTTCACTGAACGTACCCGAGCCAAACTTCGGAAATTGATTCTGGGCACACCGGGCCTCGAAATCAGGTGCCGTCTGAAGCTGCGCTCTTGTAAAATTCCAAAGAAAATTAAGAAAAAAATTTCCTTGAAATTTGTGGGTCTTTACATATAATTTTTAAAATTTATTTTTATCCATTTTTGAATGTGTATATTAACAATTCTACATACTCTACTTGTCTTTTTATTCATAATATACTTTTGACTTTTTGCCAAAAATGTTGAAGGAATATTTGTTTTAACATACTTGAGATGAATAAAATATCATAATCTCATAGCTACACAATTTTTTTGCAGCATCAATTAATATTTTACTTAGTTATTTTCAATTAAAATATTTTCTATCATATTTTTGAAATTTTTAGATTTTAAGGAAGTGCACTCAAAATAAAAAGGGTATTTTCCTCAATAAATATTTCATAGATATTTGAATGAAATTTTGTATTTAGTATAACGTCATTTGACTATAATTAATATTTATTGGTAAATGATCTAATTGTTTCATCTATATTATTTCTTTAGAATTTTTATGATTATGATTATGATACTTTTACAAAACCTTTTTTTCACGGGTTATCCCATGATGAAATACGAAAATTATTATGACACCAATTTAATATCCAAAGGTTATGATATGACTATATGATGAATATTTAATGATTTTTGGGGAAAAATTTTATATTATAATTATTATGTGATGAGTGGATGGAATATTATATATACCTACAATGTATTAGTTAATGAAGGACATCTAATGAGATAATAAGAACTAGAATGCGGAGTAAACCATGTTCTATAGGTTACTTTGATCAATATAATAGTTTTGGGAGTGAACCTTCACTAATGATATGATTGAATGGAAGGTGAACCCAAAACACTATGTTAATAATTGTAGTGAGCCATACTAAGAAAATGATTTTATATTCTTATGTGTATTCCACAAACTTATTTCTTATGTCAATATTATACTCTCATAGATAATGTTCTTTGATTCCTTTATGATTCGTGTCTTATGAACTACCATGTTTTTTGGTATAACTCGTGATTATGATCTACGATTTCTTGGATATGGTTTTCAAATTTTATTATTATATTTTTATACCCTTATGCACATTTTATACTTACAAGATCATTAATATCTTCCATTATCCAAAATTGATCATTTTAGCTCACACATTATTATGATTCCTTTTCCCTAGGATATGAAGTAATATTTTATGTATGATATGTCTATTAAGGGTTATAGTTGTTATGAATTAAGTGGGAGATGATGTATAAATTTTATGTACATGTTTTTATGTATCTATGTTTCTAATTACACTAAAAAGTTACTCTTATAGCATGGATTGTATTTTTAAATAATTATATTCATCTAATAATATGTAATATTTATGTGTAAAATGTTTGGGATTTTATTTACTTGTTTGTTGGAACTTTATTGGGTGAATATTGTAAACATGGTGGTTAATTTCTATATTCTAAATCTTTTACACGAATGATTTTTTTCTCCACTTGTAGTAGGATCATGGATATAGATGTTTATTTGTTTGAGTATTTACTAATCCTTTTTTTTCATTTTATAAATCCGGATTGCGGGTTGCTGGTACCCATGCAGACGAAACCCAGAAACTGCTTCAAAATTCAAACTGAAAATTCAAAAACCGCTTCATCAATTCAAATTTCAAAACAGCTGATCCACCTGTCCACCTCGAGCCGCACACCTCGAGTCAGCACGAAAACCAATGACGCCTCCCATCAGATTGCCGACGAAAAAACCGGATCACCACGCGCCACCATTCACCAGGAAGATGGTGGAGCCGTTGCCGAAGATGCATGTGGAACACATCTATCGTCATCACATCACATCGACGTCGCCGAAAAACAACGGATCGCAGCCATCTTCGAACCATTCACCGGAAAGGAAGCACATCATCGACGCAAAAAAAAAACCATCACCGCAGACGCAAGACCATCAACGCACTCAAAACATCATCCTCAAACCATTGAGGAACCATTACCAATAAACTATCATTGTTATTTGAGTCTTATCATATGATTCAACATAAGTCCCATAATGAATTAGTTGTTGATAGATGTTTATTTTTTGGATGATGGGTGTGGTCGAGCACCATCTTAGTTGTTATTGATCAGTGTTATTGGTGTTTGATTGGTAAAGAGTGAGTGGTAATGTTCAGTTTTTATGTATTGTGATAGATAGGATGTGGGAGGTTGAGATAGGGTGTTGGTTATGGGGAATGGTAATAAGGACACTCTTATAGTGGTGAGTAAAAAATTGATTTTGGTTTAATGAACCTTGGTTATATGGGGTTGTGGGTGTACTGAAACTGGTTGATTTATGGTTTTGATGACAACCAGATGGTGGTTAGTGTGTAGTCCTAGTTTTGAGATTAATGCACGGTAATGATAGGATTTCATGAGTCAACACCATGATCAGGATAGTGGTAGTTTGATTATAGGTTAAGTCATATTTTAACTATTTCCGTCCTTTGAGTATAGAATGATGATGGATGTATTCCCTTGAGGATACAATCATTGAATCACATTGACTATAAAATTTTAACCTGGTGGTAGATAATTTGCTGATATGTTGATTCCTAATGGAGTTAGTAAATCGTGTTTAGATGATGTAGTGATGCATTACTAGATGAAGTTAATAATTTGAAAGGATAATGTATCAGGGAGGACTAAATAGGTATATGGTTTTGAGATGGATATTGTGTGTTAAAAAAACCCATCAATAATTTCATTTAGTGTGTGTTTGATGTGTTTTTGGATTAAATTCATCATTTTAGATTATATATGAGTTACCCATTCTAAATGTTTAGAATTTAGAAACTGATATAAATTTGGTGGTCAGAGATGATCATAATGATTTAGTGGTGAATTCACTGCTGATGTAGGTTAGGATTTATGTTTGGATGACTATAGTGAGTTCTCTAGGGTGAGAATAATTATTCTATGGTGTTAGAAATTTCTTGTGTTATTATGGGTTGTGAATTCTTGTTGGAGTTTTATTTTTTTATATAGTTGTTTTCTGAAAAATATTGACAAGAGATAGGGTTATAAGAACTGGAATGTCCTTAATAGGTGTAGTATAAGGTATTTTGAGGATTAATATATTCCTTGAGTGTTCAAAGGGTATGGATTTAGTGTCCAATTGGTTGGGATACACAACAGTTATGATAGTAGGTCATTCACGTCATAATGGGAGGAATTTATATCACGAATCACCTTTACACAATGTTATGTAAAGTTACATGGACATGAAGGATATGAAGTAGGAATACAAACCACAAAGGTTACACTTTTAGGGGTGATATTAGAACATTATATAGCCTTTTGGTTGTAAAGTATTGCTTCACAATTTAAAAGTAACATGGTAGGGGATATGTGCCTCTACCCGAGGGTCTTATCAGTGTGAATCCAATGTTCATGTCATGATCAGTGATGGGAAGAACCATTTTTATGTTGTGATTGTAATTTTTCCTTGGTTTTATTTTAGTAACCCCATATCCCCCCTTAGGGTTCCTTTTATTTTTCTCATTCTCTAAAGAGGGTGAGACCCTTTTGGATCTCGCTTCACTCTCCCATTGGTTTTCTTCAACCTTCAAGATTTGGGAGTAATTATTTTAATATATTCAAGGTTATATCCTTCCCTTCCCCCAATTTCTCCCCTAATTTTGGATAATTAAGTAGGATTTCTATGTAATGACTTCACCGATTTATAAGGAGATCATTTCCCATGATGGGGACTCTATGTGAAGCTCATAAATATGTCCTTAGAGGTTTCAAACAATATAATTTTTCTCCGTGAGTTAAGTTTCATCATCAATTTAATTATGTTTTTTGGAAATTTTTCGTGGAATTTATCATTGATTCAGGTTGAATATCTGGAGATTTCATGGCTCAGTCCCTAGGGTAAATCAGTAGTGGACTATACCCCATTTATAATGATTTTAGTGTCATTTCACCATCTTCAGAGTTCAGAAGCTATTTTTACAATTTTAATTATTTAATTAAAATGATTAAATTACTAATTTGATATTATTTTTGGATGATACCAGTGCTCATTGAGATTTTGTAATCTATTAAATTTTTGGTATAAATTATTTTAACATTGATTGATATAGTAATCCTTTTCATTATTTGATTCTCTTGGTTAATATGTGATTTTATGTTCGTGTTGCTTCATTAGTTTTATTTTCATTATTTTTTATGGTTTCTTAAATCCACCATAATGATGTTATGGGATCTTGTTTTATTAATATTCAACATAGATTTTATATCTTTCTAGGTGGTGGCACATTAGTTTAATTAATGTGGACAGACCTAATTATATAATATTTATAGGTCTGTGTTTAATTTTTAAAAATAATATGGTTTCCTTTTTAAAATGTGATATTAAAAAGGGGTGGATTAAAATAATATTAAATGGGTAAAGTGGTGATTTGAAAAATAATTTTCAAATGGTATTTAGAAAATTAAAAGAGTAATCTAAATTTTTTTCTTGATGGTACTTTTTCCAAGGGTCTCGTATGGGTGATATAGAATGTGATTCATTTTCAAAATAGTTTTAAAAATGTATTTTGAAATTTTATAAAGATCATAAAAGGGATTATTTGAACACTTATAGTTTAATCTAACTATGTGATGTTGATTCCCTATTTTCAAAAGAATGTGTGCTTATTGTGCTTCTTGATTTCGGTGTTCTGGTGAGTATGTTACTGCATGAAAATTCATGTTATGTGTGTAACCCTTTGAGAATTTTTTTTTGAATAAAATAAGTGGGTTGGTATGGTTGGATGGAATAAAATAGTTAAATGTTTTGATATTTATTATTGGTTTTATTTCAAGATTCAGTACTAGTAACAAAAGAGATAGTTCCCTGGTATGAGTTAGTGTGATGGGTTTTGGGCCCCGTGTGGTTCACCAGTGGTGCTCTATGTGATGGGACCATAGGTGGAGAGGGATACTGATGCTTGAACAGAAAATTGGTAAGTATTATTAGCTCTCATTATTATCCCCTCTAATATAATAAGATTCGATAAAAAGAGGGGGCCTTTCCTTCAGAGGCCTAAGTCATGTTCATGCATGGCCTTTCCTTAGTAGGCCTAAGAGGAGGACCATCATGTAGGTTGGGTCATTCTATGATGTGACATATATAAAACTGACCTCCTTAAAGTAAGGAAGGATAGGTTAAGGATTTTTGCTTTATTATTTTTATTTATTCTTTTTAACAGTGGTTAGAGGTTTTGATAGTTCCCTACTAATATTATTTAGATTTGGGTTAATACATGGGGGACATTTGATATATAAAATTCTTCCAATAAAGGGGATGTGTTATGTTTAAGGCATGAAACCCTACCCTGCACCTTCAGTTATGGTATGAGGACATATTAAGACACACTACCTAGTATATTCATGCATCGGTCATGATTTTTTACTATTTTATTATCTTCCTTATAGTATGGTTCCACATCATTTGTGGTTAGATTTCATGGTGTCCTAATTAACAAAAAATTACTTTACTTGGATGTGTGTTTTCTTTGTAAATTTTTTTTATGGGTGGGTGTTTTTCATGTAAATGAATAAACATTATTATATTTTATTCATTATTATATAATTTATTATATAATTAAATGGAATTATTGATACATTGGGGGTTTCTACTGGGTCATTGGACTCACCTCCGACCCACAAAGAAGGCATGTATTTTTTTGTACATGGATTGAGATTCTTATATTATCAAAAGACATAGGAATCACTTGTATGTGTTAATTTAGTATTGGTATGGTAGTTTATGGAGGACAGGGATATAATAATATTTTATGTGACTTGGGATAGAAAGCAATGTATTTATTTCTCAGTTATGGTTCAATGTTTATTAGCTAGTGTGCATTTTATTTATATTGGGTTCATACTTTTCCTTAATTTTTTATTTTCATCCTATTTTATATTGATTCATCATATATACTATTTTATTATTTTTGATTATGGTATTTCAAGTCTTATGAGGCACTCGATTGTATGACTATAGGTTTTGGGATATATGTTATTTGGATGGGTCCTGAAAAAGTTTCATTAGATTTTTGAATGACCCTTGGGATTGTTTTTATAAGACATAGACTTCCCATAAAAATGGTATTTACTCTATTATATTATTAAACATCTATCATAATGGGAAATGTATCTGGGGATATGTGGTGATACTGAAATGGGTGTCGTTTGGGTGACATTTTTCTAGGTGTTATATTAGTGGTGTTGTATTACTATAGGTACTACAGTCTAGTGACTTTATTATTATTGACGAATAATATTTTCTCATTATATTCTTACTATGAATATATTTACAAAATTATACTTTATAATATTTAAATTAATCACTATATAGTGAAAATGTTTATTATAGGACATATACCCTTTCATAGGTTTGTTATCTCTCAAACTAGGGAATATAAAAGTCTACTCAGCCACTAAGTTGTACATTCTCACACATGAAGAGAGGGAAAATGGGTTTCGAAAATCCATTAATTTAAAGGGAGATAAGAGGGTCCTTTTAATATTTACTCATATACATATTTTTTCCCCATGAGTGTATAAAAGTTTTAAGATAGGATTCCTTTAGGATCAAATACATCATACGACCTTGAATGTTTAGGTGGAAAGACATCCCATAAATAATTTTTTTTCTTAGTGAGTGAACTAGGAATTAAACACTGTTATAACAATTTTAAATATTAACCAATGATATTTTCCAATACATTTATATTCTATATGCTTTTAAATTAAATTTAAGACTGAAACTTCAGTGATGATCAAAACAATTCTCATAACATGCAAAAAATTGGATCCAACCATATCTTTTAATATTTGGTTGAATCCATTAAGGATCATTGAGATATAGATTTATAGAATAACTCAAAACAACAGAGACCCTAAATTTGAATTAATTAATATTTCATAACATATACAAAATACTTAAATCATTACACCAATATATTCCCAAACTCCATATTAGTATAGTACATTTGGAAACATGGAATCATAAGCACTGGTACATAAGTGGACGAAAATATCTCCCACCAGGTTCATCATGACTAGAACCCTTCAATGAAACATCATACATAATACTTATCAATATAAATTTGGTATGGAAACATAAAAGGGGTGAGATCAGATGATCAATAAGGTTATCCAAGGGAGAAATGTAAGCAAAATATTTAGCATTAGGGTATGAGAAAATGATCAGGAAAATTAAATATCATACCCTATATATCATATTATTATAAACATGAATCATGGAATAAATATTGAAAGTTCATAAGACAAGAATCATAAGGAAATAAAGAATATAATCCAAGAAATAATAACATATTAATAATACAAGGAATTGTTGGAGACACATAAGAACATAAAATGATTTATATAGTAGTTGAGGCATTACTTATAAGGGCATCTTATTAGAAATGGTCCACCCCAATACTATCTTAGTAGTCAGTGTCCACTCCCATGTCTATAATAATTGCCTTATTTCACTCCTCATACCCTTTTGGTGGTCATGGTTCACCCCAAGACTATCTTAGTAGTCAAGGTTCACTCCCAAAACCATATTAGTATCTATTATGAGATATAAATCATTACCCAATGTGTTTGAGGGAGACATTGGTCCCACCAATCTCATATTGAAAGCATACATATATGTTCCAAAAAAACTGTAAAAATAATATCATAACCCATGAAATTAATGGGTATCACAATCATATAATCATATAATAAAATGGGGAAAATGATAATTGTTTAATAATCATTTCAAAATAATAAATTGTGAAAAAAGAGGGTTTCAAAATCATATTACATTAGAATGAGAAACAAATTTCATAAACAACATGTCATCGAAACATAATCCATTTAGGGAAAGAATTGGAATGGTAAAATTAAATCTTTTCCCAAAAAAGGAACAAAAAATACCAATGTATTTCATATTATATAGAAATAAATTTTAAAGATATTTTAAAAATATTTCTTGACAAACTATCCTTTCTACATTGAAATTTGTTTTAAAAAAAAATATTTTTTTGAAAATATTTTTATAGAAAAAAACATTGGAAAAATATTAAAGGTTTCTTTAAAACCCACAAAACATTTTTAAAATACATTTTCCTTGAACAAAAAATTTTGATTGTTTTTCGAAAACCTGGGTTTTGATATAATATTGATTTTTTATAAAAGAGATAAATACGGTCATATTTTTTCTAAAAAAAATATTATTAATCATAATTACCAAAGAGTGTAAATATGCTAATAATACATGGATATATCTTGAATAAATAGATTATAAGAAAACTCTTGAGTTTTCTTGAGAGATGGATCATAATATTTAATCAATGGTAACAAAATAATAAACAATGATGATAAACAGTGAGATTATTTTAATAAAATATTACCACATGATAACATGAAATCATACTCTCCATGTTTGAAAATGAAATTTAATGAAGCATAAAATATTATTATTATAATAATATTCATTATATATCATTTTAAATGGACATATATACACCTTGATAATGAATGCCAGTGGATAAAAAAACATGTGTTTTAAAAAAGGGAAATTGGGACAAAATTGTCTTACCAATTTGTTGTCTATTAAAACATAAACCCCATGATATAAATATCATATAATGGATATGTCAAAACTCATATATTTAAAAACAATAATCACATAATAGATTCATGGTCATTATATAAATCATGCAAATGAAAAGAGTGGTGAACATAGCATGTATCTCACATATATAAATAGTGAGATGAAATCCCAATTACTTTTGTCTTGAATCTCTTCATACTCATCAAATATTCCTATATAATAAATTTAATTTTATTATAAAACTTTTAAAAAATTATATTCTTATATATAGTACCATATATGGATTTATTACTACCTTATATTACCTTATTTTAAACAATTGATGCTTCACATCAGCTAATATCTAATTTGTCCTTCACATGTGTATTAATTAATAATATCATTGGTCCTTATAATTATATCATGATTTACAGTATTTAAAACCTGAAATTAATATTTTTTATATTCATTATAAATGTATTATAATACTCTATCATAGTATGAAATGGAATACAATGTTCATGTAGACAGTAGGTCGTACGTACGCTTAAACATTGTTACCGTTTTATTGTTGTTTTGAAAGAAAGAAATGAAATGACATATATTTATATGAATATAATATAATTAAAGTAGAATATTTATTTAATATATAAAATATAGTTTCACTAAACTGAACCTTAATACATTCCATGTAGTGTGTAAATGAATCACACTGCCTTGAGGGGGAGGTAATCCATATATCCTCTAACGAAATTATAATATTTACACAAAATTAAATGTAAAATGATATGTATTGTAAACTAATTATATAATCTTAAAATTTTTATGAATATCATATATATTATTTATAAACATAATTTCCATCATAATTACCACCAGGATAGGTGGTAAGGAAAAAAATGAATAATCATCATTTTGTGAGAAGGAAGTTCGTCGTACACATAAATAGTATGTTCATTACCCATAAGATTGAAGTGTGTGTAAGTGATGGTCAAAAAATAGACTATAAAAATATCAATATATTTATTATTATGTTATTTTTTATTATCATTGAATATGTTGAGTTTTAGGGGTTTATAATGAAAATGAGATAAATGTTCTTAAGGAATGATATTACATCTTATTTAGAAAAATCCTTTTGGTTTTCACCAAAGGGATTCCATGGATTGATTTATGAAAATTTCAATGCTTCTACATTCAAGGGAGGTGTGTTTAGAATCTATTTATATATATCATGGTTGATCCATGGTGGCTTGAGATGTTTGAGGAAGTGTTATGAGATGAGGCCTTTTATAGTGTAGGAGGAGTGGCACTCTTGTAAATTTATTGAAAATGAGTTTCAACAATGTTTTATCCATGTCAAGTGGATATAAAAATGGACCCTAATTTGAGAAAGGGAGTATAGGGTCAAAATATGTCCATAAAATGTATCTTGGAAAATTTTATAGGTCTCTTTTGGACTTAAAGTTAACGATTATTATTTTGTTATCCTATTTTTTCTCTTAATCATTATAGTTAATTTTAAGAACATTCACTAATATTTTTGGTAAAAATATAATTTGAAAATAATAGAAATTATAAATTATTATGAGTCAAAAAATTTAATCCATTTTTATAAATTCATATAGTAAATCGTTTAGAAATTAATTTAAATTTAATCCTCAAGACGTGATGACAATGTGGATTTTTAAAGTAAATACATTCAAAAGTGTGAAAGTTTTTTGTACCCAATTACAAACTGAAATTGATTAAAATGATCTAAATTGGTGTAATTGATAAAAATATGATCAAATGAAACTTTTAAACCAATTTAAAAAATAATTTAACCAAATAAATAAATTAGATGAAAAGGATGTTTTGAATTAAAATTATGTATTTTTCATTATTCATCCCAAATTGAAGTTACTTAGAAAAATCCCCAAAATTAACCATAATATAATTTTGGAACTGTAAATTAAATAATTATGTTTATTTTATAAAATTAAATTCTACGTGTGTCTAAATTTTATTTTTAATATTTTCGATAAAATGTAGTTCATATGAGAAAACAGTGTTTTAAATATATACGGACTTTACAAATATATATATATATATATATTTAATTATTAATATATTTTATTTATATAAAAACATTAAAAAGGTATTTTAAAAGTGGTTATTACTCTTCATATTACTATATTTAATGGCTAGGTTATAATTATCTCATTTTTATAGTAGTAACAATAAAAATGATCTTTCGTAGAAACTCTATGTTGCGTGTAATGTGATCTATGTCGATGTTGACTATAATATAAGTTGATTTAATGTTGTGTATAAAAAAATATATCTAATTTCCATTTGAAATGAATTTTTAACTTAGTGAAATGCAAGATATCAATAAAAATTTAATTTATTTGAGAAAAAAACAGACCATAAAATCATGCAGTATTACATTATACGCCCCTTAAAATGAATTTCTCCCTCAAAATACATCATTCAAGTAATTAAATGAGGATAATTCAGGTTCATCATATCATTATGTTACCATGTAGCTTCTGCTTACTGGTGATTTCTCTATAAACATTTAACCAGTTGAGTGGTCTTGTTTCATAGAACTTTCTTTGTATAATCCATAATTTTAACTGGTTGTTCCTCACAAGAAATATCCCACTCCAATGGTATGAATTTTTAGTTAAGTACATGTGAAGGGTCTTGTATGTGATTCCTCGGGAGAGATAAAAGGAACACATCATGGAATTGAGAATGACTTGGAGGATCTTCCAAGTCATAGGCTACCATCCCTATATGATCAGGAATCTCAAGGGGTCTGATATACCTAGGTCTTAGTTTTCCCTTATTCTCGATTCCCATAAATTTCTTCCTAGGAGATATTTGTAGAAACAATTTCTCACTAAACTAAAATTCTAGTTCACGTTGTTGGTTATCAACATATGTTTTCTTCTAACTATGAGATTCCTTGATATGTTTTTGAATGGTCTTAACATTCTGGACCCTTTCTTCAGCGATATGATGTCCCAAAATAATTATTTTACCAACTTCATCCGATTATGTTGGAACTCTACATTTATTCCCATAAAGGGATTTATATCGTGCCATATAAATGAAAGAGTGAAAACTATTATTGTCTGCAATCTCAACTAGAGTAATGTGTTGATCCCAACCGACATTAAAATCCAGAAATCAATATATCAACATGTACTCTAGGTTTTCAATTGTTCTTTTAGGATGGGAATATATATGTGGATGATATGTGGTGCTGAAACTCAATTATGTATCAAGTTCTTACAGATGAAATTTCTATGAAAATTACGTAATACTCAGATCATGATCTGAAAAATATAATGACATACTTCATCCAACCTTACTACTTTCTTAATGTGTTACTAGAAAAACTGATCTAGAGAGAAATATTCCCTAATATCGATAAAATATACCAGCTTAGTAAGGAGATATATAACCATCCATGTTGAATCAAACCCTTTATAGGTTTTGGGTAGTCCAACAAAAAAATATGTAGTAATATTCTCCCTTTTCCATTCTGATATGGGAAATGGATGCAAACTCACCTTATAATTTTTTCTTTCAGCATTAACTTACTTGCTTACCATGCACCAAGATACAAATTCCATGATATCTATTATCATGCCATCCTACTATTGGAAATCATTAAAATCCCTATACATCTTCATACTTTTAGGATGAATAAGGAATAAAAAACTATGCACTTTTTTTAGTATCTCCTTCTTCAAATATGGTATGGGAGAAATATATACACAGTTCTTGAACCACATCTTTCCATCTTAATCGTGGTTAAACTCAAGAAAATGAATGACTTTTATTTTTAACAATACACCATTCTTATGTTCCTCTATAATAATCACATTTATAGAGGGTTGATGAATTAGTTGAGAGAGATAATATTCTTCAACTTCATTCAAGATTTACAGCTCCCTCCTTTTCAAATCCATAAATATTGGATTTTTTGTGATCCGAATCATGGATAAGCTAGCTTGATCCTTTCGACTTAAATCAGTGGCCACCTTATTCTCTTTCCTTGAGTGGTAATATATTCAGGATTCATAATCATTTATCAACTATGACCACCATCTCTAGAGCATGTTTGACTCCTTCTTTGTGAATATATATTTCAATCTATTATGATTAGTATATATATAGAAATTTTCTCACTAAATATAATTCCTCAATATCATTAATAAAAAAATTATCACTTCTAACTCTAAATTATGAGTTGGGTAATTTTTCTCATTAAAATTCAACTCTCATGAGGCATAATTGATAACCATGATATTCTGTATAAGAAAACATCCCAATACTTTCATGGGTGTATCAATATAGATTACAAAACATTATCCACTACAAGGTAAAGTATTAACAAATTTACTTACTGACCCTCTCTTCAGTTCATTGAAAGTATCCATAAATTTATCTATTCAGAGGAACCTAGATCCATTTCAAGTTAAATTTATTATATGGCTATATAGTCTTGACATATTCTCCAAAATCCATTTATAATATCCATATAAACAAAGAATGATATGGATATTAGTCACCATGGATGGTCTAGGACTTCATTCAGTATTCATTGTCATTGATGGATCTACTGTTATACCATCTCTTGAGATTTTGTGACCTAGAAATGAATTATTTTGCAGCCAAAATTCACACATTGTAAATTTTGTATATAATTTCACCTTTTTGGGGGTCATTAATAAAATTCTCAAGTGATATCCATTAACTTACTCTCTCTTCTAATATATAATAATATCATCTATAAAGACTTCCAAAAAAATAGTTGAGGTGACCTCTAAAGGCTCTCTTCATTAAATCCATGAAGACAATAGGGGAAATAGTAAGACCAAAAGGCGTCAATATATAGTGATAGTGTCTGAAAAATGTATGGAATGTCCCCATGGGTATATAATCCTTCTTGAACCTCAATTAATGATATCTGGAATGAAGTTAAATCTTGTAAAATTATTAATGCCTTCACTGTTGATGAAACATTTCGTCAATATAGGTTGAGGATACTTTTTCTTGATCGTGATAATGTTCAAATCCAAATAATCAATATATATTTTCATTTATCCATCATTATTTTTCACAAAAAGAACATGTTCACACCATGATGACACACTTGGTCGAATGGATCCATTGAAAAGGTTTTCTTGGTGTTTCTTCATCAATTACAACAACTAAATAGGAACCATTATATAGGGAGTCATTGAAATTGATGTGGAAACAAGTTTGAGTTCTATTGATAAATAAAATTATCATTTTGGTAGAAGTCTAGGAAACTATACTATAATGGCATTCAAAAATTCTTGAACTATAGGAATATCATTGATTTCACTTTTCTTACCAAATATATGATTTAAACAAGCCTTATTAATCGGAATTAGTACCCCTACACTAGATATAATATCTATCGGGTTTTTATTTTTATCATAAAATTTTTGGATGATCATTAGTGGGTTTGAAATATCATCCACAAAATCCCTTAATTGAAAATTATTGTGGTCTTTATGCTGACAAAGCCAATCCAGGCCTACGACGACATCAAATTTAAGCAAAGGAAGAACAACAAGATTTGTCAGAAGAAAATTCCCAAAAATGTCAACTAGTGTTGAATTATAGAATTTTGATATAATAATAATACAATTAGGGTCTCTACCTTCTAAATTCACATATAATCATTCTGGTGGAATTTTATCTCCTTTAGAAAATTATTTAAACATGGAAGAGTGGGTCGATAAAGTATCAAATAAGACATTACCAGTTCTAGAGTGGATGGTAAGCGTACCTTTCACCATTTCATCATCTCACCCCTCATTAGAAATATCAATTCCATGAGATTTACCCTTGTCTATCATCTTAAGAGGTTACTGAATTCATTCATCATCACCATCCCTTGGGTTAGGTTAGTGGTTATCATAATTTTCATTCTCCTTACACTTGTATCATTGAATCAAGGGAGGTGCATTCTATTCTACATTTTCTCCATTCACAAAATTATCTAACTTCTTCCCATCACATCAGCAGTCAAACTCTTAATGTACTGCCTTCCACACCTAAATCCTTTATTATACCCCATAAGGAAATTTGTTCCATGATTTTCCCACACATAAAGCATAAAAAAAGTATTATCTTCTTCTCTTCTTGGTTATTGGATTTTATTTTAAACTCCATATTCCTTTTCATGAGATTGATACGTTACTCCAACCTCTATTTTATCTTTGATTTCACAACACAAAATCTCTTCATAGATACTAAATTATATTATGGATTATTACCTTCTGATTCTTTTCATTAAGACATTGATGAACCAATTAACTTTACCTCCAGGTTGGATGATAATTCTAAATTTGTATCTCGAAGGTCTTTTGAGGTTAGCCTTATACTTACGAATAAATTAATTATCCCATTTCTTAAAATAAAATAACTCTTCATACAACTTGGTATGAAGAATATAACAAAAATAAATATTAAAAAATTGTCTCTTTAACTTATCTCAATCCATGGATTCAATCTCTTCTTGTTTCCTCATATTCATAATTATAGTCCACCACTGGTCTACTTCACCTTCTAATAGATAAATATCCCAAATTAATTTCTCATGCTATAAATACTAGATAACATAGTATATCTTCTTAGTAGTATGGATCCATTGTTAAAAAAAATTGATTAGAATATCCTCTGAAAGAAGGTGTATGTATCCTCATGACAGACTCAACAGAATGTTGTTCCCTCCTTTTCCCATTTTCAATTCCACCATGATTCATACCTTGAGAAGTTTGTGTGAGAATATAAATGAGGTTTTTCATTCCATATCCCATACTGTTTTGTTTCTCGAGAGGGAAATCATTTCATATTCCATAACAATCACCATTAATGTGGTCCCTTTGGGTTCCATCCATTAACTAAATTCCAAATGAATAGAGTAAAAACAGTTATCATATTTTTGAAAAACATAATCATGAAAACTCACATATAGGATGTATAAATTATGACACCTTCAATAATCTATGACATGTTAGATTTATCCTTGGTTACTAATATCAAACATCTATTCATTCCATTCATGATGTTTTATGGAGATTTTGTTAATTCCCAAAATGAATCCTACAGAACTATCAAATCAAGTGTGTAGCGAAGCCAATTTTAATGTTTCAGGTAATGTCGAGTCAAGTTCGACACACATTTTGAAGTTTATACTAGTTACATATAATACATATACATATCCACTTGTATTATCCAAAAAAGAGAGGTATTTTTATGAAAAAACTTTCTATAACCTTTACAAAATTCTAGTAAATTTTATTATACTTTTATTTATCCTTAGACTTATCCTTAGAAATTTCCTTAGGGTTATCACTCTGGTTTTCTCATCCTAGATTCCAAAGTATAAAAATCATTTCATTGACACCAACCATTGTAACCCTACCTTGTTATATATTAAAATTACATAAAATTTTCAGAATATTTAAAACATTATATAAATATATTCTCAAAGACCGTATTTATCAACTTTCATTGAAATCATGGAAACATAAACACCGGTACATAAGTGAAATACATTATCTCCCATTAGGTGATTCATGACATTCAACCTTCTTAGATACATCATAAATAATATATATCTTCATAACCTAGGGAAGGAAACATATTAAGTGGTGATCATGGATGCTCAGTATGGGTAAACAAGGGAGATATCTAAGCGTAATCATGAGCATAAGGGTGTGAGAAAACGATAATGAAAATATATGATCATACCTAGAATATCACAATATTATAATAATCAATCGTATAAAAATTCTTGGATATTCATAAGACATGAATAAAATTGAAATTATTAACATAAGACAAGAATGAGTAACCTAGTAATAAGACATGGAATTTTGGAAGACACATAAACACATAAAAAGATTTTTATAGTAGTCATTGAATTAATACCATGTCCATATTATTAGCATGGGTTAACTACCCATAACATCTTGGTAGTCATGGTTCACTCCCAAGACTATCTATTTAGTACATATTTACTCCCAAGACAATCAATTTCTATCTCATGAGATATAAATATTTTCCCAATACATTGGAGGGAGATATAGGTCCAACCAATATCATAATGAAATTATACATCTATGTGCCAAAAAAATAATTAAATATTATATCATAACCCATGAAATTAAAAGGGTATTGTAAAACTGAAATCGTATCATAACCTATGGAAAATTATACAGGATTCATAATTGTTTCAAAAGAATAACCCGTGAAAAGAAGCTTGTTTCAAATGAATATGACCCATGAATGAAAAATCGATTTCGTAAACATCATTCCGTAAAAACATAATCCTTTTAATGAAAAGTATGAGTGGTATCATTGAATAATTTCCTTATAAAGTCATGGGTAACACTGAAAGATGTGATATTAGACGGGAAATAATATTTAAATATCCTTAAAAAACATTTCTTGAGGAATATATAATTTCATCATTGAAAAATTCTTTTTAAAACAAAAGATATTTTCAAATGTATTTTTCTGGGAAAACATAATTTCAAAATTTTAAAAGAAGAATTGAAAACCATAAAAATAATTAAAATCATATATCATTTATTTTTTAATAAAACACATTAAAAAACATGGTTTCTGAAATAAAATATATTTCTAAATGAAGAGAGAAATATATTCATATTATTCATAAAAAAATTTCTAAATAATCTTCTATACCAATGAGTGGAAAAATAGTACTAATAAATGGATATATCCTGAATAAATTGAGGATAAGAAAACTCATAAATTTTCTTTAGATATAGATTTTAATATACCATCAATGGGAGAATAATCATAAACAAATCAAATAAATGATGAGATTGATTCAATCAACTCTTACCACATGGTAACTTGGTATAATACACTCCATGAGAGTAAATTAAATAACATGAAGCTTAAAATAACTTTATAAGTAGGATATTCATGATATAACCTGACAAATGGCTATATATACACCATGAAAAATAATTTTGGTACATCAAAAACATGTGTCTCAAATAAGGAAAATTGAGACAAAACTGTCTTAATGATTGTGTAACCATTGAAACATAAACCCCATGATAAAAAGATCATATTATTTATATTTAAAAAAATCATAAATTTAATAGTAATACTAATATAATACATTTATGTTTATTATATACACCAAAAAACAGAAAAGTGTGGTGAACCTGGCATATATCTCACATATATAAAAAGTGGGATGATATTCCCTTTCCTTGTGTCTTGAACAACTTTATACTCAAACAATATTATAGTATAATAAATTTAAGTTTATTATGAATCTTTTAAATAATATTATTATTATATGAAATAAAATATATGATTTTATTAAGACCTTATATTTCATATTTTTCAACAATTAGTGTTTCACTTCAGGTAATATCAGTTTTGTTCTTCATATGTGTCTTAATTGGTTATATCTTCGGTCTTTACACTCAAATATTAACTTCAGAGTGTGAAAAAAGATATAAATATAATTTATATTAATTATATTTATGTTATAAAAAAACTATATAAGTATCAAATCTAATTCACTATTTATGGAGATGATAGGTTGTACATACGCAAGAACGTTCTTTCTGTTTTATTGTCGTATTGAAAGAAAGAATGGAAATAAAATATATGTATATATATGTATAATGCCATTAAATTAGCATTATTATGTAATATATATCATATAATATCACTAAATATATACTTAATACATTACATGTAGTGTGTGAACGAATCATATCACTTTGAGGGGTGGTAGTCTACATTTCCTCAAACGAAATTATCGTATTTACAAAAAATAGAAAGTATAAATATATATTATGTAATTTAATTTATGAAGCATAAGGAAGTTATAAATATCATAAAACATTACATATAAATATATTTAACATCCTAATTCCCACTATTAGGGGTAGTAAATGAATAATGAGCGTTCATCGTTTCATGAGGTGGTACGGTGTCGTACACATAAACAATATATTTATTACCCATTAGATGGAATTATGTGTAAGTTTAGGTCAAATAATTGTAAAAAAACATTTTTGTATATTTATTATTCATGTTTTGTATAATTATGGAATAATTAGTGTTTAGGGGGTGGATAATGAAAATAAAATAACTGTGCATGAGGAAGGATGTATCCTTTTCTTTAGGTAACATCTTTTGGTTTTCACCGAAGGGATTCCTTGGATTTATTTCTCCCAAAGGTGAAGTTTATAATATTAGGGTAGGGATTTTTATGTTCTATTTTGGAGTATACTAGTAAAGTGGATGTGTATTAATAGGTATGATAATGTTAGTGGAGAGGATGCCTTTTTATTGAGCAGGAGGATTGGCACACTTCTAAATATTTGGAAATGGAATTTCACCTAATATTTTTTCCTGTGAAGTGGATCCAATAATGGAAACATTTTAATAAAAGTTAAGATATGTTCTATATATTTCTATAAAATTTCTCTCATAAAAGTTTCTAGGTCATTTTTTGGTCATCAATTTAAGGATTAGAACTTTGTTAAGATAATTTTTCTCTTAATAATTGTAATTAAGTTTTATCACATTCAACAATATTTCTATTAAAAAACTAACATTACCTTAATATAAAATATATATTATGATAATTTTAAATATATAATCCATTTTTACAAATTCATATAACAGATGGGGAATAAATTAATTTACATTTAATCCGGAAAATGGGACGACAATGTATTCTTTTAACGTGAAAAATCCAAAATGTTGCTAATTTTTTATACCTAATTTCAATGTTAAATTGATTGCACTTATCTAAATTGGATAAATTTATAAAAACATTATCTAATTAATATTTTAAACCAATTTCATATATAATTTAACCTTCTAAATTAATTATATGAAAAGATAGTTATGAATTAAAATTCAGTATTTTTCACTATTTTTCTAAAAATGATGTTTCTCAGAACAATCCAAAAAATTAACCCTAATCTGTATTTAAAATTCAAATTTAAAATTAATTTTATTTTATGGAATTAAATTTCTATGTGTGTCAAAATTTTGTTTTATTTATTCCACATAATGACATGATAAGTTATTCTTTCGAGAAAATCGTATTTTTAAACATATAAGTACTTGACCAAAAATTATATATTTCATTATTAATATGGTTTATTACTATGAACTCATTATAAAAAAAATTTAATATTTATTATTAATAATCATATTACTATGTTTACTATCTGGGTTATAATTATCTCGTTTAAATAAAAATAATAATTAAAATGATGTTTTTTATAAACTCAGTGTTTCATGTAACGTATACCAATTCAGTATTTCATGTGACATACACAACGTTTTAGTTTCGTGTAGTGAAATAATATTCATTTCTAAGTGAATGGAATGTTTGAATTATTTAAATTCGTGATACCAATGAAAATTTATTTTATTCGAGAAAAAAAGAATACAAAAACTCTGGCTATTACATTTGTATTCATAAAATTCACTCAATAAATATTTTATTATTGAATGAGGATATTGGTTGAACATTTCAATATAAACTAGGGGATGTAATAATAATATCAATATGAAAAAATGCATGTTCTAATTTCAGTAATTACATTTAAGAATGAAATTATTTTTAATAGAGTAAGACATGCAGTCTATATATGTAATTAAAATGGAGAGAAATTAAAAACCTCATCATTGGATAATTCCACCTTGAATGAAATTTTTTACACATCATATTTAACCAAATGAAAATTATAAAATATTTTTATAAAAAAAAATAGAGATGAATTTAGAAGAAAAATAAAAAACAAGTAAAATTAGAAGAGGATTTCCACAATAAAAGAAATTATAAAAAAACCATAACAATATAGGGAGTCAATACATCAAGGAAAAAAGTGAATCATCCAAAATAAAAAAGGGTCCCTTATAATATGGTTATTTCCATACAGTATTTTTTTCTAGAATTTATAAACATGGGGGAGAAAGCGGGAGACCTCCATGTGAATTTTTTAATCCCAACATTATTTATTTGAAACATTCACATCAATAAATATAATATTTATCAATGATATTTACATCTATCATAATCTATAAGATGTCCTGGGTGTTTGGGATGTTTATATAAGACTACCTAAATTTATATGATGTAGTTTGGTGCTTGATTTTCTAGGCGAGTGTAGATCCTGGGTGGATTGGTATGGTTAAAATGTATTATACGTGATCTTATGATGGTGGTAAGAGTTGTCCCGTCATTACTTTAATTAAGTGTTAATAAAGTGGTGGTGGACTTGTGTACTTTCCACTAGTAGGGTACACCTTGATGCTTAGATATGTTATTCTGTTGAGAACTATAAAAAAGTCCTTGGGACAATAGGAATAAATGTCCCCATTACATGTATAATACCTATAATGAAGACATCAAGGGATTTATATTATTAAAAAAAATATATGAATCTTTCCACAATCCTTAATCATATTTAAATCTCCCATGGAACTATACCCAAGACACTTATAACTAAATTTATTAAGAAAACATATAATCACATATCTAAAATATTTTTTACTTAAAAAATAAGACACTAATCCCATTTTACTTATAATAGGAAACCCCTCCACTTTTCATGAATTGTATTAAAAGTGTCACATCATCATACTGATCGTGGTGTTCGACCCTGACCATGTTAAATCAATTATAATAAAATCCCAAAAATCCAATAAAATATAGAACATCGACACCAAATAATATTATTTTCCTCAAATATATTCTTTAAATTTACCTGAACTTCTTTAATCTATCAGAAACATTATATATGGGTTTCTATATAGCCTAGGTACAGTAGAAAAAAATTGAAACAAATATGATTATTCATCTGGGTTATGATAATATAAGAAATTTCTTGTCATATATGAGAAAATAAATTGAAATCGGAAATAATGACATAACCATATACCAAATAAATTATAGCCTCCCAAGTTCTTATTTATAAGAAGAACCTCCAACATGGATAACCCTTTGAAGAAGACCTATGATATCGAAAAATTAGTATTGTAGGAACTATATATTATATGGCATAATTTTTTTGATTAAATTTAAGTTCCATCAAATTAAATAAAAGAATATTTCAAAATTGAAAAACAAAAAAAATATTTCATGAGGTGGATTTATTCAAATAATGTTCCTCCAATAATTTATTCCCATAAATTTTGTTACAAAACCAAATTTAAATGGTGAGAAGAAACTATGATAAACAAAATATTCTTTGAGTTGTTGTTTGAGGATGATATAAAGTTATATTGGATACTCACATGAGGGGTCTGATTTTATATATTAGGCCTCTCTTAAATATTTAAGACATATTTATGAAATCCTTCCTATGATTAATACTAGTAAACATTATAATAAAATTGATCGATCAATATCATGCAATGCCATGAATATATATATATATATATATATCATAGGTTCTCCATCAGTTTTTATTAGGGTTTCTATATCTTCATCCCCGTTGGGTATTTATCATCTATTTTACTATTCTATAGATTGGTGATCTAGAATTTATTAACATATACGGATGTAGTGGGTGTAAAAAATATGGAATTACACAAATGAGAATGGTTTCTAGTGTATCTCTATGAATATAGGAAAAACAAATTTAGTTGACTTCCTTTTAATTAGACATGGGAATCATTAAGAGTTCATGTGAAACAAATCATTTTCGTTCCTTTTAAGTCCATGAATTCATGACCAATGATGTACTTAATAGGTTCATTTGTCCAAAACTAATGGAATTATTTTTATTTTCATGAATCAAGGACAAATGAAGTGATTCTTAAGGTCACATGTCTCGGACCAAAGACGTTACCTTTAAGAGAATAATTCCTTGATCCTCATATCTTATAGTTTATGTTCATAAGAATATGACCTATTTTGAGAAATTTAATTTCATGAAATTTTTTTTTTGGGTTTAATGGGAACCAAAAATGGTTCATGTGGAACATATCCATTGGAGGCCTTTTTTGATAATCGAGAAATATGAGTTCGTTGAAAGATGTTAAGGGATTATACTGGCTTGGAAGAATATTAATGCTCATAGATCATTGATTATACAAGGGGGTATAATTTAATATTCTATGGGTCACATGGAAGCCATGGTGCCAATTTAAAATAGTCAGTTTGAGTATTCCAAGAGGCTTTACCTAGAATATATGGGTCATGTGTGCCTCAATAGAAAGGGAATAAATTATTGATTATATCCCATGGATCATATTAGTAAATAGGAAAAACTATATTATATATCTTATAGAATACATTGATCACATTATTAAATTAATACATGGTTAAAATGGATAAATTGGTGCATATAATCCTTCCATGTAATTCAAGATGTCATGGAGGTGTCCTATGTGTGTGAGGCTCTTTGAAATATATTTCTTATAAAAATATTGTTGACAATGTCCTTTGGGAATATAATTCTATCCATCTAATTTTCATGGGTGAATGTTGAATCACCTTATCATATATAATGGTGGGTGTGACATTATAGAGAGGAAAATTGGAAGATCATAATGTATTATAATTAGGAGCTTGGTGTGAACCTAATTAGTGTACCTGGGTAATGGTAAACCCAATTTAGTAAAATGGGAGAATGGGTTTGCAGTTAGGTTATTTGGGTGCATAGGGTCACAATTGGATGAATTGGGAATATCATCACTTGTGAAGACCCAATTTCTTTTTTAAGAGACCTTAGGGAATGAAAAGGACACAAATAGGATACATGAATTAATTGGAAAACAATTATAGCCTCTCTGGGTTGTTCACGGATACAAATTGGGAACCAAGAGGAAATAACTAGATCCATTGGGAGGGCCTCTTGATAAAGGGCCATAACCACTAATACTTGTGATTTATGGAGTATGGTATCTACTTGGATGATCATAATCATCAAAAGGAACATATACACTTTAATACAATTATTTTTACCTAGTTTTTTATAAAAAACTAAACTGAGGGGAAGCACTAATGATCTGATCATGTAGACAATGTGTTTGTGAACTCAGATGTAGTTAAGGTTTCTCCTCTCATGAAAATTCATAAAGAGGGACCTTATATAAGTAGGGGGTATGGTACCCTGCTAATAAATGGATACTATTCTAGATTCGATGTCTCTTGAATAGTATGAGAGGTGATAGAATAAGGTGAATTAAGAACAAAAAGTAGAATCAAAGTGAATAGAGTGTGTAACCCATCACTTGTTAATACAAAATATAGTATTGGTTTAAAGAGAACATGGTTCAGAACTCAGCACTAGAGAATAGGTCAAGATGTAGGGGTTTCCTTGCGATTCTTCACCTTTTTCAAAATAATATAATTAATTTCTAGGATTTATATACATGTTACTTTAATCATTATCATACACTAAAAAATGCCACCCAATCCCTAATAATTGGACCATATTTAAGGATAAATATTATTTCGGTGTGAAATTGTCTGAGGGTAATGTTATTATGTAGAATAAGTGGGTGCATGTGTGAATAAAATTTCACCAAGTATGTAAGTCCAAGCATGGATGAACACTATATTCAGATGAGATAAATAAAGTAGGCAAATGGATAACCAAAATATTTGAAATTATATAGTAGTGTACCACTTATTCAAGGAACACTATAGGCCTGTGTGATTTATATAGAAAAAAATCTCTATTTCAAACCAATTTGAGAACTATTTTTTCATAATTTTGGGTGCTGATATTTCTCAACACTCGGTGTGGGTGACTATATTTGGATATCTAGTCAAGATAGTATTGGGTGAGTGATTTGGCCATGGAAGTCTAACTGTTGTGCCTGAGGTTTTTTCCTCTATAATAAAGGTTATGGGAACCACAAACTAAACATGTTTTTTTTTGCTTGAAGTTCAAACATAGTGAAATTTTCATATTATTTTCTTTAAACATTTTCCAGTATTAATTTCCTTTAATTTACATATATTATCTTTATTTTTTCCAGAGATAAATTCACATTAAATAAAATTCCCTTTATAAAATATCCAGATCATGGAATATCATTTCTGATGGCGTCTCTGTAGCTTATATAAACTAGTTGATCAATTATGTTGAGAAAGGAATATTTTGAAAGCACAAGCCATTTTTATTGACTCTTAAAAATATGCTTCTTAAATATCATCAAAAGTACCCAATATTATACTTTTTCATATATATGGTCAAGGGATATTGACCAGTGTGGATATCCACCAATTAGATAGAAACCATACAAATTAGTTTTTCAATCATTACACAATCTTGAAAGCTAGAATATAATCATCAAGAGTCGATATATTATAGAGCTTTCTAATGATCCAAATTATCCTATCTTTCAGCAAAATAACCAAATATGTGCAATCTTAAGTATGCTCCAGATCCACAAACACGCTATTAAGAATCCATTTTTCCCTTGGCAGTCATCAACGAACTCCGATTATCAAATACTTATGGGATCTATGCATTTTGGTTGCGTTCAAACCTAAATGGATCTGGGAATATTGGGTTTGATAGATGTGCACCAAATTTGAGGATCAGTTGAAAAGAGTAACAATGTACTATTCCATTTGGATACAACATAAGTGTTAATACAATAATCTATTAGGGTACCTAAAAACGTATCATTCATCTATCATATGAAATAGTTGGAATAAATATATGGGATTTGTGAAAAACATCAATAATTACTATCCTTAGGATAATTCATAACATGTTTCTTCCCCAAAATGTTTTCATGATAAATTCAATGGGACAACCTTATTTTATGTGGAATTACAATGAGAATACATATACTCTATAGGGAAGGAACTCCATCAATGAATGGATATCATTTTGGAAAAACCAATTAACAATATTCATGGAAAAAAATGGTGGGGGAAAACATCAGATCGCCCAATGGTATACCCCAGAATACGAAACACGGGATATTTAGACACATACTACCAAGAACTGAAATGTTTTCACTATGATTCATGAGGATATAGGATAATCCTAGATATATACCACAAATTATTAACATGATCTTTTTTATAATTTAGATTAGTGGGTATATTAAACTAATATGAGAATCAAAAATAGGTTGAAAATTGAGTACACTTTTTATAGTGATCATCCTGATAAAGGGAAGGCCTGTTGGTTGGGATATTCAAATAATAACCAAGATTAATTATTTCCTGATACAAATATATTCTGAAAAATATTTATTTTGTATTTCATGTTCATTCCAGGTTACATTTGCGTTGATATTGTTACATTTTAAAACTCATTATATCTACATCCCCAATGATATTATAAGATGTAGTATCAAGTCATTTATATTGAGAGTGTGAAGAATTAATTATCTCTAAATAGATAATAACATGGATATCAAGGATATATTAATTTATTTTAATTAAATTTATTACCCTATAAATATTTACTCTTGGGGGAAATTATGGATGGATGTTAGTCATGGGATGATAGAATGTCATATATATTATCCCTGGGAGATTTAATAAAGTCCATGTGAGTTGACTATTGTATCATTTTTCAAGAGTATACACCATATATATTTTCACATAAATTATAATATCTATTGATTCCATAACAACCCAAAGATGTCTGAATTTAACAAGACCCTATGGTGGAATAAAAATTATAGTTGATAATGATTCATGCGACCACCCATGTCAAAATTATATTATTCACATAAAATTTAGGCATTGGATTAGTGCCAAGGTTTTCACATTCATATATATACTTTTATCCCATAAGAATGTATTATTAAATTTTATCTATACTGACAGAGAAACTAGTTTTCAAGTATGGGAGATGGGGTACTAAGATATTATACAAAATTGGAATCAAGTAAAAAGAATCAAAACACCCTGGAAAAAACGCTAACAAATTTATCAATGTCTCCTAATTGAATAACTATCAAAAAATAAAACATTGGGGAGGCGATCAATCTAGAGGTGGTGAGATGATTCCCCAAAAAATGATAGGATATTTGATAAATAGTTGAAGATGAAAAAACCAATACCTATTTTATTCCTATGTAAAATCTCCCTACTACCTCTTTAAAAAAATTATAAATTGCGCTGTTGTAATTTTTTTTACCAACTATAAAAATTTATAATAATATAACGGTTTTACATCAAGATTTTCTATGGATCCCAAAAATAATAAATTTGAAATAGTTTTCCCTTATAAAAAAATGGAATAATACAACTAAAATTTTAGTATATATTAGTTAGAATAAGTTATTGGTGGATTCCATGGATGATGGGGACCTGATCAAAAGATACATGTGGCAGATGTTGGACAATGTTAATGTAAAAGGGGTGATCAACCAATTAGTTTAAACAATGTGTGAAAATCTTGTTAATATAGTATAATTATGATATATATTATTTTTAAAATAATAAATTGAAATTTTTATATCCAATAATCAAATAATTTTACTTATTTTAATGGGTGAAGGTGTAGAAAATACTAATAAAGTATTTAGGATACACTGAGGGTGTCACTTCAATGGGTACTGATGACGTGTCTAGCAGAACAATGGAAGAGTAACCATCACCAGTAGGAATAGATATGATTAAAACTCTATACCATAATTGTTATATAAATATTAATCCTATAAATGAGACCAGATATCATGTAATACATAATCAAGAACAAGTAAATTGATAATATATAGGCTACACATTTTCATTCTAGAAAAAGAGGTTATTCCTCAGACTCTATTATTACTTTATCATCTGGATTTTTTATCACTATCCTTTAATTATAGAGTATCACTTATTATAGAGGGATCATTATGATTCCATCCTCATTAACAAGGATACATAATGGGTTACATTTTGTAATATTCCCCTATTCAGTCAACTAGATCCCCATGCCTAGTACGCCCCTTCTCGAGGTTTATTTTTTAGATATTGAAACAATATTTTTCTATTAAATGTATAGCCTTATGAATTAATGGAAGAATAATGGGTGAACCAAGAAATTGTAATTCCATATGGTGTATTGTATTGGGTTCAACTATAAGACAGAAAACATCAGTTTAACTCTTTCATCATCACGAAAAACTACAGGATTTTTAAGTTGATGTTTAAGTTATTAAGAAAAAATAATTTTATAGTGGAGAAGCTTAAAATTCATTGAGGGACTCATGTTATAGTGGTGTAAATTTTTTGATAGTGTTCATGAGTAATACCACTAATAATAAAGATAAAGACCTCTTTGGTATTTCATTAAAAACTTCTAATAAAATGTTGTTGTTATTATAACCATATTCAAACAACTGATACCTAGAGAATTAATATGATTAGATAACAAGAATAAGGGAAGATAGATATCATGGAGACAACCATATTATATTATTTTTCATATATCTCTAAGTGTAGTGAATTAAATTAATACCTACTGAAATGTTAGTCTTACTATCAATACAAATTTTATATGTTATTTTTATAGATTATTGAATGATGTTTACTGTTTGAATTGTTTTTTCTATAGTGAACATCCTTAAATGAATTATTATGTGTCATATTTTATATTACATGTTTATTCCACTAATTTCCTTATCCGTCATGACTCAGGGTCATGACGAGACCATTAATTCTTTCCTAGGGAGTTATTTAATGTGTTCAAAATAGGTTTCACAAAGAAAGATGCAATAATAATTTTCTAATTCAATTTAGGTTGAAAATGTGTTCATTTCCTACACACAAACTACTAATGAATATAGGGTGATTTTGCTGTAAATAGATGGTAATACCACTAAATAGTCCAAATAAGTTTTAATAAAATAAGGAATTATTACATTAAGTATTGGAGGTAAACTCCAACACTAAATTACACTGACTCTCTCACTTGTTGAATTATGAAAATATTGTATATGAGTATACATAGTAATATCACCAAATATTTTAGAATTTTCGGTGGTAAGGGATACCATCCTAGAGGCCGAATGATCAATGGATTTGGAGAACTATGAGAATTTCATTCATTTGATCATTTTCTGCAACTTAGTTCTAGATTATCTTATAGTCTCCCAAAAATTCATTGATTATGATCAAAGTCCCTTTTACATCAATAAAACATGAGACAACTACTATGGTGAGATATTTGTAGGCTAATTTCAAAAACATTAATATTATAATCATAACATAGGATTCCAAAAATACATTACATGATTTTCATATCACAGTATATAGGGGATTGACTACCATGAAATTTTTATCATCATGAACTAAATTGATGAATTGTTGTGTAAGGAAGATATGATTTCACCATGCCTCTGAAGAACTGATGTCATAACTCTTTACATAGAGATAAAGTTATTATAATTTCATGAAAATCCCAACTGCTGATAGCAGTGGTTGAGCATTAATAGTATATTATTGTATGGATAGCTTTGAAAATTATCCTTTGTCAATAATTTGAGTATATTAAGAAGATTTTAAGGGAAAATCAGTATCAAGATAAAGTAGTTACAATGTAGTTGATTATTGTATTATAAGATCCAAAAAATAATACATTTAAAGGATGATGAATATACTGCAATGTTTTCCAATCATCATTGGACTATTGATGACTCAAATAGATCAATGATCCAATTTTTTGATGTGATAGAATGGAAATTGTAGGAATCTTTTAACTTGTTGTCTGCCTCTTTTTACCAATTAAGAAGATATTCTAGATTTATGTTTTATATTTCCCTTTTTCATATTGAATGGTAAAATAACTTTTCTCAAGTATATTTCTTCTTTTAAGAAAATTATTATTTTTAAACATCATAATAATTGAATTTTCTAAAATATTATAATGTAATGGGTCTAGTAAATCAAAATATCAAAAAAATAGTCAAATGATGAATAGGGGACTAATCATTTATTTTTAATTCATGTGATCCTAGACGTATATTTGCATGTTGGATATATATTGTATTTATATATCATCATCATAATAATAGGTGAACCTATATGATAAAAAATTTACTGTCTGGTTTCCAACTAATTGGGTCTTCTTTAATGGATATAGGTAGCCTATATACACATAAAATTTCATATAACTATAAGATAATTTATTGTCATTAGAATATGATGGAGGAAAAGACACATCATTATTGACATTACGAAGACTGGTTTTTTTGGAGAATCAATTTTCAAGCGGTTTCGAGTGCCCAAAAATATATTCTTATTCACATTATTCTGATCATCTGAACCAATATTACATGTGGAATATAGAGATTATATAAATTGTTTCTAGATCTATATAACTAATTATTTTAAAATAAATTTTACTAGGACTTATTGGATATCCCTTTAATATTATTGATTTTTTTTCATCAGAGCCCTAAATTTATCATTTCCAAGAGAGGGAATGGATTAGCATGAGAAAAACATATCTTTTTATCATGACAACCTTTGTATGTTTTCAACCTAAAAAGATTTATTCTTTTTTATCTTTAAAAATATATAAATATTTCTTATAATGTTAAATGTGTTGTCCTTGAGGGATAATACTCAATATTCTCCCAGAAACATCTATTGGTATCCAACCAAAAAATTATTATGCATATTTACATTTTTATTTTATGATCTTATAAGATAAACCAATGACGATGATTTATATAGTTGAAAAGATTTTACCAAACCCATACTGATGTTTAGTTTCATATAACCTTTACCAATATATGATGTGGTATATACAAGGACATGGTAATTGTGGTCCTATTGTGAATTTAATAGACCAATATTATTATTGATGGCCTTGAGGAAATGGTGTACATAGTTTATGATCATGGTGTATATTTTAAATGGATGTATGCTAACCAAAATTGGGTTTCGAAAAGTATTATAATTTAAAAACATTTTAATTAGAGGATAATATTACTTAAATCTCAACATGTGTTGTTTGAATAGGGAAATACTGAATTGGGAATGGAAAAACTATGAAAACCATTGATAATGTTAATATTTATAGAATGTTACTATAATATTGTATAAAAATACTAAGGTTGATCTCTAACCAAACTAAAATTATGGGTTCAAGTTCAATGATTTTGAAGAAATATGTGTTTCAAGGATATTCTTCTTCCAGATAAAAACACACCTCAGGTTGGTTTTTGGTGGGTTGGATATGTGCTGTATATATTGTCACCAGTAAAAGGTTTCTATTGAGATTCTATTACTTATTACCAGTAGCCATCATTTATTTGTATTAATATAGATAATAAAAATAAAAAAGTATGGTACATGGGAATAGAATATTAAAATGGTAATTGGACTCTATAGTTTAGGACAAACAAATATTAGGTCATTGTGAAATGTTAAAAATGAGTTAGAGTGAATATGGATTTATAGATTAGTCATGGATAGATGGATAAAACATAATTTAATATCTTCTAATTATAAAAATCAAGAAACATATAGTTCTATGTAAATATTTATATTATAACTAGGTAGAGTCAAATATAGAATATACTAATGTGAATTGGGTGACCATATCCTGGGATTGGTTTGATTGTAATTAAATTTATGGATGAATTCAAGTTGGGTGACCTACATATCATTATATATCATATAATAATTGTAATAAATATATTCATAGTTCTTATTAATTTTATTCAAACATAACAAGCTCATATTTTGTGGAAAATTAAATGGGTTGACCCAAGTGTTTAGTTACTAAAGTAATCTTGGTGTGAATTGGTGAGGACTCAAACATCATGATGCAATAAAAATTAAAGATAATGGATTCTTTGGTTATATCCAATTAATGAGGAAGATGAATCACTACATATCATGATAGAATAGTAATCACATTATGTGTATTTATTAAATATAATGGAATTTTGATCCTATAATAGGCATGTTGATAGAGAATACCAAACACTCTAGATCGTACATTGATTAGACTCTCTTGTGAGGACATTTAGTCATATCATAAATATCACTCCAAGACATTCTACGGGTCATATGTGGTATACCACATGTCATGTATTTTGTAATCACATGGAAATGATAAATTTAAATGATGATTAATGTAATATATTTATGACATGGGTTTCATGTTGTTTAGGGTCATATGAAGAGGACCTTTTTGTCTTTTTATTTGAGGGTATACGACTTTGTCAATCTTCAAGTAGTTTAAAATCATGTGGAGTGGACATCTTAGGAAACCAACCTGGATTTATGACATGAATTTATTGATAAACCATTCAATAGTGTTAGTTGTGATATGATTTATGTATGTTTTGATCAAGGAATATGCTTCATTGGAGTAGACCATATATATGATATGAGGTCCTTCCCATTTATTATAAAAACCTAGGGGTATCATTCTTGATATCCATAAAATTCTCATAGACAATACTAATTCTCATTAAACCGATGAATATAGTAAATATATCATGTGCAATGTTCATGTACCATGGTTTTTATGGACCTCAAGGATATGAATCATGAGTTACCATTTGACATCATTTTATTTCCACTGATCATGTTATATCTGATAATATTCATCTTCAAAATGTTTATTAGAACTGGAAATCTGAAGATAAAGATACTGTAATTTGATGATATGTACTACTTATGTCTTATATTCTAGGAAATATGTTGTCACATTTGAAAAAATGGGTTGTCGTATGATAATACCATACATTTTGAATAGTATTTCATGGAAAATTATTCTTGTCATTATCAGTTATTTTGTAAAAAATATTTTATATATTTTTATTAAATCAATTTACTTTTCTATTATTATCTATATAAGATACATAAAATTTATTGTATTGGATTTTATTATAAGGCCCCGGCCTTAAACCTTACTTAATATTGTATTAAATGAATAATTCACATTGAGGATCTTTTCAGGGTTAGAGTTTCAGAGAATTAGGTCATAGCTATTACATCTCAAAAGATTACATAGTAGACACTTCTACTAAGTTTCCATAAAACAAAAAAAAAACAAATAAAAGGAAACATGTCTAGTTCCATGTTTTAGAAAGCATTTCTTTCCTTGATCACATCCTTGACCCTATTCATCTTTAAGTCCTATGGAAAAAATTTCAAAAACTTGGGATGAGCATAAAAAAACCCAGTAAATGATACACAAAGAAGGAAAACTGTTAGTTTTTCAAAACAACAAGTAAACCATGAATACTTTACCAAAGTAATACATTTCACCTTTATGAAGTAGTAAAAACTCTTCACTGACTAAAAGACCATTACTTACCCTTTTGTAACCAAACGATTACCATAAAACCTATATAAAGAACACATAACATATAAAGGTAACTTGGGACATAATCATACTTAAATGGAATAACCATACGGTTGACTTCCACACAGACTTAATGGAATAGCCATATGGCCGACATCCATACCCAATGAATTGGAGGTTATAACGTAACCACCCATCCTAATATTCACGGCACCACCCGTCATATGGTTTATCACGTAACCACCCAAAAAATGTCCAAGTACCATTACAAAATCATAATACATAAAACAATTATAAATGAAATAAAACTTTTCTATATTTCAATCACAATATATCACCTAAATATATTGACTTAAAAAATCCATTATCAAAACCATTTTTAATACCAAAATACATAAAAGAGTATACAGTATTTATTTACTTTTAAAAAATATTACGGCTTGTTGAGGAAGCCAAAGATCAAATAATACTCGCAGCGGCGGAAAGGACGTGGTCACCGCGTATGTTAAAAGAAACATACTTTTTGTCGTTAAGTAAAATGATTCGTATAAAAAAGATTCTTTTTGAATAAAAGTAAAAGTCAAAGGGGTTTATACACTGTATAAAGAAATCTGTGTATAAACAAAATATGCCTTAATGAAAAGAGATTGAGACGAAGTCCCTTACAAAGATGGTATCCTTAGATTAAGGATAAATCAATTACATAATTATGTGTGACAAATGAATACACCAAATATAAGTGGATATTAAGTGTAAAACAATCAGAGTTCATTCACACATATTCATAGAATGAAATATTCAAGGAGTACAAGTTTACCCCAAAGAATCGAAATTGGGTTAAGAAGTTTCCTTGCAAAAATTTGACAGCCTAACGGCGTCACTTCAAAATTCAGAAAATGAGTTGATGAGAGATAAAAATGGTATCTCATCACTTGGAAATAAAATTTACATAAATAAGGATATAGAAGAACATATCCCAAAATAATAGTATGTGAATTAAAATAAATAACAAAAGAAGTCTTTTAGAAAGAGGAGGGTGAATGGTTCCCTTACCGACTTGGGTAACTTTCGAAACGTACTCCCCATGGAAGAAGGGTCATACAATGAAGATGTAAATACCCATAAATGAAATTATACTACAAAAAGTGTATAATAATGGGAATTACATACACCACTCAAAGGAAATAGTGTCAAACTTAGCATAAATGTCACGAGAATAAAAGTGAGATGAAAAATCCCTTACGAAAACTCGGTAGCCTAACGACGCTACTTAAAACTTCCAAAAATTGATTGATAAGATAAAATAGGGTCTCTTATCATATTACAATAAAATTTAAAGCAAGAGGATTATAAAATAACATCCCCTAACATAAAAAATAGGAGCTTAAAAGAAGAGACATAAAGGAGAGTCCATAAAAAGAAAGAGAGTGGTTAGATCTCTTAAGAAAATTCGGCAGCCTAACAGCGCCACTCCAAAATTCCAAAATGGATTGATGAGAGAAAATAGGGTCTCTCATCACATGAACATAAAAAGTACAGTAAAAGTAATATAAAATAACATCCAAATCATAAGAAATATGATCCTAAAAGGAATTACATAAAAGAGTGTACTTGAAAAGAAAGAGAGGGGTAGGGTCCCTTACCTCAAGTCTGACTTGTCTTGTTTGTTTCTTTATATTCCTGAATAATAAAATTTGGTCAATTTAAAATTTCTTAAGGACCACTTTTAAAGATTATTATTTAGTTCATATCACATATTATAATGTTATAATAATTGGTTAATAATGTGAGTTCATATTAGACGTTTTTGTCGATGTTTGGTACAAGAGTCAAAAATGAACTTGTTTGACAATGATTGTCCATATAGTTATAAGTAAATCATCTCCAGAATAGTATTAATGATTTAAATATCATATATATCCATTAAATATTCATTTTATACTACTCCATAACATTTGGAGATAAAAAATAAATGAAATGCACCGTTCATGGAGACGGTAGGCCGTACGTACGCATGAACGCTACTTTCATTTATTTGTCATATTAATGGAATTAAAAATAATTGAGAGATATATATATTATAATTACAGTATAATATACATTTTATATAGGTCGTATATGTTCATTAATTTCATTCTTTATACATTCCATGTATTGCATGAATGAGTCACATCACTTGAGGGGGCGGTAGTCCACACTTCCTCGTATGAAATTATCGCATTTTCACAACATGAAAAGCATAAAGGCATGTTCTAAATATAAAATTCAGAAGAATATAGAAAACCTAAATACCATATATATCATATATAAAATATAGTTATGTAATAATGGCCACCATGAAAGGTGTTAAGAGAAGATTGAACAATCATCGTTTCGTGAGGCAGAAATTCGTCATCCACAGAAACAGTATGTTCTTTAACCATTAAACGAAGATGCGTGTAAGTGTAGATCTAATAATTCACATAAAAACATCCTAGTATATTGAAGATACTAGTGTTGTTACAATATAAAGGAATAAAAATATTTTAGAGGGTTGGAGAAACAAAATAAAACAAAAGAACACAAGGGAAGACATTACCTTTAAATCGAGTAACTCTCTTTGATTTGAGATCAAAGGCTTCCTTGGAAAGGATTCTTCCCAAAGTGAGGATTCAATGATGAAGAGAGGGATGTGGAGAGATGAAATTTTCAGGGTTTGGCCGAGCCAAAGGCTTGATAGGTGTGTGTAAGGTGGTAGAGGTGGGGGCCTTTTATAAGAGGAGAGGAGGGGCACTCTTGGAAAGTTATAAAATATTACTTTATTATAAAATGATTTTCGAATTCAAAAGGTCCCAAAAGGATATATTTCAAGGATAAGGTGATAAGGTTTCGAAATACACCAATCCAATAGGTTTGTGACAAGATTAAGACATAGATTTCACCCTATCTTCTCATTTTATTTAAATCGTTCATTTATGAGGTAATCACTACATCATCACGGTGTCATAAATAAATTAATTTATTTAATATCTAAAAATTATAAAAAAATAATCATAATGTAGTAAATCTTTTTATATTTCTAATGAATATTTATATTAAAAAATATGACTTTTGTAACCCCATCTAAAAATTGTTTTAGTAAAACAACACATGTTTGTGACATTTTAATTTTAACTTTAAATAAAAAGGTATTAATGTCATTTTCCAACCGAAGTGGCTCCAGGGGGTCCCCAAGTTTACCCATGGGTTTTCTTGGTCGGCAATGACTCATCCAATAAAGTTATGACATGTGGAATGGTCATTTCATATTATTAAAACATTATTTTTACCTTATATTACACTAATTACCTCTAATCGCAATTAAAAACATAAAAGTTACTATTCACCTAAAAATTATTTTAATCCCATTGAAGAAAATTTTACATCCTAATGACAAACATGTATGTCAGATTTTTTAAATTCTAATCACAGAAGTGGTAAAGTTTCATTTAAACGAAAAATCAGTTTTTAAACTACCACTTAGTGGTTTCACTATTCATCAAAAATTGAAGTTTTTCTGAAAAATACTAAAAATTCACCCTAATATATATTTGATATTCAGAATTAAAAAATGATTTCTATTTTAAAAAATTAAAATCATATAAGTTGCATTAATTAATTTAATAATTAAATCCCGTTGTCAAAACAAATAGCGTGTTTTTAAGAAATAATATCTATTAAAAGATTGATACTAGTTTAAGTCTAATTTCAAAGCGAGATTAATTACAATGACCACTATTGGATTAAATGGTAAAAATATATTCTAATTTCACTTTAAAACCAATTCAAAAGATAATCTAATAATATGAATAAATTAGATTAAAAATAGGTTTTGAATTAAAATACAGCATTTTTCACTATTCATTAAAAAATGAACTTTATCGGAAAAATACCAAAAATTTACACAAATTAAATTTTGATGTCCTGATCCTAAAGAAGAATTTTATTTTGTCAAATATAACACATAAAATTGTCAAAAAGTGGATTTAAAAGAGGTTCACCATCAAAAGACGGTTAATCGACCTTTTAAAGAATATTAGAATGTTTTCGCTTAAAATTGGATTCATTCATATTTTTAATCCCATAACATTTAGTGTAAAAGTAAAAATATTTGACAAACATATATAATCATTTTTTAGTTAGTTCCCATCATTACAATGGCTAGGTGTTAACATAAAATTATTTTATTTATGGAGTGCAACGTAAGATTTCAAAGGAACTTGTTGTTGCGTATTGGGTAAGCCATCAAGCATTGCGTTCCCTTTAAATTAATATTAAAATTTTATTTACAATTAGGGATAAATATAAAAATTTCATATTCTTTATTTAGCTGGGGTGTTACATCCTTCCTCCCATTTTGGGAATTGCGTCCTCGCAATTTTAAAATTGGGCTCGGAAACATCATTGAAAGTCCCACATCGGAACAAGAGTTGGTAAAACAATCACTTTAAAAGAATGAAAGAGAAGTACAGTAGTCACTCGAGTTATCCCATACTAGGATTCCATGTAGAAAAACATGGATATTGAAGAAAAAGAAAAGGGTCATGTTCTGAGGGAGAGTGATAGTAAACATGTCTACGAGAAAGTTAAGCATAAGAAAATCACAAACTTGTGATGGGTTAAACGGTATTTGATTCCCCAGTAGGAAAAGTTAACAGACAAAATTTTTGTTTTAAGTTAATTTTCATTGAGGAATTTATTTTTTATCTTAAGGAAACATACTTACTTGTCATGTTGACTTTCAACTTTTACTATATTTCTTACACAAACTCATACTTTCCCCAAATGATGAGTATTTAGGAAGACTTGTTCACATTAAGAGTACTATAATCAACTTCTAGAGAATCACCTAATCCAAAAAAGAGAACTATATACTTCCCATGTCTTTAGACTTTAACCAAAACCAAAACCAAAAAGGCTAGTACAAGATCAGATGATCCAGAAAAGGATAACCATTTATAAAAAATATAATCTATTCTTAATCTCCAAAATTTGTCCAACAAAACCCAAAGTTCAACCAAGACCACAAGTAAACCAAACTAAGATTGAAACCCAAATATTTGAAGGATTTAATCACATAGTCTTCCAAGTTAAATCATATCATTTATCTCCAAACAACATCAGTTTCTCTTAAAGTCTCGTATTGAAAAGTAACTAACCTAATCACATATCCTCCATGATAGGTTAATAATTTCCATAGATAACCCAAAATCAACTTACTATTAATTCATAAAATCATATAACTAAAAAGAATTAGTCAAACTAGCCAGGGACTTCACGTAGTCCCGTGGTAGGCGAAAAATACCAGTCGCACTTTGGTTGTGGGTTCGATTCCCGCAGCTTTGTCTGACGCGACGGGTTGTCACATGGTCTGCGTGTCGTACTTTTTTCCAAACTATATATTTCTCAAGTCATTCCCCAAAAAGAGATAAAATCATCAAAAATAACCATAACATAATTTAACCTCAATTTTATCTCATTCCCTTCACTTTCCATCATAACATATAGTAACCCATAATTACCTCAAAAGTAAGGATCATATAAACCCAAATGATTCTTTATAACAATGTCCACAAAAGAACAGATAACTATTCCTTGAATAAAATTTTCATATATCAAACATCAGGGTTACACATACTATAAAAAGTTTTCTAATGTAACCTCATCATCAAAAGAGACTTAATACTCTTAAGAATTCCACCATAACTCTTGAAGCCCTTATATGTTGACTTCTCACTCATTCAACATTCTTCATGATCCATTAACCATTCATTTCCAACTTATTCTGAAATAATTCTTTCCTACAAAAAAATCATGAATCATATCCTAATATTCTAAAATAGGAAAACAAATGTTAAGAAATAATCCGTACCTTTGATTGGTCATTGTCAGTTTCTTCATCCTCAATCAGAATGGAATTAGGTATTGGTAAACAAATATTTGTACGATCTTGGTGATCCCATTCCCGAAACTTCTTCATAGTACATGTGTTTGCATAATGACCATGCACACCACATTTAAAACATTCAATTGATCCCTCAAAAAGAACTTCTTTCGCTTTCCTCGAGTCAACTGGATGCTTCCTTTTTCCATAGAAGGTTCTTGGTTTATGACCTTCATTTCCACATCTATAGCATATTTCTGTCCCTTTGAAACATTTTCCTAGGTGTTTCTTTCCACATCTTTGACACATAGGTTTTTGAACACACTTACCTTTATGATTATTACCTGTAGTTCCGTAGGGATTTGTTTCTCGCATATATGATTCCTTATAGAAATCACCAAGGTTTAGGTGGTCAACCATGACTCCAGATAGTCAGTTGAGGATAAACACTAGAGTTCTCATTGCATATCCCATATCATTCAGTTGCTCGCTCAGAAAACTGTCACAGTTTCCTTCACATCCACTGTTACTTTGGTGCCTGCTAGATCCAACCATTTACTAAAACCAAAAAGTTTAGTGTGAGTATATCAACAAAACCATCATGTAATAATGATGAAGATAAACACTAAGATATACTTACTCATTCACTTTATCTAAAACTAGGACTCTTTCTAAAATCCTAACCATTATGGTAATGTCCCCTATGCTTAGAGAATACCCTAACCTCTAAAGTTATCTAAACCGAACTATAATACCAACTATAAGGCCCTGGCCTTAAACCTTACTTAATATTGAATTAAATGAATAATTCACATTGAGGATATTTTTAGGTTTATATTTTTAGAGAATTATGTCATAGCTATTACATCTCAAAAGATTACATAGTAGACACTTCTACAAAGTTTCCATAAAATAAAAAAACACTTAAAAAGAAAAATGTATAGTTCCATGTTTTAGAAAGAATGTCTTTCGTTGATCCCATCCTTGACCCTATTCATCTTTATGTCCTGTGGAAAACATTTAAAAAACTTGGGATGAGCATAAAAAATCCCAGTAAAGGATACACAAAGAAGAAAAACAGTTAGTTTTTTAAAACAACATGTAAACCATGAATACTTTACCAAAGTAAAACTTTTCACCTTTATGAAGTAGTAAAAACTCTTCACTGACTAAAAGACCATTACTTACCCTTTTTTAACCAAACGATTACCATAAAACCCATATAATGAACACATAACATATAAAGGTAACTTGGGACACAAACATAATTAAATGGAATAACCATACGGTCGAGTTCCACACATACTTAATGGAATAGCCATACTGACGACTTCCAAACCCAATGCATTGGAGGTTATAACGTAACCACCCGTCCTGGTATTCAAGGCACCACCCGTCATTTGGTTTATCACGTAAACACCCGAAAAATTCCCAAGTACCATTACAAAATCATAATACATAAAACAATTATAAATGAAAGAAAACATTTCCATATTTCAATCACAATATATCACTTAAATATATTGACTTAACAAATCCATTATCAAAAAAATTTTTAATTCCAAAATACATAAAAGATTATATGGTATTTATTTACTTTTAAAAAATATTACGGCTTATTGAGGAAACCAAAGATCAAATAATACTCACGGCGGCGGAAAGGTCATTGTCACTACGTATGTTAAAAGAAACATACATTTTGTCGTTTTGTAAAATTATTCCTATAAAAAAGATTACTTTTGAATAAAAGTAAAATTCAAAGGGGTTTATACACTCTATAATTAAAGTTGTGTATAAACAAAATATGCCTCAATGAAAATAGATTGAGACGAAGTCCCTTACAAAGACGGTATCCTTAGATTAAGGATAAATCAATTACATAATTATGTGTGAAAAATGAATACACCAAATATAAGTGGATATTAAGTGTAAACCTATCAGAGTTCATTCACACATATTCATAGAACGACATATTCAAGTAGTACAAGTTTACCCTAATGAATCAAAATTGGGTTAAGAAGTTCCCTTGCAAAAATTCAACAGCCTAACAGCGTCACTTCAAAATTCAGAAAATGAGTTGATGAGAGATAAAAATGGTATCTCATCACTTGGAAATAAAATTTACATAAATAAGGATATATAAGAACATATCACAACATAATATTATGTTAATTAAAATACATAAAAAAAGAAGTCTTTTAGAAAGAGGAGGGTGAAAGGTTCCCTTACCGACTTGGGTAACTTTCGAAACGTACACCCCATGGAAGAAGGGTCATAAAATGAAGATGTAAATACCCATAAATGAAATTATACTAAACAAAGATTATAATAATTGGCAGCACATACACCAATCAAAGGAAATAGTGGAAAACGTAGCATAAATGTCACAGGAATAAAAGTGAGATGAAAAATCCCTTACGAAAACTCGGCAGCATAACGACACCACTTAAAACTTCCAAAAATGGATTGATGAGATAAAATAGGGTCACTCATCATATTAAAATAAAATTTAAATCAAGATAAATATAAAAGAACATCCCCCAACATAACAAATATGATATTAAAAGAAGAGACATAAAGGAGAGTACATAAAAATAAAGAGAGAGGTTTGATCTCTAACGAAAATTTGGCAGCTTAACAGCGCCACTCAAAACTTCCAAAATGGATTGATGAGAGAAAAAAGGGTCTATCATCATATGAAAATAAAACTTATAGTAGGATTAATATAAAATAATATCCCAATAATAAGAAATATGAGCTTAAAAGGAATGACATAAAAGAGTGTACTTAAAAAGAAAGATAGGGGTAGGGTCCCTTACCTCAAGTCCGACTTGTCTTGTTTGTTTATTTATATTCCTGAATAATAAACTTTGGTCAATTTATAATTTTTTAAATACATCTATTAAATATTATTATTCAGTTCATATCACATATTATAATGTTATAATAATTGTTTAATAATGTGAGTTCATATCAGACGTTTTTGTCGATGTTTGGTACATTAGTCAAAAAATGAACTTGTTTGAAAATGATTGTCCATGTAGTTTTAAGTAAATCATCTCTAGAATAGTATTAATGATTTAAATATCATATATATATAGTACATATTCATTTTATACTACATAACATTTTTAGATAAAAATAAATGAAATGCACCGTTCATGGAGACGGTAGGTCGTACATACGCATGAACACTACTTTCATTTCTTTGTCATATTAATGGAATTAAAAATAATTGAGAGATATATATATTACAATTAAAGTATAATATAAATGTTATATAGTTCACATATGTTCATTAATTTCATTATTTATACATTCCATGTTTTGCATGAACGAGTCAGATAACTTGAGGGGGCGGTAGTCCACACTTCCTCGTATGAAATTATCGCATTTGCACAACATGAAAAGCATAAAGTAATGTTTTAAATATAAAATTCAGAAGCATATAGAAAACATAAATACCATATATATCATATATAAAATATAGTTATGTCATAATGGCCACCATGAAATGTGTTAAGAGAAGATTGAACAATCATCATTTCGTGAGGCAGAAATTCGCCATCCACAGAAACAGTATGTTCTTTAACCATTAGACGAAGGTGTGTGTAAGTGTAGCTCGAATATTTAACATAACAACATCCTAGTATATTGAAGATACTTTTGTTTTTACAAAATAAAGGAATAAAAAGATTTTAGAGGGTTGGAGAAGCAAAATAAAACAAAAGAACACAAAGGAAGACATTACCTTTAAATCGGGTAACTCTCATTGATTTTTGCTCAAAGGCTTCCTTGGAAAGGATTATGCCCAATGTGAGGCTTCAATGATGAAGAGAGGGATGTGGAGAGATTCAATGGGAAGGGTTTGTCCAAGAAAAAGGCTTGAGAGGTGTGTTTAAGGTGGTAGAGGTGGGGGGATTTTATAAGAGGAGAGGAGGGGCACTCTTGGAAAGTTATAAAATATTACTTTATTATAAAATGATTTTCAGATATAAAAGGTCCCAAAAGGATATATTTCAAGAATAAGGTTATATGGTTTCTAAATACACTCATACAATAGTTTTGTGACAATTTTAAGACTTATATTTCACCCTATCTTCTCATTTTATTTAAATCGTTCATTTATGAGGTAATCACTGCATCATCACAGTGTCATAAATAAATTAATTTATTTAATATCTAAAAATTATAAAAAAAAATATCATGATGTAGGAAATATTTTTATCTTTCTAATTAATATTTATAGTCAAAAATATGACTTGTATAACCCCATCAAAATTTTTTTTAGTAAAACAACACATGTTTGTGACATTTTAATTTTAACTTTAAATAAAAAGGTATTAATGTCATTTTCCAACCAAAGTGGCTCCATGGGGTCCCCAAGTCGACCCATGGATTGTATTGGTCGTCCATGACTCATCCAATAAGGTTAGGACATGTGGAAAGGTCATTTAATATTATTAAAACATTATTTTTAACTTAAATTACACTACTTACCTCTAATCGCGATTAAACACTTAAAAGTTACTATTCACCGAAAAAATTATTTTAATCCCATTGAACCAAATTTTACATCTTAATTACAAGCATGTATGTCAGATTTTTTAAATTCAAATCATATAAGTGGTAAAGTTTCATTTAAACAAAAAATCAGTTTTTAAACTACCACTTAGTGGTTTCACTATTCATCAAAAATTGAAGTTTTTCAGAAAAATACCAAAAATTCACCCTAAGCTATATTTGATATTCTGAATTCAAAAATGATTTATATTTTACAAAATTCAAATCATATAAGTTTCATTACTTAATTTAATAAATAAATCCCGCTGTCAAAACAAATAGCGTGTTTTTAAGAAATAATATCTATTAAAAGATTGACACTAGTTTAAGTCCAATTTCAAAGAGAAATTAATTCCAATGACCACTATTGGATTAAATGGTAAAAATATATTCTAATTTTACTTTAAAACTAATTCAAAAGATAATCTAATCATATAAATAAATTAGATTAAAAAGAGGTTTTGAATTAAAATACAACATTTTTCACTATTCATTAAAAAATAAACTTTATCGGAAAAATACCAAAAATTTACACAAAGTAAATTTTGATGTCCCGATCCTAAATAAGAATTTTATTTTTTCAAATATAACACATAAAATTGTGAAAAAGTGGATTTAAAAGAGGTTCGCCATCAAAAGGCGGTTAATCGACCTTTTAAAGAATATTAGAATGTTTACGATTAAAATTGGATTCATTCGCATTTTTAATCCTCTAACATTTATTGTAAAAAGTAAAAATATTTGAAAAACATATATAATAATTTTGTAGTTAGTTCCCGTCATTACAACGGCTAGGTGTTAACATAAAATTATTTTATTATTGGAGTGCAACGTAAGATTTCAAAGGAACTTGTTGTTCCGTATTGGGTAAGCCATCGAGCATAGCGTTCCCTTTAAATTAATATTAAAATTTTATTCACAAATCGGGATAAATATAAAAATTTCATATTATTTATTTACCTGGGGTGTTACAATTGTGCTCGTTGTATAATTTCTTAAACTCATAGGCATATATAGTTGTGTCATTTTCCATAAAAATTTTATGAGGGACTCTTTATTTAGAAATGATATTTAATTTCTCAAAGTTGATGATAACCATTATCTTTAACTCTTTTAGGGGCACCAAATCATTCAATTATATGAAGAATTTTATTACGTTAAATATGAAATTGAAATTACTAACGATGGTTGGATGGTACAGACCTATGAAAACTATTCCCCATATATAAGATGTCCTAGATTAAATATAAAAATGAAATATCTCTAGAATTTGATGAATGAAATTCAAAATAATACATCTTATATTTTTCATCTTAGTAAATTCTATATAATTTAATATCATTGTTTTCCAAAATTGACCAATCCTTCTTATCTTGTGATAGATCATGTCCCTTGATTATTGAGAATCATAGGGACTGGTGTGGAATTATTTTTAATAGTGAATGTATCTCACCCTTAAATTCACCAATGGAGGAACTCATGAAATCATCATTTTTAGATGTTTGTTTTGAATTTATATTATAAAAGAGGATGTATTTTTTGTTTCTCTAAAGGATTTTTTCTTTTTAGGCTTGATCCTGTAGGGGATCCCCATTGTGGTTGTAGTCAGTAGTGTGAGACATCCAACTAGTTGTTCTGTCAATATATAGGGGTGAGTTCTCACATTAATCTCTAGTGGAATGTTCATCATTTATTTTTTACATCATTATTTCTAAATGGAGATACTGCCCTATGGGTGGAAATATAAATCACTATCTCATTCTTATCTGTATCTTCATGGGTGGTAGATAAATTTTCTAACATATTATCTTTGGTATTCCATGAGTATATAATGTGGGATGATAAATGTTCTGAAAGAAAATATGACATCAAATTTCATATATAGTTGAGGATAAGTATGTGTTATTGTTTTTGATGGCATAGTCCCTATTTTTTTTCATGATCACTAACCTCAAATCCAACATAATATTTTACCAAGAAATAAATATTTCAATATTTAGTTCCAACCCTATGATAGAATCCCCATATTCTTCCTCTTTCTGGTAACACACTACTGATAGGTAGAATGAATAGGGTAGAACATTATTTCATGAGGAAATGAACATAATCCATAAACTAAACTTGTTAGTTTTTTAGTCATACATCCTTATCAATGATGGAAATTTAGAAACAAAATTAAATTATATTTCCCATGTTTTAGAGATCCCATTGATCATGAAAACATCTTTATTAGAAATTTTTGTTTCTAATGGTATATCATATAGGTTATGGTATACAAAAAGTTACTTTTGAAGCACTTTCCCCTTCAATTCCTAATAAGATATGAAATGGATGAAAAATATCTATAGGTTATTTTCAAATCTCACTAGTATTTACATTGACATAGTGAAGAAAATGATGTGTTTGAGTGTATCAACACATAAAATGAGGTGGACCTCATGATGCTATAAATAAGGACAATGTTTCTTGCACCAAAATGTCTAATAAAAGGGAGTTTTCTATAATATTGTTGTATCAAGTATCAATTTTTGGAATTATTTTTATAAGGTTGTAATGATCATTCTCTTTAAATGCTTTATTTTTCTAGATAATGAAGTAACTGGGAAGCTATACCATGGATTACAATTTGATAATGAACGGTTTCTATTATATAATAGGAATTACCACAAGAGGTTGTATATTAGACTACATGATGTCATCAAACCCCTTTTAATATTATTTATCCAACTTATAAATTACTCCTTTCATAATTATCATTTTTAGGGTAAAACAGTTACTAGTGTGATTTGAAATAATGTGCATGACATATATGAGACATATTTGGTCTACTATAAGCATTTTAAGGTTTTAATAAGTGTTATAACAATATTGATAGTATTTTCTCAGGTTCAAATTTGATGTTATAGCGGCATACCACAAAGATAAGGAATTTTTTTTATTTCACCCCAATGTCTCACTTTAATGAGTTATTTTCAAGCTATGCTATCATAATTTTATAAGAGCCACATCATTATTTTTATCGAAATCTTGATCAAACAACCATTTGATCCATATAGTATTCTTCTATCTCCCTAGTAAGATAAAGAAAGAACATTGGTATTTATTCCCAAAATTTATCAAGCTAGTAAAAATCAACTTTTACCAATTTACTCCTTGAGGTTCCCTAAAGATATTGGATTCGTTATCCTCAATGTATATTGAATTTTTATTATAACTAAATCACCTATCATTGAATTAATGAGAATGAAATCAGATTTTTTAACCTTAAACACTGAGATCGATACCAAGAAAAATTCTATTAAAAATTTTCAATTCAAACACATAGAATCAATGAAAACCCTAACATAACCATTTTTCTTATTAATAGGTACATTTTTGGAATGATATATTAGATAATTAAAATCCAAGATATTTTTTTATTTAATTTTATTATCAAACTGAGCTTCTAGTAACACCCTGAGTTTATGTATTCATATATTTTTTACTTTTTATTTTAAGGATATAAAAGGGATGGGGTTGGTATTGTAATGTTTTAGAGGGTTTTAATTATTTTGGAATCGTTTTCATTAGTATATGATTAAATAAAATTTTGGGTAAACTATAAACTAACCCCATGTAAACTACGAAATTTATTTTTGAACTTTTAGTAATTCTCACCATTGGTGCAGTGTTTGGGTAATCTGTTCCTTAACTGTGTCGACTTGTAAAATGTTTGGGTAGTGGTGATTCACATGGTTAGTGAATCATTCTCAAAACTATGAATCCAAAACATGAATCCCTAGTTTTTTGAAGTATTTACCCTATTTTTGATTCATAGTTTCAAAAACATTTCATCCAAACTCTTTGTGGCATTAAAAAAAATAAAATGGTCTTGATTTTCCTCCTAAAACAATATTTTCATCTTTCATAGATATGAATCCCAATCACAAGATCTTACATATGGGATTTTTGGGATATTATTCATTATTGTAGCTCCATATCTTGGAATCATAGACCATTAGGCATATAGATAACTGGTAACACTCATGTCTCTCCATCTCTTCATAATATTCTTTGGGATAATGCCAATATCAAGGATTTAATCCCTATATCAATTTTTAGGGGGGTTTTTCTATGTATTTTTTTTTATAAAATCTCATTAAAAAGATTATGGTGTCCTAGATCTATGAGGAAGTGTTGTGTTTTCATATTAAAGACATGGTTTGAGATAGGTAGTTTATCTCTGTCAATATATCTATTTATAGAAATAACTTGAAAATAATTTGTTATTATTGTTAAATTATTTTTTATATTTTTGTTAAATTTTTTTGGAAATTATTCTCGGAATATTCTATTTTTTTGTTATTATTTTATGAAATGGTTTTTTTATATTCCCACAACATATATGGTGAAATTATTAATAGGTTATTTGGTTTTAAAAAGGTGATTTTATCGTGGGACAAAAAATATTTTCTTTTCATGTTTTTTTGAGTGCATGATCACTCCTTCTATTGATAGAATGTGTAATTTTAAAAATTGGAGAATACAAATATGGCATAATGGTGACCCTACATCAGTGTGAGTTATTGGAAATTATTTATGAATTTGGATGAGTAATTTTTGGGATGGACATGGTTGATGGTTTTGATGGTGGTTCATGTGGATTATACCACCATGTGATCAATTAGGTTAGGGTTATATGTTTCCTCTCATGATTTTGGGTTGTTCAGAGGACCTTTTGTATAAGAGATGCATTGGTTTAGAAGCATGGGTCCCTGAGGGATGGGGTAGTTAATTTCATGGGTTAGTGAGTTCGGGACTTAGGAGTGCGAGTTGTGATATATGATTCTTTATATAAATAATGGGTTAAAATGGAGTATTGTTTGTGTTAGTTTTTTTATGATCACTGTATTATACTTTTTTATATGTATTATGATTCATATATATTTTTAAACTATAATGTAACGTGTTTTTTTAAATTGAATTTGTAATAAGTCTTGTGGGTTTTCCTTCTGGGTTTATATACTCAACCCCCAACATGTTCATCTTATTTCAAATACATGTGTGGTTCAACATGATATGTAATGGGAAGACTACATAATTTACTAGAGGTTTATCCTTATATTAGGTTTTTTAGTCCATGATCTTGGTCTTGGAGTTATTGGTCATGTGAAGTTTAAGAGATTTCTATATTTGGAACCTTTAATTTTTTAGTTTCTTTTTCTTCTTGTCTTTCTCTGGGGTGTTTCTTAGTTATTTTTAATAGATACTATTCATGATACATTATTAGAGATTTTCCTATTTTTTCTCTTTCATCATATTTATATATCTACCTTATAGTTTCTAAATTTTAGGTTTTTTCATATTTTTGGGTAAATTATACCCCAAGGATATTTTCAAAAACTATTCATTGATTTCCATACTTTGGTATCCAAGAGATTCACATAAGGTTAGTGGAATTATATTCCAATATATACTATTATTTGGGGTTATGATGTCACAAATGATACCAGTTTGGTCAGAGTCATCCACAGGGATGTAGAATAGATAAAATATATTTCATTACATGCTAGTATACTATATAAAAATGGTAGGAAAACCTCTTTACATTGAACATTATGTTACTTGGGGTTTTTTAGTATGAAATGTTTTTTTGAAACATTAGGGTTGATATCTCCGCATTATATTGGATTTAACTGATGATTATTGGCTATCATGAATTATTAAATAGAATTCCCTCTAGGATTGCATCATTTGTGGGATATTTTATCTATTATTATTTGTAACATTTTTACATTATTAACCTTTTTAATTTATTCATTTTTTGTTCTTATAGATGAAATTGTGAGTTTCTAAAATATATATTACAAAATAAATGAAGATGTTATTTTTCCAGATTCATTTTGTTGACTCCCTTTAGTATTTATATGTGATTATGATAACTTTGGTTATAATTTTATTATTATGTTCTTAATTAGTTATGTTTTATGCCTATTTTATTTTTTAAAGGATCATGAATCATGTTTTAAATTTAAACTCAATCAAGTATTGAATCGTATTGGATGTCAATGATTTAATGATAATTATAGTCTATTTTATTGTAAAAACGTGTAACCAATTTCATGATGATTACTTAAATGCCTTATTTAATGATTACTTTCCAACATTCTTAATAAATAGTGAAATATCAATAGCTAATAAGACATTTAATATTAATAATTGGATTTTTTTCTGCCTCTTCTTTTAATATATTGGTGGAATTATATGTGTAAAATCAAACTTAATTTTATAGTTTAGTGTATGATAACTATAATTAGATAAAAATAATTCTATATTTTTTTGTCATTATTGTTTTTATTAAACTGAATATATGATACAAAATAAAAATTCGATCTTATTCCATGACATCTGCATAATTTTATTATAATTTTAAATATAATTAGTAACATATAAATTAAATTTGTTAATATATCAAATGGTGTATGATGCTATAATGTTTATTTTGTTTTGGGACTATCAAAATTGTTAGATCACTATATTAATAGCTTTTTAAAATATATGAAATGTTAACTACATATTTTCAATATGTTAATAAATTGATTATGCATGATTGGTAACAAAAAAATCATGAAAATGTTCAAAATTAAAGAATAATTACATTAAATTTATTTGAAGAATATGTGTAAAATATATTTGTTTTGTTAGATGTTAAAAATACGTTAATATGATTGAGGTTTTTGGAATATGATGTAAATAGTTTGTTTATTATACATTATTATTGAGCATGAATTTTTACAATAAGATATAAAATTTTGGGGTTATTCTTGAATTTAGAAACCCTTGCGTTAATATAAACTAATGATTATATATTTTTTAAGTGATATTTGTTGTTGTTTAATTATTATTTTTTGTTATTTGTATGTTTTCATAATAAATATTTTATCATATTAACAAGTAAGGTCAAAATGTTCTATCGAATTAATGATTGGTAATATATTAAATATATTATATATATAGGAAAATTTTATGAATAGATTCTTTAATTTCTAGTTTTTATTTTAGATTTCATGAGAATTAATAAAATATGATTTTCTTGAAGTGATTGACTATGTTTTTATGTTATTTTGTAGAGTATTAATTTAACGGTAAAAAAATTATAATGATATCATGTAATATACAATAATTGGGTTATTTTCACCTTGAAAATATGTTGATATGGTATTTTCATAATTGATGTTTTTGTGTGTGGTATACATGACATAAGGAAGTGGAAATAGGGGTATAATTTGGAAATAATGCATAATGTGATCAACATCATGAAAAAACTAGGGTAATGTGATATCAATTATTTTAAAATGGTCACCATGACTAATTATCATTCACGTTATCTTATTTTATGGTAGTTCACAATTTTGAAAATGGTTATATTTAGTATAATTTTGTAGATATAGTGGTTGGTACTATTCAAAGATGATATCGATTTTCATTCCAGCAAATTACTATTGCATAACCTAATATAGTTGTCTATCTTATCAATTGGTAATTTTAATAGAATGCAGTAACAAAAAGTCCTTTATTTATTGTCTTTGAAGCTATCTCTTATCCATTGGAAACTATAAGAGGATGGGTTTTTGATGTAACCAAACATATAGATTTTCTTAATATAGTAGATCAATACCCTGATGTTTTTTTTATAAAATTGATGTGTAATTCCACCTATAAAAGAGGTGGAATTTCCTATTTAGTAGCTCGATGGGGTGATTACTAGTTTACAACCATTGAACATAATTACACTTTCTGAATTACCCGAACGACGTGTTTTCCAGGAGTATTTGGAAAACATTGGCCACATTTTGTTTTAGAAACCTACCTCATTAGAGATCCATGGTCATATATTCATGGTTTTGAGTCATTTAATGATGTTTGGAATCCTAAAATATCTCATGTTGTGTCTGTGAGAAAGGAAAATTAAAAATGAAAGAACACAAGTTTTCATATGATCGAGATACCACTATTTAGTGTTCCAGTAGGTTTTTATTAAAAATTTTGAATTTATATTTCAATATAGTTAACATAAATACTCTATCAATCCCTTTGGACTTAGTATTATTCCATATCTCTTCATGAAACTCATGGCCCACATCATTTAAAGATACCAAGATAATATTTGTCTTTTGGGATTTGTATGTTAATACAAGTAGTTTTTTTATTATTTCCCATTTCAATTCTCACTAATGAAAAATTTAATAAGAAAACAAATTATGATGAATTAGTTTTTGAATGACTTCACTCACATGTCTGAGGATGAAGTGGTTAATGATGATTTAAATTAATGATATTTATTGAGTCAAATTCCTAATATACACATAGATTACACTGAGAAGATGTTTTTTTATTTATGATGACTCTAATTCTTAAAATGGTTGAAATTTTCAATGTATATTTATTTTAAAACCCTATTTAAATACCATTTGTTCAACCCTCTATGGTCAGGAGAATGTTTATTAACAGAAATATGATTTTAATTCTGTCATGTATTTTTTGTAATCAAATTTTAGTTCACCCCTTATGCCAAAATAGTTACTCAAGATGAATCACCATTCAAAGTTGACTATACAGATATGTATTGGAAATATATACACGGTAATGAATGAAATATTTTTGTTTTTAGCTATAAAATAGAATTTTATATAGCATTGTGCTAGGTGCCTCAATTGTATCCAAGTGAAGTTTGAACACCAAGGACCAATGGGACTGTCTAAACTATTACCTATATTTATATAATTGTTATGTTGAATTTAAATAAATTTTATCAAAAAAAATACCTAAGATGAATGGGAATCATGATACCATTTGGGTGATTGTTGACTGACTCGCCACTTTGAAAAACTTCATTCTAATGTCGATAGACTAATTTGGTAAAGGTGTTTGTAATGTAATTTTTTAATGAAGTTGTGATGTTAGATGGGTTACTATTTTCTAACATCCCTAAATAAGATCCATGATTTAATTTATGGTTGTAGTGATCATTACACCAATATTTGGGGACCATGTTTACCATGGGCATGAAAAAAACATTCATTATATGGATCTATTTCAATGTATGGTCACTTTGGTCGAACTCTAATTTCTTCGATCGAGGGTGGGAAAACATATCTTCTTTGATTATGTCTTGTGAGAGACATTATAAAAAATATTTGATTAATAAGGATAAAATGGAAATTTCAAAAAGATAGAAATAATATTATTCATATCATTATTACCATCCACCATCTTTTAAACTAGGAGACCACTTATTTATACATGTCAAGACATGGTTCGGGAACTATCTCCATATAAAACTTATAGAGATAGATTCTATGTATGTTAATCCATTCCTAATTAACAATATCATTGGTGATTTTACATTATGAAAAACATTACATATGAGATATATATGAGTGAATGACATCTTTAATATACCTCTATTATTAAGAATAACTTTGAATTGGAGGAGATTTGTGAATGAGTGATTTTTATGCAAGAGTAGTGGACTAACCTCGATGGAATAGATCTGATGAATTGTACGTACATTATATTTATAACCAATATGGTTCATGGTAACCCCAAATGTTGACTAGATACTTGGGGATGAATCCTCTCCATTTATTAGAAATTCTATGTGAACACATCTTAGTATTTGTTGATGAAATATATGGATTCATTATTTTATTTGGTGTTGATAGACACCCATATTAGAATTAGTAGTGGGTCCTTTTCTATAACCAAAATTAACTATAGTTGTTTATCCATTATCATGAAAACAACTTCTTCAATTTTTTTTGAGTATCATTATTATCTAATGATTCTTCATTATCTAGAGTAGAAGATGAATTGGTCTCATGGAATCTGATATATTATCATAGAGTGTCATTATTTACATGGAGATCACAACTATCTTAGGAGTGTGAGGATCTAAGAAATGTATTTGAAACAATGTGGATGGTGAAAAATGTTCCCTAAACCCATTTTATCTATATAGGTTTCCTATCCAACCATTAAATGAAACTTGTATTTTTTGAAAACATATATTTCAATATATCTTACAAGTAGAGTTGTTTGTAAACCATATTGATTTGCTTAAATATTATGGGAACCTATTGATTTATTGGTTGTGATTGTTCAATTGAATCATCTACCATACCATTTTAGGATAGGACGTTTACTAAAGGGTTTATAAAATTATCCATAACTACCTAATGTATCTTTAAATATATTGATATTTCCTTGGTTTGATTAATGGGAAGAAAAAAAAATCTTTATCGAGTCTACAATATGCATTGATGGGAGTGGCCTACGAGCCATTAGGGGTAGTGATTTATATAAAATCATTTAAAAATGGATTTTTAAACTACTTCTTTTTTATAATTTCATAATTTATTGTTATTTTTAGGATTAAGAATGGGATCAGTTTCTATAGTGTAATTCAGTGGCAACATCCCTAATTTAAACCATCCAAATGATACTCGATCTAATGAGACTCTAACAGAAATCATGCATCCCTATACAGTAGAGGATACTGATTAGAAATGTGGATCCAAATGGTGTAGTAGAGCCACTATACCCTCTACATATAATAAAAAATAATATAATATGAAAAAATATAACAATAATCAACACATATACCAGTGGAAGTACAAATAGACGTATATAATAATATACACTGTAATTCTATGTTTGTTAAATAAATAGTAAAAGGATCTCCCATAGGCTGATGATATATAATATAGATCTATAAGAGAAAAATGAAACCATGTCTACCATAAGTATCAAACCACCACAATATTCATAGCCAATGAAATCCCACTTATAAATCAAATGATCATATAACTGTTAATTCCCCACAAAAAATTTGGTTTCCCTGGCCTGTTTCATGAACCATGGTATCTACACATACCGAAAAAGTCCCATATAGGGTGTGTGTGTGTGTGTAGTTATTATGAAACTACCAACTATATTCCTATATAATATGAATACATAAATTGTCGTATATAAATAAAAATAAATAAAAACCAAATAACCAACAACAAGCTTAAAACCATGCTCATTAAACCATGGGTGGCCACATTTATTTTCATTTTCCAATGGAAGAGTGGGACGATTCACCCATAGTCTATCACAAACAGATTTTAACTTGTGTTTCCATTCAAATTCGAAACTTCACAATGATACCTGAAAACACATGAACCACACAAAATACCCAAACCATTATCAATAACACACTAAATTGGAATCCACATACCACAACAAAATTTCCTTGGTCAAAAAATTCCCATTACAACAGCTGCCTCAATTGTCCACATACCCCAAAAATGGTGATCACCCACTCCAATATTGTGATCTCAATCACCACCTGAATCACATGGACATACCTAGGATATAACTCCCCTTCGATCAAAATATAAGTACAATCAACCTATCTCAATAAACTACTAATGATATGAATAATATTAATTGGTAAAAATACCACATATCTCATGCATGCCTACACATAACCCCAACGTCCTCTACTAGATAGTGAGAAAAAATCACCAAAAATTTATGTCCGTAATACTTATAGAGAACCTCAATCACTACCCATGGAAATATTTATCAGCACCCTTGTGACACTATTTATCCAAAATCATCCTATGTCCTCAAAATTAATTCCCTTTATATTCCCAAGGATCTATATCAGGACACATAACCGACAAATAGGTATATTCAATATTGAAATAAATTCCTCACAATCCATTTAGCTATCAACCATGAATAACCCACAAACATGACATAACCCTCTAATACCCACATAAATCTAACCCTTGACACCCCACACAAACAACAACAAAAGCATGTGGTTCCATACATTGTCACACATATAAATGTACCAATTATCATAAACCATGTGACTAATAACTTCACATATAACATAGAAATAATATATGAACCATGGTCAATCAATGATTTTGGAATTTTTTTAGGATCTTATATATTTTTATCTTTATTATACTTTCATTATAAATAAATGATTTCCAAATTGATTTTTAATAATTTTGAAAATTATTACCTATAGATTTTATATTCATGATATTTTATTAATTGTATCAATTTGAAATTATGGTGAATTATTCTTACACATAATCTTGGTTGTTAATTATTTTACTCGGATTAAGTGAACAAGCATATGTACATTTCATCCCATATCATATTGTCCCAGTTTAATATGTAATATATCCAATTGAAATGTGAGAAATTTTCCCTCAATGTAATGCTTTTTCTTTTTTCAGAAAGGAGAAAATTAGAAGAATTAGTATAGGGTAACACCATTCATATGGTTACAGTAATATGTAAGAATTCATATTTGGAAAATAAGAAATTACTATTACCTAGATAATACTTAGGATATTTAGCATAACTATAGGGATTAAGGACTATATTTGAATGATATGGAAGATATATAATATTTAATAGAAGATATGATGAAATTTTTCAAATTATTAAATACATAGTGATATGTTAAATCATATAGATGATATATAAGATGTGTTTTTTAAATGGCTATGAAACTCCCCATAGAAAATAAATCATATATTTAGACACCAAATTATGAGGTAATAGGTGTGGAAATGTCTTTATTTTTTTCTTTTCATGTTTTGGGTATTTTTTGGGAATTTGTTTTTGGGTAGTCGGTGAAATGGGATAGCTGTTGGACGGAAATGACTATCCATTACTAGTTTGAAGAGCACTTGTATGTATTATAATTCGATAAACCAGCAGATGTTGATCCTAGTAGTGCATAAAATGTTCCTACGCCTTTTAGCCAGTCATTGGTCCACCTGTATATCCAGGCATTATTCTTTCAATCTCTGGATAGCTGGTAAAGCTGAGAAATGTTTTGGGTGGTTTCTATGGCCATACAGTTTAGTAATGGACATATTTTCTTTTTACCCCAAAATGTTTTCTCTGTCTCCCTTAATAAAAAACATCGACTTTAAATCAAGTTTTCTTCATCTAGATAGATTAAAGATTCATTCTTTGATCTTCTCCACTCCATGTTGTTGATTCATCATGTCAGTTGATTATTGGGTGTCCATTCATCATAATCTGATAAGAGGAATACTTCTAATCTCACTTCTCAACCCTATTTTCCATGCTTTGTATTTCTAATGATATTATATCATTGGATCGAGATTAGACATAGATAATTGACCTTGTTTTCATCAGATAAATTTTCATGAAAATATAATTTCCATTTTTTCAATCATCAGTATTAAAGAGGTAGTATAATTTCATTATTCTCACACGAGTTTCTCTATCCCATATTTTAACAATTTTAATTCATTATATTCCATTTATTTTTATTACTACATTTATTATTAGTAGACGGATTAATATTATTTTGATATTTTTTTAAATGTTTGTTTCGATGGAAACAAATTGAGATACAAAAAATGTTTATTCAATTTATATAATGATGATTTTATAAAGAACAATGGTTTTTCAATGATAAATGCATTGTGTATCAGTATATAAATTTTTTTATAATGATATGGGCTTGGTTTTTGAATGGAATAAGCATTGGGTAATGTTTATTTAGCATGGTTTTGGATTATGCCTTAGATAGTGATTATTAAATATACATTTTCTTATCATTAACATAATCAAAATAAAATTTCAAACCTAGGATACCTTGGGTTATAAGAAAAAACTAAAAAAATACCATCCTCAGTGGATTTAAGTATCACTATAGGATGTTCCCTTGATGTGATGGAGACTAAAGGATATTATTTCCAAGGGCCCAAGGTTCCTAGACATTAAGAGTCATGTATTATAGCTATTGTACTTTCTTTTTTTATGGTGTGTTGGTTGTGTACTCACATGTGTCATGAATTTCACTCTTAGTTTCAAATATATTACGTTAAATTAATGGTCTTTGGATGTGATTTTCCCCACTTGTTCTTGTTATGTAAAATTTATTCTTAAAACAAGTTTATTTATCTTTTTGTTCTTTTAGAAATGTAATATGTCATATTTCTCTATTTTATGGATTATAGAATTATTTTCAATATAATTTCATTATTTTGAAAATAAAACCAAAGTATGACTTATAAATAGAAATTTATTTCTTCTAGAGTGTCTTAGAAATCTATTTAAAATGTGAAATAATGGATGCACATGGTTATGCATTTTGTAGATTCTTTAGTGTTATCTTGTTAGCCATTTGTTCTCACACCCGTCATTTTCATTTTGGATTTTATAGCCTTGGTTTTATAGACTACAAGTAAAGGGAAGAAAAATATATAAATTATGACTATCCTTGCTCATGATTCCTACTGGTGGGTTAGGATATAGGTGAATTATGGTCATCTGGATATGGTTCCAGGGGTTGTTTTGGGTTTTATTTTGTTGATGGTCTTCTTAACGTGTCTTGATACATTTTTATGAAAATGAATTCTTTGGCATTTATGGTTGTTATTTTGACATATGATATGTTTTGTTTATATAATATTTTAATTAGGTTTTAAATTTATGTTATATGTATATTGAGGGTGATATCATTCACATCTTATATTATTGAAACCCCATGAACTTTTATATCATGACATGTCCCAGAGGGACTTGTTCCATGACAACCCCAAGCCTGCCTCAAATAGACCAGGGGTTGGAGACAAGAGACGAGTAGGAATATCCCACAAATAGGAAGAAATTTCAAAAGTACTTGTACACACACACACCCATCTCCATGCCCAAAATTTTAAAATGCAAAAACACTAAGTAAAAATTTATTTAATATTTTAAGATACCAACCACATAGTATGATAGTAAAAAAATGGAAGGTAAATAGGGCAAAAATACAATCCCACCAAAAGAAAGAGTCTATCAATGTGAACACTTTAGTTTTGGAAACATTTCCATATAAAACCCTACCATTAGGGTAGGTTTAAGAAAGATTCAAGAATTAATAAGAGCATCACACGTCCTTTTTATCATTCTAAGCACCACCTGGTCCTGGTCCACCTAAAACTTCATCAAATAATCGATTTTCTTCATAAGACATGACACGTGTGGGCAAAGACCATGTAGGGGTGTGTAAAAAAATACATAGTAGGAAACCCCAAAACCACAATGGAATACCCCTAAGAAATACGAAAACTACACAAAAAAGAAATACATGATGTATACCATTGAGCAATACATGAAGTATACTGTGATGAAATACATGGTATTCCACAAAGAATCACTTGATGTATAATAATCTCACACATGCATAAGTCTAAATAAAAATAATAGTATTATCGGTCGCATGCCATATATCACCCAGATTCGATAAAAAACAGAGTGTTGATAACACACCGAGCCACTATAACACATAGAGGGTGGATTACACATGTAGGGTTGATAACACACAGTGTATCGACAACACACGGAGTGTTGGTAACATACAGAGTGTCGATAGGTAATACATACCCAAGTCACATAGTCACTAAGATCACATAGTTACCATGATTACCTAGTCACAAAGTTACATAGTCTCCATTATCACATAGTCACTACGAGCCACATGATTCCACTCATAGAACACTTGAATCGGGAGAACCTACTACCCAAGCCAAAAGGTCTTAGGTAATATTTCACAAAGACACACATTTATTATATCAAAAGGACCATATCATCTAAAGGGTCCCAACACTGCAAATAGATCATCAAACAGATAGATAGTTTGAAAGATATTGTTGTTTTTGTAAAACGGTCCGACCTAGGTCCTTCCAGGGTCTGACCCAACCCACCAAACTCGACCCGACTTAGTCTGGATGACCGAACCCGGCCCGATCACCTCTAGTCTGGCCCAAACTGGATCAGCCTTATGGGCCTCTCATACACTGGAGCGGGCCGACGACCCTAGTCCATCCTGATACATGTGGACTAGTTTACTCCACCAGACACGGCCCACCCTGGTCGCGCCCCCTGGTCCATGTAGTCTGATAGGACCATGTGGCTCCTTTAGAGTCATCTAGTCCCCAACGTCACACCATGCTAGACCATGACCCCCCATGGGCCCTCCAACTCTGGTCTCCACCTTTGTCCACCGGTGCCGCCTTTGCACCACATCAGACCACTATGCTAGACCCACACTAGTGGTCTCTTCCACATACCACTAGGGTCTACATAGTCCAGAATAATCATGTGGTCTTAGATTTGGTATCTTCGAGTTTGTCTCTACACTACTTCAGCCTATGCGGTTGATTTACATTCAATTTGGGGTCTGATCATTCTCGGAACCTCCTAACAACGTCATGAAATTACAATGGGGGTTCAACGGAGAAAGTGCGAAGAACGGGGAATATGGAAAGGCACCATGAATGTACAAATAATTAATTTCTTATTTTTTCATGCTAGCGTCAATTCATTCTTGTAAAAAGGATGAATATATAACTAATAACAATAGATCATCCATATTATTTCCCCATTTTAAAAACCCCATAATTTAACCATCCTAGAAGAATAATCAAACCTCGGATCAATTTGTTGTTTTTTGGTCCATGTTCATCAATAAATCTAATATGGGAAAGATGAAATCACAAACAGATCAATATCCTACCTCACGGTTGGATCAATAGTTGATTAAGAATGCAGGATTGTTTCATTGTCGATCCTCAATTCTCGAGTGTTCCTCATAGAGAGAGTTTCCTTTCATTCTTAAGAGGATTTCTAGTGTTTTGGTGATAACCCTGAATTCCTGAAAAAGGATTCATTAAAAAGTAAATATATGTTGCATCCAATAAAATATTTTTATTGAAATATTTTAATAATGGTTACATCCAAGTTCTAACATTCACATTCGACCCACACCATTCGATGATAGGCCCCACCAAAGGTAAAGTCTATGCTATGAATGCAACAGTTCCCTTGGAATTATTATCTAGGAACTTGTTTAAAAGTTATACCCATTTTAATGAAAACACACACATGTTCTTTATTAAAAGCATAACATATTTCATTGAACTGTTCTAGGCACGTCGAACCTCATAATCTCATCCAATATCACTGGATGGTCTAAGAATTTTTATAATTATTTTATATAAAAAAAACTCCAGAAAATTTGAGTCATTATATTCTCCCCACATTAGGGATATATGTCCCAGAAAGCCAAAACATGTTCTACTCAACAAAATATGTGGGTACTGGGTATGAATCTAAGACTCCTGCTCCCAATTACTCTCCAAGAGATTCTAATTTTTCCACATGATGTGAACCAAAGGAATCAACCTCACATGAAGGATTGTCTCCTATCTATCCTTGATCTCCACTGTGTAATCTACAAAATTCACCCCATCATTATTGTCCAGATCACCCCAATCGATGATGTTCGATTGATCATGCCTGTACCACCTCATCTATGAGACGTGGAAAGCATTTTCCACATGGTGAAACTACGTGTGTAGAGCTAGGCGGTACACCACCTCACCAACTCTTTTTAGAATCTAAAAATGGAAAAGGTATCTCAGAGAATACTTTTCACCTTGACCATATATCAACAATCCCCATTTAGGTAAGATGTGAAGGAACATATGGTTTCCCTCCTCAAACTCTAAGGATATCCATCTTCTATCATCATATGACTTCTTCCAGCTATGTGCAGCCCTCATCCACTCTTGGATGATCTACCATCATCTCAGTGGATTCCCACAAAAATTGTGGACCCATGAGTGTTGATCCTTTTAGGTCAGTCTAGAAAAGTGGTGAATTTCATGTTCGCCCCTACAGGGCCTCATACGGTGTCAAACCAATGGTGGAATGGTATTGTTTTTATAGAAAAACTCTACCAGAGGTATGCAATCCTCCAAACAATGCCCAAATTCTAAGATTCAATCACATATCATTTCCTCAAGAACATGGATGGTCCTTGTAGTCTCACCATCTATCTGGGGATGAAATTTTAGGATTAAGCAAAAATATGTTCCAAACACCTCCTGCAATCCATTCTATAATCTAGATGTCAAATAAGAATCACGTTATAAAATTATCATCGTTGGGTATCTATGAAGATGAAATATCTCTTATATGTAGAGGTATCCCAAGCTCTCTAATGAACTCAGTTCATAGATTTGTAGGATGAGGTTTAACATGGTGAGTTAGTCAATTATAACCTAGATGGTATTTTACACTATAGATGTGTGTGGTAAATCCGTCATTAATTCTATGGATATCCCATCTCACTTCCACTCTATCACATCAAGTGGTTGGGTCAAGACTATTGAAACCTAGTGCTCATCCTTCAATTGTTGGTGAGGGAAACATCTTGAAACAAACTATTACACTGTCTTCATCATCCCCATCCAGCAGAACTGACATTAGTGGTCCTGATACATCATTTCCACACCTGGATGTAATTCGAAAGAAGATGTATAAAACTCCCTCAAGACATCCTCCTAAAATGTCACTGGTACTACTATGCATCCTATAAAGGGAATGACGTGCTCCCCACCTTTCAAATATCAATCAGGGTCAATTCCTTTGGACATCTAGGAATGTAAAGTCTCATATTCTTTGTCTCTGATCTATGACTCCCAAAATCATTGTAACATTGGAGGGGTTAAAACCATCGAATTTCGGTAATCTACACCATCTCCATCCACAAAGGATATATACAATGTGACTAACTGCTCTGAAACCTCTCATAGAAACTTCAAGCTGGTTCTATTGCTGTGAGATTCCACCACTATGTTCTCTTTACATGGAGTATATAAAATATCAATGTCATAGTCCAAGAGGAACTCTAGAATTCTCCTCTGTCTCAAGTTCAGATCATTCTGAGAGAAGATATACTTGAGAATCTTGTGCTTAAAGTAGATAGTAAAATTATTTCCCATCAGGTATTCTCACCACATCTTCAATCTGAATAATACCAATGAAAGCTCAATGACATGGGTCGCATAGTTCATCTCATGCTTCCAAAAATGGCGCAAACCATTGGGAATCAAACCTACATCCGGACACAACCAGGACTTGTCCCTGAGGCATCACAAAACACTACATACATGACTCCCTCCTCTAGTAGTCTAAATATGGGAGTGCTCATCAACCTCAACCTCAACTACTGAAAACACTACTGGCTCAACTCCTTACACATGAAGGGATTCCCTTTTCATGTAAAATCCTTTAAGGGTGCTGATAATATATAATATTTAGGTACAAAACTCTTATTTTACCCCACTAGACCAAGAAAACTCCACACCTTGGTAACATTCATGGGTGGATCTCATGAAATATTTGCTTCAATCTTCATCGGATCTACTAAAACCCCAGAAAATAAAATGTATTTTCCTAGCATGTGGTCTTACTGAACTTATAACTAACACTTCAAGAGCATCCCTTAATGTTGGTTCTCTCATAGTGTGTCTAGGACCATCCTCAAATAAATCACGTGCTCTTCCTTAGATACTGAGTACACCTGTATGTCATCAATGAAGACCTCGACGAAACAATATATGTATGGATAGAATATTATATTCATGAGTCCCATGAACCCTTTTGTTGAATTAATCATTCCAAATGGAATCACCAAATACTCTTAGTGGTTATACCAGAATATAAAGGTTTTCTATGATATATTCTCAACCTGTACACAGAGCTGGTGATAGCCAGACCAGAGGTCAGTCTTTGAGAACCACCATGCTTCCTTCATCTAATCAAAGATTCCATCGATCCTTGGCAGTGGATACTTTTTCATTACCGTCACTCAATTCATGCAATTGAATTATACACATAACCTCATGTGACTATCTTCTCTCTTGTAAAACAAATCAGTGGCCACCCTGGGTGAAGCACTGTGTATCACGAAATCCTTCCTCCGTAAGTCCTATAGATATTCCCTCAACACATAATGATCCATGGGAGCCATACAATATGCAATTATAGATGTCAGCACCATCCCAGGGTACATATCAATGCATAATTCATCCTCTCTATGAGGATTTAATCCATGTATATCCTCAAGAAATATGTCCTCATACTCTGCCCCTACTAAAAGAGACTTATGAATCTGATCATCCACTACACCGAGGGTGATACTAGCCAACTAATGAGTAGTTGGATACACCCTCATGTGCCTGAATTCTTCCTACACTACATGTGTTTTCTTTTCCTCAAAAAATAAATCCTTGTATTATTAGTACGAACACACCACACTCTAGGCCTAAAATAGTCAATATAGACATGAACTTTGGATAACCATTCGATACCATGAATGATGATGTAAAGACTCGAAGTCTCCACCAAGAGATCCCAATCAAAACTCTAAACCCATATTATAGGAGAACACTACTGTTACTAGAGTGTGATTATCGAATCTCCCCACATATTAGTTTCTAAACGTAGGGATCAAGTCAACAGTTTAATTGGAATCATTGAGTTTCTAACAAAGGTCATATAAATAAAAGAATGACTGGAACAAGTGTCTTTAAAAAATGGAGATAAGGCGAAAAAGACACAGATTGTTCCTCTAATCATCCCAAGGGAATTGAAGTCATAATCCTCTACTACTTGAAGCTTGCCTCATCCCTGTCCACCTGCTGCCTGAGCCCATGGTGGACCATCTATGGGTGGTGGTGGTAGCACATCAACCCTCCACCAACCTCTTGCTACCCAAACTCCTCCCTTTCTATGCCTGTTGCCCTACAGATCACCGTGATCCTGTCTCTGAATCATCCTCAGTGGTCCCTCAATTTTATCCTACATGGTAGTGCGACGAGTCGGTCAATCTCTAGATAGATACCCCTCGAACACCACATGAGTAACACATCATGTCCATCAACTGACTCTCTCTACCCTGGGAGCCTCGAACCATTGATCTTATGTCTGAGGGTCGTCCCCTGGAGTGCCTGACCCTCTTAGGACCCTATTTCTATTTTTCGCTACCTACCACTCAAGACACGGCTAAATGGTTCTTACTAGTAGCTCCCACTACTGACCTGTGCTCTGGAAGAAAACTCTCCACTTGAATAGATCACTCTCGTACCCCAAAAAATGTAGTGATGCTAAGGGATATCATCGACTCCCCGATCACCTGATATATCCACTACTCAAATGTCTTGGCCTTGAAGAATGGGTCCCTCAACATATATGTGGATTTCCAAGAATGATTCATAAAAATCTCCAAGTACTCTGCTACTGTCTGAATTCACCTCTATATATTTTAAAGCTCCTTTATGTGCAATTATCATAACATCATCAGAAAGAATTCCTCTCAAAATAAGAGAATGAATTCTACCAAATAGGATGTCCTCTCATTACGTGTCTGGATCACTAAGATCCACCACCACCTCATTGATCTGTGAATAAGGCTCACGACTAGAACAACCATTTAGTCAGAAAAAATCCTCAATGGGTGAAAGACACATGTAACATCCTAAAACCAATCCTCAGCTACCTATGGGTCTATCTCACCATAAAAAACTATTATATCATCGCCTCTAGATCTCATAAAATGAACTCAACCTGCGTGTATCCTCTACCATTATAGCTATTAGTAAATGATTCTCAATGGGTGGTGATATCACCGATACACCACCTGGTGGTGCTAACTCTGGTATAGGGAGTTACTCTGGCACATGCCCCTGTACCGACACCTCGTTTTTAGGTAGATCATCCTCATGATCACGCATTAGAATCCTGGCTAGCTATTGATGTGGAGGCATCCCGAAACATTTCAACATGATTCATGGACAATAGAGTAAACCTTGTGTGCTGACTCAAGAAGGACATTAGAACACACCCAAATCCTATATGATGCTTGTATTATTAATTTCCCTACAACCATGTTTTTCACATACCAAGTCAGAAAGTAGAATTAAGATTTCTAATCTATGGATTCATCATCCACTTCCGCAACACTAGTTTCTTTGTCCATAAATCTAAACTCAAAACATATAACATAGTTGCACAAAGACAATATCACAAACCCCTGGTCACTAAGTAGAAAAGACCCCCCTCTAATACAGATTTGTCATGACCCATCCAATAGGGTCATGTTCCATGACTACCCCAAGACTATCCCTAATAGGCCAAGGGTTGGTGACTAGCACAAATTAGGAATAGGTTATCACCCGTTTCCTGGAGCTCGTGCCGTGACTACACCATGTCCGCCTTCCATAGCCCAGGGGCTGGTGACTAGCACCGAAAGGCATATTCCCTAAAATGGGAAGGCATTTCCTTTAAACCTGTACTAACACATGGTCTAAGAACATGAAAAAAAGAGATTGTGAAGTAAACTGCTATAGTAAAAAAGGAGTTCTGAAAGAAAAAGGGGCTGGAATAGGACCCCGACTAAAAGTACGAGTACAACTGAAAAGTACTAAAAAAACTAAAAGGAACAATACAACTAAAAAAGGGAAATACAGCTCCTGGATCATCCACCATGAATCCTACTTGAAGGGTAAGTACAACTCATGATCAGAATTCCCTACGTCACATCACACCAAACAAACCACCCTAGATCCTACCTGAAGGGTAGGTTCAACTCACTCTTCATATTCCATGTGTCACGTCAAACCAAATGGTCCACCTCCAAGCACCGTCTAGTCCTGGGTCCCTCAGCCACGATCAATTTCATATATCATCTTCATGAGAAACAACAAATATATGGGTGAATCCCTTGCATGGATGAATATAATGACACTCAGTAGGGACCTCGGGACCCCATAGGCCTCCTAAATGTTCCACAAAAAAACCACAGAGCATGAAATCAACTCTACTTATATGCCCATACATAATCCTCTATTATCAAGATATACGCATCTCATACATTAGGGATGTATAATTCAAAGGTAACACCACGAACGCAGAACTACCACATAAGTAACTGTACTAAGATAGTACCACGAAGGTAAAAAAACCTAGTTCAAATAGAGCCTCTGCTCAAACCTTGTATACAACTCAGAGAAACATGATTTTGATGCTGACCCACACAGGATCGCTTTGAATGTTGATAGCCATCCATAGATTCTATAGGCCTAGAAACAAATAAAATTCTTAGTCACAATGTCGAACACCTCAGCTACTAGAGAACTCTTCCTCTGTTGAGTACAGTTGGCCTTTTGCATCACACAGAGGTGCTTTCCACTGACCTTGAACTATTGAGCTACTCCTCCCCATCATGTACCGTGGGTCTTCTGGGTCACACTAAGCTGCTCCCTAACTGTGGCATTCTAAGGTACTCTTCTCCATTTTATATTTTGTCTACTCCCCACCTTGGCCTGTTGAGGTACTCCTCCCCATCACGTACCGTGGCTGTCGAGTCACTCGAAGTTGAAAAGTCAGTAGTCATTAGGTCTCAGTTAGTCGCAAGGTTCTGTACATAGGGATCTTGGGAGAAATGTTCCCCAAGTCATTGGTCCTATTTCAATAAGCAAGAAGTCTCAAAAATAAGTATCCTGATGATCTGTCATGTCACATGGTTTCTAACACAACAAACGACGCGTCAACCGAACACTCGGTATGTGCGTTATAGGAATTTCAATGTCAAGTCCCTAGTTTGATTTGAGTGTGGTCCAAATCGTCTGTACACCATAATTCTCCAAAACACTCATGGAGTAATTCAAAAGGATTGTCTCTCTCCTAGGATCCCAACGCCGTAGACTATTCATCAAACAGACGACTGGTTCTCGAGATAAGGCCCTTTAAGTGTTTATGTGTCTGGTCTACTAAAAAGGGTGACCCACAAGGGTGGACCGACTCGTATAGGGTGTCCATCGAAGGGGAAGCCCACAAGGGTGGCCCGAACCATATAGGCCGGCTCACAATTTGGTAGCCCAGCCTGCAAGGCCACAACCCGGTTGGGCGGTAGCCCACTAGGCCACCTCCCCTGGTGCTTCCGCCACTCGGCTCGAGAGAACAGCTCCCCTGAGATCCCAAAATTCCAGAGGTAGTTCAGCCTTTTATGTAGCATTTCCATATGGGCACCACACAGTCACCGCGGAACCCCCCAGAGGGCCGGGTTCCGCCTCTTCTATTGTGGCTTCAGCCGCGGTCTCCTGCTCTCCAGCAGTGCGCGGCGGCGCGCTGCTCTTCCCTTTTACATCTGGCCGATGAGCGGGCATCCTTCTCTAACTGTCCGTACTGACAAGCCGCTTCCCCTTTTTACACTGCCGACATGTGACGATGTGCCGCACCACCTCCACAGCCGGCCGGTGCCGGCCGCTCCATTGTCCGATCTGGCTTTGTACCCTAGCCTCCTCTAGCAGCGTGCATTTGTGTGTCGCCTCCTTCGTAGCAGGTTGGTGTCTCCATTATTGTGGTCTTCCACAGAAGGCGCAATGGTATCAAAGTTGTGGAGGGTTCGGGTCAAGTTCGTTAGGCTCGTTCCCTATGCGTTATCTCATGATAAAAGGGAGGATAAAATGGGTTTTACAATTATTTGTATTAAACAACAAACAATCCCCACAAAGATACAATGTAACAACCTCCTGCAAAACGAATGAATCACAGATCAACCCATTAGTCGGTTGACTGGTGTTCTTCATATAATATCATGAATGGGGAAGACAGAATCCAAAATGCACATACGAAATAACCCCTACCTCGAAAACGCATTGAAGACCGTCCATGCTTGAAGGTGGATCGTGTTATTCATTCCCACAACCGGTTCCCAATGACACCACTCATACATCGTCCTTCAGTTCGTGGTTCAGTGTCATCTATCACCCCCACTGGATTCAGATCAGTCTTTTAAGGGTCAGTAATTGTGGTGCTCCTTCTGCAATTCATTTCATGGTGAAGCAGTGCCGATCCCCCTCCCTAAGATCTATATATATAAGAGAGGGGTAGGGTAAGTTATGATGTCAGAATTTAATGGGGATCATTAATTAGGAAGATTATTAATTCCCAAACGACGTTGTTACTTGGGGTTGGAAGTTCATGACATTTATTGGATTGACACATCGTTGGCCACACCACGTGGCTTGTCTGTGGGAAGTTATGAAATAAAATAACAAAATTATTTTATTTTATATCTTTTAAAAAGTAGAAAAACATAAATTTTTTCCCGACCTACTATGGTAAAAGTAATGTCTCACTTAAGAGAAACTCGTCACAACAGATTCAATGGTTCCCTCATATTTCTAATCCGAGTAATGGTTCAAATGTTAGAAAACGCCTCTTTCACGTTTACTGAACATACATAAAAAAATTACGATAAATTAATTATGTTCACCATCGACCCGTGCTGGTCGAGGTTAGGATCTGCCTAAAGAGAACACGCCCCAACGAACTCAGTTGTACCCTTGGATTTTTAATCCAATTTACCATTTAGAAATTATTAATTTTACAATAAAATAATTTTCTCTTAATTATTTTATGTACAACCAAAAACTAACATTCACTGGTGGCCCGTGCTAGCCAATGTTTGTATCAACCTAAGGAAAGAATACCCTCATGTGTTCAATGGTGGTATCAGATTATAATGTCGAGTTACCATTCGTGATTTATAAGAATTTAAAAAATAAAATAATTTTATTTAATTATTTTATATACTGTTATGTCATTTTTGGAATTTTTTTCACAGGAGACTTACGCTGACTAAACTAATATCTCTCCTAATGTAATCCCACCATCCTGAATGCAACGGTGACCTCATATTTCTAATCTAGGAAACCGTTTTAGAGTTATTACACATTTTTAGGAAAATTGATTATTCACACTAATTAAAGCTTAAAAAAACTTCGACATATCATTCTAGGCACTCCGAGCCTTAGAAACACGCACTGTCATTTTTTTCAGTCTCAAAATAATTCCATTTAATTAAACAATTATAAGGAAATTACAGGACATTACATTATCCCTACCTTATGGGTTTACATCCCTAGAATCCAAAACAATGGAAAAATAAACAAATGAGGTTACTGAGCATAAATATGAGCCTCCTGCTCCCATGTGATCTCTTAGAGGTTCCCGTGATACCAGCAAATGTGAACCAGAGGTATTGACCTCCCATGAAGGACTTGCTCTTGTTGATCTTTAAAATCCACTAGGAACTCTGTAAAAGTCACCTCATAATCAAAATTCAACTCACCCTAGTTGATAACGTGTGATGGATCATGCACACATCTCCTCAACTGCGACACATGGAAATCATTATACACCCGGTGCATCTGTGGGGAAAGAGAGAGATGGTATGCCACCTCACCCACTCTACTGATAATCTAGAAAGCTCTGATTAACCTTGGAGATAACTAGACACCCCTACCAAATCACCACAAACATCATCAAGGTGAGACCTGTTGGAAGACATTGTCTCCTTCCTCAAACTCCAATGGTCTCCACCTTTAGTCAGCCTAAGACTTCTACCAGATCTGTGAAGTCATCAATTACTGACAAGTGAGGCATCATGATACAAACTCTACCACTTCTTCCTTCATCTCTGGCCACCAGTACTAATGCTGGAGGCCCGAGTACATCATCGCTACTCCAGGATATACTGTTAAATATGATGTATGGATCTCCCTCAACACCTCCTTTATAAGTGTCACTGGTACCATGGTGCGTCCTTTGATGGGGATTATGTGCACTCCACCTTCATAGAATATTTCAAGAGGTCATCTTGAGGATATATGAGCATATGGGGCCTCGCAGTCAATGTTTGAAGTTGTACTCCCCCCAGAATTTGCAAAAGAATTGGGGGAGTGAAAGTCATAGACTACAGGTAAGCTGCACCATCATTATCCATGAAAGATATCAATAGTTCCTCTAGAATTTATGACACCTAACTTAGCAGTTGTAGAACATACCTATTGCTGATTCTATTTATTACCATGCTCCCCTTCCCAAGAGTATAGACTATCTCAAGGTCATAGTCCTAGATGAACTCTAGCCATTGTCGATGTCTCTAGTTCAAGTCCTTTTGTGAGAAGATACACCTTAGACTCTTGTGATCATAGTAAATAGTTAACCATTCACCCATCAAGTAGTGACACCACATCTTTAGCGCAAAGACCACTGCTGCTAACTCTAGGTCATGGGTATCATAGTTCTTATCATGTTTTCTCAGTTGGCGTGAGACATAAGTGATCACTTCTCGCACTTACATCAGGACACACCAAATTTCGGTACCTGATGCGTCATAGAAGACTGCATACCCCACTCCCTCTTCTGGTAGCTTCATGATGGGGGCACACGTCAGTCTATGCCTCAGATACTAGAAACTCCAATAGAATCTCTCTATCCAAATAAAGGGTTTACCCTTCTTCTTCAATGTTAAAATGGGTGTCGTAACTTTGGAAAAGTCATGTACAAATCTCCAATAGTACACCGCCAAAGAAAAAGTCCATCTTTTTTTCGGGGATGTAATCCTAGAAACATCTTTTGAAATGATGTCCCCGAACTCTAGCACTCTTGTTGGGAACTGATAACTCAAAACTCATGTCACCGTGAGGGTAAGGATGGCCGACTCAAGAGTGATCAGTTTCACCCTATGATGCATGAGTTTATCCTATGCGGCCTGGGTTTCCTTCATCACGGACCAAGGAAAACCCCATCCCAACATTTTAGATAAAAAACAACCTTTTTGCCTAATACAGTCAATCTGAGTATGAACTGTGGATGTCAATTACTTTCCCAAACTAATGTTTTAAGGCCTCGACACTACCACCTAGAGGTTCCAACTGAAACTCTTGCCTCAAGGGTCAGATCACACCATCAGTATATGTGTGATTATCGAGTTTCCTCACAAAGGTATCTTCAGACTTGAGGGTCAAGTCAATGGTTTAACCAAAAACTATAGGTCTTGTTCATGATTAGTGGAAGAAAGAATGATTGGTACCTATTTCTATTAATACGGAAACTAGTAGTAGAAACAGACCGTACATTGAATCATTCCTAGAGGCATTGGGCCACACTCATTTACTGCATGCAGCTACTCCCTTCCCCTATCCTCCATATTTATAAGCCAAGTAAGGACCACAAAGGGGGGTGGTTGTAAGAAGTCAAAATATACACCACCTCAAGATGCTCTCCTATCTCAGCTTCTATGTGTGCATCCCTACGGATTTTTCTGTTCCTATCACATCCTCTTCCTGAAACATTTTACATGCCTAAGTCTTTGAGACTAGAACCAGTTTTTTGCTATCCCACTACAAACATTCATTGGTTTTATTTGATCAACCAATGAAAATTCAACCACAAAGGTTCTCTCTAGCAACCTAATATATGTTAAAATTCATAGAGTAATAGTATTGGCACATATGTCCTTAAACACACCTCGCTTGGATGTCTGAGCCCGGAAGCACTGATCGTATCATATTCATCGAGTATCAGAAATGGTCGGTACACCTTGATGAATACTCACCTACTGAAATGTCGTCCTTTTGAAGCTGTAGAAGATCTAGAGAACCCTCAGCCACCACCTCAAGCTAGTCTATAGCCACCTGTGAGTCGGGCTCACCTCGGAACCTGAGGGGTGCCTGATGCTGAAACACGTGTAAGGAACAAATCCTAAATGTGTCATCTACTAATACTGTTGATTGTAACTGCTGACCAATTGGTAGTTATATAGCTGGCACACTACCTGAAGGTACTATCTCAAGCAACGGTCCATGTACTGAAGCCTGATTACCCTAAAAACCATCTTCATTGTCACATATTGGAATAGACCAGCAGCTAGAATCATCATCTACTCAATTGGTGTCCCGAATAGGCACAAATCTCTTGCCACAACCTCCAGCTAGTCCTCAGCTGCCTTGGAATCCGTCTCTCCTCGAAACCTCATAGTCGTCTACCATTGGAACTCATGCAACTCACTCTGACGGAATGCACCATCCGCTAGTGAGGCAGGTGGTAACTGCTTCCCAACGGGTGGTGGTGCTTCTGGTACACCACCTGAAGGTGCCAACATAGTAAGAGGGACCTACACCGTAGCCTCGTCGCTCAGAGGGCTGTCATTGTGTACTCTATCGGGAATCCTAGAAGGAAATATATTTGGTGGAATTGGGATAAAGAACAGGTGTTACATGGTCATTAAGTTATACATAGTGAGATGATTCCAAAGAAAATTACAACAAAAACTCTTCAAAAACACACTCAATCAGAGTTTCCCTTCACTGATTTGGAAATCAGAATTCAGGTTCCTGGTGTATTGATACATTGGCTGTCGCACCAACACTAGATTCCCCAAACTAAAAACCACACACATAATAATTAACACTATTACCACACAAAAAAGATCAGAGTCCAAGTTCTTTGGTAGAATAGAACACCTCTGATACCACTTTGTCATGACCCGTCCCCTAGGGTTCATGCTGTGAGTACCCCACTCCCACCTCCCATAGGCAAGGGGATGGATACTATCACCAAAAGGCACATTACCTAAAATAATAAGGCACTTACCTTAAACATGTACAAACACACGGTCCGATAACATGAAAAGAAGTGAATATGAAGTAAACTACTATAGTAAAAAGGTGTGCTGAAAGAAAAAGGGGTTGGAATACAAGCTCAACAGAAAGTATGAGTACAGATAAAAAGTAATAATACAAGTGAAAAAATTAAATGAATCTCTTGGTGCATCAACCATGGATCCTACCAGAAGGGTAGGTAAAACTCATGATCAGTAGTCTCTGTGTCGCGTCACACCAAACGGTCCATCCAAGATCTTACCTAAAGGGTAGGTACGACTCACGATCAGTAGTATATACATCGCGTCACACCAAATGGTCCACCTCCAAGCCCCATCCAGTCTTGGCTCCCTCAGCCTCGATTAATGTCATACTTCTTTTGCACAAGACTCAACATGGTGTGGGCGAAGCCCATGCAGGGGTGAGTGTAATGATACTCAGTAGGGACCTCGATACCCTGTTGGTCTCCTAAATTTTCACAATAGAAAAAACACAGAGCAAGAAATCAACTCTTCTTAGGTATATTCCCATACCTATACCTAAGTTATCAAGATATACTAATCCCATACATGAAGGAAGTATACCAAAAAGGTAACACCACGAAGGTAGAAGTACCACACAGGTAACACCATGAAGATAGTACCACCAAGGTAAAAAACATAGTTCCGACATAGCCTCTGCTCAAACTAGGTATACAACATTGAGAAACATGATTATGATGCTGACCCACAGGGGATCGCTTTGAATGCTAATAGTCGGCCATAGATTCTCTGGGCCTAGGAATAAGTAACATCCCTAGTCACAAGATCTAACACCTCGGCTACAAGAGAATTCCTGTAACAACCTTAGATTTTATGAGAATTATTATTTTTAATTTCATTGATGTCTTGTGATGTACGCTACATCAAAATTATCTTGCACTATATGCAACACTGTATTAGCTTGCAGTATAAGCAATAATATTCTTGGCTCTTATTACACACAATTTCAAGTTCATTTTGAGAAAAATATTTTATGCAACATTAAGTATAGATTTTGATTAATGTATAAATGAAATATGTTTTGATTATGTTATACGAAGAACCAAACGGAGCTTTAACTACACGCATCCCTGACTTGTCTTGCATTACACGCAATCAAGACCTTCCTCGATAGCGTGTGTAGTACTCAATACCGAGTTTCACTAAACAATATATTATTATAATATTATTATGAACTAGCCGTTATGAATAGTAATACCCACTTTTTGAAATTTTATAAATTTTATTTTTCAAAATGGACTTCATTTTTGGATTCGGAATATCGAAATTAGCCTAGGGTGAATTTTTGGTATTTTTCTGAAAACATTCATTTTTTGATTAAAATTGAAAACACTGGGTAACTATTTAAAAAACCGACTCTTTATATAAATAATTATTTATTTTATTTTAATTTATTTTAGGTCAAAATTGATACATAATACCTATATAAGGTCAATGTAATTCATTGGAGTCATTTTATAAAAATTTTAGATATATAAAATTTTTATTGAACTTTTCACCGTCTTTTACCCACCTCCTAGGAGAGTTTGAAAATTTACATAAAACAAAATTTCACCACTTCTGTGAGTGGAATTTCGAAAATTTGAGAGACATGGTTAATATCAAGGAGTAAAATGTGGTTCAATAAGATAAAAATAATTTTTGGTGAATAGTTATGTTTTACTTTTATTTACCACGGTTAAAAGTAAATAGGGTAATTAAGGGTAAAAATGATATTATTATTAACTAACACATGTCCTAATTCTAATGGATAAGTGTAGTTTGACCAAAAAAACCATAGGGATAAAATATTACCCTTTAGGTCAACTTGTATTAGATTAGGACATTTATTATTATTTTATTTAAAGAAGAATTAAAATAGTTAAAATCAAAGTTTAATAACTAAAATATTTTTAATATAGGGCTATAAATAAGATAAATTAGACTATAAATATTCATTAAAAATATAAAAATATTTCCTACATAATGGTATTTTATTTATAATTTTTAGACATTAAATAAGTCAATTTATTTATGACAAAACTATGATGCAGTAATTACCTTATTAATGAAATGTTAACATAATTGCTGTTATAAATATCCAAATAAATATAATTTTAGACTTTTTATGAATTACAATAATTTTATAGGTTAATATGACATGTTAGTATTGATTTAAGTAACTCTTTTTGAACTAATCATGCTGTTATGATTTTCAAAAAAATCAAGTACCAAATAGTGTAAAAATTGACATAAAATAGTTTTTAAAACAAATATTTTATTATTAATTGTTATTCTATTCATAAAAATATAAGTCTCATCCAAATGACTAAGATAAGGATATATATATTAATAATTAACCACTTGGGGTTCTTTTGTATTTTTATAGTAAGTTTATTAACCATATATTGTAAGAAAACAAAAAGACACGGTAAAAGTTAAATTATTTAACTTAGAGTTAAATCTAAATGATAAGGATAAAATAGTAACATAAACTTGTCTAAAATCTATTGGATGAGAGGATTTCTACCCATACAGACCTTAGATTAGAAATAAATCAATTTGGTGCTATTAATAACCGAATATGAATTTATTATAAAATAATATTTAATGTTTTCCTAAGGTGCCCCTATCCTCCCTTATAAAAAGGGCACCCCTTCCCTCTTCTCTTCACACCCTTTTGATCCTTTAAGCTCGAAAAAACCATGACAATTACTCTTCTAAACATCTCTAGTTATATCATAGAGGTTCTGGTCTTCTCATAAGACCAACTCTAGTGCCCTAATAAAAGATTTAAAGGAGGTGTGTCGGGGAAGAGGTAATCTGTTCTACCGATTCTTTCAAGTTTTCTTTCTTCTTCAAATTATTCTTATTTAGTTGCTTCATTATAAAGTAATATAATTAGTATCCCTAATATACTGATATGTTATTATAAATATGAAACAACACCATATTCACCTTTTATCCATCCAACGGAAAACGAAATAACCGCACGTGCGTACGTACGGAATACCATCTCCACGTCGTGGTGTAATATGTTTTTCCACCACCAGCTCACTTGGCTGGGTATAATGGGGTAAAGAATAACTATATACGATTATTATAACATCATACTGATTCTAATATATTATATCAACCACTACAATTCCATTCAATAAATATGGGAATGATATCATTGCTCGTGTGTACGTACAGATTACCGTCTCCACGACGCGATGAGATTCATTTTCCATGTTAACAATTCAAGAATGATTATAAAGTATATATAATAAGTAATAATTAAATATATGACATAATTATTCTACTGGATTTATGTATATATATATGTATTTCATCTACTTAATTCCATTCAATTCAATAAGGAAACGAAAAACAGCGTTCATGCGTACGTACGACCTATCGTCTCCATGAACGGTGTATTTAATTCCATTTATCAATCTATTATATATGTATATTCTGAATATATTTTATATATAAATCATGTTTTATATTCTGTAATTAATTAATAATGATCTAAGTAATCATATTAATAATTATAATTCAAAACACGGATGATAAATGATAAGATTTTACCCAAAACTCTGCTTTAACATGTAATTGACAAATGAACAGATAATATAAAGTCGTAAGTGAATATTATATGATATCATAAATATTATTATGGTTCTGTTACAAGTTAATAATATGTTTAAACCCACTATACAGAAGTCTCGGACACATACGAATGAAATTGGACCTAAGGTAAGGGATAACTATTTCAATCTCATTCTTATCCGAGATTATTATTCGTGTGTATTTGTTGGGGTTATTGTTATCATCCATGCCCAAGTTTTCTAAAAATGTTTTCATGTATTTTTAAAGTCCTTTTTACCAATTTTTGAAATTTACCACATGGTATGAAAGGAATCTTACTTTTTTCAAACGAGGAACTCTTTGACTTTTCTGACAAAAGTACGAGAAGAATGTTATTCTTAACTTATACTGCGTGAATAGATTTTTACGGTTTCATAATGCCTCATTTTCATGAATCTTACTCCAAAATATTTTATGACTATTTTCAAAAAAATACCTTTCTTTTAAAATTACATGGCATTTTGTGAAAAGAAAATTATTTTGAAGAAGAAAGGATATTTTCCTCAAGAATTCATTTCAAGTGTTTTATCAAAACCATTTTCCATCTAAGATGAAATTATTTCATATGTGTATGTTTCAAGTATAATGTCTCTATGGTTTAAATGGTTTTACTTTTCTTATTATTAAATATCCATTTGTTTTATATGGATTATGTGATGATGGGATGAAGTTTATGAAACCCATTTTTATTTTTTGGGTTATGATGAATGATTTATGTTTATATTGTGGCACAAGTAAGAATGATTTCATTAAGAGATGGGTGGGACCTATATCTCCCTCCAAGGAATTGGGTAAAGATTTATATCTCATGAGATAGACATGGCTGGAACGGTAAGTTAATCTGGTTTAGTGTTACAGGACTGAAATGAGAAGTGAACTCGATTCAGAAAGGGACTTTTCCCACTAAAATGTTCTTGGAAGCAATGCCTTGGATACTATGGAAATCATAACATGTGCTTAATGGTTTCCACAATTACATGTTTTATTCTCATGAAATTTTATCAGGATTAATGTTTTTTATGATCTATGCCTTACGTACTGCCAAGTTTTATGTCATTGCTTAAGATCTTGATGTTTAAACATTATGTTCATGTATTTAAGTTAAAATGTATATGATTTGTTTTATTTTCTCCATGATTACCCTTACTGAGAATTTGAGATCACCCTTTTATATGTTTTCTTTTCACCAGGATTTAATGAAAGGTTTTAGGTAAGAAAACAAAAAGGGGAAGATCTTTATTGGAGATGTTGAAGATCTTTCACCACGATTAAAATATTGTATTCTGAGTTTTCAAAGACACTAAACTATTACGGTCCTTGAGTGTTGGTTCTTGTTATGTATTAAGTATTCCACAAAAGTAATGTAATGTCCATGTACATCAAGCTTTGGGTATCTACAGTTGGTATCAGAGGAATGGTTTAGTCAACCTTTGTAAACTAGGATCTAGGAACTTTAGTGAGATCCCTAGAGATATTTCTAAGGTATGTCTAGGGATTTCCCTAAGGTTAACTATAAGTATAGGTTATAGTCCTAGAATTATGGTAACTATATTATAATTAAACCTAAGATATTCGATATTGAAGTTACTCCCCCTTGATTATGATTTTGGCCTCTCACACTATTCTTTTTGGGTTTTAGAAAATGGCTAGAAATAGGAAGATTCCTGAAAATAGAGGATATGATGGACAATGGAAAGATATTCTTCATGAGTAACCAAATGAAATTGGATATGGAAGTCCACATATTGTTATTATTTATAATAATCAATCTTATAATATGATCAATAATATCAACTTTGGTAAGTTTCTTGAATCAACTAATAAAAGAAAGATGGAGTTCCATGATGATCATAGAGGAAAGAAAGTTCAATTTACCTCATGTAAATCATGTAGGAAGAGGCATCATGGAGAATGTTTCAAAGGAACTGGAAGATTCTTTGGGTGTGGAAAAGAAGGAAAAAAATCTAGTAATTGTAAAGGAAAAGGTTCAGTTAACACCATGGACAAGGATAATGGTATTTCTAAGACATCAACAACGATTAAGTGTTTTAAATGTGGAATGTACGGGCATTATGCAAACCAATGCCCTAAGAGAAAATATCATAAAGAGAATCAGCATGGTCATATGGTTAGTATTTATATCGATGATGATGAAGAGACTACAAATGATATATGAGATGGAAGAAATGATGAAGCTCAGTCAGTGGTTTAAGAAGGTAGTGTAATGATTGTATGTTTATCAAGAATAATGTATGGTACTATGGAATAAAGAAAAATCAAAGGATTGTTACACTGTTTCCTTTTCTTGAGTTTTGAAAGTATATGTTGAATGGTACTGGTAACCATGAAAGGTTATTCAAATATTTTTGGAAAGAATGTAATATGCGCATAATGAAGGGATAATGAGATAAGGAAATCATTGATAGTATTAATGAGCTCATGACTAATATAAGGAAAAAGTGATATCATGGTTTGAGTATATAGAATTTTTGGGATTTTGGTATATGGAAAGAGTTACCTTGTGACAACAATCATTTTTTGACTATGGTTCAAGAGAATACATGATTATGGTATTCACAAGTTTAGAATGTGACCAACAAGATATATTGTATGATATATGGGGGATAAATGATTGTATTCACATGCTTAGTAGCTGACATTTCTAGTAATTGTTTTATTTATACTATAATCTTGGACAGAAGTATTTTGGATAAGCCTAAAGATTGGAATGAATTAAGTCATACATAAGATATTATTGTTTAAGGCTAGAACATTTTTCTATTTTATTGCAGGAATGTTATTATAATGTAGTTTTAGAAAAGGGGACAACCTATAGGACAGGAGACAACCCGTCGCATCGGACAAGGCTGTGGGAATCGAACCCACAACCGAAGTGCGGTAGGACTTTATTTCCTACCACTGGCCTACAGAAAGTCCCTGATTAGTAGAAACTAGTTTTATTAAGCAGTATGATAGATGAAGTATAATTCCATTTTTGGAATCATATATGATTAACCTCACCATTGATGGACTTATGTATATTTGATAACTTTTGCTAAACTTTTGTTTGAGACATATAGAATGACACATCATTCTATCACATGATCTGGTAACACTTCATGAATGACAAATTCAACTTCATTTCTTTAAGAAATGAAGTGGAAATTGTTCAAGGCATGAACAACGGTGACATTATACCGAAATAAAGTAAGTATTTCTTCTATTTCAAAATTTTCAAATTTAGAAAAATGATCTTGAAAACCAAAAATGTTGTCCTAGTTCTCTTATATCCGATGAATCAGATGATACCTTAGATCATCAAAAATTTATGGTTTTGTGATTGTTGGATTTTTCATAGCCATGTTCTCTACCACTCTCCATCAGAACATGATGTTTACATTTTTCTTCCATATCCATATTTTCACCTATGTTCTCCTGTGTGGAAACCCAGAGATTAGTTAATTTGGGTAACCTTTAAATTTCATAATTTAGTTTTTAAAGTTCATTTTTGGTGTTCCTTTTTGCGATGTGGGTTTCTATGAAAGAAACTATCAAGTAGTAAACCATTTATAACTCAGACGAATTTCGAGGGTGAAATTCATTTTAAGGTGGGTAGAATGTAACAACCTGAGATTTTATGAGAATTATTCTTTTTAATTTCATTGACGTCTTGTGATGTACGCTACACAAAAATTAGCTTGCACTATACGCAACACCATATTAGCTTGCAATATACGCAACACTATTCTTTTCTCTTGTTACACACAATTTCAAGTTCATTTTGTGGAAATTATTTTATGCAACATTAAGTATAGATTTTGTTTAATTTATAAATGAAATATGTTTTGATTATGTTATACGCAATACCAAACAGAGCTTTCACTACACACATCCTTGACTTGGGTTTTATTACACACAATCAAGACCTTCCTCGATAGCATGTGTAGTACGCAACACCAAGTTTCACTAAACAATATATTATTATAATATTATTATGAACTAGCCGTTATGAATAGTAATACCCACTTTTTGAAATTTTATAAATTTTATTTTTCAAAATGGACTTCATTTTTGGATTCGGAATATCGAAATTAGCCTAGGGTAAATTTTTGGTATTTTTCTGAAAACTTTCAATTTTTTATGAATAGTGAAAACACTAGGTTACTATTTAAAAACCCGACTTTTTATATAAATAATTATTTATTTTATTTAAATTTATTTTAGGTAAAAATCGATATATAATACCTATATAAGTTCAATGTAATTCATTGGAGTCTTTTTGTAATAATTTTAGACATATAAAAATTTTATTGAACTTTTCACCGTCTTTTACCCACCTCCTATGAGAGTTTGAAAATTTACATAAAATTTAATTTTAACGCTGCTGTGAGTGGAATTTCATAAATCTGAGAGACACGGTTAATATCATGGAGTAAAATGTGGTTCAATAAGATAAAAATAATTTTTGGTGAATAGTAACTTTTTACTTTTATTTACCACAGTTAAAAGTAAATAGGGTAATTAATGGTAATAATGATATTATTATTACCCTGACACGTGTCCTAATTCTATTGGATAATTATAGTTTGACCAAAAACAAACTTAGGGATAAAATATTACCCTTTAGGTCCACTTAGTTTAGATTAGCACATTTATTATTATTTTATTTAAAGCAGAATTAAAATAGTTAAAATCATAGTTTAATAAATAAAACATTTTTAATATAGGGTTATACATAAGATAAATTCTACTATAAATATTCATTAAAAACATAAAAAAATTTCCTACCTAATGTAATTTTATTTATAATTTTAGACATTAAATAATTTAATTTATTTATGACACAATGATGATGCAGTAATTACCTTATTAATGACATATTAACATAATTGATGTTATGAATACACAAATAAATGTAATTTTAGACTTTTTATGAATTAAACTAATTTTATAGGTTAATATTACATGTTATTATTGAATTAATTAACTTTTTGCGAACTATTCATGCTATTATGATTTTCAAAAAAATCAAGTACCAAATAGTGTCAAAATTGACATAAAATAGTTTTTAAACAAAATATTATATTATTAATTGTTATTTTATTCTTAAAAATATAAGGTTCGGTAAAATGGCTTAGATAAGGATATATATATTAATAATGAACCACTTGGGGTTCGTTTGTCTTGTTATAGTATGTTTATTAACCATATAGTGTAAGAAAAAAAGACACGGTAAAAGTTAAATTATTTAACTTAGAGTTAAATCTAAATGATAAGGAAAAAATATTAACCTAAACTTCTCTAAAATCTATTTTTTGAGAGTATTTCTACCCATCCCCACTTTAGCTTTGAAATAAATCAATTTTGATCTATTAAAATCCGAATATGACTTTATTATAAAATAATATTTAAAGTTTTCCTAAGGTGCCCCTCTCCAACCTTATAAAAAGAGCACCCCTTCCATCTTCTCTTCACACCCTTTTTAGCATTGAAGCTCAGCCAACCCCTAAAAATTAATCTTCTCAAACTCTCTAGTTATACCATAGAGGTTCTGGTCTTCTCAAAAGACCAACTCTAGTTCCCTAATAAGAAGTTTAAAGGAGGTGCATCGAGGAAGTGGTAATCTCTTCTACCGATTCTTTCAAGTTTTCTTTCTTCTTCAACTTCTTCTTCTTTAGTTGTTTCATTATAAAGTAATAACATCAGTATCCCTAATATAATTATATGTTATTATAAATATTAAACAACCCAATTTTCTCCTTCAATCCATCCTACGGAAAACGAAATCACCGCGCGTGCGTACGTACAGAATACCGTCTCCACGCCGTGGGGTAATCTGTTTTTACACCACCACCTTACTTGGCTGGGTATAATGGTGTAAATAATAAGTATATATGATTATTATAACATCATACTAATTCTAAGATATTATATCATCCACTACAATTCTATTCAATAAATATGGGAATGATATCATCACTCATGCATACGTACGGATTACAGTCTCCACGACGCGATGAGATTCATTTTCCACGTTAACAATTCAAGAATGATTATAAATTATATATAATAAGTAATCATGAAATATATGAAATAATTATGCTAATGTATTTATGTATATATATATGTATTTCATCTACTTAATTCCATTCAATTCAATAAGGAAACGAAAAACAGCATTCATGCGTACGTACGGTCTACCATCTCCATGAACGGTGTATTTCTTTCCATTTTTCAATCTATTATATATAACTATATTCTGAATATATATTATATATAAATAATGTTTTATATTATTTAATTAATTAATCATGATCTAAGTAATCATATTAATAATTACAAGTCAAAACACGGATGATAAATGAAACGATTTTACCCAAAACACTGCTTTCACATGGAATTGACAAATGAACGGATAATATAAAGTTGTAAGTGAATATTATATGATATCATAAATATTATTATGGTTCTGTTACAAGTTAATAATATTTTTAAACCCACTATATTGGAGTCTCATACACGTACGTAAAAAATTGGACCTAAGGTAAGGGATAACTATTCCAATCTCGTTCTTATCTGAGATTGTTATTCGTAAGTATTTACAGGGGTAATTATTATCATCCATGACCATGTTTTCTAAAAATGTTTTCAGGTATTTTTAAATTCATTTTTACCCATTTCTGAAATTTACCACATGTTATGAAAGGAATCTTACTTTTTTTACCAAACGAGGAACTCTTTGACTCTTCCGAAAAAAGTACGAGAAGAATGTTATTTTTAACGTATACGGCGTGAACGGATTTTTATGGTTTCATAACGCCTAATTTTCATGAAGCTTACTCTACAAGATTTTATGAATATTTTCAACAAAATAATTTTATTTTAAAACTGCATGGAATTTTGTGAAAAGATAATTATTTTAAAGAAGAAAGGATATTTTCCTCAAGAATTCCTTTCAAGTGTTTTATCAAAACCATTTTCCATCTAAGATGACATTATTTTATATGTGTATGTTTCAATTATAATGTCTCTATGATTTACATGATTTAACTTTTCTTATGATTACATATCCATTTGTTTTATATGTATTATGTGATTATGGGATGATGTTTATGAAACCCATTTTTATTCTTTGGGTTATGATGAATGATTTATGTTTATGTTGTGGCACAAGTAAGAATGATTTCATTAAGAGATGGGTGGGAACTATATCTCCCTCCAATGCATTGGGTAATGATTTATATCTCATGAGATAGACAATGATGGAACGACAAGTTAATCCAGTTCAGTGTTACAAGACTGAAACAAGGAGTGAACTCGATTCAGAAAGGGACTTTGTCCACTAAGATGGTCTAGGTAGCAATGCCTTGGATACTATGGAAACCATAACATGTGCTTAATGGTTTCCACAATTACATGTTTTATTCTCATTCTATTTTATCATGATTAATGTTTCTTTATGATCTATTCCTTACGTACTGCCATGTTTTATGTTAGTTCTCAAGATCATAATGTTTAAACATTATGTTCATGTATCTAAGTTCAAATGTATATGATTTTTTTTTATTTTCTCCATGCTTACCCTTTCTGAGCATTTGAGCTCACCCTTTTATATGTTTTCTTTTCCGTAGGATTTAAAGAAAGGTTTTAGGTAAGAAAACAAAGAGGGGGAGATCTTTATGGGAGATGTTGAAGATCTTTCACCATGCTTAGAAGATTGTGTTCCGAGTTTCCAAAGACACTAAACTATTATGATCCTTGAGTGTTGGTTCTTGTTATGTATTAAGTATTTTGAAAAAGTAATGTAATGTCCATGTACGTCAAGCTTTGGGTCTCTACAAATCCTCCTCTATCGATTACAGTGGGTCGATCATGTCAAACATAGGTGCTTCCCACAAACCTTGAACTGTTGATGTACTTCTCCCCATCGTGTATCGTGGGTCTACCAGGTCACACAGAGTCGCTCCCCAACCATGAACTATCAAGGTACTCCTCCCCATCGCGTATCCTAGCTACTCACCATTGTGGCCTACTGAGGTACACCTTCTAATTGTGTACATTGGTCGTCGAGTCACTCCGATTTGAAATGTCAATAGTCATCTGGTCTCAGCCAGTCGTAGGGTTCTGTACGTAGCACGCGTGGGAGAACAGATCCCCAAACCATAATTCATATGTCAACCAACACTATGTCTCACAAAGAAGTAACTCAATGATCCATCATGTCACAGGGATTCCAACACAATAGATGGCATGTCAACCAAATGCCCGGTCTGTGCGTTATTGTCATTTCAGTGCCAAGGGCCCAGTTGGATTCGGGTACGATCCAACCCGATTGTACTCCAATTTTCTCCAAAACTATCATGGAGTAAGACAAAATGATTATCTCGCACCAAGTATCCTAATGCCATAGACGGTTCTTCAAACGGCCGTCATATTCTCGATATAAGTCCCTTTAAGTGTTTTTGGGCCGGGTTGGGCCCGGGTCCGGTCTGACCCGGTCAGACCGACCCAACCGATAAAAAGGGGTGGCCCACAAGGGTGTCCATGCTCATATAGGGTGTTCAACAAGGGGCAACCAGCAAAGGTGACATCCCGCTAGGGCGGCAGCCCAGGTGGGCGGTGGCCTGGTAGGGCGGCGGCCTGCAAGGGCATGACCCGCATGGGTGGGGCCCATGGTGCTTCCGCCAAGAGGATCTGGAGAGATGCTCCCCTCGAGATCCCGAACATTTAGGGGCCTTTCATACATTCATGCGGAGGTGCCATATGGGCGCCACCCGGTCATCGACAAACCTGATGGAGGTGCATGTTCTGCATCCTCTGTCATGGCTTCAGCAGCGGTATCCTTCTCACTGACGGCGCACGACGACTTTCCACCTTCTTTTCTGTAGAGAGTTGATGAGACGACCGCCTTCTCCAACTACCGGGGTTGATGAGCCGTGGCCCCTTTGTACACTAGCAGCGAATGATGGTGTGCCACACTTCCTCTGTGACCGGCCGGTGTCAACCACACCGATGTTTTCCATAGCTTCGTGCCACTACCTCCTCTAGCAGCTTGTGTTGGCATGTCGCCTCTTTCGTAGCCAGTTGGTGTCTCTCCCCTGATATTTTTCTAAGGAAGGCACAATGGTAACAAAGTTGCAGAGTGTTTGGGCTGAGTTCATTAGGCTCATCCCCTTCGCATTAGCTCCATATCAAAGGGAGGATAAAATGGTTTTAACAATTCCTTGTATTAAACAACAAAATAAACCCCACAAGGATACCATGTTACAGACTCCCTCAAAACGAATGAATCGTGGATCAACCCGTTAGTCAGTTGACCCGCGTTCTTCATATAATTTCAAATACGTGGAAGAGGGAATAAAAAATCCACAAAAAAAAAAATAACCCACTACCTCAAAAACCCATGGGGGACCGTCCACGCTTGAAGGTAGACCATGTTCTTCATTCTAGCCACTGGTTCCCAATGACTCCACTCGTACATTGTCCTTCGGTTTGTGGTTTGGTGTCATCTGTCACCTCTTGACTGGTATGGATCTATCCTCTAAGGGTACTGTGTCGTGGTTCTCCATCATCACTTCATTTCTTAGAGAATCTGTGCTGATACCCCTCCCCAAGATCCATATATATAGGGGAGGGGAGGGTAAGTAATGACATTAAAATTTAATGGGACTCATTAATTAAGAATCTTCATAATCCCACCAATGACGTCATTACTTAGGGTTGGTAGGTCAGGCCATTTAGTGGCTTGACACATCACTGGCCCCACCCCTTGGCTTGTTCGTTGGAGGATATGAAATAAAATAACAAAATTATTTCATTTCATTTCTTCTAAAAAGTCACAAACATTAATTTTTATTTGGACCTATAGTAGTCAAATTAATATCTCCCATAAGCGAATCTTGGTACTGTAGATTCAATGGTGCCCTCATATTTTTAATCCAATCGATGGTTCAAAAGTTTGAAAACTTCACCCACACATTTATTGAATATACCTTAACAAATGTTTGATAAATTAATTACGTTCACCCTCACCCCGAGTCAATTGAGGTTAGGCTCTGCCTAAGGAGTAAACGCCCCAATGAACACAACAGTACCCTCAGATTTTCAATTCGAGATACCATTTTGAAGTTATGAATTTTACAATAAAATAATTGTCTTTTAATTATTTTATTTATGGCCGAAAACTGACATTCACTGGTGGCCCACACCGGCCAATTTTATTATCAACCAAAGGAAAGCGTACCCTCATGGGTTCAGTGGTGGTCACATATTTTCAATCTGAGTCACTATTCATGAGATATAATCATTTGAAAAATAAAATAATTTTATTTAATAATTTTATTTATAGTTATTACATTTTCATGTTTTTTTCACTAGAGACCTAGCCGACTAAAATTATGTCACGCCTCGGGTAAACCCACCATCCAGAATGCAACGCTGCCCTCATATTTTTGATCCGGGAAACCGTTTTGGAGTTATTCCACTTTTTAGGAAATTTTCTTATGCGCTAGTTAAAGCTTAAAAAAACATAGAAGGATCATTATGGGAACTTCGGGCCATGGAATCATGCTTCATCAGATTTCGTAGTCTTGAAATAGGTCCATAGAATTAAAAAAAATATGTAAATTTTGGTACATTATATAATATCCCACAAATGGGTGGCATTTGACTAAGTACATGTACAAACACACACATCTCCGAGCCCAAAAAAATGAAATGTAAAAAAATTAAGTAAACAATGCATTCATAGACTAAGATAAAAACCATAGAGTAAAATGGTTGGAAATTGGAAAGTAAATAGGGAAAAAATAAAATCCCACACAATGAAAGAGTATGTAAATGTGAAAACATATGCTCATGAAACATCTCTTCAAAAAACCATACTTGAAGGTTTGGTGAATGACAACTACCTAATGTCGTAAGAGAACCACATCTTCATCTAATCACTCTAAGAAACACCTGGTCCTTTTCAACCTAGAACTCCATCAAAGCATCGATCAACAACATTGGACATGAAACATGTGAGGAAATACCATAAAAATGTGAGTAAAATAATACTCATTAGTTTATCTTGAAACCACAAAGGAATACCACTAATAAATACATGAAGTAAACCACCAATAAAACATGAAGTATACCACTATAAAATACATGAAGTATACCATGAATAATTTCATGGTACCACAGAAGAAAACACATGAAGTATAGTCATATCACAAAAGAATAAGTCTAAATCCCAAAAATAGGATTATCGGTCATAGTCCATAAAACACCCAGAGTAGATAACACAATGAGTTTTGATAACACACAAAGTTTCGATACTACGTAGAGTGTCGATAATACATAGAGTGACGATAACACAAAGAGTGTCGACAAGACACTGAGTGTTGATAATAGATGAAGTTTCAATAGGTCATGCAACTATTTAGTCATGTTTTCACCAAGTTCACATAGTCACCAAGGTCACTTAGTCACAAGTAATTATAGTCATCAAGATCACATAGGCATAGCCAGCCACAAGATTCCACCCATAGCACACTGGTACTGGGAAAACATAATTATCAAGAAAAAATGTTTTAGTCCAAATTTCACAGACTCGCATAAACTATCTAAAAAGTAAAATCTCGATTTAAGGTTCAAAACGTCACAATGGGGTCATCGAACAGGGACACCATTTGAATGATATAGTCTTTTTTGTAAAATAGTTTCGCCCAGGTCTGGTTCGAGCCCGACCCATCCCATCGAACATGACATGACCAGGTCCCACTAACCGAACCCGGATCGGTCTAGTTTGTTCTAGAATTAACTGGGTTGGCCACCCAAGTCTATCCCGCTCCATGTGGGCCAGTTTACTCCACCATAGGCAGCCCACCCTGGCTACACCCTCCTGGTCCACATGGTCCGCCATAAATGAGTTGCTCCCCTGATGTCACTCAGTCCCCCACATCGAACCCCATTAGCCCATATCCCCCACACACTCACCACCTCCACACCACAAAGCTCTTACATGGCTCACCTTTCACATCCTGCTCGGGCTACGATTTTCTTTCCATGCCGCTCCATCTGCCACCTCCGGCTGGTCCATCCACCACCTCCAGCCACCGATGAAATCGTCACACAACATCAAACCACCATTTTGGAACCATACCATTGGTCCCATTCGTAGACCACTGGGGCTCCAACGATTCAAAAAAAAAATATGTCGTCACAAATTTTGTTTTGTAGAGTTCCACTCTACATTGTTGCAGCCTCTATGGTTGATTTTCCTTTAATTATGGGGTCCAATCATACTCGGAGCCACCCAAAAACATCAATATGTAACCACAGGGGTCCAACAGTGAAAGCACGAATATTGGGGAATATGGAAAGGCACAAAAAACCTACAAATAATGAATCTTGTCTTTTGTTCATGTTAGTGTCAATTCATTCTTATTAAACTGATGAACGATGAATGAAGAACCATAAATCACCCAAATTATTTACACATTTTAAAAACCTTAAAATTTAACTATCACATAAGAGAGATTGAACTTCATATCAACATATTCATTGTTTGGTCTGCGTTCATCGTTAAAACAAATATAGGAAAGAAGAAATCAAAATGAGATCAACATCCTACCTCAGGGTTGGATCTATTGTTGATGAAGAATGAAGGTTTGTGTCATCATTGATCCTCGATCCCTAGGCATTTTCATAAAAAAAATTCCGACCTCATAGGAATTCAAAGGTTATGTTGATAACACTGAATTTTTTAATAAGGATTCATTAAAAATAAAATCTTTACTGCATCCAATAATTTCTTTTAAAAAATATTTTACTCACTTTTACATCCAAATTATAACTTTCACAGTCAAACCACGTCGGTTGATGTTAGGACCCACCAATGTTAAAGTGGCGTCTTTTAATGCAATGGTGACCCCCCGATGTTTTATACAAGAACCTATTTAGAGGTTATTACCATTTTAAATAAAACCCTCTCATGTTCTTTATTAAAAACATGAAATTTTTCATCAAACCATTTTGGGCACACTGGGCATTGGAATCTCTGGTCGTCTCAGTGTCTGGTCTTAGAATTTTACAATTTAATTTATAAAAATAAAACATGGAAATTTCTAAGTCATTTCATTGTATCTATCCCATGATGAATGATAATGTTATTTTCTCATTGTGTTCGATTAATCTGGGAGAGGGTAGGTGTCTACCTAGTTTGGTGTGTTTCAAAATTGGGTTAGATCCTCATTTTTTATTGAATATTATACTCATTCTTTTAGGAAACCCATCATTCATCGAGGGTATATCGATATAATTGATATAGAAATTTTGAAGCTTGATTGGTTTTGGGTGATTGTGCCTGGCCAACTCTTAGTCATAAAAAATCTCGAGTTTCCATGGTAATTCTTGGTTTTCTAGAGTTTTTATCTAATTTTTATCCTTTTTCATAAGTTAATTATTATTTTTTGATAAATTTATTGAATTATGTTATATATATTTTCTATACTATTTATTTTTAGATTATGAATCCTCAAAGAAGATTACTTAGGATTACTTGATATGAGGGTGTAGAGTAGGCCCCATAGTTGAATCATCTTGTTAACTAAGATCTGGGGAAAATTATCTGATGTATGATCTAGTCTATGGGAAAAGTCATTTATGTTGAACCTAAACAAAGGTGGAAAATTATTCAATGTTTACTAACCAACATCAGCCATTACTTTATGGAGACAGGCATACAAAATAAGTTGAACATTTGATCAAAAGGACCACGATAGTTTTTAAATTTCATAAAACTCATTATGACTATAAGGTTACCTTCTCCACTTAAATGATCATTTGTCTAGGGAGTAAGTAGTGTGAATATATCATAAAATTCATGTTACATGAAGATATCACTTGGACTACCATCAATAAATTCTTAATCTAATAATTCAATCTTGATACACTATGGGTGACTTTGGAAGGAGAGTTTTTTTACTTTGTAGTAGGGACATCATGCTTGAATGGAGTTTACTATATGATTTTTCATGTTGGTTAACTTGTCTATAGAGCATGTTTACAATGATTATAAAAATGTGTTTTTTTGGAATGGGTTTTCCAGAATATATATGATACATTTTTATTATTATGTTCATACCGACCAACAAGATGGATGTCGATAAGGAATCTATGTCTAAGGTGGGCATAGTCGATAAGATATGACACTTTAGATCATAAATGACATTGTGAGGTTCATATATATCAATTTTAGTTTATAAAAAAAAGTGGTATGACTAGTGATGAGGAAGATTATGTATTGTTAAATGGGAATAAGGGAAGTGTTAGGTTGTCTATTACTAGTGTAGGAAAATGTGATACATAAACATGATTGTAAGGTTTAACCCAATGAGTCTCATCCTTGTGTAAAATCTATAAATTTTAAGTGTTTCTATGAAATATAATCATAGGAAATTAAATAAAAAAATCTTCATAAATGGATATCATTTTAGACCTAATGTAGAAAAAGGGGTTGGATCTCAAACTCTTGGTAAGGGAGAATCATAGGTGAATAATAAATGTTATGATGAGGGAGATTGTCCATATAGTTTAGTTTATATTAGAAGACATTTTTATAGGACCAACTACCATGGGGGGTTTTATTTTCATAAAATATTAAATGGTTATATATTTTATATATTGGTGTAAATTATTATTTTATATCATAAAAAATTAATAATATTAGGGGATTGTGTTTGGATCTTATAAATTCAATTATGAAACTTTCCAATACTTAAGGAAAGAATACAACAGAAAATATTCAAATTCCCTAAGTTATAGATAATGATTGATGAATTTGAAACCATTTGGTATTTTTTTGTAATTATAATTGACATCTTTGGCCTTATCATTGGCATTGATTGTATAATTATCCATAAATACCAGAATGATTTCTTTCATCATTGGGTATAAATTATCTCTCTAGATGGAGTCACTCTTATCATCTAGGGTGAGTGAAATACATGAACAAGATGACATGTTACCATTTCTCATAGTGTTGAATTGATCTCCTCACAGGTTTCATTTTTTTCATTATTTTGATAATCTACATCTTATTGTCACTAACATATTTATTGTGTTTGAGTATCAAAATGTTTTTCAAAATGGTTTGTAAGGGTTACCACCCCATAGGTATTTTATGTTCTCTACAGAATTACTTCTAGGTAAGATATCCATTTTTTTACATTCATACCTTATATAACCCACTGAATTGATAGAATTAGATTCATATTTGTAGTATATTGAGGAAAAGTTATTTATTCTTCTAATTTATGCACCTTTGGAATCACCTTTTCTCTTTGACAAAAAGGATTATGGGAGTCTCTAACTTTATATTGATTACCAAAAACTCAAAAATGTGTTGATAAAGAAAAAATATCACATTCCTATGATTGATGACCTTATTCATTCAATTTATGGGGTTTCAGGATTCTCAATATTGATCTGAGATCAAGATACTTTTAAGTGATAGTATGGGATGAATATATTCCTAGGATGAAATTAAAAATAAGGAATGAGATCTATGAGTATTTTTTATAACATTTGACCCTAATTATTCTCTTACGGTGTTTATATAAATGATAAGTTTCTCAGTGGAAACAGAAACGGTTTAGGCAATTATGTCATCTGAGATGTCTTGAAATCTGTCTAAGATATGGAGTTTCTTGGAATTTCCCCATTATCATAGGTGATTTGTTTGATAATTATACAAGATTGAATTCCCAATGAAATATTTTAATCAAAAAGTTGTGAGGTTTTTTTGGAGTGACCAATGCTAGGGTTATTTTGAAGGGATGGGAGTGAGATACACTATTACTCCAATCATAATTATTCATGAGATGGGTGCTAATTATTAAGTCTACTATAATGACTCATATATGTGTTTGGGTTTTGTTCTGATGTAGGGGATAATGCTTCTAGATTATGGCTCGTGTCAGTTTCTCCCTCAAGAAAGTAATTATCCCAGACATGATCTTGATTTCATAGTGATTATGCATGAAATTTACTCTTGGCACCACTACCTCTTCAGGGGTCAATTCATGTTGTAATCAAACCATGAGTGACTAAAGTTAATTTTACCCTATATAGATCTCGTAATTAGATATATGTATTGTGTATAGTATCTTTTTTCATTTAATTTTGAAATTTTATACACCCTGTTTATGGTAATGTGGTCACAAGCATTTAGAGATGGAAATTACTTACTCAATAAGAGAATGAATCCGGGGAAAAGTGGGGTTGATGAAATTGTTTTATAACATTCACACAGATAATGGGGGAACCGGGTGATTGGTATTTATATATTTTACTATGGCTAAATCATTATTATATGATCATATTATACTAGTAAAAGATGAGGATTCATAATATTAGTATTTTAGAATGATTTTTTTTGTTGGGGAGATATTGAGTGAGTAGTCTTGATCTCCCAAAGGAGTTCTGTGTCTTCATGATAGAATTTTCTTTCATATATACTCATTAAAAAAGTTGATAGATATTCGAAAGAAATAGAGTTGGTTTGTAAACCCATGATCAACTAATAAGTAGTGTCTTTTGATATTTCATTACTGATTACTGGGTATACGGTGGTTAATTATGGGTTTTGTTTCTCGGTGCCTCACATGTCAAAAATTCAAGGTGCAATATCCATGAGATTCTTTGTTATTATAACTATTACCCATTCCAAAGTTCATATGTGATTATAATGACATGGATTTTTTAGGATACAATAGAATCCTAGTGGGAAGGATGTGAAATGGGTGGTTATTGTTCAACTCCTGAAATGTGTTTATTTATTACCTATATATAATTCAAAAAAGGTATTGTACATTTGGAACATTTATGTAAGAGAGGTTGTTACAATTTATGGTATTCCATAAGTTATTACTTATGATAGGGATCATCTCTTTACATACTACTTCTATAGTGTATTATAGAATTTTTTGGGTACTAGTGGAAGTTGAGTAAGGATTATCGCCCATAGGCGGGTGCCTAGTCATATCAAGCTATATAGATTTGTGAAACAATTATTGAGGCATGTGTACTTGATTGCAGTGGGTCATGGAAGACTCATTTACCCTTAGTTGAGTTCCCCAATATCATTAGTTTTTTTTGTATTATTCTTTGTAGGTAACATCTTTATTATGTGGATGTTGGAAAATATTCCTTGGTAGGACAAAGTATCATTTTAGAGATAAATGATATTAGGTAGTTGATCTAAAAGTTGTTATCGATTTCCCAATTTTTTCATAACTATTTTGGTGATTGGAATCATTGTATTTTTCCTTTATGGAAGGTGATCATGATTTTCTGAATGTTTTACCTTAGTTGGGAAATAGGCGCTTTCGTAAGTATGGTAAGTTGGAACATCATTACATATGCATGTTTAAGATTATGGAGAGACTTTGGAAGGTGGATTATCATTTGAATATACACTCTATTTTATTACCTACCTGAGATGTGTTCCATGATTTTCATCTGAATAAGTTACAGTCGAACCTATCCCATGTGATCGAGTTGGAGGAATTTAATAATAAATGTAAAACCTCAGAGGTTGAAAGACATGTTTCTATCATGCACAAATGGTATATAGTAATTCATAGAATGATTATCACATTAGTTTAAGTGAGATGTAAATTTTCTTGGGAAAACTGTGATAGATATAAGCATGATGCCTTGATGAGGAATAAATGTCCATATCTATTATTAGGTTTTTGATATTGCTCCATTATGAGGATGTTGGGATTTTAAGGTGGATAAAATATTCATAGCTCAGTATGTGGATCCTGATATGAAGATCACTTTCATTTATCTTATATTAATGTTATGGGTTATTTTTTAGTTGGGATATGGTTTTTGTGTAGCTAGTGTCAGGAGAATCCCATTTTATAGTCATTAGTGGGCATAGGAAAGATGGTTTTATCTAGAATAACACATAATAGTATGTAGCTATTTCCGGACAGAATATTGTCTTCCACTAGCAAGTTAGGGGAGTTCCTAAACATGTCATAATTCTATATACACAAACCAATGGTGTTTCTAGGCTTAAAATATAGTAACATTATACTTTTTTTAACCCATATTGTTTTCTCACCCTCCTATAATCTTATCCTTTGATTATAACAAATTATTTTATGATCTTAATGCCCTCTAAAATAGAATTCATGGATCTCCTCACCACTTTAGTGTTGATTCCTTGGTCAAGTTTAAGATTGGATCTCTATTATTCATAATCATGTTAGAGGAATCCTTATAATATTGTTCCTCCTATCATTATCATTTATTTTTATTTCTCATGAGACTATACGATAATATCTTGTATATACATGTATAATTTACCTGTTAATAATTATGTATAGGTTTTTGATAATTGGATATCCTTATTTTCCATAAGGGGTAATAAAGTGTAAATTTTGTTTCGTTGTTCTCATATAGGTGTCTCTATCAAATGGTTTATCCAATGGCATACCTTCTATTCAATGAATCATTCCATTCATTTTAATTATGAAGTTGATTATTTACAGTGGCTTTAACAATTTAGGGACATTGTTATGTTTTTAAATATAAGATCTTTTTATGGAGATTGGTTATGATATAAAATAAGTTTATTCACTTATCTCAAAGGTTATTTTAAAAATGTATATGGTTTTTCAAGAAAATTGGTTTGGATCACTATAGATATTTTTTATGAAAATGTGGGATTGGTTTTGAAATGGATTATATTTTGGATAATTGTTATTAAACATGGTTTTGGTTTTTTATTGAAAAATGTTTTTGAAATTTTTTTGTTTGTGTTGAATGTCATGAAAATGTAAGTTGCACTTTCAATTCCTTGGGTTGTATGGAAAAAATAAATAAATAGTAGACCTAGTGAAAATAGGTATCACTATTGGGGGTAACATTGATTTCAAGGATACAATGGGGTATAATTTATTATGGAATTGTGTTCCCTAGCTTTAGGATTAATATAGAATAGAGAGTGTCCCTTAGTGTTTCTTTTTAGTTTAGTTTTTTACAGCTGTGTGCAATAGATTTCCATCTTGGATTATTTTTTTGGGATAATTATTTCATTTTTTGTCAAAAACATGTCAATATGTGTTTGGTAATCTCATAATTATAAGAGGTGATGCATAGGGAATTGTTAGGGATTCATATAATTGTATGTCACCCTTAGACAATTCTTTTTGTTGAAAATTTTGATGATTGTTTTCATTGACTATTAAATTATTAAAGGTATGATCTATGGAGTTTTCCATATTAAATAAAACAGTGAAGTCCATGAAAATGATAAATATTCATGAATAAATCTGATGTCCATTAAAAAATATAATTTCATTTTTATGATTTTCAGAAGTATAATTGAGGAAGAAGAATAAGAGAAGAATAGATGAGGAGTAGATTTGAATATTATTAGAAGTACATATATTTACATAGAGATATTTTTATAAGTAATTAGTTGGTTCTTATATAAAAAATAGGCCATCACACAAGAAATCCTAAGACATGATTGACCCCAGTCATATGTAGGACCCAAAAGGGTTGACCATGGCTGAGGGAACCTGTCCAAGCTAGCCTAGAGGTGGCATGGGTAGGTGCAGAAGTGCACTCACCTAGGTTCCTGTGTGTAAGGTGTAGGAGAGATGGTACCACTGTGTAAGACCCCACTGTGGTATGATGAATTTTATAGGGAGTTATCAAGAGAGGGAAGGCAATGTTTAGTGTCTTATAGTAGCAGTTGAGTAATATATTGTTTCTCGTCCAAATTATGTTTCGATATGGGACAATGTCATTGTAGGAAATATTCACCCACTTTAAAATGTTACACATATAAAGTCAATCGCCTGATTTGTATGTCTCGATGGTCCATCATTATCTGTGTTTATTTTCAACCTTTGGCCATTTGAGAATATTGAATGTAATATTGAAATCCCCATCCATAAAAAAACGAGACTCAATACAATTTTGATGATCATGATGATGGGATGTTCAAGTCAGTATGAGACTGATATCATGCATTCAATTAGGTCTTGTATGCATGTGATATCTATAAGAAAGAAAAATTATCCAAACTATAAATCTTAGTTATAGGAGTTCATCCATCAAAGAGAGATCCCAAGCTTCTACAAATGAGAATCATGTGATTATCACATGCATGAGATGACCTCAACACAAAGGATAATCAATAACTTGTAGAAGAAAACACAGATTTATTGGGGTACATTTAAATTAATCTTGAAAAATATTGGATCATTAATGATGTTGGGAATATTCTATAAACACTGATACATGAATATGTCATTAACACAACATTAAAAGAGGATCTAATGAATTTTAATATGTAATTTATTATCATTAATAAATGGAGAAGAACCGTTGACCAAGGGTGATGCCTAAACATTGGAGAATTCATTGTTTCCTATAAAATAGATCACATAAAAGACAATATTTCACAAATCAAAATCCATATTCATTATAGAATTATGAAAATGATAAGGAAGATCGTGTGGTCCTTATAAAAGTGAAAATCACTCATTATGTTTCTTTACAAAGAATATATTCTATGAATCAATAAGGGACGGTGCATTAACACCTCTCCCTCTATTTCATGATAATCTAAGGTTTGTGAATCTTTCCAGGTAGGTGAGAATTGTTTGAGAACTATGATATATTATACCCTTACACCATGATTCTCGACTAAGAATGTGAACAATTCAAGTATCCTTCTTTACATGGTTTACATGGAAGAAATTATTTCATGATTAAAGTGTGATATCTCGTTCATATACATTTGTGCATGGATAGAAGATGATAAGGTGAATTTCCATGCATAAGTAATTAGAAAATTTATAGTGTGTGTGAAATGATAAAAATAATTGGATAGTGGAGAATGAATTCACTTTCACACATATATACAAAATCATGTGTGTATTGACATACCCAACCCATATTCACTAAAAAGGAAGATATAGTGTTTTGAATAAAAGCACATTAATATAATTGTAAATATACATTTTGTAGGATTTGGGATGCCAGGAAATAACTAGAGAATGTGGATTTTATTTTAGAATTATTAATGAGTTATTATTGATTCATATTATCAAGAAAATTTTTATTTAGGTCTTGAACACATAAAGTGAGCTAGTCCTTAATTCAGAATGAAGAATTTCCCAAGAAAAGTTTCACTGAAGCAACTAATTAGTTATAGGACATCAAATTATTTGATCAATGCCATCTGACCAAACAAATTGAAATTAAAGGTACTAGAATAGTTATATGGGAAAGTAAGATCCTAAAAGCTCATGGAGGAAGAGAATAAAATCATTCTACATTGGATCAATCCTTTGAATAGAGGTAGAGCCTTATGGATAGAGTTGAGAGTCGTTGAAATCTTCTAGTTGGATCTAGAAGAAGAACAGGTCTCTTGGTAGGAGCCACATGACGAAGTCTTTTGGTTGGATAAAAAAATAGAGTCTCTAGGTTGGAGCTACATACATTGTAGTGAGTTGTAGAGATAGTAAAATTATAATTCAGAATCCATGTTGGGGTAAAGAACCATCATGGAAAGGAGAAGGCCTTTACAGAGAACCTTGTAAAAACTATTTTCTTATCTTTATTTCATTATTTCTACACACGAGGTGAGTTTTAGTAATAATATTTATTGTATCAAGAACCTTAAAATTTCATGAAGATGAATTTATAAATATCCTAATAAGAACCCACTAATTGACCCCTGCCCTCTTAGTGGTCAATGTGGATTGGGCTATACAAGTTGAATTAGATCCCAGTTTCCCACTAAAGATCCAATAAGTATACTAATAGTTAGAGAATATTAAATCTTTAAATATCATTGGTATTCCCATATTGTATGGAAATAATTATCATTTTGGGAAGAATATGATGCTTCAATATCTCCTGTAACGTGTTCTATAAGTGAAAGATTCTATAATAGTGGGGTTCCCAACCATTACTAGTAATATTTCAATGAAGGAAGACAATAAGTGGAATATTGAATTATATGTAATGTATTAAATTTACATATTTATGTGTCTATAAAATGGGGTCTTCACAAATGTCATGGATCTCTAGAAATCTAAGGAGATTTTGGATAAACTCAGATGTTGGTATGAAAGGAATGTCAATGTCAAGGAAGAAGAACACCATTATCAGTGGAATAATTTTTAGGAAATTAAAATGAATGATGAAGAAAGTATTGAGGAAAATTTCATCATATTAAATGATATAGTCTGCAACATTTGAGGATTTGGTGATAAGATGGATGACTGTATCCCTGTCAAAAAAACTGATGATAAATTTTCTAGATCATTTTGATTATAAGGATTCATCCTTGGAAGTATAGTAAGTGTTAGGTCATGATGAGCTTCAAAACATTTACATAGCTTATGAGATGATAAAAAATACTAGTTTCAATAAGAAATATAAAATTGAAATGGATTTGGATTCCATAAGAAAGGGAAAAGTCCAAGAAGAAGAAGCATAATAATCTGAATATGTTGAAAGCGATTATGATGATGATGAATTCAACCGCATAATTTCCTATATGTAATAATTGGCCATAAATTTAAAATTGAAGGGAAATAATAGTAAACAATCTAAATTCTTCAATTGTTGTATCTCTGGTAATTTTACCAAGAGGTTTCCAAAGAAGAAGGCTGGAGAATCAGAATCTGAATTAGAATAAAATGATGAAAGATCCCATAAACAGAAATGGGATAAAGATAAAAATGGAATTTTACCATAGTAAGATGATAATATTATGATCTAGAATAATATATATTGATAATAAAGTTGTTCTTAAGATAAATAATTCAGATTCTTTTCCAGATAAAATAGAATAAGTGATTCATAGAGTAGTGAGAATGAAGGGGAACAAACAAAACCTAAATGTTTGATAAAATAAGAATTATAATTATATAGAGAATAGATCCAACATGTCAAGAAATTAATGGAGAAACTTGAGAAAAAAATACAAGAAATTAACTACAAAAAACAATGAATAAATAGATCCTATTAATGAAGAAAAAAAGGAGATGATCAGTATAGAAGTATCTTTTTTAATGAGATCAATACACAAAAATTTAAAATTACTAAAAAAGATAAAATGATATGAGATCTTGAAAAAAATACTACTAAAGAAGAACAGTTTTTTTGAGACACAATCTATATGTTTAATAGTAAAATATTAGATTAATATGACCCGATAATATTTTTAATAAATCTATTGAGATCATAGGTTAAACTTATCAAAAAGGAGATAAGAAATGTAAAAGGGAACTTAATCATATTTATGGATTTGTTACTTCTAATATTGTAGGTTGGAAATCCAAATCATGGAATATGAGGGGCAAGTATAATGATAGCAAATCTCTCACATTGAGAGAAGAGAAAATTTTCCAAGAAGGATGCAACACTCAATGCAAAGACAATAACAACACAGATCTAGATTCATCTGGAACCAATCTTGGAGAACAATGTTTCAAGAATTTTCAGGGTGTTGTGTTAAGAATAGTCATAAAGCCGTCTCTTTCGGGCCCTATATGACTTTAATTGGAATTTATGAAAAATTATGGGGGATTTAATGAAAACATAAGGAAAATATATCAATGAAAATAACATGTGGACATATATTCTCCAAAAATATATACACAAAACAAATTTCATATTTTGGAAGAATATTTTGGAAGATGTAGTTTGGATGTTTAGAAGGATAATGTATTCACAAAAAAGGCTAAAAGGAGATGTTCCATGTGCTGTGTAATTGGAGACGTTGTAAAAGAAAGCTAATAAAAAGTCATGTAATGATATTGAGAAGACTGAATATGTAATATTAGAATGCCTAGTTTTTTTGAAACATTAGTTGAAACAACAGAAAAATTTAGGGAAGATGAGAAAATTGAAAAATATAAAGGAAAGAAAGTGGTCTCAGAAAATGAGGTGGAATTTGATGAGAAGATATCCATAGATGGAAACCTAAAGATTTATAAAAATGAAGTTGAAATATTCATTGAACATAATGATTTTGTTTATGGGAGGAATGAATATTTTCAAACAAACGACACTGACCATAAAATAAACAATCCAAATAAACCTTCACATGCTTAGATTAGATGAAAATTATGTCCCAGATTAAAATGAAGCTCTTTGTATGAATGATTATTTTGAGAAACCAATAGTTCCCTCATTATTCCCTATTATTTTGTGTTTTTTTAAAATATAACATAGGGTATTGAATGAGATGTTTGAAGTTGTCACTTCTAGATATCATTATAATATTTAGCTTCAGGGAGTATACAAACATCCAGGAAATTACTGAAAACTGTACATCCCATAAGGGGTAGAAACCTTGATGATGAATCTAAAAATATTTGGATAGATTCAATGCTGATGATAATGTTCTTTCAATCACACATTCATACTTTTCTAGTTATATTTTCATATATATTTATAAATATTTTTTGTGGATTTCAAGATGAGACAAAGTGGGTGCTTCAACTATTTATCGTGTACTATTGGATGGGTTGGTTGAATTATGTGTAAGAATTTTCAATTTCATTGATAAATATTATTATTTTAAACACCTTTTGTGATAATTGAGAATTTATGATTATGATTTCACATATATGGTTGTTTATGTACTACATTTAAAACCATGTGAATATCTCTATTTTTTTCTACATCGGGATATCCCAAGTGAACTTAGAGTAGCATCAGTTAAGGATATATACTATGAAAAACCATGTGATATCATCCTTCACTATAATACACATTCAAGAAATAATCTAAAAATGGAAGAGTACATGTTTTTGAGAAAATTACCACTTTTCCTTTTCGTATTTATTACCAATAAGGGATAGAAAATTTAGAGCACACATAATGACTTTAACATTTTGTGATAATGAGGTATTGACTATAAAATACAGTGGGGGAGATTTTTGGTCACATGGTTAATTTGTTTTGTCAAAATCATGTCAATATGTGTTTGATAATATTTTAATGATAAGTTGTAATTCCAAGAGAATTATTTTGGATTTATAGAATTAGATTTAATGCTTGAGACATTATCATGTTACAAAATCTAAATATTGTTTAAACTGGAAGTTAAATTATTAATGATATGTGCGGAAGATTATTTCACATTAGATACATCAATGACGTCCAAAAATGATAAAATTTCATAAATAAAGTTTATTTCGAAAAAAATAGAATGTAAAATTAATGATTTCATTAATAATAAATGACGAGGAAGAAGAGATGGATTAATGTTGAGTGGGTTGGAATATTATTGGAATTACATTTATTTACTTTGAGATTGTTTCTCAATAACCTGTTGAGAATTACATAAGAAATAGGCTAGATCACAAGAAATATTATGATAGGATCAACCCCATCCATATATGGGACCTTGGAATTCCAACGATGGTAGAGGTAACCAGCCCAAGCTATACCACATACAACATTGGCAGGCGCAAGAGCTCACACACATAAGCACCCATTTTTATGTCGTCGGAGCAGAGACACCAATGTGTGGGGTGGCACGGTGGTAGAGAGAGAAGCATAGAGAAATACGAGTGGGGGAAGATAATTTTGAGTAGTTTTTGGAAATGATTGAGTAATACTTCAGAGGACAACAAAATGTGGTTTCAATATGGGATTGGGTCATTACGGGAACTTCTCACCCATTTTAAAATGTTATGCATATAATGTTGACCACAAGTTCTGGATGATATTGTCTATCAATTTATTATTTATATTCATATTCAAACATTAGAAAATAGATTCTTCTATATGAGATCCCAAAATCACCAACTGTCAAAGATAGAGATTCAGTCTATCATCCACGATCATGCTGACAGAATGAGATACTCAAGATCTAACTGATATCACTCCTAAAAATATTTATTGAATTCATGTGATATCTTGAAGAATGAGAAAACTTCCAAACATCAAATATTAGTTGAAAAAGACCATTAATCCATGGGAGAGTTTGAGCTTCTAAGAATGAAAGATACACGATAATCGCACACATGATGGGATCTCATATCATAAGACAATCACAAACTATGAAATGAAAAAACTAATTTTTTCTATGTACATTTAAATTAATGGGGAATGGATTAGAATATTTGTTAATGATGAGACATAGATTAAAATTCAAAGACATTAATGTGTATTTGAAACATAATGAAAAGAGGGTATATGGAATTTTATTGAGATGATTCTAAATGTCTAATAAAGTAGAATAACCCTAGACTATGGGTGTTGCTGAAACCATTAAAAATATGTCATTTCCTATAAAATAGATCAACATGAAACCACAACTATTTTGAATTACAATCCATCCTTATTATAGTATCTCTAGAAGACAAAATAAGATCTCATGGGCCCTCTTAAAGTAAAAAACACTCTCAAAAGTTCTTTTCAAGGAACATAATATACAATGAAATTCGGTATGGAAAATTAGCGTGCCTCATAGGCTTTTGCAATGATCTGAGGTTTAAAAATCCTTCCAGTTTCACAATACTTGTTTGAGAACCATGATATAGTGTATCGTTACACTGTTCTTAATAAAGAAGAAGGTCACATGTCCGTACATCCTTGTGAACTTGGTTTGCATAGAAAAAAATATTTTTTTATTACTGCCTGAGATACCATACACACACTTTTTCCCTGAAAAGAATAGGAAATTGTGCATGTCCTGTCATATGTGAAGAGAAACTTAACAGTTTTTTATAAATGAAAAAAAGAAGTGGGTAGGGTAGAATGAATTCACTTATATGCATATATACACATGCATGGGTTCATTGAGATACCTAGACCCTATACAATACTAAGGAAGAAATAATGTCATGAATAAAAAGACATAAAATATAATAATAAATATAAATGTGCGAGAATTTTGGATTCTATGAAATACACACATAATGTGGAGTTGATTTGAGAATTATTCATGAGTTATTCTGGCATCAAATAATCAAGAATATTTTTTTTTGTTAATATATTGCATACATAAAGTTAGGATGGTTATTCATTCATACAGAATAATTTTCCAACAAATGACTCACTAAGACAATTGATCAGATGTATGATATGATCCTTTGGGATAGACCAAAAGAACTTATCAGTGGTTGTTGAAGGTACATGAATTGGTACATGGGAAATTTAGGTCCTACAATCATGTGGAGGAAGATTATTGAATCGTACTAGAGTGTGTGAATCATTTTAATAGAGGTAACCCTTCTAGTTGGATCTAGGAGTTGTTGATATCTTTCAGTTTGAGATATTAGAATAAGGATCTCTTGATTGGATCAGGAGCAAGAATTCTATTGGTTGGATCCAAATAAAATGAGTCTATCAATTGGAGTTGGGGCCCTAGTAATCAATTGTTGAGATAGTGAAATTATAATTTAGAACCCATGTTTTGGAAAATAACCAACACAGTGAGGGGTAGGAATTTGCGCCTAATCTTTGAAATACTATGTGTTTCTCTTTCTATTGATATTTCTATACATGAGGTGAGTCTGAGAGATAATATTGAGTTGATCAAGAACCTTACCAAGTTAAACGGGTTTAAATAAATTGAAAATTGATTCACAAAAGGAAACCATTATCAACCCCTCCCCTCTCAGTGGTCAATCCAGATTGGGGCTCTACCCATTTAGATAAAATTACATGGATGATAATTAAATATTATAATTTTCCAACTTATTCCCATTTTTAAAAAAATTATTTCATAAAAAATAATTTATTATAAATTTATTCCATTATAAATTTAATATATTAAATTTCAATATTTTATTGATTATGGAATGATCTTGAATGAATGATATTGTTTTTTAAAGAAATAAAAATGAATATTTAAAAAAATATATCTTATGATGATTTTTAAAAACATATTTAAAAAATAATCTAATTGAACTATGTGGAAAAATATTTATATATTATATAGTGGTATCCTACTGGGTATTTAACCCCAAGCCCTAATTTTTTCTATTGGGCTTTGTATCATTGTTTTATAGAATAATGTTAAATGAAATAGAAGATTGTAGACCATATCTCCCCTCACTTATGTAATATACCATTGGGTTGTAAAGAAAATTGTGACCGACCAATGATGATTGGGAATGTGCTTAAAGCCTTGTTATGGTTTACTTTTTATTAGAGCATGGGTTTACTAGAGTCAGTCTATTACATAAGTAATTTATTTTCCATTTTCACAGTAGAAAATTTTTCATATATAATATATTTTATAGTGACACATAAGGATTACCCAATAGACCTAGAGGATATGTCCAGTTTTTTATCAATATATAATGTTTTTCAATATTACATTAATGATAATAGAATCCATAATAAGTTTCATATGATTTATATGGACTGCACTAATATGTAATATTTATTCTATTTTATTAAAATTGTTTTAATCTATTACATCAGTATTTGGGTGTACTGATTTTTTTCATTGTCAAATTGAGATTTCACATTGTACGAAGGGGTGTATAATATTTTTTGTCAGTCCCTATACCACTAACCTTATAATAAAGGATTTATTAGAGTGTTATGGCATAAATAAATTATCCAGATTCAAAATTGAATCTTGATGAAATGGATATGGGAGGATCCTAATAGATCTATTTCAAGGTGTGATGGACCATGTAAAAATTCCATTTTTGTTGTTAAAAATAGAGCTAAATATATTGTGAACTCATAGATGGTGAATAATCTGAGAGTTCTAGAAAGATTCAGTTAAGATCAAGGGAATTAGTCCTTCAATCGTTTATTCAAAATATGTTTATTCCATTAAGTTGGAAATATTATAATTTTGATATTATAAGGAGACTATCAAAACATTGGGATATGTATATAAATATTAATCCACCCATTATAAAAGGGAGTACAGTTCACTATAATGTGGGGTATTTTTTCAAATTCATTTTTCATATTTTAATCTCTCAAGGGGTGGATAAGTTTTCCATGTTCATCTGAGCCAATGATATTTATCCCTACTCTCTCTAAAAAATTCATTTTTTTACTATAAAATATTCCCTTGATCTATTTTTATGGAATTATTTTTCATACTTTAGGAATTAAAATATTTCATTATTTATTCCATTTCAATTAAATGTCCTTCTCTTTTTTATTTTATACTCAATTCTTCTATATCTTTTGAATTATATATATAATGGAGGGTATTAAGGATTTTTTTAGTGGTGATAAGAGGATTTGATCAATTTTCTAGGTAATAGAATAGAGTGTACTAATAATATAAAATCATTGTTTATATTGCAAAAGATTTGTGATGACAATCAAAGAAGATATTATCCAATTAAGGAGATAGAAGGAGTGTTTATTTTTAAGGAATTATGATTTAGTTGGAAATAAGGAGGGAATATAAAATCTGTGGCCACTGTATAAAAATTGATTTTGAAAACACATTCACAAACACTCAATCACACACAATATTTATTCCTTTTCTACTATAATGAAGGACCACAAAAAAGAAAACAAAACACTATGTACTATGAATCCCTATGATAAAACCAGAGTTACACCGAACTACTACAATTTACATGGGTTCAAATTTGTATATCACGACTTCACAATAACAATCCCTTTATCAAATTAGATTTTTTATGTAGGAAGTCTATATTCAATATAACACCACATGATTTTAATATATTATTTCCTTTAAAGGATCCAAATATGTTGGATAGCTTGATCCACAAACAACACTATACTAAAATGAAACCACAATATATTTTAATGAAAATATAAATATTAAGTATGATTATTAAAACCTATTAATTAAATTAGTGGGAACGAATACTAGTAACCAAATTAAAATATATTTATATACTGAAATAAATTCCACATTTAATATGATTTAAATTCTATTAGTTTTCATAAAACAACAAAGAATGGAATTTATGGATAATATTATACTTTCTAAAATTGGTGTATTAATTTAAGAAACTATAAATATTATGACTACATAATAATATAATATCATTATTATGTAAATAATAGATCACAAATAAAATAATTACAAATTTATTTTAAATAATAATACCAAACTATTGTCATTTAAAAAACAATTTTCCAATAATAATAGTTTTCCACATTATTATTTTATTTTATCACAATATTGAAGTACAATATTTTTAAAGTTTAATTTGTTAAAATGTAAATCATATTCGGATGAGATAACATAATTTAATCTTAATATTATTTTTTATTATTTTTTAAGAAGAATTCTTTATGTGAATAGTGTAATATTCATTTTTTACAAATAATATAAATATTATGACATTCATTCTATATAAGTATGATTTTTTTATTAATGAAATATTTATCAAATTGGAAATATTTAATTTATATGTGAATTTGTAATTTTATGAAATGTTAGTTTAAAGTTACGAACACATATTTTATATTTTTGAACATAAGTAATATTTTCTCAGATATTATTTTTAAAGAATTATATATTTTTATCATAAAATTAATTTTTTTACTTACATAAATTATATAAGATTAAATGGATTTTAAATATTGAATCATTGGGTCTAAATTATATAATAAGGTATATATTATTTTTATTATTAAATAAAAGGTAACATTGATAAAAAATAGTTATTGAGGTAAAATATTACAGGGTAAAAGTAATAATTCAATGGATAAAGGGACAAAACAATTATATAAAAAATTATTGAATTGAGTGGATGAGGTGTGTATTAAGATTATATATTCTCAACTCAAATATTTATTAATTTTTTCCACTTGATATTTCTGACAAGTTTACCTTTATATTATGTTGAAATATTTTAATATTTTTCATTTCCACCAGTTATAAATAGGGCCTCGCACTACCTATTAATGAATACCTAAATATTAGGTTTCCTAATAATAAAATAACCTTTTTCTTTATCCTATAATAATATTTCATTTTATTGATCTTATAGTCAAATAAAATTATCTTATTCCATCCATTTCAAAGGTAATTTCAATAGAAACACTATCACAAAACTCAGTTTCAGCTTCACCTCCCTTTAATAGTGCTAAAAATGTGCTAATAAAGGGTACTTCTAATAGAACTAAAAAACACTGTTAAATGTGTCCCTTTATCAGATCATTTTTCTAGCAATGATAATGGCACCACCTTTATCACCTCTTTTTTAGCACTGTTAAAGGGGCCCCCTTTTTTCACTTTTTTTAGTAGCACTGCTAATGGGGGGATTTATCATCACTTTTTCCCTAGTGCTGATAAATGGTATATTTTAAAAAATATATATTTCATAAAAAAATAATATATTGATATATGAATATATAAGTATACTTATATTGATATAAATATAATACAGGTTTTTTAAATATGTTTTAGTTATGTACAAATAAACATTTCCAATTAATATATAAGATATTTAGTGAAAATGACTTATGAAATATGATAAAGAAATTATTTATTAATATTTTTCTAATTATCATCAACTAATAATCATTTAATAACAATTTGGAGACACAAAAAATAAAGAAACAATAAAATATCTAAAATAAGTTGAAAACAAAACTCAAACTTCAAACGACCAAAACTTTTGATCCAGTTATCTGTTTGAGCTCTACAACATATCAAATCGAATACTATGACGAGCTCTATGCACTAGTGATCAAAAGGAACATTTTTTTCACATTTATGGATTCCCTAAAAGGCCTATAATTCCTCCAAAACTAACTTTTTAGTCTGGAAACCCATATTTTATAACATTCAATGGAAGTTCACCATTGTTTCCGGGGAGTTTTTTGACATTTTCCCAAGAGACTGAATTTTTTCTGAGGGATTACATTTATATTGATATTATGGATTTGAAATTTTATCATTTTTCACTATGTAATGTAATTTATAATAAATTAAATAACAATATGTACATAATATTTATATATTCACCCATAAATATTTAATTTTATTAATACCTAATTAAACATATTTACGTATAAAGTATATTTATCAATATATAAGGATTATATAAATAAAAAACTAATATCCATTTTATTTAATATACATATATATTAATATTTATATACCTATATTATGTGTGTGTGTGTGTATTTATTTGTGTGGGTCTGTGTTGACAAACTGATATATAGTTTCTATATATTCTAAACATATGTATATAGATATTAATATATAATATTTGTATATATATATAAATATGTATAATTGTACTTCCCAATACACACATAATATGTGTGTGTGTGTTGTATTTATGTGTTTATTTATTTATAAACACACACAAAAAAGCATATTTTACAAATGTATTTAAAATGATCTTATAAATATATATTAATATACGAAATAATATACAAAAAAATGTAAATATATATAAATAAATAGATATAAATATAAATTAAAATATGAATAAATATATAAATATATAAATATAACTACATATATATATATTTATATATATTGATATAACAATATATATATATATATTAATATACATATATATTAATATACGAGTAAATATAACTAAATATATAAATAAATTAATAAGTTTATTATTAATTGGATAACAATGAAATGTGGTGGAGTGGTAAAGGCCTAGGGGCCTAGGCAAGAGGTATTGGGTTCGAATCTAGGAGAGGCTGGTCACGCGTGAGGGTGGAATTTCCGTTAGCGTTGTTAAAGGGGGTGGGGTGGCGGCTGGGGCGTCAAGGTTAGGGGTGGGGTTCCATTAAAGGGGGATTCATGCACTATTGAAGCCCCTCCCAAATATGCAGAAATAATTTTTTTTTATGTTTTTAACATTTATTAATGTTTTTAAAAAATCGCTAATAAATGGGGTCATTTAAAAGTACTAATAAAGGACCCAGTTATCATCGCTTTTTTTAGTGTTGATAAAAGGGGTTTTATCAGCTCTTTTTTATCACTGTTTAAGGGGAACCCCTATTTTTTACTATATTATTAGCACTTCTTTAGCGCTGTAAATGAACTTTTCTAGCACTGATAAAGACCATATTTATAGTAGTGAAATCTCAATGTTCCCAACATGAGTAATCAGTTTGAATTAACATCATTATTTAATAATATTAATTTATAATTATAATCTAAAAATACCAATGTAATAAAATAATTGTTAGTAATATATTTAATTCTATCTTCCAATAGTAATTATAATCACTACAAGAAATATGAGCTATACCAATAGACCTATACCAACGGTTTAGAAAACCATTGGCATTAGTACCTTAGAGAGACCCTATACCAAAGGTTTCTACAAAACCATTGGTATAGTTCATTAATTAGGACATATACCAATGGCTGGGGACAAAACTGTTGGCATATGTCACTTATATGGACTTATACGAACATTTGTTTGCTAAAATTGTTGGTATAGTTCCATTATAGTTACCCTATACCAATGCTTTTTTAAAACTATTGGTATAGGTCCACCCTATTCCTATGGTTTCACCAAAACCATTGGTTTAGATCAAAAAACCAAAGAACCTATACTATCAATTCTCAAAACTGTTGGTAAAGGTACCCATATTTTTTTTGGATTCTTATTTCAAATAACATTAAATAAATAAATTGTTAAAATACATATGAATATACATATCTATATTTTTTAAATTATTTTTAGAAAATTCATCTTATGATAGTGGTTAGGTTATTGATATATTAGGCGAAGGTCAGGGCTTCAAACCTCTACTATGTATTTTATTCTAGATTACCTATCTCATTGCCAAATCACCCAAAATCCCTCCAAACCATTGGTATAGGATATAATAATGGTTTTGAGTACTATAAAAATGGTTTGAAACTATTAGTATATGCTATTTATTTAGTAGTAAATTAATCACCACTTCCCATTTCAATGAAGAAACATGAAACTATAATTTATGTGTTTTGTAGCTTACCACCTTCATGACACAACATGTTATATTTTCCTTCATCAATTTATAATAAAAATATAAAATTTAAATTTAAGAAATAATTATTATATTTATATTATCCTATTTAATAAGAAATAATAAACAATATTATTTTTATCTCTCATTCATTGAAAAATGAAATCATCACCCATGTATACCAGTGGACTACTACCTACATGGAATTACCGATTTCACTTTTACATTCATTAAAGCCTTCATTTTTTGTGTATGATGATGGTATTGAGGGATAAATTTTATTTTTTCCATATAATTATGTTTATTTTATTTAAAAGTTGAGAACATATAAAATATATACAGATAAACACTTATTGTTAATTCAATCATTTAAAACAAGAAAAATAAGTAGAAAATGATCTATTTTTTCTAACTAATGACATTATATAAATTATATTATCTTTATAAATTTTTTAAAATTCTAATATATCAATATAATAGACACAAAATAATACCATTCTGCTTTAACTATAATTTTATTAAATCTAAGAGACCTCATAACGAGTTAATAATAATTATAGAATCATGTTTGGTTTAATTTGACAACAAACATAATCAATATAATGCATATATACCAATGATTACAATGAGAACATATTTTTGGGTATAATATTATATAAATATATAAATAATTTTTTAGGTAAGGTTATATGATTATTTTATTCATTAATTAATATATCAAACATAATTCATTAAAAACATAAAAACCTACTCATCACTGATTTCCAGATCATTGATCAAAACCAATTAACATAAAAGAAATTATAATTATATAGATATCCTAGAAAACATATTCCATTACGTTTAATTATCTAGGATTGAATAATGTTTTATCTAGAATAAACAACATCATAGTTTTTAGTAAAATAGATTAAAAAAGAATACATACAATTGATATTGAAAATATATAATAAATAACTAGATATCATATAGGTACTGAATATATTTGATGTGTATAAATGATTATTTATTTGAGTAAGGTTTTGAATCATGTTATTAAGATACATATTTTTTTTAATATAGGAGGATAAAGTACGTTTATGGAAATCGGGACAAGAGTAAATGGTTTTCATTTCAAATACCTCCCTTTCAGATATTTCAGGTATTATACCCCAAATTTCATTTATATCTATCTAAATGAGATATAATATCATTAATTATATTTAATTATGTTATTTTATTTACAATTACAGGCTCTCTCATTCAATGTGTTTGGAATGAAGTGTTACTTAATACATATGTGTTTTCTTGTTCTTAATTTGTATTCATTATGACATGTTACATGTTATGAAAGATGATTACTTTTTAAAGGGTTCTTTGATTTACAATTTCATAAAATTTTTATACATTATTTTATTGTAATTAATGGGATCATAGAATCCAAATCAATTTTATTTCTCCAAATTTATCTTGACTCGGGTGATACCCTTATCACCAGGTCTTTTGTTAACTCGATTTTCATTCATTGAGTTATGATCTCTTACTTCAAATTATTTCATAATAATTTGATACACTCATCCATTTTATTATATTACAGTTTTTTAAATAAATTTATATTTTTAAATCATATACCCCATTTAAATATTTTCATTCATCATGTGCTATTTTTTCCAAAAGTGATACTGATAACAGAAATCTTCTTTCTATAAGTTATATTATTTAATTATGAACAATGGTTTTCTAATATTTGGTTCTTCCACCAACTATTTTATTCTTCTATTATCTGTATAACAATTTAGGTTAAAACTTATTTTGATATAGAATAATTTTTTATTAATACTTCCCCAATTTTAGTTTTGATTTAAAGTATTTCAAAACAATTAATAATTATTTTTCATTTCAATTTTATATGTTTTGTATTCCTATTATCTTTTATACAAGAAAAAAACTACATTATTATTTAATATTATTTTAAAATGAAAATTTTTTCAAAATATTTCATGTAACCTTTTTAAAATTTAACATTGAATAAAACATGTAAATTTTAATTTTACAGAAAATTTAATATTTTTGTAAATGATATTTTATGTTTTCACTAACGTTTCCCTTATAATTTTTATAAGGATTTAGCGAAATGGGGTTTATTTTTAAATATTTATCCTATAATGTATTTATATATATCATTTAGTGGATTAAAAATTTTATATTAAAAATCAATTCTTGACCCCTTTATTTTTAATTCCATTTGAAGAATTATGTATTGTGAGAGAATTTTTTATTATTTTCAAAACACTCCCTTATTTCCTTTAATTTACTAGGTATATTTTCATTTATGAAAATCCACCTTATTCATATGGATTACTTATTATAATCTAATTATAGTATTAACATTGTTTTATAAATTTTTATTTATATGGTGAGAACATCATATTTTTCTTAATTTAGATTGGATGGTGTACACCAAGAATACATGTTACTATATTGAAAAGCTGAAAAGAATTGGTATTATGTTGGATATCCTTACAAATTAGATAATTATTGGATTATTGACTATGTATTTTTCCACCACAAACCTTATTCCATTATATGGATTTTTTTTTCATAAAATATTTTGTAATTAAATTGGAAAAAATTATTTAAATTATGAGGAGTATTGACTTCCAACACTGGTTAATTATGTATTGATTTAGATATTTATAATAATATGGATTTACATGATTTTTTAGTAAGAGATTCAATAGGTAATTGTATAAAAGTTCTTGATTTATCTTATGGTGAATTAATTTAACTTAAATTAATGATGGGTGGGGTCCATAATTATATATCCCCTCAACATATCAACAAGCCTCATGAGACAAAATATGTTGGGTTTTGTAATATACCCCTTCCAATAATCGGATTGTGTCCTCTCACAAGGCCCTGATAGTTGGTTTTTGATGTATAAAATTATTCATTCTATTAGTATGAGCTCTATAATATTGATATCCATGTTTTAATTTATATTCTTTGATATAGTGTGTCATAGTTCCATGTTTATTTTTTATTCATGTTCTATAACAATTCCTATCATAATATTTATTTCATGCTTATTCCATGATTGAATCCATTGTATAATTTTCCATACTGAGTGTTTCATCACACACATACTTATATTTCCATTTCACCTAGTTATGAGGAAATGAAATACATGTGATATGTTAATAAGGATGGAATGTCTGAAATAATTTATGTGAGCTTTTGAAGACTCATTCTTGATTAAGTTGTTTCATATATATTAGGAAAATCAATTCTTAATAAAAAGAACATATGATTTATTAGTTCATGATGGGTACTAACTCTCTAATGATCTAAAACAAAAAATTATCCTTGACTTATAAAAGATATAATAATCATTATAAATTTTTTAATTACAGATGGATATATAATTGATTTTAGAGAATGTATTAATGCAAGTCTGTAAGGTATGATTATATGGGGAATGATTTAGGAGTGCAGTTCTAGGGATTCATAGATTCCATAAAAATATAATTTAGATAACATTGGTGATTTTTATTTCAGTTGAGGATCATTTATGGGTTGATAAGTTTTGTTTTATCATAATCTCAATTTTATAGGTAACCCATTAGGGTATATATATTATTTAACATTAAGTTAATAGTGCACATTTTATTTTGGTTTTATGACTAGATAGCCTTAGGAAAAAAAACTATATATCATTCTATATCAAATATAATATCCTTAAAAACTATAAAATTATAGATTAAGTGGGGGTTTCAAGAAATAGATACATGTATGAGCTCTATAAAGTGGATGCGATATGGAATATAATAACTTGGTGGTAATCAACCTAAAAATTTTTGGTTGATAATTGAATCTATAATAACTCTGATGCATGATCAGTGGGACTAAGACTATACACATGGATATACATTCTGGTGAGATATTATTTTTTTAATCTCAATTTCATTAGAATATATTATGATGTATTGATTTTCTAGTTACATTATGGGATAATTTTCATAAGTATAATAGATCCCAACATAATTTAACCTAATCAAAAATAGGAATGATGTTTTTTGAGCTTTTGATGATATATTTTGAGCTATGTGTGAAATTTTTTAAACTAAAATAACTATGTACTATAATGGATGATAATAATCGGTGTCCTCTAAAATAAAAAAATCAATATAAATATTGAGCTACTCTGAATTCTAGGATATGGTTATAAAAATTAAAGGAAGAAGCAACACTTATCCTCTGCTAAAGAGTTTTGGATTCCTTACTGGATTCATAATATGAATACCCTAGTATATTTCAGATGATTTCAATGATTATTAATTCACTACCTGGTTATTTAATTATTGAATAAAACTACACGAAGAAATATTATTTTATTATAAGATGATGTTTAGGGAAATAATAATATTTTTATTTCTATATTAGATGAAATTTTTAAAAATATCATAATTTATTAACAATTTCAACATAGACTCCTTATTAAATAAGACATGGTCAGACTGTAAATAGTATCATTATTGGGGGAAAATGGTGGAGCATGGATACAATAACAAAACAGCTATTTTAGATACATATTAATGTCAATGAAATTGAATAATAAAAAAAATAAATTATCTTTATATTCATCCTTCAATGAACTAATTCCATGTATATGCCCCAATGTACAAAGAGTAAAACCCCCATCCAACCCTTCATGAACAACATGACATGATATTGAGTCTAAATTTTTTTAATTTACTGTATAAACCAAATTTTAGGATAAATTAGAGAATTAGAGACTATTCATTTGAACATGTGAGACCATTAATCATGTCTAGGAAATATATTGGGTATTAGAAAGCCATATTTTCTCATATAAAGTTCTACTCATAGTGGACGTGGTATGGAATATATCCCCTACGAACCATCATCCATGAGGCCTTAACGGAGTGGGTAACATAGGGAATAGTTCAACTGAAAACCATAGAGATGGGTGGTTGTATTTTAAGTATTCCCACATATGATATGGATATTTTGGAAAGTGTTTTTTCTGGTGCAGTGGATGTGGCTATTTAAAAAAATACCGAAAGGGGTATAAATTGGGATCTCTATAATACTTATGAGGAATAAAATCCATTGATAATTTATCACTATAATTTTTACTATGAATGTAAGAAAGTAATAAAAAGTTCATTACACCAAACCATGAGAGGTATTTACTCAAATGGGTTATATGAAAATAAATATATAGATAAGTCTATAGGGGAGTATTCTACCCTTATCTATGTCAGTAATGTTGTTTCCCCAATCCATTTATACCTTTTGGATACCCTTTAATTTTTTATGTAATGTTTAGATTCAAGAGGGTGTAATTTATTTCAGTGGTATAATTTAAAACTTAATGATTTTAAAATATGATTATATTTAAATGATCAAAATATGATCTATAGCTTTCACCACACACAACACTATTCTAAAATGATATCAGGAAATATTTTAAAATATATAAATATTGAGTATGAATATTAATACTTTGACATTGAAAATGGATAAATTAATAATAGTAACAAATTTTAGTAATATTTAAATAAATACAATTTTTAATATGAATAAAATTAAGTTAATATAGATAAAGAAACTAAGAAAATCATTTTAGGCATTAAAATATAATTATCTAAATTTTGAATTTTATTCCTAGAATCTATGTATTCTGTGATTAGATAATAATAAAATATGTTGAAAATATAAATAATATATTACAAAAAACTAATTTGAATTTGATATTTAATGAGAATAATTAATATTTATCATTTAAAAAATGCATTTTCTAGTTTTAACTTTTATCCAAAATATTTTGAGATTTTAATTAAAAGTTTATTTATAAAATTTCAGAGATTTATTTTGAAAAACATACAATAATATTTTATTACTCGTTTCAATATAAGATTAAGAATAATTTTTTTTATTATTATAAAAACAATTATTTTTAAGTGAATAGTCCAAAATTCATTTTTTAAAATAACATGAAATTGATAAGCTTGTTAGTATATTTTTATGAATTTTAAATTCATTAAAAAATGTTGTAATGAAAAATATGTATTTTATAACTAACATTACAATTTTAAGATTTTTTTAACTTTTAATCTCATGTTTTATATTTTATATCATAAGTTATATTTTTTTTTAAAAAAAAATAATACATTATTAAATTTAATTTAAAAAAACTTTATTACATCTATGAACTACATATAATAATACATATTTTCATTTTATAATTATTTTTTCCATGTTATTGAATAATTAAGACATCATTTGTAGACAAAAATATTAAGTTACCATAGGTAGAAGATAGTTATCATGGTAAAGTCTAAAAGTGTAAACGTAATAATTCAAGGAGTAATGGATTTAAACATTATACAAATATATACATACATACATATATATATATATATATATATATATATATGATTGATGGGATGTGGTGATTATTTATCTATCTATTTCCCACTCAATTATTCTTCAATTTTAGTCTCACTTGACATTTTTAACTTATCCTCCCTGTATATTATGTTGAGATGCTTAAAAAATGTCATACTCACCACATATAAAAACGTCCTCTCACCACCACGTCTAGGAATTCCAAAAAAAATCCCTTGAAAACCTAACCTTTTTCAATATTATATAATAATATTTCATGCTCTTTATCTTCTGGTAGAAATATTTTATCATATACCCTCCATTTCCAAGAGATCATCTATGGAAAACTAAAAGTTCTCAGTATTAGTAGTCATTTTTACTTAACATATTTCATTACTAATTTTGCTTTTTAATTATAATTATCAAATAACTATTTAATATAATCTGTATTGGTTATATAAATAATGTTATGATTCACTAGTAATGATAATTCATCACTTTTTTCCTTTCCTATTAAGAAAAAGTAACCCATAATTCAAAATTTGTGAGGACTAACTCCTCCTTGACACCACATTTTTAATTTTTTTTCACCCAATTACAATTATGGACTAATATTTTGATTTAATTAATAATTATGATACTTATATAATTTTTTATGAATCAATAACAATAAAACATATCACTCCTTTGTCCCATTCTAAGAAAAATAAAATTCTCAACCATGCATTCGTGTAGACTACCAACTCCATGGAATGATTTATTTTTATTTTTTCATTTAATCATAACCATAAATAGATGTTAATAAGGATTATAGTAAATGATGAATATTATTTCATGATATCATTAGTTTCTATTATGAAAAAAATTGAAAACCTATTAATGATTTGACCAACAAATAGTTATTGTTAATTAAATCCTCTTAAACAAGAGAACATTGATAAAAATAATCTCTTATTTAAAGGTAATGACATTATATAAATTATCTCCTATTTATAATTATTTTAAATTGTAATATATCAAACTAATAAACACAAAATAAGATTATTTTGATCTTTGAATAATTATATGTCCACTAAACCACCTCATAATCACATATTAATCATGGTATGTTCATGTTTAGGTCATTTAAACCAACTACATGAGCAATAATATGAGTTTATGCTATACTTTACTATGAAAAATTATTTTCTAATATATTATAATATATATAATTAGATGAATATTATTTGTTTATGTTTATAAGAATATTTAACAGATTAATAAAGAAATAAACCTATGTCCATTAAGAAACATCAAAGCATGCTGGTTATTTTATTGAAACATCATGGATTGTAACAAAAAAATAACATATAATGAAATTTCAACATCATATAATTCATATAAGACATATTTTAGTACTAATAAGGATGATTTAACGATGAAATTTGAATCAATAATTAATACCAATGAAATTTTTACTAAAGTAGTTCAAAAAAGATTACGTACACAAGATATTGAAAATATGTAATAACTAACATGAAATAATATATATAATAAATATATATAATTATAATAAATTAAAATAGATATACATTTTTAATTAAATGATTAATATTGATGTGTTTGTGATATAGAATGTCAATGTATATTCGTGGAAGCCTAGATAAGTGGTAAGAGTTTTTATCTCAAATTCCCCTCACTGAAATATATTTAGTATCATTCATCTTATTTAATTTAAGTGGTGTATATAATTAATATATTAGATAAAATATCAGCAATTATCTTTAATGTTGGTATTTTAATTTTAATTACATGGCCACTCTTTCAAAGGGATTCAATTAAATTGTAACTCAAGTTTCGTGGGTTTTCATGGCGTCAATTCTAATTATTTGAGACATGTCACAAGTTTTACACCATGTTTTTTAAGGATTTGTATTTAAATACTATTACTATAACTTAATATATATTATTTTCATATAATTAATGGATTAAAATAATTACAATTAATCTATTTTCATTATATGTATTTTGAATCAATTCTTACCCATTTCATATGAGTTTGTTGTAACTCAATTTTCATTATTTCAGTTATGACCACCCCATTTAACTTATATCATAAAATATAGATACATTTTGATATTTTATTTTATTATTAAATATTATTTCAATGTTTATTTTTTACTAATTAAAACAATTTTCAATTGCTTCATGCTTCATGTGGTATGTTGCTCAAAAGGGATATTGATTACTCAAATATCATTTCATTGAGTTATATTGTTCCATCTTGATATTTTTTTCATTCTTGGATTCCCCCACAATATTATTTTATTGTTTTTTAATTTATATATATGTATATATATATATTATAATAAATAATTCTATTTTGACTCTTATAAAGTACGCTTTGAACAAAGTTATTTTAAAAATAATAAAAATGTCTTTTCCTTTCACTTTCACAAATTTTACCTTACTCATATCTTTTCTTCGTGATAAAAAATATTCAATTTTAAGAATATATTGTTTAATATTATTTTTGAAATTAAATTATTATAAAATCTATCACATTTTTTTTCAAAATTTACCTTCGAAATAAACATGTAATTTTTTATTTTACATCCATTATAAAAATGTTTTCTCAATAATATTTTTTGTTTTCATGTTCATTTCTTTATCATTTTAAAATTTAATTACCCTCATTGGGTTTCTTTTCATGAATTATTCTCTAATATATATATGTAGAATTTGGGATATTTAATTCTCAACCTCAAACTATTTTAATTTTGGTCACTTCATTCATGATAGAATTCAAATATTGTTTTTCAAAGATGTTTTATATTTATGTCAACACCTTCTAATGTCACATTTTTTTTCATAGGGGATATGTTCTTTTAAAACCAAACACCACCTTCTTATGTTGGTATTATTATTAATTTATTTTCCTATTTAATTTTCCATATAGTCATTTTTTATACGGTGTTATCATCACATTTTAAATAATTTAAAATGTATTATGTTCACCGGAAAATATTATTATTCAATTGACTTGTGAAAATTAAATGTTGTATTGTATATTATTATTTCAATAAAGGAGATTATTGGAAAGTTAATATGTACTAATTAATATTCCACCTTCTTCCTCAATATGAATTATGATCATTTTTTCTTATCATGGACACGGGAAAAATTATTGGCATTCATGAATATTATAGAATGTTAATGCTAGTTGATTATGTACTGAATATTGTTTTTCTCACTATATATAATTCCATGTTTTATTCATTAAGAGGATCTATAGTTAATTTTAAGAACATTTTTTAGGACTCCTATTGTGAATGTATTGGATTCAATAAGGTGATGTTTTGGGGACATAATTAATATATCCCCTTGATTTATCGACACGCCTCATCAGACAATACATGATTGATTTTGGTCCAGGATTCTTCCCATAATAGAATTTTATCTTATCACAAGGGCTTGAAATTATTTTTTGGATGTATACTTTTATTCATTCCAATAGTATGAGATCATTTTTATTGATATCCACGTTTTCATTTATATTCATGGATATAGCATACTCTCAGTTTCAAGTGGATTATTACTTCATGTTGATTACCAATTCCAATCATAATATATATTCCATGATTATTCTAGGTATTAATTAGTTTAATTATTTCCATAATTGGTAATTTTTTCTCACTTCTTCATATCTTTCAATTTCCATAGGTTATGAAAGAAAGTACTACTTGTGAAATGTTTAGAAGTATACCATGTGGGAAAGTATTTATGTGATATGTTGAAGACTCATTATGGATTAATTAGTTTTCTATGTATTTTAAATCTTCTACTTAATAAAAAGAACATGGAATTTATTATATTATGATCTATCTTAATTCTATAAATCTCTAAAGATGAAAATACCCTTCAGTTATAATAGTTACAATAACCGGTATTAATTTTTACATGGATGGTTATATCCATAATTCTACCATTGGTATCGAAGAGAGAATGTAAGATGTGTTTTTATGGAACAAGATCAGGGTGTGTAGGTATGAGGAATCACATTAAATATTTTATTTTTCTAATATGTTTCCATCATAAAAAAATCTATTTATGATAAACTATTTGGTTCTGATCTATAGGTTAAGAGAACTCTACTAGAAGGACATTGAAATTTAACAATCATTGAGCAATTTGATAGTTATTTTATTAATATCCCAAGGAAAACCCCATGTTATTCATATACTTATTCACATTTTTATATTAATAGTAATAATATAGAAGGGAACCTTGATCAATTAATCCAAATACTTTCATATTTTTGTGCATGAAATTTTAACCATCATAATAATATTTTGGTGATACCAAATTATCAAGTGGACCATCATTTAACCCATGGACTAATAAAAATTCTACCTAACATCCATTTTTTGGTTGAAAAAGACCCAAATAGACATTTTAATAATTATAGTATTTTTTACATCTCCACTAATCCTAAAGGATTATCACATGCTCAATCAAAGTGGAATGAATTCCAATTATTTCTATATGGATAACAATGGAATGTATATACCTTCTTTAACCTAGTGATTTATGAATATGGGATGAGATATAAATATCAATTATTAAGAAAACTCAAAGTTTAATGATCATACTCTTGAGGAAGGAGATTCATTCCCTAAGGGATTATTGTGGATAAAATATTTATGAATTATGGAAAGGTTTATAAAGTTCATTGTCAACTTTCAACATTAACCCATAAAAGAACATAATTGTTTCATATTTTCATATAACGGTCATATGAATAATATTAAAAACATATTGGATGATTCTTCAGGTGTCTACTTATTATAAAAATATCAATATCTGACTACAGAGTTAATAGAGAAGATATTATAGGATTCTCAACTATTTAGTACAATGAACACTAAATACATTTGAAAGAGGTAAATAACTATTACTTGAGACTATAATTGAAGAACAAAATTCTCTTATGTGACACATAACACGTAAAAAAATAATACACAGAAATAAACACCCTCATGAGTCTACCAAGGGTTCATATCATCAAATTAGTCCCAATACTACTATCCTAAAATTCAGGAAACTGAAAGATGTGATGTTATGTATGAGATACAGTTATAATTACCACTGAACAGACAAGGTTTTATGGAATACTCAATATTATATGATGGATTTGGACACCTTAATCTATCCAAACCACAGTTCTAAAAAAATACAATATACATGAAAACCACCACTATTACTAAATAATTTCCAATTGATCTACGAATAACCACCCTTTTAGATTTTTAGGGAGAGATCTGAACCTTCAAACAGTTATCAACATCAATGATAGATTCTAGAGCCATCCTAGAAGGAACTAGTAAGATAGTTAGTAGAGTAAGAAAGTAATAAGAAATTTACATGTACAACTAGTGTTTATAATATTTAATAGTTAAAAGTCTAATAATGAAAAATCATTACTACATTGAATACATTGTTAAATCATGGTCTGGGTAAAAATCAATGTCCATAAATTTCTATCCCAAAGAGAAATGTGTGTTCATTTTCATTGAGAAGTGGAAGGGAAGTACAAGGAAATTATGATTAATTATTGGAATATAAACCTAAAACTAAATAACTAATAGAAGAGTAACAATAAATCATAGAGAAACAAATGGATGAATTTATATAGGTATATATAGTGGGTATTTAAAAAAGGAAGACCCATGATATAGGAGTTTCTATGACCTTTACATGCTCTCCCTTTGAGGTTAATATAAACAAAAAAATATAATAAAGTTGACCTATAAAAATAAGTGTTTCATAAAATTGAGAATGTTGACATAAATATTCTTCTCGTAGTGGAAATTTACTATAAAATGTATGTGAAATTTCTCAAAGTGTTGTATACTAATAAGAGAGATTTTAATTGATATGGAAGGAAAAGATTAGGTTGGAATGTTTCTTCCTAAATCACTCTAGATTTAACTATGAAAATCTAGGATGTATGTAATTTAATTATTCCAAGCACTATAAGAATGTTGACCTTCACCAATTACTTATGTGATTTGGGTACTTAAAAATTTCTATACCTCACTTGATCCACTCAACACTAGAGTTTAAAAGTATCAAGAAACCTTAGTGGTTGTGATTATCCAATAAAAAAATATATTTTAATTACATTTTAATGGTATTAAATGTTCATTTTTTGATCTTATGTGCCTGAGTTAGTGCATTTTCATTATGAACATCCATTCTCATCATTTGTGCACATCATGCCTAATATACACCAATTTAGGCCTAATGAGTCATCTGATTCTAAGGAATGTAATTATAAATATTTTAATTTGATATTTTGGGAACTATATCTACACTTAAATGTGAACATTTTTCATTCAAGGATAAATGGAAGATTCATAAACAATGATGGAGATATTTGGAGATGAATAGAAGCAATTCTAGAGAACGCAGATTGGACACCAGCCCACTTATGAGACTTTGGGGCCCAAAATACAGGCCCAAAGAATCCCAAATTTTGTGGACTGCTATAATATAGGTATAGGAACAAACCAATCTTCATGATCCAATGATAATTCGGCCTCCATGATGTCCATATAGGCGTCCCAAGTTAGAGATAAAATTCTGGGCCATATTCTGCGGCACATAAAAACAGACCACTAATTTGATCATATCTCGGAATCCACACCTCCAAATGGGCCCATATTTTACAGGATGTTATAATACATCCGGAGCTCAATTTTAAAATGCTATGGACCACTCTGATTCGGCCATATAAAAGGCCTTACAAGCGCATCTGTTAAGTGAAGGAAAGCTGGCTGCCACTTCGGGTCAAGGGTGGAAAAATCAACTCACCCTTACTTTCCACTCACCTATGGCCTACCACAATTAATTGAGAAGACATAGACTATTGGAGGCTCGACCCAAGGGCTCAAAAATGCCTATTTAAGGCCGTGGTTTTGGAGGATTGAATAATCTTGGATGCTTTGTTCAATTGTAATGTTATGCTGCAATTTTGTTGTCTCAAATTTGTCTTTCACATGTAAGTTGTTCAATTAAATTTATTTTCTTAATAAAAGTTATTCTTTTACTATTATTAATTTGTTTTTCATATCACTTTGATACCTTTGGATCAAGGTGCGAATTTATTCACACCAAACCATGTGAAATTATTCACACAACAGTGGAGTGATCATTTTATTTTTGTTGTTTTCTTTACTTCTCCATTTCTTCCCTCATGAGTCGATTATCCAATAAAAACATATATTTTAATTACATATTAATGGTATTAAATGTTCATTTTTGATCTTATGGGCCTGAGTTAGTGCATTTTCATTATGAACATCCATTCTCATCATTTGTGCATAGCATGCCTAATATACACCAATTTAGGCCCAATGAGTCATCTGATTATAAGAAATGTAATTATAAATATTTTAATATGATATTTTGGGAACTATATCTAAACATAAATTTTAACATTTTTCATTCAGGGATCAATAGATTATTCATAAAAGATGATGGAGATATTTTGAGATGAATGGAAGCAATTCTAGAGAAGGCAGATTGGACACCAGCCCACTTATGAGACTGTGGGGCCCAACATACAGGCCCAATGAATCCAAATATTTGTGTCATGCTATAAGACATGTATAGGAACAAATAACTACTCATGATCCAATGCTAATTAGGCCTCCATGGTTTCCATTTAGGTGGCCCAAGATAGAGATAAAATTCTGGGCCAGATTCTGTGGCCCAGAACAATAGCCCACTAATTTGATCACATATCGGAATCCACAACTCCAAATGGGACCAAATTTTACAGGAGGTTATAAGAAATCTGGAGATACATTTTCTTATTGTATGTCACACTCTGATTCAGCCATCTATAAGGTCTTACAAGCATGTCGGTTAGGTGAAGGAAAGCTGGCTGCCACCTCGGGTCAAGGGTGGAAAAATCAACTCACCCTTACTTTCCACCCACCTATGGACTACCAAAATTAATTGAGGAGACTTGGACTGTTGGAGGATCGACCCAAGGGCTAAAAAAGTTATATTTAAGGTCATGGTTTTGGAGGATTGAAGAATATTGGATGCTTTGTTCAATTGTAATGTTATGCTGCAATTTTGTTGTCTCAAATTTGTCTTTCACATGTAAGTTGTTCAATTCACTTTAGTTTCTTAATAAAAGTTCTTCTTGTACTCTTATTCTATTATTCTTTATATCACTTTTATACCGTTGGATCAAGGTGTGAATTTATTCACACCAAACCTTGTGAAATTATTCACACAACGGTGGAGTGATCATTTTATTTTTGTTGTTTTCTTTACTTCTCCATTTCCTCCTTCATGAGTCTACTTTCCGCTTCCATTGAAACCATGAGATCAATGGAGGGCTAACCCACTTATGGGTTGATCCAAGGGAGTATCAAGGGGATATATTGGATGTTATTTATCACCTCATTAATGTATAATCACTTCCTTAATTGAGATTTTTATTTGATGATTTTTAAACTCCATCGTCCTTGTTGAATTTAAGGTCACACACTTCAAGTGATAATACGAACCTTTACCATGAAGTGCTCAAAACTTTGATCCTTAAAGTGTATAGGTGATTAGTATTAAAGGGTGTAAGCATTAAACCAGTAAGTGATGATGTGGTTTTATCTCCTTAAATGAACCCATCTCAAATATAAGAAATTGAAATCATTACAAAGGGAATATGTCCAATTCACCCCGAGTGATAACCTAGGATCAACTCATTATTTTAAATTGAATTAACTTAAGTCTCTTAGAGTTCATTTAAACCCATCTAAAATCAACCCAAGTTGGCCACTTCATAGCCAAAAATAGTCCATAGAATGTACGTGTCTATAGGTTATGTAAGAACTCGGTTTGTTCTGTGAAAGTCTTTGGAATATTTTTGATGATATTCCAGAGCAGCACCTTCAGACGGCGTGAGATTCCGAGCCCCGGAGTGGTCGAAATTAAATTTTCAGTGCGTTCACACTGGAAATGCCAAATAAATGGGATAAATCCTAAACGGTGATCCGGATCAGAGATCTGAGTTTACGGATGGGTCTAGAATGGGGTGTTTACCCTAGGAACGACATAAAATTTGTCGGCGCGGGACGTTTGGACCCCTCACCCGCTTCTGGAACGTTAAACAGATTAATTAGTTAATTAATTAATTCGTTTAGTGTTGAAACTCGAGTATCTCTTAAACGGTGGCTTGGATTTGAAACCTGAGGGCACCGTTGAGTTTGGAGCGTGTCTTTTACCTTAGGAGGGGTATAAGTTTTGCGGGCGTGGCCCGCCTGTGAAAAATGGCCCCAGGGGCGTTTTCGTAATTTAGCGGCTTTAGACGTTAAATTTTACAACTTTTTAACGAGGTCTCAGATTAAAATTTTGAGACTGCCGTTGTGCTTGGAAGGTGGTTTTTACCCTAAGGGAGGCTTAACCGCGACCCCGTCGGGAGTTCGGGTTCGGGCCGACGGGCGGGTGGTTAAGCATTTTCTATTTAAACGCTTAACACACCAACCTCCCTCTTCTTCTTCCCCACCTAAACAGCAGCAAGAGGAAGACCTCCCCTCTCCTCCTCCATCTCCGAAGAGACGGTCCGGTGAGGCGCGGCTCCAACGGATCGCGGCGAAGCTTCGGGCGAAGCCCATCGAGGTAGGATTATGCGTTTTGCGTTTTAATTTCCGAACCCCCCTTTGAGTTCGATTTTATGAGTCAAGTTGTTGTTTTATCTTAGAAAAAATCCCATAGACATGTAGTATACGTTTTTATCTCTTAAACTCATCTTTAATAATCAAAATCCGAGCTTGGGGAAGGCCGGGGATGATCGCCGAAGTTTGCGGGTTTTGAAGGTGATCCTGACCGGTTTGGCTGCTCTGGCGGTTCGAGGCGCGGCGGCAGGGGCTTCGGCGGCGGCGCTCCTCAGTGCGGAGGCGCTCTTCGGCGGTGGTGGCTGATGGCGGGGCTTCTTGGGTGAGACGCTGGCAGTCGGGGTTCCGCGCGGCGGCGCCGGCGTAGGGCAAGGAGGAAGGGGGGGTCGCGGGGTGCGCACCCTGTGTGCGGTGACCGCGACCCGCGCAATGCGGGTCGCTGCGAAAAAGAAGGAGACCGAACATCAAGGCTGGTCGGTGGCGACAGGCCGCAGCCAGCTGGCCACGGTGGAGCGAACCGGACCCGCAGCCGGGCGCGGGCCGGCTGTGGGCGGACCGGCCGGACCGGGCCGATCCGGCCCAAGGGGGTTTCCCCCTTTTGAATTTCCGACGCCCGTAGCTTTCGCTACGGGCGTCTGTTTTGCGCGCCGTCAGCGGCAGCGCGAACCTTGCGTCGAGGGAAATGTTTTGAGATGGTTTCGGAAATTTTTAATTCCCGAAACGAGGGGCCTCGGAGGCGCGACGCGTCTTTAAGTGGATGAGCGTTTTTTCCGAGATTCTTGTTTTGGACGGCGCAGACGCGTCCGACGTCGGTTTTGAGCGCCGTCAGTGGCGTTGGGCCCCTGGCACTGAGGCGGAGGTTTCCAAGGTGGTTTCGGGCATTGAGACTGGATTTGAGACGTGGGACCCACGGCCCGTCTTTTGAGCTGTGTGCAGCTTTTAGCGACTTTCTCACCGGGCGTCCGTTCGGGGCGTGCGAGCAGTCGATTCTTGATGTTTTTTCCGAGGGGATTGCAATAGTGCAATCCACCCGCTCTAATTCCGCACGATGGTGCGGGGCCCACGAGGGTCGTTTGAGTGTCGACGGTGATTTTCCATCTTTATCACCGGGCGACCGTTTTGGACAAGTGAATAGTCCATCTTATGTGCTTTTTCGAGAGGATCACAACGGTGCAATCCGTTCATTGAGTTTTGGGAACGGGGTGCGGGTCCCACATGGCACCGCTCGTGTGCGGTGCGCCGGAATGCATCTTTTTCTCTGGATACCCGTTCCACGCAAGTAAACAGTCAAATTGACGTGCTTTTTCGAGAGCATTGCGATGGTGCAGTTCGCCCGACCTTTTTTGGGGATGTGGTGTGGGTCCCACCCGATCCGGCTACGGTGAATAGTACCCTTTTCACCGGGTGTCCGTTTTGGGCGATTGAGTACTCAATCCCGTGTGTTTTTCTGGGGGGGATCGCAGTGGCGTGATCCATTGGTTCAGTTTCGTGATCTTGGGGTGGGCCCCACACAAGTTTGGTCATGGTGAATAGTACCTTTTTCACCGGTTGACCATTTCGGGCGAGTGAGTAGTCTATCTCGCGTGCTTTTCTGCAAGGATTACAACGGTGCAATCCGTTTGGTTGTGCGGAGCCTCATAGACAATCCTCTTAAATGTGGAATCATGAAAGGTGATCCGATGGTAGTTCATCCTACCATGTTTGTAGCGGACCCTTGGTGTGTGATCGCACACTCTTGGGAGAGTGATAAATGGTTCACAAGATGTGGTTGGCCATGCCCAGGCCTTTGAGGTGGAGTTGTTACGTCACGCCTTCACGTTGACACTGGGTGTCATGTGCACGATAGCCCTTGGGCTGAAAGTGAGGTATATTCTGGGAGTATACAAGAGCGCTTGGAGGGACGTGTGGTTTTTACCTGAGACGTTCGTGCACTTGGTTGGGGTTAACTTGGGGCCACATGTCATGTGAGCCCCAGGTGCGTGCCGAGCTCTGCTTTCTCGCTACGTAGAGGGTCCCTTGGTGTTCGTTGGTTTGACCAGAAGGGTTGAGTGGTCTCCCCCTGGTTTCGTTCTTGATGGATCAGCCGGTAGCGGTGCTAGTGACACCCAGTGATGGAGCAGGCGCTGAACCTCTTTTTGGTGAGTTGTTCTGGAGTTGGGTGGTTGCGCGATACCCACTCCGTGTTCGGTTGGCCAGTGTTGTACCCTCTAGTGGATATGGCTAGAGAAGTTCTGAGTTTTACCCTCCAGCGGGGCTGGGCAGTGGGTTACTCATCGGCTTATAGGGTCTACCCTCCAGCAGAGACTGGGCAGTGGGTCACCCGACACTCTTAGGGTCTACCCTCCAGTAGAGACTGGGCAGTGGGTCACCCGACGCACTTAGGGTCTACACTCCAGCAGAGACTGGGCAGTGGGTCACCCTGATGACCTCTTAGGGTCTACCCTCCAGTAGGGCTGGGAAGTGGGTCGCCCGTCATCTAGTTCCAGGTCTACCCTCTAGCAAGGCTGGGCAGTGGGTCGCCTGTCGACTTATTCTAGGTCTACCCTCTAGTGGGGCTGGGAAGTGGGTCGCCTGATGATGTATTACGATCTACCCTCCAGCGGGGCTGGGCAGTGGGTCACCTGATTATGTATTATGGTTTTCCCTCCAGCAGGGCTGGGCAGTGGGTCACCCGATATCATATTATGAATTACCCTCCAGCAGGGCTGGGCAGTGGGTCATCTGTTGGCATTCCAGGCTCAGTCCTTTCTATTAGGCTAGCCTGTGGCTTTCCTCTGTGATTACCGAAGCGGGACCCTTGTTTATTCGGGTCAGTGTTGTGATGGCTTTGACTTTGACAATACCTCTCGACTGTAGGGTAGTGATGAGGCGTGGTTTGACTTTCCCTAGAACACTCAAGTATGAGGGGCGCTTTCCCCACCGAGACGCGTTCTTGTGATGTGATCTAAAATCATGCGGGCGAGTCAGTGCCGCCCAAAGCGGATAGTGTCAAAGTGTGGTGATTGATCCCCTTGGATTGCGGTTTGGGGCGGACGTGGGGGATGCTGGACATCGATGGATTTTACCTCTAGGACTGTTGGCTACAATTTTCTTGGGCTGAGCTACGGGACGGGGATCCCCTTACGACGTTGTTTGGGTTTCTTGTTGAGCATACCGATGTGTATATACCTTGTTTCCGGTACCCACTTCTTGGGTTTGGTTACTCTCCTTTCAGGAGAGGAGAAGACACGCGGGGTATTCCATGTGCTTTCTGTGTCTAGCTTCTCATGGTTGGAAGAGTCTACTCTCCTGCTATAGGTAGCGAAGACTTGACGAGAAGTTTGTCTTCTCACCGTTTCCAGCTCCTTGTGTCTGGATGAGTCTACCTTTTTTCCTCTTGTTGGGTTGAGCTGGACTCTTTGGTGCACTCTCTATTGTACTTCTTTTCTACTCCCTTTTCGATCTACTGCTCACCCTTCAGTAACTCATTTGTTGCTCCCTCGAGCTTTCGGGGTATCCTACTGAGTATTTTTGTACTCACCCCTGCTTGGGATTTTCCCACACTTGGTGTGCCCTTGCAGACGACGGACAGGTGGAGCATGTTTTCACTAGAGCGTAGGATCTTGGGATCTTGGACCGTGAGCGGTGGTCGAGGCTGGGTTCTAGGTGGGAGACCCGTCAGCTGTTTCTTCTTTTTGTTTACCTATTGCCGGGTTGTGGCACTTTTTGGCTGGGCGCGTGTTTTTCCCTTTTCTTTCCAGCTTGTACTTTTTACTATTTAGAGGTCGATGCACATCTATGGTTATACATATAGAAGTTGTTCTTTTTACTCTACTTGTCCTTCCATTTACTGTTCACTTTTTCATTGAGTGTGTTTTGTGTGTGTGTGTACAGGTACATAGGAAAAGGCTTCCCCGAGTTATTGTGCCTTCGGTGCTGGTCGCTAGCCCCTGGCCTATGGAAGCGGGCTTGGGGTAGTTGCGGCTCGAGCTCGGGTAGGGTCGGGTCATGACAAAGTGGTATCTGAGGTGGTTCGTTCCTTGAGACGTTGTTCGGACATCCCTAAAATAAAAGGAATTGGTTGGGATTTAGGGCAACAGTGTTAACGTGTCTCGAGAGTGGCTCTCAGGCCAGGGAGTCCAGTGATGGTGTGGTGGCCGACGTATCCATTCACCAGGACCTTGATAACCCTCTTGTCGACTCGGCATGCTGAGACACTTGTTCCAGGGAAAATTTGTTTGTTCATCACATAGGATTGAGTCTTTGACTGTCCTTCTTGAGTCATCTCCCCATCGTTGCTATTGGTATATACATATATTCTCATTTGACCGCGGAACTCCTTGATAATTTTCAGGATGTCTCCACGAGAATAGCCAGCCAGGATATCAGCTTTGGTTCGTGACGACGACCCTGTGAACTATGGGGCCACAGTCCAGGACCCATCATGCGAGCCCCTTGCTCCGGGTGGGCCGGTAGCAGCACCCCCACTTGTTGAGCAGCAGACAGTTTCAGAAGAGCAGGCTGAGCTTGAGCGCGGGTTGAGCGCGCTCCGTGAGTTCCATCGGTAGAGACCGCTGAGGTTTAGTGGTGAGCCAGACCCTCAGGCAGCAGAGGTTTAGCTCGAGGCAGTGGTTCACCTTTTCAGGCTTGTGCAGACGCCAACAGATCAGAGAGTGGCTTTAGTATCCAACATTCTCCGTGGATCGGCTTGGCGTTGGTGGAGTCTGGTGACTCAACTTCTTGACGAGTCGTCGCTTTCATGGGGAGACTTCCAGTTATTGTTCCATGAGGAGTTTTTCCCCTCCTTCTTGTGCTCCGTTCGGATTCAGGAGCTCCTGCAGTTTCAGCAGGGAGGGATGACGGTGGCCGAGTACGCGGCTAGTTTTGCAGACCGTGCACGCTTTTACCCGAACTTGGTCTATGACATTAACCTCCGAGCGCGGAAGTTTGACCAGGTTCTCCGCCGAGAGATTCGTGCTGTCATAGTACCCTTGGGCATTTCCACATATGAAGGGGTGCTAGAACAGGCGCTGGTGACAGAGAGCTTCCAATCACATTCTAGAGTTGGTGGTGGCAGCAGGCACGTCGGAGTCGAGACGCTTACTGCAACTAGTGGGCGTCGGCAAGAAGAACATCGGCGCAGGTGGCCTTTCCACTGTCAGTTTTGGATATGTGGTCATATACCACTGTGGTGGAAAGGTTTGGGGCCTTAGCCGAGGGTGCCATTCTGTGAGTGGGCTCCGGGCCGTGGTCGTACCCCACAGTGGCGCCGGAGGGCACCAGTGCAGCCTGAAGAGAGTCGGTGTTATGCTTGTGACGGGTGAGGTCACTTGGCACGGGACTGCCCGACCAGGTATGCGGAGAGCTTCAGGTAGGCAGCAAGTGCGCCACCACGTCAGAGGCAACACCGTGATCATAGTAGTACCCAGATAGGTGGTACTGGCAGAGGAGTGGGAGGAGCTGGTAGTGGGGGACGACACGACGAGGACTTCCCATCACCATTAGGTGGTCAACGTCAGGCTTCGGGAGCTGATAGTTGGGACCACGGATAGCCGCGGGCTTTGGATGTCTACGATCCTGCAGAGCATGGGATGATGAGAGGTTCCCCTTGCGACTCTTCTACTTCTTTCCGTATAATTTTTAGGCTCTGCGTGTGAAAGGATTTTGTCCCTGCACATTGTTTGAGGTGTTACCATGGTGACACAGGGAGTCGGGTGTAACCCTGTGTTGGTAAGGAAAAAGGCGTGAGACCTTTTCCTTTAGTCGATGATGTTGACTCCTTCACTTCCGAGCGTGTAAGAGGGTCTTGGATGTGAGACATCGACCGTGAAACCTTGCATGGCCAGATATCCTTGGGTGTTTCACCATATGGATATTCTGAAGGAGGGAATCACCGGGCCTTATTCTAGGTGCAGGTGGTGATTCTAGTCGCGGCGTGCGACGTAGAGGTTTGACCGGGGAGGTGAGCTACCCCCGAGGTCCATCGGACCGTTTGAGGCCGTGCAGAGGGATGGCGAGGTTCCATACTGCCTTTACCTAACCCCAAAGTTTGGAGTGGGTGCACAACATTGGCAAGGGCCGACCTCACGTGAATAGATCAGTCTTTTGGTCTGTTTTCGGTGGCACAGAGCTGTGTATGAGTTCTTCTGGGTATGGAGGAGCTGAGTGCGGGCTAAGTACCCTGATTTTTTCCCTGGTTTTTCTTTTCAGGGATGAAAATCTTGAAGGAGGGAATGATTTAAGAACCCGTTTTTTTCTGTGAAAGACTTTCGAATATTCTTGATGATATTCAAGAGCAGCGCCTTCAGACGGCGTGCAATTCCGAGCCCCGGAGTGGCCAGAATTAAATTTTCAGTGCGTTCACACTCGAAACTCCAAATAAATGGGATACCTCCTAAACGGTGATCCGGATCAGAGATCCGAGTTTACGGATGGGTTCAGAATGGGGTGTTTACCCTAGGAACGACATAAAACTTGTCGGCGCGGGACGTTTGGACCCCTCGCCCGCTTCTGGAAAGTTAAACGGATTAATTAGTTAATTAATTAATTCATTTAGTGTTGAAACTCGAGTATCTCTTAAATGGTGGCTCGGATTGGAAAACTGAGGGCACCGTTGATTTTGGAGCATGTTGTTTACCTTATAAGGGGTATAAGTTTTGCGGGCGTGGCCCGCCTGTGAAAAATGGCCCAAGGGGCGTTTTCGTAATTTTGAGGCATTAGACGTTAAATTTTATAACTTTTGAACGAGGTCTCGGTTTAAAATTTCGAGACCGCCGTTGTGCTCGGGAGGTGGGGTTTACCCTAAGGGAGGCTTAACCGCGACCCAGTCGGGAGTTTGGGTTCGGGCCGACGGGCGGGTGGTTAAGCGTTTTCTATTTAAACGCTTAACACACCCACCACCCTCTTCTTCTTCCCCACCTGGACATGAGAAAGATGCAGCCCTCCCCTCTCCTCTTCCATCTCCGGCGAGACGGTCCGGCGAGGCGCGGCTCCGACGGATCGCGGCGAAGCTTCGGGCGAAGCCCATCGAGGTAGGATTATGCGTTTTGCGTTTTAATTTCTGAACCCCCTTTGAGTTCGATTTTATGAGTCAATTTGTTGTTTGATCTTTGAAAAAATCCCATAGATGCGTAGTATACGTTTTTATCTCTTCAACACTTCTTTCGGAATCAAAATCTGAGCTCAGAGAAGGCCAGGGTTGATCGCCGAAGTTTGCGGGTTTTGAAGGTGATCTCGGCCGGTTTGGGTGCTCCGGTGGTCCGAGGTGTGGCGACGCTCTTCGGCGGTGGCTGCTGACGGCGGGGCTCCCTGGGTGAGACACTAGCGGCCGGGGTTCCGCGCGGCGGCGCCCGCGTAGGGCAAGGAGGAAGGGGGGGTCGCGGGGTGCGCGACCCCGTGTGCGGCGACCGCGACACGCGCAACGCGGGTCGCTGCGGAAAAGGAGGAGACCAGCCATCAAGGCCGGTTGGTGGCGACAGGCCGCGGCCAGCTAGCCGCAGTGGAGTGTACCGGACCTGCGGCCGGGCCACGGGCCAGCTGTGGGCGGACCGGCCGGACCGGGCCGGTCCAGCCAAAGGGGGTTTCCCCCTTTGGAATTTCCGACGCCCGTAGCTTTCGCTACGGGCGTCCGTTTTCTGCGCCGTCAGCGGCAGCACGGACCTTGCGTCGAGGGGAACGTTTTGAGATGGTTTCGGGAATTTTTATTTTCCGAAAAGAGGGGCCTCAGAGGCGCGACGCGTCTTTAAGTGGACGAGCGTTTTTCCCGAGATTCTTGTTTTGGATGGCGCGGATGCGTCCGACGTCCGTTTTGAGCGCCGTCAGCGGCGTTGGGCCTCTGGCACTGAGGCGGAGGTTTCCAAGGTGGTTTCGGGCGTTGAGACTGGATTTGAGATGTGGGCCCCACGGCCCGTCTTTTGAGCTGCGTGCACCTTTTAGCGACTTTCTCACCGGGCGTCCGTTCGGGGCGTGCGAGCAGTCGATTCTGGATGTTTTTTCCGAGGGGATTGCAATGGTGCAATCTGCCTGCTCTAATTCGGCACAATGGTGCGGGGCCCATGAGGGCCGTTTGAGCGTCGACTTTGATTTTCCATCTTTATCACTGGGCGACCGTTTTGGAAAAGCGAATAGTCCATCTTTTGTGCTTTTTCGAGAGGATCGCAACGGTGTGATCCGTTCGTTGAGTTTCGGGACCGGGATGCGCGTCCCACGTAGCATCGGTCGTGTGCGGTGCGCCGGAATGCATCTTTTTCTCTGGATACCTGTTCCACACAAGTAAGCAGTCAATTTGACATGCTTTTTCGAGAGCATTGCGATGGTGTAGTTCGCCCGACCTTTTTCGGGGACGTGGTGTGGGTCCCACCCGACCCGGCTATGGTGAATAGTACCCTTTTCACCGGGTGTCCGTTTTGGGCGATTGAGTACTCAATCTCGTGTGTTTTTTCGAGGGGATCGCAGTGGCGTGATCTGTTGGTTCAGTTTCGGGATCTTGGTGTGGTCCCCACACGGGTTTGGTCACGGTGAATAGTACCTTTTTCACCGGTTGACCGTTTCGGGCGAGTGAGTAGTCGATCTCGCGTGCTTTTCCGCAAGGATTACAACGGTGCGATCCGTTTGGTTGTTCGGAAACTCATACATGATCTTGTTAAATGTGGAAGCATGAATGGTGCTCTGGTGGTGGTTCGTCCTACCATGTTTGTAGTAGACCCTTGGCGTGAGATCGCGCACTCTTGGGAGAGTGATAAATGGTTCATAAGATGTGGTTGGCCATGCTTGGGCCCTTGAGGTGGAGTTGTTACGTCACGCCTTCTCATTGACGCTGGGTGTTGTGTGCACGATAGCCCTTGGGCTGAAAATGAGGTATACTCTGGGAGTATACGGGAGCGCTTGGAGGCACGTGTGGTTTGTACCTGAGAAGTTCGTGCGCTTGGTTGGGGTTTACTTGGGGCCACACATCGTGTGGGACCCAGGTGCGTGTCGAGCTCTGCTTTGTGTACTTTGAACTCTCGCTACGTAGAGGGTCCCTTGGTGTTTGCTGGTTTGACCAGTAGGTTTGAGTGGTCTCCCCTGGTTTCGTTCTCGATGGATCGGTTGGTAGCGGTGCTAGTGACACCCAGTGATGGAGCAGGCACTGAACCACTTTTGGGTGAGTTGTTCTAGAGTTGGGTGGTTGCGCGATACCCACTCCGTGTTCGGTTGGCCAGTGTTGTACCATCCAGTGGATATGGCCAGAGCAGTTCAGAGTTTTACCCTCCAGCGGGGCTGGGTAGTGGGTTACTCATCGGCTTCTAGGGTCTACCCTCCAGCAGAGACTGGGCAGTGGGTCACCCGACACTCTTAGGGTCTACCCTCCAGTAGAGACTGGGCAGTGGGTCACCCGACGCACTTAGGGTCTACCCTCCAGCAGAGACTGGGCAGTGGGTCACCCGATGACCTCTTAGGGTCTACCCTCCACCAGGGCTTGGTAGTGGGTCGCTCGTCGTCTTGTTCCAGGTCTACCCTCCAGCAAGGCTGGGCAGTGGGTCTCCTGTCGACTTATTCCAGGTCTACCCTCCAGCGGGGCTGGGCAGTGGGTCGCCTGATGATGTATTATGGTCTACCCTCCAGCGGGGCTGGGCAGTGGGTCGCTTGATGATGTATTATGGTTTACCCTCCAGCAGGGCTGGGCAGTGGGTCACCCGATATCATATTATGAATTACCCTCCAATAGGGCTGGGCAGTGGGTGATCTGTTGGCATTCTAGGCTCAGTCCTTTCAACTAGGCTAGCCTGTGGCTTTCCTCCGTGATTACCGGAGTGGGACCCTTGGTTATTCGGGTCAGTGTTGTGACGGCTTTGACTTTGAGAATACCTCTTGGCTAGCGTGGTTTTACTTTCCCTAGAACACTCAAGTTCGAGGGGCACTTTCCCCACCGAGATGCATTCTTGTGACGTGATCTAAAATAGTGTGGGCGAGTCAATGCCGCCCAAAGCGGATAGTGTCTAAGTGTGGTGATTGAGCCCCTTGGCTTGCAGTTCGGGGCGGACATGCGGGATGCTAGACATCGATGGAGTTTACCTCTGGGAATGTTGGCTACACTTTTCTTGGGCTGAGCTACGGGACGGGGATCCCCTTACGACGTTGTTCGGGTTTCTTGTTGAGCATACCGATATGTATATACCTTGTTTCTGGTACCCACTTCTTGGGTTTGGTTACTATCCTTCCAGGAGAGTCGAAGACGCGCGGGGTATGCCACGCACTTTCCGTGTCTAGCTTCTCATGGTTGGAAGAGTCTACTCTCCTGCTATAGGTAGAGAAGACTCAACGGGAAGTTCGTCTTCTCGCCATTTCCAGCTTCTTGTGTCTGGACGAGTCTACCTTCTTTCCTCTTGTTTGGTTGAGGTGGACTCTTTTCTGCACTCTCTGTTGTACTTCTGTTCTACTCCCTGTTTGATCTACTGCTCACCCTTCAGTACCTCCTTTGTTGCTCCCTCGAGATTTCGGGGTATCCTACTGAGTATTTTTGTACTCACCCCTGCTTGGGATTTTCCCGCACTTGGTGTGCCTTTGCAGACGACGGATAGGTGGATCATGGCTTCAGTGGAGTGTAGGAGCTTGGGAACTTGGACCGTGTGCGGTGGTCGAGGTCGGGTTCTAGGTGGGAGACGAGTCAGCTGTTTCTTTTTTTGTTTACATGTTGCCGGGTTGTGGCACTTTTTGGCTGGGCGCGTGTTTTTCCCTTTTCTTTTTAGCTTGTACTTTGTACTGTTTAGAGGTCGATGCACATCTGTGGTTATACATATAGAAGTTGTTCTTTTTACTCTGCTTGTCCTTCCTTTTACTCTGCACTTTTTCATTGAGTGTGCTGCGTGTGTGTGTACAGGTACTTAGGCAAAGGCTTCCCCGAGTTATTGTGCCTTCGGCACTGGTCGCCAGCCCCTGGCCTATGGAGGCGGGCTTGGGGAAGTTGCGGCTCAAGCCCGGGTAGGGTCGGGTTGTGACAGGTTACATATTAGGTCTCTGAGGATTCGACAACCCAAGCTAAACTACAAGGACCATCTTACCTTCTTCTCTTTGGTAAATTTGAGCGAGAATCAAATTTTGGCATCGTTTCCGGGGACCCAAGTAAGTCATATAAACACCCATTCTATTCTCCCCCATTTCTTCTTTTCTCATCCAGATTCTCTTATCTTGTCCCTTTCTCGTTTTTTTTTCTTTTGCCGCATGTCTGCCTACACCCGCGATCAATCAAACCGTCTAGTTAGGGTGAATAGTCCTGGGGTTGGGGAGTCAAGTACACCAAGGTAACTCTTTCCATTAGATCCTAATCTTACAAACACCCCTGAGTCAAAAATTGAGGCCATTTCAATGGAAGTTATTCAAAGAAACCAACTCATAAACCCGGGTGGAAACCAAAATGGAAACCCAAATGAGGCAGCCCCAAACTTGGGGAATGCAATCGATCAAACCATGAATGACTACCTCACACCTTCTTGGACCAATGCCCTCATGCATTAGACACAATTCCCTAGGATATTCCAACTACATCTTTAAACCCCATGTCCTAAACCACCTTCCCACATTCCATGGAATGGAGTCCGAGATTCCCTACCTTCACATTAAGGAGTTCAATGACATTGTAGAAACCATGTGTCCCCCACATCAACTAAAATCAGCTAAGATGAGGCTATTTGCTTTTTCCTTAAAGGATCAAGCTAAAAATTGGCTAAACAATTTGAGACCATCATCCATAAATTCTTGGGACCAACTAAAAAGAAAATTCTACAAAAAATACTTTCCCCACCACAAAACAATTGCACTTTAAAATAGTATCCAAAACTTTTTTGAAAAAGAGGGAGATTCATTCTATGAAACATAGGAGAGGTTCAAAGACACACTAGACATGGTTCCACACCATGGTTTTTCTATTCCCGAACAAGTGAGAATTTTCTATGAAGGGTTGGGTCCAGGGAATAAACAATTCATTGACATCATGTGTAATGTAACATTTAAAAACAAAGCCCCAAATGATGCTTACGAATATCTAGAAAGCCTTTCTGAATAAAACCAAACATGGTTAACTTCACCTTATTCTGAAAACCCACAAAGAAATACTGGAATTCATACACTTAGAGAAGAGGAAATCCTTAGGTCTAAACTCGCAGCACTCTCTAGGAAGGTTGAAGAGATAGGCCTTAGGAAAGTCCATGAAATCCAAACTGTTGACCCTGTTTGCACAATTTGTGACAAACATGATCATAAGAGAGACAACTGCCCAAACATTCCATCCATAAAAGATGTTCTTTTAGGAGGACCCCCAGCAGAAGTAAATGCTTTGAACTTTCAAAATCCCCAATACCAAAACAACTTCAACCCAAGGTATAATGACCACCCAGGCTTCCGCTGGAAAGATAACCAACAACCTAGCCAACCACAGGGACAAAATCCTTACCCCCATCAGAACTACCAAACCCATAACCAGTTCCAAACCCAACCTATCCAATACCAACATCCACTGTTCCATTTTCAACAAACCATCCCACCTCCAAAATATCCCCCTGGGATAAACCAACCTACTCAAGCACCCACCCAAACTGTTCCAAAAAGCCTACTAGAAAAACTATGAAAACAAATGGAAAGGATGAACTCAGAAGTCTCTTCCCTTAAAAAAGAACTTCAAAACATAAAAACTGGAAAGGCACCCATGCCTACTCAGGCGGTGCCATCCTCAACATCAAGGGGAGAGTCAAGTTTCACTCAAACAACTCATGAACAACTAAAGGCTGTGACTGTTTTAAGAAGTGGGAAATCAATTGAGAAACCTGAACAACTAATTCAGAACCCACCTAAAGATTCAAACTTGGATGAAAATTCAAATGAACCACAAGATCAAACGGAGGAAACTGATAACATTGTCAAGGAAACAACTCTTCAACAAACAACCCCACAACCTTCACCATTTCCTCAACGCATGAGGGGGAAACCCAAGCCTGAACTGAGTGAAACATTGAGGGAAATCTTTTCACAAGTCAAGTTGAACATACCCCTTCTCGATCCAATCCAAACCATACCTACCTACTCAAAGTACCTTAATGACTTTTGCACTTTTAAAAGAAAATTTTCACATAAAAACCAAGTCCTTTTGGCTACTAATGTGAGTACCACCATTCAAGGGACGATTCCTCCTAATTTGAAAGACCCATGTTGCCCTTACATCAATGTTGAACTAGGAGAAAGCAAATTTGTCAAGGCCTTGTGTGATCTTGGTGATAGTGTCATTCTCATCCCCTATGTTGTGTACTGCCAGTTAGGCCTAGAAGAACTCCAACCCACATCTGTCACACTTCAACTTGCTGATTGTAGCATTAGTGTTCCAAAGGGGATTTTAAAGGATGTTCTGGTAAAGGTTGAAAACTTCATCTACCCTGCTGACTTCATTGTCCTTGACAACCATCCAAACTTAGGAAATAAGGAACTAACCCCAATCATCCTTGGCCGTCCTTTTGTTGCAACAATCAACTCTATTATCCGAGTCCGAAATGGGAACATGACCATCACCTTTGGGAACATGAGTCTTGACTTGAACATCTATAATGAAAGATCACAAATAGGGGATGACGAGGATATTCATGAAGTAAACATGATAGGAAGCATTGATAATGAATCCATGGAACATCAAGGAATATTTGATGAAGGTTTAAGTCAGGATTAGATTGATTTCCTTCGTTCATATGAAGGAATTTTATCCCCTTGGCTTGAATCATTTTCAAATTTCTCTTATGATGAAGTCTTAGGTCCAATTATCAGTGAAACCTTTCAAGAAACCACTTTTATGAAGACCACTCCAAATTCCTTCCCTAAATCTGATCAAGCCAATCTAGCAGCTGAAACTTCTACATGTGGGGAATCAATCCTATCTGAAACTCTAAAAAAAGAAATTGAACTTGATCCAATGTCCCAATATTCTGTTGAAATTTCGAAACAACCTGATCTTGAATTGAAGTAACTTCCTGCTACACTCAAGTATGCTTTCCTAGGGGACAATCAAACACATCATATTGTCATTTCTTCTTCTATTGAATCCAATCATGAAAGGATTCTTCTAGATGTCCTTATGAAGCATAAGAAAGCCATTGGTTGGACCCTTTCTGATATTCCTGGGATTAGCCCACTTATTGGGACTCATAGGATTTTTCTGGAATCTAATTCAAATCCATGTCTTCAACCTCAACGACGACTCAATCCTAATCTCATGGAGGTAGTAAGGAAAGAACATATGAAATTGTTAAAAGATGGTATAATATATCCCATAGCTGAGAGTGAATGGGTGAGCCCAATCCAAGTGGTTCCAAAAAAGGCTAGAATCACAGTGATAACCAATGAGGATGGAGAGATTCTTCCAACAAGTGTGAGTAGTGGATGGAGGGTCTGCATTGACTATAGTAAGTTAAAATCATTCACCAAGAAGGACCATTTCCCCTTACCATTCATTGATCAAGTCCTTGAGAGAGTGGAAGGTCATGCCTTCTACTGTTTCTTATATGGGTACTTGGGGTACAATCAAATTGAGGTCTCCCTAGAGGATCAAGGGAAGACTACATTCACATGTCATTTTGGTACCTTTGCATTCAAACGCATGCCCTTTGGTTTTTTCAATGATCCTGGAACCTTCCAGCGATGCATGATGGGAATCTTCTCAGACATGGTAGGGGATTTTCTAGAATTCTTCATGGATTACTTCTCTGTGTTTGGGGATACTTTTGAGGGATGTCTGAGGAATGTGGAGAGAGTCTTTTCAAGATGTGAAGAAAATAATCTAGTCCTAAACTGGGAAAAATTCCATTTCATGGTTAAAGAGGGACTAGTTCTAGGACATCTAGTCTCAGGTAGGGGGATTGAAGTTGATAAAGCCAAGGTTGACATCATTCGTCACCTTCCATCACCCAAAACTATCAATGAAGTGAGTTCTTTCTTAGGACATGCTGGTTTCTATAGAAGATTCATCAAGGACTTTAGTTCAATATCCCATACGCTTTGTGCTCTCCTAGTAAAGGATGTTCCATTTGTTTGGACAGAAAGTTGTGAGGATTCATTCTCAACCCTCAAATCCTCTCTCACATCTCCCCCCATTATGAAATCTCCAAATTGGAACCTTCCTTTTGAACTTATGTGTGATTCCAGTGACTTTATTGTAGGAGCTGTGTGAGGACAACGTTGTGATAAAACTCTTTATGTCATTGTTTATGAAAGAAAATCCTTAAATGATGACCAAATCAACTACACCACCACTGAAAATAAGTTACTTTCTATTTTGTTTTCCTTAGAGAATTTTAGGTCCTACCTCTTAGGATCCCCCATCACTGTGTTCACTGACCATTCTACACTAAAATACCTCTTCCAAAAACAAGATGCTAAGGCTAGACTGATTAGGTGGGTCCTTCTTTTACAAGAATTTGACCTCACAATCAAGGATAAAAAGGGAGTTGAAAATTTTGTAGTTGATCACCTCTCTAGGATGGAATTCAAAGAAAACTCAAATCACCTTTTCGTGTCTGATTCATTTCCTGATGAACACCTATACTCTGTGAATGACTGCCCTTGGTATGCTGACATAGCCAATTTCTTAGTTACAGGAGCCGTTCCAAAATTCCTAGGGACACAAGCTCGAAGGAAGTTTCTTTCTCATGTCAAACACTATGTGTTTGATGATCCTTACCTATTCAAGTTCTGTCATGATCAAATCATTAGGAGATGTGTTCTTGAGTCTGAGCAAGAATCCATCCTTAAATTTTGTCATAGTGAGGCATGTGGAGGTCACTGTTCCTCTAAGAAAACATCTTCTAAGATTATTCATTGTGGTATCTTCTGGACCACCCTCTCAAGGGACTCCTACACATTTTGTCAAAGTTTTCCTAGGTGTCAACAAGTAGGGTCCATCACAAAAAGGAATCAAATGCCACTCACTCCCATCTTAGTGGTTGAAATCTTTGACTGTTGGGGAATTGATTTAATGGATCCCTTCCCAAACTCTAGGGGATATCTTTACATTCTCTTAGCTATCGATTATGTCTCTAAATGGGTTGAGTCCATTCCTACAAAATCCAATGATCATCAAACTTTGATTAGATTTCTCAAGGAAAACATCTTCTCTAGATTTGGAATTCCTAGGGCTATCATAATTGATCGTGGAACTCATTTTTGCAATCGTCCATTCTCATCACTCATGGAAAAATATAGAATTTATCACAAGGTGTCCACTGCTTACCACCCACAGACCAATGGTCAAGATGAGTTGGCCAATCGTTAAATCAAACAAATTCTTGAGCAAACTGTCAACCCCTCTAGGAAAGATTGGTCTGAGAAACTCTTAGATGATCTCTGGGCCTATCGAACCGAATATAAAACCATTTTAGGAATGTCAGTATATGGGTTGGTTTATGGAAAACCATGTCATTTACCTATTGAAATTGAGCATAAGGCCTTTTGGGAAATTAAAAAAAATGGATTATGACCTCTCATTGGCTGGAACAAAAAGGAAATTAGATCTCAATGAACTAGAGGAACTAAGGATGGAGTCTTATGAAAATTCAAGGATCAATAAAGCTAGAGTTCAAGCCTACCAATCTAGGAATATCATGGTAAAACATTTTGAACTGGGAAACTTGTGCTCCTGTATAGTTCAAAACATCATTTACACCCGGGAAAGTTAAGGTCTATATTGTCAGGTCCTTTCATAGTGCATCATGTATACCCCCATGGGGCAGTAGAGATTCAAGATCCCACTAGTGGTCACATTTTCAAGGTCAATGGTAAAAGGTTAAAAACATTCATTGAATCATTCAATAAACAGGAAATAGATGTTGAGTTAATTGAGCCAATCTATGAACCAGGAAAAAATTGATCAATTTAAGATCTACGTCGGGCTAACGACGTTAAACAAAGCGTTGCACGGGAGGTAACTTGTGGTTTTTATGTTTCTAATCTTTCTGAATCAGATTTATTTTTCAAATAAGATTAATTAATAATTTTTATATTTAAAAATAAAAAAAATAGACTTTTGAACAATTCTTCTATTATGAGTATGGATGGCTACGAAAGGGGAGCACCATATTCATCTGTGTCATATGGTGTGATCCTTGAGTAATACCTTACCCAGAAATTTAAAAAGAAGACAATGTATCATCAGTTTATTATGTTTTATTTTTATTATTTTATAGGTTAAGATAAAAATAATAAAAATAAAAATAATATAATAATTAAAAAATGGGACACGCCATAAGGCGTGGGGAAAACACCGTTACAACCGGCGAAGCCGCGGGGACTCGAACCCGGGACCAAAGGAAGACAGGGGCGCGCGCTTACCACTGACCTACGTCTTAATGTGCTTACTTATTCTATAATTTTTTATATATATACTTATATTTTACTTATATATATATATATATATTGTTTTGTTATGTTTGTTTGTTTTCCTTTTTCCACTATGGAACTTTGCAAGTGACATGGATATCAAAGGACTAAATTCGAGCGACAAGAACTTCAAACTTCAACCACCAAGTGACCTCATTCCATGATCCTCATATTTCAATTTCCTTATTGAACACCCCTTTTATTCCTCTACCCCATTATAAATTTTATTTTTACGAAACTAGGGACAGTTTCATTCTAAGTTGGGGGGTGTGGAAACAAAATGTTTGTTTTAAAAAAACAATGATAAAAAAAAGTAAAATTCCTTTATCATTCATATAATAACATCTTTAATCACATTAAAACTACATAGAAAATAAATTTTATTTCCTTGACTCTTAATTTAATTCATGATTATGTTTAAAATCATTGATTTCGGAAGTTTGGTTGTCCAATGAAAATTTTCATCATTTTTATTTTCATCCATTAAATAAAAATGCCACAATGCACGTCCTCTAGAATGTGGGGTACTAATTTGAATTTTTGGGGTCCCATAATAAATATCATAGGATGGTTTGATTTTTATGAATAATATGAGTATTCAAAAAAATATAAAATAAATAAATAAATAAAAATTGCATGTAGAGTAATGGATTGATAAAATGTGAGGCTTTCGGCACTTGGGGATCGTGACTCCAGAGTTTTCTAGACCTGAGTTTTTTAATCTATCTCTATTTATGGTAATATGAATTTGTTTTTTATTAAGTTAACTCGATACAATACCCGAGTATGTGGGCTTCACTTGGTGCCCTAAGGCCTTTGAGTCTGGGAGTCATCGGCAAAGTCTTGCTACATGGGTTAATTTGATTAACTGAAATCTCAATTACTATAGAAATATTGCAAAAAAATACAAAAAAAAAGGAATGAAGAATAATCATATTAGGATTAAATGTGATTCCACCTAGCGCTTCCATGATTTCCCCCTTGAATGAAAATGAACCCCATATCTATTGTGATTCACAACACATCATTACACCTAATTGAGTTGTATGAAGTATGATGATGGATTTGATCAAAGTAATGGGATTGGGATTGGGATTTTCTTTTAAATTCATATTGTTTTAAATTATCTTGATAGGTTATAAAAATATATTTCTGTGCAGTTTACATTGTGAGCATTGTTTGTTATAATGTGTTTGAAGAAAGGAATTCAAATAAAATCATTGAATTATTTTCTCGGGACTAGAAAATATCAAGTTGGTAATGTGATTATCCAACAAAAACATATATTTTAATTACATTTTAATGGTATTAAATGTTAATTTTTGATCTTATGGGCCTGAGTTAGTGCATTTTCATTATGAACATCCATTCTCATCATTTGTGCACATCATGCCTAATATACACCAATTTAGGCCCAATGAGTCATCTGATTCTAAGGAATGTAATTATCAATATTTTAATTTGATATTTTGGGAACTATATCTGCACTTAAATGTGAACATTTTTCATTCAGGGATCAATGGATGATTCATAAACGATGATGAAGATATTTGGAGATGAATGGAAGAAGTTCAAGAGAAGGAAGATTGGACACCAGCCCACTTATGAGACTGTGGGGACCCACATACAGGCCCAATTAATCCCAATGTTTATGTCATTCTAGAATCCATGTATAGGAACAAATCCCTCTTCATGGTCCAATGCTAATTCTTCCTCCATGGTGTCCATTCAGGCGGCCCAAGTTAGAGATAAAATTCTGGGCCAGATTCTACGGCCCAGAAAAACAGCCCACTAATTTGATCGTATCTTGGAATCCACAACTCCAAATAGTCCCAAATTTTACAGGCGGTTAGAAGAAATCCGGATATCCACTGTCTTCTTCTATGGACCACTCTGATTCGGAAATCTAGAAGGTCTTACAAGCGCGTCTGTTAGGTGAAGGAAAGTTGGATGCCACCTCAGGTCAAGGGTGGAAACATCAACTCACCCTTACTTTCCACCCACCTATGGCCTACCACAATTAATTGAGGAGACTTGGACTATTGGAGCCTCGACCCAATGGCTCAAAAATTCCTATTTAAGTCCGTGTTTTTGGAGAATTTAATAATCTTGGATGCTTTGTTCAATTGTAATGTTATGCTGCAATTTTGTTGTCTCAAATTTGTCTTTCACATGTATGTTGTTCAATTCACTTTAGTTTCTTAATAAAAGTTCTTCCTCTACTCTTATTCTGTTGTTCTTCATATCACTTTGATACCTTTGGATCAAGGATTGAATTTATTCACACCAAACCTTGTGAAATTATTCACACAATGGTGGAGTGATCATTTTATTTTTGTTGTTTTCTTTACTTCTCCATTTCCTCCCTCATGAGTCTACTTTTTGCTTCCATTGAAACCATGGGATCAATGGAGGGCTAAACCACTTATGGGTTGATCCAAGGGAGTAGAAAGGGGCTGGATTGGATGTTATTTATCACCTCAATAATGTATAATCACTTCCTTAATTGAAATTTTTATTTGATGATTTTTAAACTCTATCGTCCTTGTTGAATTTAAGGCCACACACTTCAAGTGCTAATACGAACCTTTACCTTGAAGTGCTCAAAACTTTGATCCTTAAAGTGTATAGGTGATTAGTATTAAATGGTGTAGGCATTAAACAAGTAAGTGATTATGTTGTTTTATATCCTTAAATGAACCCATCTCAAATATAAGAAATTGAAATCATTAAAAAGGGAATATGTCCAATTCACCTCGAGCGATAACCTAGGATCAACTCATTATTTTAAATTTAATTCACTTAAGTCTCTTAGAGTTCCTTTAAACCCATCTAAAATCAACCCAATTTTTCCACTTCATAGCCAAAAATATTCCATATAATGTACGTGTCTATAGGTTACTTCTTAGGTCTCTAAGGATTCGACAACCCAATCTAAACTACACGGACCGTCTTACCTTCTTCTCTTGGGTAAATTTGAGAGAGAATCAGGATGTTCATTTTTTCAATAGGTTCACTACCTATATTTTGGTTCTATTGGAAGATATATTGGATTGGGTGAAATGGTTCTTAATTCATGTTTATTTATTAAACATGAACATGAAATAATAAAGAGATACAACTCATTCCCTTCAAATATTAGTGATTCTGTTCAAAAAAATATAAAATATCATTATTAATTTTAATGAAAGGACACTCTATTTGGGATTTATTAGCTACACTAATATCTTTAATATCTTGGATTCCATGAAATTTTATTCGGAGGAGAAATAATTTTTCATTATTTATTATTCTTAAATTTACTCTTGTTCAAATGATCTCACTCATATTTTAGATGAAATAATGAATCTAATATCTTCTTCAATATCATAAAAACCTTTGTGTGACAATATTTTTTAAAATTAATTTAAATTTTCACCAAATTTCATTAATTTCCAATATGAAGATGATTTGAGTGAATCCATTTTTTGGATATATATTATTTAATTAAATTTTTCACTACCTCTTCTTTTATGCATATTAATGTTCATAATAGTAGTGACACTAATTTAAAACAATCACTAGAACAACCACAATAACTAGAACTAAAACTGCATTAATAAAAATATGAAATATAAAAATATTTGGGATAATGAAAATATACTTTTAACATTACAAAAATGATTGAACCAAATCAAGAACAAAAATTGGTAACTATTTTTAAACAAAATTTTATTTCCATAGGCTAGACACATGGGGGAATTCTATGAATTAATCCCTTTTTTGAACTGGAAATTTCTTTGGAGTGAAAAAATTTTGTGGATAATCCATAACTAATGGATGTATCAACCCATAAATAATATATGTAAATAAATAATATATTGAAGTATTTTTGGAAAAAGATTCATTTAACTAAAATCATAATTACATATTGTTTTCCATATCCATGTTTTCTTAAAAAATTTTGCATAACCATTATTAGAAATAAAAAACATGAATTCATGTCCAACTTGATTCAAAATAGGTGGATAGTATGTGTTGATTATAAAACAAATGAACCATTTGATCCATACATATCACTTCTACATCTGCTATATATATCATATTCTTGAAATATTCTTTATAAATGGATATTTATATTTTGTATATGGGTTTTTTGGTTATTTTCATTATCGTATTATGCTATAAGATCTATAAAAAACAATATTCCCTTATCTATGTTGAATTGTTTCATACCAGATGAGGTATTTTGGTTTTTTTAATTCAATAGGTATATTCTAATGTTATATGGTAAAAATATTATTATAATTTAATGATATCTCTTAGAGTTATTCCTGTATAAATTTATAGAGTCTGGAACAACTTGTGAATATTTTATTGAGAATCTAAAGAAAACATGTTAAAAAATGTTTATTAAATATAATTATTTTTTAAATTTTATAAAATTTCACTTTATATATATATAAATTAGGTATTAACATATGTTATTTAAATTCAAAATTGTGGATTTAATAAGAAACATCCATCATTTATGTCATCACTAAACATTCATACCATAAATTTGTAAAAATATTAGATCACTTCTAGGATATATTGGGTTCTATATGAGGTTTATTATTAGAGGAATAATAAAAATTAAATACCTTTGACTAGTTTTCTTAAAGAGGATATTGACTTTTTGTTTCCAAAATCTTGTGATAAAGATTTTAGTAACCTCAAATAGAGCCTAACAAAATCCCCTATCATCATACCATCATATGGGGATGTACCTTGGAGTGTTGTGTCATTATTTAAGCCTTGAATTAGGACAATTTTTTCCCAAAAACATAATGGACTCCCATATGTGATATCTTTGGCTTCAATAACACTGGAATCATCCCATGTTAACTACTCAACCACCATAAATTAATTTTTATCCATATTGTTTTCAATTAGAAAATTATATTCCTATATTCTAGGGATTAATGTAATAGTTTACTCAGTCCATGATTCTCTCAAGTATTTTATGAATAAATATGACTAAAAAAAGTTGATTGTGGTGGATGATTATTCTCTCTCAATTAAAAATAAATGTTAAGTAATTGAAGGGATGTGAGACCCAAGTTTTAGAACATATGTTGAGATATACCTCTTAGAACCACGATATTATATGCATGAATTGTAGTATGGTTTGTGTTTTTTGTCAATCCTCAGTGGAAGTTCAGAATTTGTACCAGAAAACTGATCATATAGTTCAAGAAGGCAACTATATTGAAGGTGGTGCCGTTTCCTGGTGTTTGCCAAAAATTTTGGGCCTAAAAATTGAAAAATGGGGAAATGTGTTTTTGGCAACAAGACTTGAACGCCATTTACTTGAAGGAGAGTAAACTTGCACACCATATGTTTTTCAAGATCAAAACATGGAAAATGGAAAAGGGATAAGGGTTGTGCATGATTTGGTTGGGTCGCGCTAGTGACATGTGCACCGAGAAAGTACTTGCGCGCCGGTGCCTAGGAGGGTTGGAAACTTGCGCGCCTATTGTTATTCATGATCAAAACAGCAAAATATGGCAATGGAAAGAGGTTATCTCATGTATTGGTGTGATCGTGCAAGTGAGTAGCGTGACAGAGGATTGGGCGGTTGGAGCTGCGCGCCGGGACTTGCGCGCCATGAGGACACTTGCGCGCCACCGCACAGGGGTCCATTTTTCCTATAAATAGAGGACCCCCTGCCCTCATTTGTAATGAAGTTAAAGAATTAGAGATTTTTCAATCTCTCATCGTGCAAGTGGTTGATTCGCACAAGTGGTTGTTGGGTCGTGCAAGTAGAGGCTGCGCATCGGTTGTTGGCTGTGCGACCAAGGCGGTTTGGAAGTTAAAGGTGCAGAGTTGCGCACGTTTGGAGTTGAAGGAGGCAGTTTTGCACAAGTGTGTTGGTGTCACCTACTCTCCCTTTTTTTACGGTGAAAATGACTTGCGCGCCATTCTTGAAACTTGCACGCTGGTCTTGGAGAAGTGCGCCAGGTGAGGTTGTTGTACGCCGATCATTTTGGAGCTGCACGAAAACTGGAAGATTTCCTGATACCTTCGGTGCAAAGTGGGATTAGTATACGAGTGAAAGTTGGACTTCAACAGAGAATCTACATTCAACAGAGGATGCATTCTTTTGTAATGGTGAAGAGCCCTTCATGTCTATAAACTGAGTGTGACTTCACCAAGGGCAGTGAGCCAGGGGGAGTCAATGGGAGTGACCCGAGGAAAGTAGTGAGATACCCCTGAACCTTTGTAAAGGAAGTGAGCCTGGGATAGACTGACTGTTCCCAAACCATTGTAATCCACAACTAGTGAAGATTAGTGGAATTTTGTACAACCGACAACTTGTCAGCGTATGCTCCTTGGACGTAGCCCTTAGCGGTGAACCAAGTAAAAATTGTTTTGTCATCTCTTTGCATGTGAATGTTTCATTGCTGATCATATTCATCATATAGGTTTAACTGGTTCCTACCAACGTGGGAACAAGATCCTTGTTTTTAAACTAAAAATTTGACACCCTGATTCACCCCTCCCCTCGTAGGGTGTCTGGGGGTCCTACAATACCTACACATATGATGTATAAATATATAAAAAAAAATTGGATGACACACTACCTAGTGAGTAGCTATATGAGATCACTGTTAATGATCCTTGGTATGTGGACATGGTTAAAAATGTGAACAATTAAATAGTACCTTCATTTTTTTCTATGAATATATTCTTAAATAAGATTTATGATAGATTATTTTTTGTATGGAATGATATGTTATGGAATTTATGTAGTGATTGGGTGAAAAGGATGTGTGTACTAGATTAGGATTTATCTATTGTCCTCAATATATTTCACACACATCCATGTGGGGTTCATTTTGGACCATAGCGTATAATAATAAAAGTGTTATGAGGTGGACTACTTTGGCGAATAATTTTCAAATAATCCTTGAATTTATTTAAAACATGTAAAAATTTCTAATTCCCTTGATGTATTTCTAAAATAAAAGATATTATCCCCAAAACATTTTTCATTTTTGGAAATATTTTATGTCTGTGGAATAGAAAGTATGATGAAATTTAGTATTTTTTTTTGATTTACTTATATTATCATGGAATTAGTGTATGTATCAAAATTTATCGAGGTCTATGATACTAGAATTGATGTCTCTAGAGACGGTATAGTTATTTTCATATCATATATATTTTTCAATTTTGGAATACCCTAGTAAAACATAAGTGATCAAGTCACACATTTTTGTAACTGATGTATGAACAATTTAATGAGAATCTGTGGAGTGTAACCCAAGACTTATACTACCTACCACCCATATAAAAATGTACACAATGAGGTTACAATCTATGAGGTGTTTAGAATCCTAGAAAATATTTTTTTAACCTAATGGGGTTGAGAAGAAATTTGTAGGATGCAATGTGGGAATACATAAATACCTTCTAAACCCCCCTTGGCATGTCACCTTAGAGAATATTTTATGGTTATAATTATCTCCTTTTTTAGATGCCTCACAAGGCCTATTAGAATCTTAAGAAAATGAACATAGAATTGAGATAAGATAAAGAAAAATAATGTTTCAAATGATGGATCTTAATAAAATAAGAAAAAAATCATATGAAAAGTTTTTATTGTGTTATGAAGTGACCAAATTTCTATATGAAAATTAAATTTTGATTATGAAAATTCAAGTTGGTGATAAAGTGTTACATTTATACTTTATATTAAAAGTTATTCCATGTAAATTATATTTCAAATAGACCAGAAAATTCATTACAACTAATGTTTTTCCATTTGGCGCAATAGATTTAAAAGGAGTAGAATCACTAAATCCCTTCAAGGAGAATGGGAAGCACCTAAATATGTTTAAGAAATATTTTTGGTTATGATGCTAGGACGAGTCAAATATTCTCCATGTTTTGTATAATTAAAGGAAACTAAGTCATATCTATAATCACTTGACCACATTATCTAGAATCTTGTGCATTAATTTATTACATTATCATAAGATACAAGAAACATCATAAGAAAGTGATAGATATTTTAGTAGTCACGGTAGACTAGATACATATTTGAAATTCAAATTACATTTTAAAAATATAATATAAAAAGTGTTTTCTTTGAGAACACGCTACTTTTCCCAGAATAACCCTTCATATCAGTCGTAATAAAACATATGGATACATGGGGAAAATAATACATAATAAATGTGTTATCTTAAATGCTCAGTAAGGGTTATGCACAACAGAAGATATCACGAATAAATGAGAATATATATACATTCCAAGTTAAATAACTAAGATCACATGAAATTAAAATAACTAGAAAATTAATTAACAATATTGAAATATAAATAATTATAAAACATGTAATTTATTCAATGGTCAAAAATTAAAAGAATCCATAGATTTTTTAGATTGAAAATCACCAGAATAATAATATTGGAGTTTTGAATGACGGAAATTTTTTAATATTGGATGCAATGATTCTAGAACATGAAACAAAATATCTACAATATATATTGAAAATATAGTTTAAAACCCATATTATGTTTTAAACTAAATCATCCTATGAGACTACCAATACATCAAGGGGATATCTATAATAGACCGCACCTCTATCTGATAGTCCAAAGCATTCCTCATATACTGAATAATCAATTTAATTTCTAAACAATTTTTATTATCATAAAATATCCATTTTAAATATATAAAATCGATTTATCAATAATTACAAAGTGTAGGATATGAAAAAATAGGGTTTTTAACATTGATGATGTTAAATACCATGGAATTATCATTAAATAATTCTTGAGGAAAATAATCTTTAAACATTATAAAGTGGACCATACAATTTTTAAACATTTGAATTATATTCCCGATGAAATCAAAGATTAAATGAAATATATAATATCATGATAATAAGTAGATTCATAATATAAAATTTCTAATGTAATTATATACACCATATAAAATAAACTAGGTGTATAACATTATAATAAGTCTCAATAAAATGAAATTGAGACAAAATCCATTACATTAAGTTTGGCTTAATTGAATGAACTATATCATCCTGTAAAATGGTTTAAATAATGTTAAAAATTTATAACAGAACCATAATCAAATTTATTATATCATATATGATCCTATTATATTATTATATGACCATTTTGTTAGTAATATTTTGATATTACCTTTTTTTTTTTGTGTTTTGACAACTTTATTTTCCTTTGCATATTCCACCATGTATGTCTTGAATCATTAGGATAAGATATAGTTCCATCATATCCAGAATTTTATTAAGTTCATATATATCATATTTAAAAAAAATATTTTTATAATCACTCGTGAATTGTTAACATGTATAATGAAAAACATCGCATCGTGGAGACCTTTGGTCGTACATACGCACTAGCGATGATATCATTTCCATTATGGTAAAAGGTTATGGAAGTGGATGATATATTTATTTTTATTGAAAAGATTTAATTTCATATATATCTATTATTTCAAAAATATTACCTATTCATGTAAATTGTTCATGAAAATAAATTACACCACGGTGTGGAGATGGTAAGCCGTAGGTACACATGTGTGGTGCTTTCATTTTTCGTAGGACGGATAAATAGTATAGTATGGTTTCCCATAACCATGATAACATATCATAATATATTTTAAATTTTATTTATTACTTTATCTTAGAAACAATAGATAAAGAGTGAGATAAAGAAGAAACATACTTTAAAAATTTGATAAATAAGATTACCTATTCTTGAGCGGACTTCCTTTAATCTCTTCTAATGTATTCTAGTGTAGGTATTTTGGAAGAAAAAATACATCTAAAACAGAACTAAGGATGTTTTTAAGATAAATTTTCATGGTTTTGTCGATATATATGGCTCAAAGTGGATTATGGATGTAGGGGAGGACGATCCCTTTTTTTATTGAGGTGAGGCACACTTTTAGTAATCCTCAAAATATTAAAATTTAATAAGGAAGTTATAGATAAAAAAACTTCAAAATGGACTATAAATGAATAGTTGAATACACATTCGACCATATAGTACCCCATTTTTAATTATTTAATATTTTTATTATTTATGAATAATTTAATATAATAATAATTCAATAAAATATCATTATTTTTAAATTTGATATTATTCATTTTATTTGACATTAGATATATCAATAAAAAGTGGTAATTAGAAAACTATTATTTAAAAAATATATAATATATTCAATATATCTATAAAAAATTTATACACATTAACTCAAACTAAATATATCAAAAGTAATATTTCAATGTCAATTATTTTATTTTTATATTAATTAAATAAAACCGATATTATCTTTAAAAAAGAATTTAAGGTAATAATATATTATATTAAAATTAATAATAAATTCATATAATGAAAATAATTTTATTATAATCAAAATATACATTTATTTTAGTTCATATCATAGTTTGGTCACAATGTGGACACACCAATGAAATTAAATACAAAGAGTGAAATTTTCTAGCATCTTTAATTTAAATAATATATAGCTTATCTTAATGAAAATGAATCAATTACACAACTCAAATTAGATATTAATGTTATAAGGGTCTAATAATATTCATAAAATAATTATTTTACTTGTTCAGGTTATGTTATCACCCTTATCATTCTGCTTATATTCTCATTTAATTCCTTTAACTCTTACCCTGATGGTATGTGTTTTTATTCCTTAACGGTTAATATAGTTACTATAAAATTCCAAGCGAATCATAAACGGATCATTGATGACATATTTAATATTTTCACAATTATTTTTTTGAATGTTATCTTTTCATTATTTTCATATCATTTAATAAATTATTATTTATTTTAATATATCATTAATTTCAATTTTCAGACTATTCATTACATAAATTTTAACAAAATATCAATACACAAGAGAACTTCAAAAAAACATTTAATCCATTCTCTAATATGTCTAGGTAATCATGAAAACTCTTGTATGATATTTATCATCTCATATTTTATTTACATTAATATTTTTAATATAATTTATTCGATATTCCAATTAATTAAATAAATACTCCATCATCAATGTATATAACATTGTGGTAATTATATAATTCCTAAAAAATAAAAAAAAAATAGAATGAGGAAGATAAAAATTTAATATTTAAAATTAATATTTATAGTATAACATATATTCTAAATAAATAAATATGAAACATATAATATTTATTAAAACAATGAGAATGACATATTGGACTTTCTTTAGAATAAAATACTAAAAAAGACATAAAGTTCAAGAAGTTGATCCAAGTGGAATTTTTTTCCCGTTGATGGTTTTAGTTTACAGTCACTCATCCATTAAAATTAGGACAAGTGATATGGTAATTTAATAAAATTTATAATATTTTTTTAACCTTAATTACTCAATTTACCTTTAACAGGGTTAATCAAAAAATTTATAAAGGTACTATTCATAAAATCCCAAATAAAAAGAAACCTATTTACATAATATGAACCCACTAAATCATAATATGGAATCCTTTTTTTAAAATTATTAACATATAATTTTTAGTAATTAATTTAACAATAATACAATTTATAGAATGAAAAAATTAGTTTTAAAAGTGAAAACGTTCAAAAGATTGAAATTTTTTTGTATCCGAATTCCAGGAGAAATTGATTCAAAATACCTAAATATTATTAATTGAAAAATATTTTTCTAATCATTCTTCAAAAAACTATAAATATAATGCTATGCTATAATTTATTTAGATGAAAAATCTGTTTTCAATTAAAATTCTGTGTTTTTCACCATTTATCAAAACGTGAAACATATCTAAAAAATACCAAAAATAAATAAAAGAAAAATATTATAATAATATTTACAAAAATAAGGTGATTTTTTGAAATATAATTTTTAAAATTTTCATAACTATATTTAAAATAAGTGTACCTTCAAAAGGCAGTAAAACTGCCTTTAGAAAAAATATAGTTTTTTAATACATAAAATTGGATTTATTTTTATCTAAATCCTATAAAGTAATTTTCATTGATGTAAACAATTTTTATTAAATATATAATATATAAATTTATTAATTTGGGAAATATTAATCATTACAACAAATTTAATGGCTTGGTTATAATAGTACTTCATTTTTCCATTCGTTGGGTATTTCCTACAACAGAATCTTTCGAAAAGATTTACTTTAAAAAGTGACATACTATAAAATATTGGGGTGTAATATTCTCTACTCCATCATTAAATATAATCCCTGAAATTTTAAATTTCACTTTAAAAAAATACATGGTTGATACTTGAAAATTCTATTTTGAGAAATCCATATTCGAGATTCGATTAATAAAACATCCTATTAATAAGAGGGAAATGGAAATGTGAAGGATTCCAAAAAAAAGCCTTTCAAATAAGAAAATTTTAGTGTAATGTGAAAAAATATACCTAGTAGGGAAATATAACTATCAAGCTCTGATGGATATTGATATAGTACACGGTCATTATATAGATAACCATTACAAAAACATAAATTTATGATTAGTTAAAATATCATTGATATATTAGTAAGAAAAGTAAACATATAACATTTTTGTTTCAGAATCCTTTTCATAGATTTGAGGGGTTCATTTAATATTCATATAAGGAATTTATAAAATAAACTTAGATTATTACATTCCATGACATATGTATAAAATCATCCATTGGTTATGATTTGATCTATTTTAACTTCACCCCATGATACTGTTAATGACATTTCAAGACTAGTTTTTTTCCTAAATCACATTTATGAATAATAATATACATGATTTATACCATAAAGATTTATATGTTTACTAAATACATATTGGTTGAATGGTTTATCCAATATGATGAATCATACTTTTACCTAAATAAATAATATCCCATTTTCAAATTAATCCATTCCAACATTAAGACTCATCAACAATACAATAATCCCAAATTCACAGTCTAAAAAGATCTCCAAATTTCAAAAACCAATCATAACATTTTATTCTCCAAACAGTGAAATGTATCTCTTATTTTCACATACTAAATATTTTAATACCTTGATCACCTTCAAACCTTAATGAAAACATTCATTATTCCAAATATTTAAAGAATAATTTCTATAGTACACTCCTTATAAATATCATGGTTCTTATAATCAGACCACCATTTAAGAAATAATTATTGAATCCAAGTATATGGGAAATTTAATTATTCTTCCTTGTTCATAAACAATTAACTAAGAATCATCTTATTCTTCATTACCTCCTTCCTTTCATTTTCCTTTTGAAGTAACTTTGTCATCCGTAGTATAATCGTTTCTTGTATAAACTAGCTGATTTAAAACCTTGACCAAAACCCAATGAAAAATGTGATAAACCCTAATCATATAGATATAATCCCAAAGAATTGTTTATATAATTTATATATCATGAAATCCTCTTCTCAATCTATGATTCCAATAGTTTAACCTAGTTTATATATAGTGTTAATAAATATATAGGATGATATCCTATACTTAAACATATCCCCAAATTAAGCCATGAAGTTATATTCCATAGTCTATGTTTTCATAAATCTAATTCCCTTGTTTTCTAATAAACATACTCTGTTACCAACTTTACCAAATCAGACCCCAGTATCATGGAGATAGTTCTACACTTTATTACATATTCATTTGATACATGCAGTCCCATCTCAATTAACCAAATAGTTTAGTAATATTTGAAGACTAGATACATATTTGAAATTTAAATTACATTTTAAACATTAAATTTTTTCTTGAGATCATAATTATTCTATTAGATTAACCCTATATATCATTCGTAGTAAATATTTTGGAAACCTAGGGAAAATAAAACTTATTAAAAGGGTGATCTCCTTTAATCATTTAGTGTTATGTACATCAGATGCAACCATTGATCAATGTTAATACATCAACCTTGAAATATAAAAAACTGAGAACACATTCCATTAAAATAAGTGGACATAAAATAAAAAATATGGAATGTTAAATAACTAAAACATATTAAATTTAATCTATATTATGAAAATTAAATGCATACATTGATTTTTTCATAGAGAAAATATCTTAGAAAATAATATTTGAAATCTAAGTGAATGTAATTTTTTAATATTGGATGTCATGTATAAGGATTATGAACCACTATATCATAAAGATAAATTCACAATACAACTTAAAATACAATTAGTTGGCCAACTAATACATCCCTTGAGACTACTGTTCTATCAAGGGGTTATCTATAACTGAGACCCATCCATATCTACCATTCTAAGGCAATCCTCATATATCAAATAATAAATTTAACTTATAAACAATGTGACTTATAATATAATCTCAATAGATTATAAATTATATGGATTTCCCAATAATTACACAATTGTGGTTAATTAAAAATGAGTTGTTTTATATTGATGATGGAAATACCACAGAAAGATCATTAGAATATTCTTGAGGAAAATAATATTTAAACATTACATAGTTTCCCATTAAACATTGAAAACTTTTAATCATAATTTGTATGATGGAATACCAATCAATAAAACAAATAATATAATTATAATAATTATATTAATGATATAAAGCATAAAATGGAAGTATATACACCATATAAAAGAAACTAGGTGGATAACACTATAATATGCCTCAGTGAAATGAAATTGAGATGAAATCCCTTACCTTGCAGTTTCCCTTAATTAAAAATGATTTAACCTCATTTATAATGTATTAATGAATGTTAATAATTTATAACAGAACTATATTAATATTTATGATATAATATATGATCCTCTTGTATTATCATGTCACTAGTTTTTTAATAATATTTCGTTATTAGCCTAATTTCGGGCATTAACGGCTTCAATTCCCTTTGCATATTTCATCGATTAAGTCCTTATTAATGTGAATAGGATATAGTTCTATCAAACCCTGAATTATATTATGTTCATATATATCATATTTATTAATTACATACATTATTAAAATCATTCTTGAATGGTTAACATGGAAATAGAATCACATCATGTCGTGGAGATGATAGGTTATTTGTATGAATGAGAAATGTTATCATTCCCTTAATAGTGAAAGGGTAAGGATGTGTGTTTTGGCCAAATTCATGGTTTTCCACTTTCATGTAATAATATGGTCCTGCAGGGTTACGTGGTATGTCATTTTTATGTTACAATGGATGTTTCACAGTTGAATGGTCCTAGAGGGCGATTGCAGGGGATTGAGTTTTTGTGCAATTGGTACACATCGGGTACGATGTCCTCAGATGGTTTCCAATGGAATTATTCATGGATCCAGAAACATATAATTTCCAATTTATTTATGATTCAAGAACATATTTCCAAAGGCAGGTGCTTGTTGGATGATTTGGCCAATGACACCTAAAGAGTCTATTGGTCGAGATGATGGGAGTTCGAGTTCATCACACCATTTTAGGGATAATTATTTCCTACATCGGGACTGTCTTATAGATTTAAATTATGTTATTATGTTCATGAATACTTTTTTCATTCTCAATCGTGTGTTTAAAGATTACTCATGGGTCTCAAGATCATCCATTTATATACATAGGTCAGGAAATACGGAGACAACACTAGCTTAATTCATGTGATGAGTCACTCTGGAGTTTATCATCTTTTAGGGGGACAATAACTATTTTGATATTGGTATTGATCAAATAATATATAATTCTGATGTATCCTCATGAGATTAATCATAACCCATGTAGTTCAGTGTTGTTTAACTAGGCACACACATTTTACGATCATGTGCCAATGAACTATCCATGTAGTTTAACATCATGTAGAAAAGACATCTAGGTGAATGGTTCCTAGAAAAGGTTTTGTATGGGCTTATTCCAAATCATCCCTGAATGTCTAGAAGAGATACGTTCTCCAATGTGGATATGCACCTGCCAGGTATATGGACCATTGAACATTAAAGAGATATGGGTGTCAAGTTTGGGCTTCAAAAAGTATTACTACAAATCCTAGTTGGTTGGGAATCAAATCCCTCGTAGTTTAGTTTGATTCCAGACTCACACCATCGAGGAATCCCATAATGGGGCATAATGTGGGGATTACATCCCTAGGGAAGTCCATTTATGGGATTTGGGGCATACACCATAAAGGAGGCCCTGATGAATTGTGGGTCATGATTGGGGTTAACCTTTGAAAAGGATCCACATTGATCTCAGGCCTTAGAAATGCGGCTTACATAAACCATTTGGGATAAGAATCATATTTCTTTTAGATCAATGCATTTTGGCTTCACATTGGGTAAGTCCTATGAAATAGGGTCATGAAAATTTCATGATCGCTACCAACTTCTGAGCCCATGTGAGTCATACATAGTGTGAGAAACAAGAGGAGGCAATGAATCTTAATATCACACATCACATATCATATACTCCTAGATGGTATTGAATCCTAAAGGGATAGAGAGGGGGGTTTGAACATCCTAATACCTCCCCATTGTTTTTATACCCTAGATTGTTAGATTATCCTATCCTGGTATACCTAGAGCAGAGGCATAGAGCAGCACTGATGCAACCTCCTACAAGAAAATCTGAGGGCTTACCATTTTATGTGGGACCAGAAATTAGTTCTAGGAAAAGGTTGTAATGTTTCTTCTAGTCAGAGGGAGAAAAGCATGATTTCCCTCAGATATCACTGAAACTCATCAAATGTTTGCACCAGTGATTACCCTTGATCTCTAGAACTGGGATGTTTATGTTAGTATCCAAAGGTTAGACCCCAGTTTACCATAGCAATGTAATATTATAGACATTCTAGGGGTCTACACAGTATTTGGGATTACCCATGTGGCTCTGTTTACCATGGGTATGTAAACTCAATAGGGTGCACTGATGTTCCCGATGGTTTTATCATACGGGTTCGATGGATTTGGATGAGGTTTTGGCCTGATGTGTTTGGACTGGATCCCAGAGGGAATATGGACGAGGAGATAGAAATGGAAGGAAATGATTGGTGTTGGAGGGTGGAATGCCTAATGGTAACCCATTCTGCATACAATTTTTCTATATGAGTTGGGGTATCCCTCTGATCGCGAGTTTCTATACAGGTGGAGAGGTTGTGTACTTACCTAAGTGGTACACAGTCTAGTATGTGGTCTATATACCAACGTGGTATGTGGCCCCAAGTTCTGTCTTCATTGTGTGGTGTTATGCGTTTCTGTATTTCATTCGTGTAGTGGGATGCTATGCAGGGAAGGATTTCATCTGCATATAAATGTGTTATGTGGGACTCCGGATTGAAGAAGGCGCATTGATCCTACAGTTCATGGGAAGCTCATCTGCCACTAGTATTTGGTTTGTCGATCACCAATTAGGGTTCTAGTATGCCAATTAATATTATATTTCCTTTATTTATGGTATGCGGCAGGATATACCTACAAGAACTCATCTAAAAAGTCTATCTCTGGGGTACTTTATTTTTATGTGACATAAAATCACTGAAATCCATTCACTTCAAGTATCCAAAATCTCTATCCTCCACTCTCTATTCAGACCCACTTATTTTTGGATCCCGTAAGATCTTTCTATTGAGTTTTGGGGAATCTAAGTTTGTATGTGACACAACACCTTTTGCGGAAGCGAACAAGAAAATCACCCAGGTTGCGGACAACTCAGTCAACTGAGACCCACTGGAATGTAGTCTCTAGTGACGAAAATCACCATATAAATTTTTTGAATGACGTTGTCTCATTCATGGGACACCGTTTTCTTCTCCTCACATGTGAACCATTTAGTTTGAGGGGATGGTATAGAAACGAGAATTTTACTACCTCTATTCTACCTATGATGTTGTTCATCGGGGCTATATGTAGAGTGAATTTTTCTTCCTCCATTACACTAATGATATGATTCATGGGAGCCATCATCATCATCTTTATTCTGCAAACCACATGGTACACAGCTAATTTTCAAGGGTTTGGAGTGCTCTGTAGAGCATGTTGTCCCTGAAAGACATTCAGTTCACAGTGTCACTCCTTCCATTTTTTTAAACTGGTCTTCTTCGATGTTATTCATCAAAACTTCAGTAGAACATATTTTTTTCCCTTTATGAAATTTTTTGGATTATTTACTTTCCCTTTTCAATGTTTTTATGACCCAACAAATTCCCCCATTAGAGTGCGTTATAATTGGGACTAAGAGGATACAATTCTGATGTTGAAAATGGTCTTGACCTAAACTGTTTTGTGGTATGAAGGTGGACCCATGGGGGAATTCCTATATATAGTGGGACGAGGTCAGTATTCATTTACCACATTTCTCGATGAACACTGCGCTATCGATTTTTTCTTTCTCTCCTACTTCTGCAAACCATCATCCTTTGTGGCTACTTTCAATCGGGAACTAATCCTTTCATCCCGGAAACTAAAAACTCTTCACGATCTCCTACCTCAACGAAATAAATTTTAAATCAGAGACTAGGGCCATGAATCATTGAATGGTGAGTTTTTATTTCCACGTAGCATGGGTAAATGTGTGGCTTTATTGTTTCACAAACTATTTGATTCACCGGCCAATTCCCCACAGGATTTCACATCGTGGGTTTTCACTAACTATTGGTTTGTGGTTGGTACCTTCTGTATACCACTTTTAGGTTTTAAGTATGGTGAGTTCTTCTCTATGGGTACTTCTCTTTGTCCTTTTTCATTTTTTATATACTGTTCCCAAAAATAATTGGACAGACTATCGATATAGGTCTTTTGATATAGTATGACAATGGATCTTCCATAAGCTTCTTCTAATGTTGTTGTTGGTGGTGTTGGTGCTATGGTATCTCCCCTTTAAACCACCTATGAAAGGTGGAAGAATATTAAGTACTCTATTAATGAAAATTTCATTGTCTTCCCATTGCACCAATCATTAGTGAACCATCCTATTGTGGGTCAGGGGAAGTACCCAATTTCATATAGGCTTCCCATTTATGGATTTTGTGTATTGTATGATATCATGATTCTAAAACTGTTTCAAGTTAGTCAACCTACTTCTTGGATAATCAATATCACCACTAATAAGGCCATTATTTCTTCTAAGGATGATTCAAAAAAATTACACCATTCTAGGGTCTATATTGAAATATGAACCTCGATCTCCATAGGATGCAGTATGAAAGTCAGATGAGAAGGCCTTTTTCTTCCATAGAATTTCTCATATGGATAAGGAAAATGAACATAATGGTTGGTTATCAAAATAGTACATTCATTATATAGCTTCCTTTGCTTTAGTTTGAGGGTGGCATTTTTGGGTTCCTCAGAGATGTGAGGAATTTCGGGCTGAATTGCTGACCATGGGGTTCTATGAGGTTTTCTAGGTATCTCATACATACACTCATCAAACAAGTTCTCTCATTGCGTAGCTTCTTAGTAGATGGAACCTACATAGAAACACTTTCATTTAGTTAATGGGAAGGTCGTTATTATTCTCTAGGATATTCAATTAATCTTAGGGGTTCCTGTCGTTGGAGAAATGTATAACAAATTCCTACCCCCTTCTTCCACCTAGGATGGTGAGGATATGACTACTCCTTTGGCCAAGAAATGTATCACCCCATAACAACCCTTTTAAAGTAGACCAAACCTATCCTTAAGAAAGACATCTCATTTACCTACAGGATTAATGTCTTTGTTAAGTAAAGAGGTGAAGGGCCTCACAAATGAAAACCCATGTCCTTCCCACGAAAAGAAACTTGAAGGTGAGTAGATTCTTATTAGACTATCTTAGATGAAGGTAAATTCAGAAAATGGGGATGTGAATTTTCCCTGATTTTGACCATTCGTACCAACTATAGGCCTTCTTGGATATGTTTTTAAGTGGTTGGGGATTACCACTTCACTATTCTAGTGGTGTGAGAGTCACAAATTTTTCCGTGGAAACTCAGCTAGACCCTTGAAAATGCATCAACTTGGATATTATCGTATTCGAAAAAAATCTACTACATACTATTCTAGGTTAGTGTGGATAGGACACCACATTGGGTGATTTGACCTTTTCATATCCTTTGGAGATGGATAGAATCCCACATTGGGGGTATACTTTTATCAATCCCCTACCAATTCAACATTTTGTTCTCTGGATGCATCTTCAGAGTTCTAGAAGGGTCATGATGGTAGGATGGAACATGAAATATAAGCAGGAATGGTGAAATGAAAGAAAGAAATGACAATTGATGACTCGAATCAACTGCTGCGACCTCTTTACATAAAACAATTTGGCTTTTCATTCTGGTACCACAGTAAATGATGAATTAGAGGACATTATTAATAAAGGAAACCTATTAAAATTAAGAGAGGGTATCTTGGTCTTGTATATTGATGGGGAACTTATCTGTGAATGATATTTCCTGTTCATATTTTTCCTTCAGTTTAACTATTTCCATAAGTTGTTTCCTCTTACCCTCAATGGTGTGTGCCGGAAAAAACATATCATGATAGAAAAATAGTTGTGTCTAGTGATTAAACAATAGGATACACAATAAAAGATTAAACATCCCAATCTTTAGGGTTCTATACCCTCCCTCACAAAATGTTATGTTGATTCCATGATTCAATCATAACCATATGGCTAAAAAACAGATGCAGTTCCTCTTATTACAACTCCAATAGAATATGGTGATAAGGGTAAAAAAAAGTAAACTATTGATCATTACCATGTATGAAGTATCATCAAATGTGTCTTGGTTATAAACCCTCGAGTAAGTTCTTGAGAACTTGGGGTGTGACCTATTAGGCTTTCGAGGTTGTCGGTGCTACCACCGAGAACCAGACATTCATCATTTTGGATGTTTCCATTCCATTGACCTGAAGGAAATATGACACTATGAGGAGTCTCTAATCATTTTCGAATAAATCCCATAACACATTGTGCCACTTTTTCCAGGGGAATTATTATTATTTCACTACAATTGAAAACTTATCAGTACCTACAGAAATCTCTTATGATGATGATCTTGGAAAGGTGGATCTTTACTTATGAGAACTTGACACCCTAATTCATTCTAGATAGGGTATGTGTAAATATTATCACCGAGTGTTGGAAATGATAAGGAATGAAGTCAATAATGACTATAATACCTCATGGGGTGACTATATTTCCCATTATAAAATAGTTATTTGAGTTAATTATATTCCTCATCTGTTCCCATTTCCTCAGAAACATCCATCCCTTTGGGTTTCCAGGGTTGCGGAGGCACCCATAAAGTAGTTACGGTTGTTAAAACCTTATTAATTTCCTCAGACTGACCATACTGCATTATCCATTAAAATTATGGTTACCATTCTAAGGCCATATATGGCCTTCTATGACATGTGGTGAATTTTTTTAAGGAATACATTTGGGAACTACTCCAAGGGGAACTCTTCAATCTTCAATGTTTAGGAGCAACCGTCACAACCTCATGGATTTTTGTTAACAAATATCCAGATGAATTAACCATATATCTTAAAAATATGGATAGAGACCTCAATTATTCCTAATATAGGATTCATTGGTCTGATAAATTTGCATAGATGGTGATATTCTCAGATTTGGATGACAAAAAAGAAGAGGTAATGGTATTTTCTAACCCCAACTATTACATTACTTTTCTTCTAGGTTACCCACTTTATTCCTCACTCATATATGAGTCTTAGTGTTCCCAAGAGATGGTACCTTCTCCAACGTACACCCCTAGGGGTACTACAACTTGGGAATGAGCCCCTACAAATGTGGGGGTCGCTATGGATGGATCTCCTAGCACTACTGAACACATTGAGACATTTATTGAAAATCCCATTGGGAAATTCCATCCTCCGTTTCCACTTGATATTCTCATTAGGGATCCATCCCCATGGAATACCATGAAATGTCTATATGGATCTAAACTATCAAATTACTTCCAAATGGGGATTAAAAGTAACTTTCATATCTATATATCGGGTGTCCATATAAAGTACTTCCATATGGATGACCAATTATTATTCACACCTATTAATACTGCTCCAATTAAAAACTTGATGGTTATTTCCTAAACATCCACATATATAGACGGTGGTTGTGGATGAAAAGGTAGGTATACTAGATCAACCAAGGAGGTTGGGGAATTCCTATTCAAGATCAGACGATATCCCTAACAGTGGGGGATTCCTTAGAAGTCGAACCCCCAAATGAAAGTGTAGATCACGTTGTTACAAATAAGGATGCGAAAAATTGATATCACTAAAATAACTAGCCAAGGATCCCCAAATTTAATAAGATATCAGAGGGGTTCTAAGTCGTGATGAGTTAACTATCAAAAACGTGATGAACCCCACCCTTGTAGATGGATTGTCTTCAAGAATCAATGAACTGATTGAGAATTATGATCATACTCTCCTAGTGGACACAAACATAGGGTAAGAAATGATTATTGCTCCTGAAAATAAAGAACTTTCCATTATGCCTTCTTACAAATTGGTTATCCTTATGGGAAAAATTTTTGTAGGTGATCATTTGGAGGATTCCAATCAATTCAATTATGGCCCTGAGCCACAGGTTCTTTTAAATGACTTGAATATCAATTACATGTTGAAGATGTGTAACTATCTTAATTAGATCACTATTCTACAATAGAGGTCGAATGCATTGATTATCATATGGGTGGTGGTTTTTTTTATTCCTTTTATCATTTTTGTTTTTTTCTATTTTTTTCTTTACCTTAATTAATTGTGAGTGTTAACAAGTCTCACTCTTGATTTTAGGATCACACCCATAAGCATGTGTGACGGAAGTTGGTACCTTGACCCTACCACATGTCAAAACTACCAAGGATGTAGCTATAGAGTGGTAAATGCACATTGAAGTCATTGAATCCAGACCTCCTCTGGTAACATAAATCCATGAATATGATCTTCCATCAAGGAGAGACTCTGAAACCAACTGATATGTCTTGGCCATCCTTTTTTCAAACCGTCAATGTGAGTGGAAAAACATTTGGAGGTTGACTTCCCAAACACCCCTGGAAGACATATCAAAAAATATGCCCATATTACATTACCTATTATCAGTCTTGGGGTTTGGAGGGCTCGATTATTGTTACATTTATAACATAGAGAAATATGTCGTCCAAACTAGAGAGGTGACTGGAATGCTCGAGTCCCATATTTCCACCGTAGAATCTATGGTTAATGTTGCATATTCTAGAAATATCCTTATATATGAAGTTGCCGAGAAGGCTAGGAAGTAGAGGTCCTTAGTAGAGATTCTTGATTTGGAAGTAGAGAAAGGGATAAAATAATTGGAGAAAACTAAATAGGAACAATCCTGTGTTATGTCTGTCATTGATGATGGAAAATGTTTAGTGAATGAGTTGGAAAAGGTTGTACATTGTGAAATGTAGGAGGTGGAGGTATTATGGGCTGATGCGTAGGCCGAGAATGCTACATTATTGAAGCTCCACTAAACTATTTTTTGGATCAAATCAATAATTAATTCAACTTTTCTAATATACTAAACAAATATTTTAAATGTGATTCCCTACTCCCATGGATAGGATTTAGGTTGTGGATGTCCTTTTTATTTTCATTTAATGGAATGGAAACATTTCTCTTTATATTTATTCTCCTTCTTCAATTCTTGTGTTGAAAATCAATCATAATTGAATACATTTAAACATTAATTTCAACTGGATGTCAATTTTAATTCCATTCCAAAATAACTAATATGAAATAAATAATTCATGCTCTAATGTTTTCCTAAGCTAAGGGACTCTATGAGCATAGTTTGACTATCTCTAGGGTTACATGGGAAACTGTAAAAACATTTCATATTTTATGTTATAACACTAATTTTTGCCTTATCCCATTATGATGTGGACTTGCTGAGGATAAAATGATTTTTTATTGGGAAACCCTTTGCAGGTTATTGACTTAACTAGATTTTTGTATCTTGATATTTTGTTACTAAATATTTTTACCTACAAAATATATAGAATAGGTTTAGTGAGTTTTCCCTCAACTTTTATCTGGGGTTCCCTTTTTGGGTTTTCATCCTGGCAAGTTTTGTGTCTCTCTTTCATGAGCCGTTTAAATTCTTTCCAGCTAGACTCTCATGACTGATGTTTTACATCAAGTAGTTTTTACCAAGATTTGTAGGGAAATGGTCCCAATGTAGGAATCATAAACCAAGAATGTCCCACTAACATTTAGACATGGATAAGGGATTTTTCAAGACCCTGACTTTGTGGTTCTTAAATATAGAACATGATATGGGGCATGGAAGCCATTGGGTGTATAAAATTAGGGAAATCCTCTCTTAGGGGAAAATTTTCAATTGGTTGGTAGGATATTGTTTGTGGGATATATACACAGAGCCTCTAGGGAATTTTGAGCATTATTCATACAATGGTTTCCTTAAGACATGGAAATCCCACTTTCGATAACCAAGTACATTTATGGAAATTTTTGATTTATTTGGGTGTGTAATATCATGGTAAATTGAATTTTAATGGAACGATGTCTGAAATTGATAAGGGAATTTGTATCGGTTTTGGTTGAGAAACTATTGCCATGTGAAGTTGACTTGTGTAAAGGACAACATGATCGTGGTGAAATTTAATGTCATAAAAACAAGAAATTTTAGACCCATGATTTAAAGTTACCTTAATGTGACTAAGAGAAGTGGTAAAAGACTCAACCCTTCTGTAGTAGTTTGACCCGAAATGATCCATCATCTTCAGGAATTGGAGGGGGAATGGTATGTAAAATATAATTTGGGGGGCTTCCAAAACCATCGAATGATATGACATGTAAATGTCATAGGGCGTCTAAAAGTAGGAAACACCTCTCCAAAGGACATGTTTTTATTTGGATGATGGTCCATTTTTTTTTAACCATATGTTGAGCCTCTATGTAATTGTGTGCATAGTCAAACAAAGGTGTCCACAAGACACTGACCTTCCTTCTTAGATTTCCATGGAGGATTATGGTGATTCATACCTTTATAGACACAGATTATGGGTCATGGAAAGGGGGTTTTGTAACATGAAAGGGGGTATTTAAAGACCAAATATCCTAAGAATAGGTAAAGATATTTCCTTTATACAGGTGAAGGGGGGGGGTTCTATACGCAGTTCTGACCCTTATGCAGGAATGCATGGAATGATGTTTTTTCATGGTTGGGCCCATGATATATGAACTAGGTGTAACTATGTATCGTTATGATGATAGGAATAAAGAAAATTGTATTTTTTTAATGTTTTATCATATTCAGATCCGATTCACACTTATGGGTGGGGAATTCTTGTTCAGTGTACAATATTTTCCAACACGTTTTGGACCCATTTTGGAATTTTCTATACACATTCATTTCATTCACATGATCATGAAAGGAAGACATTTTTTTCTATATCAGTGCTTGAGAATCGAAATTGAGTATTATGTATCATAGAGATTTAATTTCACATCATTAAGACATTAATATTGTGTCCCCGAGTATCTAGAGGTTAAATGGGATGAGGTATAGAGACATATCAAAGATGCGAGTAACAATGAAAATGTAAACTACAATTTCAAGGTATTTCGGATCAGGAGAAATGATACATGGCTAGGAAGACTTTGGGTATATAGCTGTAGGGAAATACTCTCATGAGGGAGAATTTAACTTTGGTTAACATGCCATTTTTCAGGTCCACTTAAGCAAATCCACCATGTAATTGTGTGTATAGTAAAAACACAATGTCCTCCAAACACTGAACTTCCAGTTTTGATGGCCATGGATGAATATAGGGAACCAAAAGCCTTCAAAACATGGATTTTGGTGAATGTATCAAATGTTTCTAGGTATTCTAGAAACATTCAGGTTAGTATTATCCATAGATTTAAGAGTAACCTTACATAGATCCAACTTATATGTAGAGTGGGGCATTCTGAATCCTCTAGTGGAGCTTGACTCAATTTAAAAAATTTGGGCGTCTAGGAATAAGTCTCCCTAGATAGGTCTGATCAATACATAGGGGGTATATTTTAGTTATATTTTGGGTTCCATATAGTTTAACATCATATGGTTAGGACTTTGGGATCTTTACCATAGGGAAAAGAACCATAACATTCCTTTAAGGTCATATTGCAGGGACAACTTATCATGGGTTGATTTTCCATCGCACTACAGGGAATCCCCAGCTGAAATCTATAATCTCAACTTGTCCATGCATGGTGCGAGAATCAAGGGTTGGATAGGGTTTCAATTCTCCCACTAGGGATTCCATAATCAAATAATGGATCATTTTATACTCTGGGTGATATTGGGTAGTTTATAGTCATGCAACCATGATATTTCATCATACAATTTAATGTTAAATGATTAGGACCATTTCCTTGTATTTTAATGTCATGTCGAATGGATGTAGGTGAACCAACCTAAAATGGGTAGATGTGATTATTCTTGAGACAGTCCTGCGAATAGAGCATGTTTGGGAGTCTTTCACTTTGACCTAGTCTGTATAGAGAAGGGACATTTTTATTGTCTGCATTCTGTGGATGGATTCAGGTCATAGGATCTAGGTATATCTATATATCCCATTGGACAACAATTATCACACCACACATAGTTCCTTATATAATGTACTCTATATAGGTCTGGCTCATACATTGGGAGAGGGATTTTTTTCGGGGTGGCTAGGCGATGATGATATCCCTGATGCCTCAATGTATCCTGTGAGGGAAGGAATCAAACCAAATATAGTTCTAAGAAACGACATGGATGGTGACCGATTATAGAGTCAATATCCTCTCAAGTGACAACATTGTTGGGAAAGGATGTTTAACAAAAAGTGATGAGGAAGATGGTGGCCCGATAGGAATGAGATATATATTGTGCACCCAAATAGTTTTATGTCTTGTGGAAAAGACATTGGAATCATATTTTAACATCGTTATTTGGGGAATAAATGTTAGAGATAGGTAATGAATATGTATGGGAAAATCGGGTTTAGATATTCTGTTATTCCTCAAAAGTGATGGGTGAATGAAAGGTTAAACCATGATCTTAGGGACCCTTAGATCAAGATGAATGATATGGGGCATGGGATACTATGGGAGTATGGTTTTAGGAAAATTATTTATGGAGCATGAATTTTATATTGGTTGATAGGCCTTTTTGTAGGCAACTTATCCCGAACCATCGGGGCATTTTGGGCATAGTAAAACAAAGGATTCTACAGGACACTGACCTTCCATTTCCAATGGCTGTGAATGTTTGTGGGGATCTGAAATTTCTTGAGTTATGGAGTTTGATGGACGTAAATGAAATGTTCAGGTACATGAAGATTTTCCTGACCGTAAATATTTGTGAAGCATGGGATCCCCCACATATATCTGAATTATATGTGATGGGAACATGATAATTTGGGAAACCCTGGTTTTGGGAATAAAGGTTTTTAATATCTTTCCTAACATTGAATTTTCATGCAAGAGATGGGTAAATTTTGTATTTTTTCATTTTGCGTGACTAGACCTAGGTTTTTATATCTTGGTGTCACTATGTATCTCATTATGCTGAGAATCAAGCTGCATGTAGTTATTTGGGTACCTTTAAATTTAATTTTGTTCGGTTAGGACTCGGTCCATGCAGTTTTACATCATTCATTAAGGACTTGGGCCATGCGGGTTTACATCTTGCATTAAGGACTCTGGTCATGCAGTTGTATATTTTGTGGTAAGGACCTAGGCCTGTAGTGAATTGATATGTATTCAAGTAACCCTCTACCAAAACTCCTAATCATGCATGAGAGGTACTTAGGGGAGACAATGGATTACTCTTCCACACTTGGGGGCATGGAAAAAGAATGGGGGTATTTTTTCATTGAATATTTTACCACAATGAGGCACATGTTTGAAAACTCGGGTGCTTCTTACATACCCTATGTGGACAGGAATCAATCCGAACAATGTTTTGTGGATTTAAATGTGAAATTCATACTGATATACAAGGGAAGGTCATTTTGATCTGGTGGAAGATGGGTCTAAGGATGTGGAATTAAAGCGAACTATTTATCATGTGGTATTAGGAATCAAGTAAGAATTAGTTCTAAAATTGATGTTCTCTGCACTGATCTAAATTATGATCAGAGAGGGGTTATCTCTTATTTTAGGTAGCATTTAGGCCAGGATATAAGATCTGTGCATCACTAAATTTCCTACAAAGAATGTTATCAAGCCCTTCATAGTTCTAAAAGTTACTTCTCTACACAGTTTTTATACCTATACAGGGGAATGGGGCATTTGTATTTTGGTGGTGGATGAACTAGGAGGTAAGATCTGGGCATCTCTACGTATCCTGAGAGGGAAATAATCAAGATTCAAATAGTTCAAATGCTCCCTATACCAATCAATTCCATGTATAAGAAGGTTCATGTTTCTATTATTATTTTTTGATGATCCTGTAGTGTGGTGTTACCCATTTTTGTGCGGGGGAAATCCTTTATCACTATTAGTAAGTTCATGTGAGCTAACCTCGATGTGAAGAATAAGTAATAACATGTGTTTATTCTCATAATATAGTGGAAATATAAGGTAATATTGAGGCATTTCATAACATGTGGTAGCTGGAATAGGACATCAAATCAAGTAATATCTATGTATCCCATTGGAAGATGGGAATCGAGCAGTATATAGTTTTTTGAAGACAGGTCCTCGCTTAGTTCTATCCATAAAAAAGGAGGGGGAAAATATTTTGTTGTTGTTTGGTGGTGGATGATCCTAGTATAGGCATCACTACGTACCCTTCAAGATAGAAATCCAGCCACACATAGTTCATGAAGAAACTCCCTTAATAGGTATGGTCAATATTTTGGGAGAAAGGTATATATTTTTTGTTTTGAGGTGGGTATCTAGGCAAAGACATATGATTTGGGAATAACTACATATCCAATAAGGACAGAAAACAAGAAACGTGTAGTTATGAAGAAAGGGCCCCTGTGTGGATCTGGCACTCACATGGGACACATACATGGAAGGTGGGGACATCTTACATTTCTCTAGAATAGATATGACTTCTCTATGGCGAATCACTATCCAATATATAATAGACCCCATATAGTTTAACATCATTTGGTTTTGATCACAGATGACATGCAATATAATGTCATGTGGTTAGTACATTGCATTAGGCCATTTTTGGTCACACGATTAGGACAAAGTTCACCTGACATGAGTGGAAGGGAATGTTGTATCCATATAGTTTAATATCATGAAGTTAGAACACTACATCATGTAGTTTTATGTCATTTGATCAAGATAAAGTTTCTCATCAATTTCACGTCATGAAACATGGAGGTAGATGATGATATTCAATTTAACAATGTGTAACTAAGAAGAATGTTGAATAATTATGAAAAATATTTCTTCATGAACCTCACATTGGGGAGAGCTATGGTGAGTTTCTCATCCCTTCAAATTAAGTCATGTGCTCAGTTGGAGTAGACCATGTGTATGACATATGGTCCTTCCCATTTTGGATCCAATTTTGGAGGTTTATTTTCAATTATCATTGGAGTTCTAAGGTCAAACACCATTTCTACATCGAAAAAATACTGGAGGAAAACTTTTTTTATTGAAGGATCATCCAATATGGTGTTGGTAAACTACCAAATGATTAAGAGTGTGAATAATTTTCTCATCGAATCTCTATAACTCATCAAATCATTTCTGGGATTGTTCATCTACATATAGTAGGTCATTGAAGGCTGCTCAAAGCGATGGTAGTTAAACATCGATGGGTAGAACCACCTATATCCTGTATACTAATGAGTACGGGGTTTCATGAGTTATAGTTTGAGTCATGGTCTCGTAATCCCACATAGAATGGATGAGCTCATCCATCCATGATTTCTTATCCTTATCTACCACATTCTAGTGTATATTGAATAGTGTATTACTGAAGGCCTTTATCTGCCCGTTGTCTACTATATTGTAGTGGGATTAATGGTTAGACTTGATATCATACTATTATATAGTTTTTCTAATTCAAGAGAGTAGAAATTGGATCCATTTTTTATCATTATTATATGTGGGAACTGAATCTTGTGATGACGTCAGCTTTTACAATGTTGAAAATTTTTCTTGCCCCGAACACTATAAGGGGTACAACCTCTACCCATTAGGAATATAAGTTAGTTTTTGTGGGAATATACTTGAATTATATATACATGGAATAAGGATATGGTCTCATAACGTTGATTCTTAAGAGTATTTGGATATGTTAAAAAAACATTGGGGGTGGTGGATGAAATTGACATGAAATTGTAAAAAGTGACCTTTCTTGGGGAACTGAGCACAATCTTACATCATAGTGGGCCAATAGTACCCAACCCTTTGAATTTGTAGATATAGCTTGGATATTGATTTATGTGCTTCATAGGCTATGAAATGCCCTTCTTTTATAACAGTGGTGGTCTCTTCTCTATCAATTCATCATAAAAGGAATCCATCAAGGCCCCTATTATAGAGGACCCTTTCCTAACTTGTTCTATCATATATGATGAAGTGGTTTTCCCATATATGATTTTATTCTCTTCCATCCCATTCTGGTGGTAGTTCTCCCTTTTTTATGTAATATAAAATTTTATTCATCCGGCCAAAGGTAGGATCATGCGACTCAGATATGGGACTAATCTCATTGATTTCTTCCATCTTGTCCTGGACATATAGTAAAACCATTCGGCGGTGGTAAATGCTGAAAAACATTCCATTCTGATCAAGGTCATCTAGAGTCGATGAGGCATTTCTAATGCGTCGGCATGCACATTTTTTGATTCGAGGACATACATCAATGTCCAACCTGACAGGAACTATGAAATGAGTTCACAAACATGGTTCATTAAAGGGATCATCTCTGCTTTCTTGATAGCATAGTCACCATTGAATTTCATGACTACCAGCTCTAAATATCCATTTATCTTCAGGTGTTTGTCTTAAAATTGAAGTGTCAGCTCTAGGCCTTCAATAAGGGCTTGGTATTCTGAACCATTGTTTGTGAACCCCTCTTATAATAGGAAGGAATAAGGTAGGATTTCATTTTATCATAATATGAGTATAAATCCTAAACCCACTTTTTTAGGTTTTGGGTCTTCCATCCTTTTTCTTGTCAGGCTTTTGGAGGCACCATCGAAGGGAATTTCCCATATTTGGGGATCCATATGAATAGATCAAATGTCATCATCGGGTAGCCCACATCTAATGAATCCACCTCTATTAAGGGATGATCATACATGAAATTCACAAAAACCTAGAATTTGATATATTTTTGTAGTATGAACCATATATTGAACTGTTGTAGGATGACCTCCCACCGTGAGAGGCTCCCAGTAAACATTGGATGGTTCTTAATATTATTGAGCAGGTTGCTACATGAAACCAAATGGACCTCGTGGTGTTGTATGTAATGCCTCATATTTTGGATAGAAAATATCAAAATTATGCAGATATTCTCTATATTTGAATGTCAAGTATCATCATTGATCTGGGTTTAGTTAAGATAATAAAGGCTATTTTTGCTGCTAGCATCATTCTTATATTCCTAGAAGGTGCCTAGGAATCGCTCCAAGGTAGTCACATAAAAAATGAGAGGTCTTCCTTCGACAAGAGGCATTGTAACATGTGCGCTTAAGATATATCTCTTGATATATTCAAATGATACTGGGATATCATCAGTCCATTGGTATTCTACCCCTTTTTTCATCATCCTAGTGAAGGCAAATCATTTGCATGTAAGGAAGGAAATGAAGCGCCAAATATCAGTAAGGCGTCCTTGGATCCCTCTCATCTCATGGAGGTTGTATAGAGGGGACATTCCAAAAATATTCTTTATTTTCTCAGGATAAACTTTTAATAAATGGTGACGTACTATGACGCAAATGAAAATTGACATCCAAAACACATTTTAGGGGGTTCATTTTTAGACTATGATGTCTCAATTTTCTGAAAACTATGTTAATATCTGACAGGTTTTCCAAGTGCTATTTTGAATTAACCACTAAATCATCCACATATCATTCGATGAACATTCCTAGGAATGTTTTGAATATGCAGTTCATTCCATGTTGATATGTGACGATAACATTTTTCTAATATTAGGAAATTACCTTGTTGAAAAAAACTCCCTATAGGGGACTTAAATGAAGTGGATTATTCATCTTCATAGAATATTTAAATCTGATTATATCCTGAATATATGTCCATGAATGAGATATGTACATATTTAGTTGTAGCATCAATATGAATTTCTTTGATTAGTAATACGAAATAATCATTTGGGTTGTGATGATTGAGATCCTTGAAATTGATGCAGATTCTGATTTGCCTATTTTTCTTATTGAAGGGAACTATTTTTTCCATGTTCATGGGATATTTGACATCCTAAATAAAGTTAAGTATGATGATCTTGTTGACTTCAGCCTCTATTCTGGCTTTATGTTTCGGGTGAGTCCTTCTGGCTGCTTTCTTGTGACCATGGTGGTTTTCTGGTTGGCACAAGTGGTGATTTCCCCCCTTAGGATTGAGGCCTACAATTCCTGTATAGTTCATGTTGAAAGCATCTATATTCAAATTTATGAAGGAGGTATATATAAATCACTGTTACAAAGACATTGTATCACTAATCAGATTGGGTTGCGGGTCTTCTTCATTACCACAATTTATTTCTCTGATTTCATCAGTGGTGGTAGAGACAACCTCCTCAAATGTGAGAGGGGAATCCCTAAGATCATATTCCTCCTCTTCCACATCCTCCCCATCATCATATTTATCTTATGAGGAGAAAAATGTAATTATGAGATGTTCAGAATTGAGAGAGCAGTCACAAATCTTGTCTTTGAATGCTAAAACATATTCTTCTGTCCCAATTGACTGTGGGGAATTCTATAGAGTGGGTGGTGTGAAAGGTGGAAGAGATTCTTTGACTTCTTTTTTTGAAGAGGCATCCATTTTATGATTTGTGGGTGAGTTAATAACCACTTTGTTCCCTACAGATAGGTTAAGGGGATTTTTATTTGAGAACTCACCATCATCTGGGGGGAATGTGTACTTTTCATCCCCATTGGGCTCAGTTTCCATGTCTGAGATCATGAAGATGGCTAAATATGTATCTGGAATAGGATCCATGCACTCCATGTAATTGATGGGAAGTATGTATTCTATACTGATCTTCCTGAGAAGGTTAGGTGGGACCCCTCCAGTCTTTTTTTAGAGGTGACCCAATCAATCCCATCTTCTGAAGTCCATTTCCCTTTCAGCTCATTGAAAACTACATCGATTTAGTGTGACTCACATGATTCAAATGGGTCCATATCGTCATGAAATGTCTCATTATGTCCATTAATGGTATATTTGATGCACTTATTGTATTATGAGGGAATTGTTTTGTGCGGATGCAGCTAGTGCCTTCTTAGTAATACATTGAAGGCCATTTTTTGTCAGACCACCATTCATTCTGAGTTGGCAATGAGGTTTCCAAGACATGTTTAAATCTTGATTTTTTCCAAGAGATTCTTCTCAGTTTTATCATAACCCAATAATGTTGTGGTTAAGGGAATTAGATTATCTCCATTACAGCCTAGTCAATTAATTTTCCATAGTGGAATGAGATTAACTCCATATCAATTATCAATGAATAATTCTTGAATTTCGACATCGTTTATCTTAAAAAACACATATAAGGGTTTTATGTGACCTTTTATAATGGAATATTTCTCCTGGTTCATATATATGATGAAAAAATGGAATTATGAAAGACTGGTCTTTGTCCAATAGATTTCATTTCCTGCTACATCAATTTCAAACTCCTGGGTGATTACAAAAGCTTCGATGAGTGTTTCCCTATAGTCTACTGATAGATTTAGTGCATCCATGATTGGTATATTGGTTGGTACCATAGATAAATACATCAGTATTTTATACTTATTCTCTAAAGGTAGACACTTCCTAGCTCAGGGGTGCTCTTTCACATGCGCTTTAGAGGCCTGAGCATCAGGTGATGAAGAACCGGCTACTGATACAAGAGATGGTGGTTCTTCAACACTTTATGGATTTGGAAAATTAGGTCTAATGGAATACTGTGGGAGGTTTAACATCTGTTCCCCTTACAAAGGATACTCTTGGATGATTGGGTCATCTTTTCATCCAACTAGGGAAGATAAAATTTCATGTTCTTTCTAGGTCTACTGAAGGGTTGTTCCATGAGTTTTTGCAACAATAAATGTTTGAGAAGTTGTGTGAATAAAAATTTGGTTTCTACCGTGGCTAAATATACTCTGGTATATTTGGATATGATATTCACTTCCTCTATCTCCCGGAATGGGCATGGTGAATTCAGGTTAATGTCCATACTCTTCATCAGAGAATGGATTCACTAAGTGAATGACATTAACAGAGTTGAAGATTAGTATTTCATCTGTTGATGACTTTTCCTGATCAACTTCTTCTAAAGGTGTCATTTTGTGGGGTGGTTCTCATTGTTCCATTTAGTGGGGAGGTGCCTATATCATTAGATATTTCTAATGAAATCTAAGATTGTCAAATCCATCTTCGTTCATGGTATAGATTCTTCTTCTAATACTTGATCATCTAAACTCTTCAAGGATTCTAAGGTTGAGGATGTTGGTTGTTCCACATTAGGAGATGTTGGGGTAAAAGTTGGTTTCTTCAACTAAAATTGGAGGATACCATGGGATCATTTTACAATTTTATGATTCATCCATCCATCAAACATCTTCTCTTTTTTTCAAATGGATTTTTGAAATTCCCCTTCATCATCATTATTGGTGGTAGAAATATATGTCACATGTGCTGGAAGGGGTCCCAGTTTGACATGTCTAGAATATATAATCTTTTCTAGGAGGTCTTTGAAGATTAAACACTCTTGGATGGTGTGTACCAGTATTTGGTGGAAAAGAAAATAAGTTGACCAGTCATTGATACATGCTTTATCATCTCTATTCGACTCTAGTGGCTGATGAAAGTTGGAATTCATGGAATATATAACTTATTCATGTACATGATCATCCCAAAATAAATTCACATTATTTTTTTACTACTAAATTTTTTTTATTGATCCCCATCGATCATATTTTTGATGTGGGGGCATTTGTTGATGTCCGGGTGGGGGATGAACAGTCTGGTGCGGGCCTTGGAGATGGATCTGGTGCGCTGGTTGGCTTATGTTTAATGATAGTCACTTCATCTTTTACCACAATTTTACATGGGGATGATGTTTTCTCTCAGGACATAAGATTATTTTGTTGCACAGAATCCTTTATTATTTGAGAAATGGCATACAAATACTTGAACCCACTTGTATACTACACCATGATGAGGGGTGTTCACAGCTCATCATTGAGATTATTGACGCACATGTAAAGCATCACATCTTGGTGGATAGTCCATTTTATAGAGTAAGTCCAACCTTTCCATCAAGAAATTATGTCTAAAACTCTTCCATTTTCCCATTTTTTCAAGTTCATGAGGTCACTGACTGTTTTCTTCGACAATATTAAACTGAAATGGTAGAAGAAATTCTACCGGAAGTCCTCCCAAACAATTATTAAATTAGTTGGAAACCTGGTATACTAAACAAAAATGGATCCTTGCAAGGTTCACATGAAGAATCTGAGATTCACTGCTTCTTTCTATTCCAGTGTTCCTGTTATGCGATCACATTAAAATGTGTAGTGAATCAGGTGTTTTTCTAAGTCCCCTGATCTATTGAAAATAGGTAATACAGGGTTTCTAAAATTTGATGGTGGTGGGACATTACTCATCCAGTCAGGTTAGGGATTTCATTCTTGTTGTATTGGTGTGTTCCATCCTTCTGTAGATTCTAAGTGAGTCGTCAATGAATCAATGTTACTCATGAGCCCTTGATGCATGTAATGTTGAACCTGAGCAAGATTTAACATACCCAAGGTAAATATTGGACATTCCATCATTGTTGTAACTTGATGAGGATACCTAACAGGGGAAATCCCTTTTTGATTCACCTGAATCTGTTCCAGTTTCTTCCCTAATGGAGGAAAATAATGATTTCCTTCAAATATTGGATTAAGGTAGACTAATGGTATTGGCACTAACTTCAATGATATTTCTGGCCTTGCTTCATCTCTCAAGATTATCCCCAATGGAATAGGTACCTCTATTGGAAGTGTGGGTTGACTCTCTACCTGAGGAACATATCTGATAGGACAGCTCGCCTGTAGAAGATCAGTGTTGATTCACTATAGTTCTCTCATTTCCTTCTCATTCTGAGAAAATATCTCCTTGAGTGTCATGGAAAAGTTTACATTGGTAGGAGGATTTGGGTGTAATGAAACCATTCTCTAATTATTCTTGTTATTGGGGATTCGTATGGGAAGTAGTGAGGTACTGCCCAAGGGAGCACCCAAATTTAAGGCAGGCCATTGGTTCTGGGTATGCAGACCTTCGTGCTCGGTGTTGACCACCTTTGGGACGGGTGCATCTTCTCCTAAATTGTAATAATTTTTATTATATTAATTTAGGTCGATGGGATTGACATCCATGATGTTCACTGATGCATACCACATTGGGTTCGGCGTACCATGTGTTGAATGGTAGGAGAAACTCTTGCTTCCTTTTTTGGATCTTCTTCTTCCATTCTAGGGTCCTCTTTAGGTTTCTTGATGAAGAGTAAATCAAATATAACCTTGAAATGACCTATCCATGGGTCTCCATTCCATGGTATATGAATCAAAATGTAAGATGGAATCGGTAACCCCTATGTTCATTATTCTCCCTATGCAGGAATGGACTAACATCAATTGGTCATGTTGTTAATGTAAAACTCCCCCCCAGCCTTGCGGGTAAGGGTTTCTCCAGTTCTTTTATCATTGTACCTCATCCCAGAATCTCATGTATTATGGAGGTATTTTATGTTAAAAATGATGACAGCCCTGCGGACTGGGTTTTCTTTCATATTGTGACAATTTATACTATTATTTTCACTTTTTTTATCCCACGCATTCCCATTCATGGGAAATACATATATGGTTTCATGTCTTCACTTGAATTTCATACTTCTGATGAGAGGAATAGTGCTCATTTATTGTTTTAACTTAGGCATGAATACTTATAAATGTTTTTAGTGGTCTGGTTCAAGAGGTTATTGTTGACTTTCTCTCATCGGGCCTGATGCTTTTGAGACTTACATGAGAACTGTACTTTCTAAGCATGCCATCTTCCCTGAACATGTATTTTATTTGATTTCCATCAATAGATAATGAAATTTCATGATTCTGTATCTTCTGGGATATGCTAGACAAGGTGTGGGGGGAATTTCAATGATCTATGCTATCCCCATCCCCTGATATAAATACCAGATGTTGAGTCACCGATTACACAATGCAACTTGTGTAGCGCATGGAGATTGGCCAGTTCAAGAAATTTCTCCCACCTCTCTGATTGAAGTCACCATGATAATTGAAGAGATTCTAGGATTATCTGAGGGTGAATATTCCCTAATATATTGTCATGGTCTATATACCCCTCGTAGGGAAACAAATTCCTTTCAACTGAAGGATAGTTTTCTAGATATTGAGGAGAATGTTATAAATGGATTCTCCTAACAACTCTCTTGGAATGCTGAACTAAGAATTTTTGGTGGGATAATACATCACTATTATTTCATCCCTATATATTTTTATTCTAACAAACAATATATCATGTTATTGTTCCACCAGAGACTGCTCTACTTCATCTGTCTGATTTTACTACTTAGCAATTTCGTTCCAAACATCGGGGCTAGTATGAGCTTCATTGATGTGTGAGTGGAACATCGTTCACTTGGAGGATGAGTATGGCCCTGGACTATCCTCTGGTTTAAAAAGGATTTCACTCATAATATAATGAGTGTCTAAATTTTTTGAATTCATCTTTTTGAGCACATTAGCATACGAGGGTTTCCTCATGTTTGGTTCGGTAAAGGGAGGACCGTCTTACAGGTGTGGATTTTGACTGTGGGGAGGACCATCGTAGTATGTGTTACAATAGAGAGGGCTACCATTAGAGCTTAATTTTCAACTATGGGGAGTTTCTCTATGATATATACCTTAGGGTGGACCTTCAGGGTGGACCGCATCAAGGAGAGGGTCTTCATGCTGCTAGATTTGTTTGGGGGAGGATCATCACAGTGACTACGATTATAGAGAGGAATACCATCATGGATTGATATTTGGATTCATGAAGAATATCTACTGTGTAAATTTTGGGGAGGACCTTCACGATGTACTAGAATGACGAGAGGGACTTGTCATTTCTTGATTACACTGCGAGGAGCGCTTTCGTAGTGACTGCATCATGGTGAGGACTACCATCATAGCTTGGTGTCCAACTATAGGGAGAATTATATCTAAAATGTATACCATAGGGAGGACTATCATAAAAGATAACATAACGGGTAGGAACTTCTTGTTCTTCCATATTCTGGTCAAGGAAAGTGCAACCCTGGCACGAATCAAAATATGGGCCCTCTCAATCGATCATTTTTGGCCCATAGTGTAATCCCCCCCAGTTGCTTTGGGAAGCACCTTCAAAGCTACTGGTAGAAACATTGCGGGGAGGACCTCTTCAACTGAAACTATCACTTCCATAATTTATTAATGGATCAAGTTGATCTTGAGTCTCTATTGATAGATGTATTATTTCATCAAGGAATCTAGAATTCAGTAGAGAATAATCTAGAGTATTCACATTATTTTTCTATTTTCGTTGTCTCATTTCATTTTTGGGCACTCTATTGTGGGAAACTTGGGTCATATACTATGGGTAATGGACTTCATATACGGGACTCTGTTTGGTTGGTTCCCATGATGTCACTAGGATACACTGATGAGAATCATGATTTGTGGTTGGGATATATGCATGCCCTAGAGTGGACAACACATTAAACTGATGTTCCCCATTTAGAACAAGTATTTGGTCATGATCTGGTTTTCCTTGTATTGTAGAATATGGCCATTGACCCTCCTGAACTGGGTCAGGGATGTAGGTCTACTTTAGAGTGACTATCTGATTTTGTGGGTGAGTCCCAATGCTTGCGGAGATTGGGTCGTAGGCCCAACTCTTCACCTTTACCACATATGCAATTAGGTCTTGACATGTTTGGAGAATATGATCTGGTATTGATGTTTGATCCTCCATCATTTTCAGGATGTGTTGATATAATTCTTTTGCTAGAATAGGTATAAATTCCCATTTTTATGTCAGAGAAGCAGTTTGTGCCTGCTCCGGTCCTCCATGTATTTCCATTGGGTTCTAGAAATTCTCATGTGTCATGTAATAAGAATGAGTCTACTCTGGACTTGTAACTGGGATACGCTCGATACTTTATCTAGTTGCCACAATATTTGGCTAATGGGATTTATATTTGTGATTAGGAATTTTCATATACTCATTTTCTAATGTATTTTTCTCATATTATTGATATGAATCCATATTAATATGACTTTTATTATATATTATTTACACCATATTTGACTTGTGGGCTTTGTTGTGGAAGGTAGAAATTTTCCTTTGCATGTTAATTGCCACCATATTTGACTAGTGGGATTTATATGAATTTTTAGTATTTAATGATTGTCCATTGTTTTTTGTACTATTTAGATTGCGGGCTTGGTTTTTATCAAAAGGAATTTTTGCTTTCCTAAAGCTGGTTTCCTCCCAATTTGGATGACAAGCTTCTTGAGCATCAGTGGGGATTTACATCAGCATATAATTTTTCGCACAATCTGCACGGTGGGATCAGTGAGCATTGACATGAATTTTCATCGACACATATTGTACCAATATGTATATGTGGTGGTATTCATAATAATGATTGGGAATATGCATCCAGTCGTATGTTGTCAATATATTTGTGTGGTGACCTTTGGAAGAGGAGGTAGAGTTGTATGTCTACTCAAGGTATGTTAGCATGTTTGTATTAGAAATATCCTCCTTAGTAATTAGGGTAATGAAATGATCCTAATTTTATGTTTTATTCCCTTTGCATACATCTTTATGGGGCCTTATCCATTGTAATTCAGCAGGATCCCTTGGTGTGGTATCCTCCTAAGAACGAGGATACTAGGTAGCACTGTGTTGGCAGCAGCGTCATCTGGAAGGGGTCTATAGTTATGTCCTCTGTACAGTTGGGATGAATTCATCAGTATCGACCTCATCTGGCTCCCTAATATGAGGGATGTACTTTTTTCGGGTTCCCAGGGTAGGATCCCGAAATAATTGTAGATGGTAAGTGGAGAATCCTAGTTCTGGAGTGCTTGTTGTAGCTGAATAGGCGATTGGTGATCACTCACCAATTCTAGGAAATGTATTGTAGTCTACACCATGGTAAGAGTACCATTTTGATGGTACACCTTGATATGTACATTTGAAACCCAACATCAATGATGCTAGGTAGGCGATGAAGTCATGTTATTCATTGGGGAATCGAACGCTTCTGTGGTCGCTCACACACATGTCTGATAAAGGTGTTAGGATTCCATTAGATTGATGGTAGCTCTATGGATATCCAATTATATATTTGATAAGTACAAACAACAAAACCCTGTCAAATTAGCCTCTCATGATCACATGTATAATTAATGATCCCTTTTCCCTCATCCTTTTTAATGCAAAAGGGTCTTGAGGTGGGGAAACCCACCTATTTGTTGAAGGATTCATGTTTGGTTTACCATTTTTTATTCGACCTAGTTCATGTAGTACCCCTTTAGTGTACTGAGATGGTCCTATGTGGATAGGGAAGTGTGTCCTTTTTATATAGTGAAGGAGGTTCCACAGTTTAATGGTCCTAGAGAGAGATTAGAGGTGGTTAAGTGTTTGTGTAATAAGATCACGTTGGGTATGATTTCATCAGATGGTAGCCAACAGGTTTATTTGTGAAGCCAGAGTCACCAAAAGTCAATTTAATCCAATATTCATATATCTTAATTCCAAAGGAAGTCCCTCAGTGGATGAGTTGTCCAACGACACTTAAGGACTGCGTTGGTCAAGACGATTGGAGGTTGGTCTCATCAAACCCTTTTTGGGGGAATTATTGCCTATTTTAGACTCCCTTATAGATTTAATCTATGTTCATTTGTTCATAAATCCTTGGTTCAATCCCAAGTGTGTATCTTTGGATAACTCCTGGGTCACATGATCAATCATGGATATACATGGGTTGGGAATTACTAAGATAACACTACATTAATCCATGTGATGATGCACTCTGGAGTTTATCAAGATCAATGGGGGACAAGAGTAGTTTCGATATTGGGATCGAACCCATAATATGGGATTCATACACATCCTCACAAGAGGAATCAGAACCCAGGTAGTTTGGTGTCATTTAACTAAGAACATAAACTTTTATGTTCGTGTGACAAGGACTCATCCAGGCAGTTTAACGTCATGTGGTAGGGATATCTAGGGAAAATTTTCCTACTCACGGTTTGGTGCATGACTTACACCAAAGTAGTCTGGGATTTCCAGAATATATATGTTCTCTTAGTTGGATAGGGACCTACTGGGGATATGGCCTAGAGAACATTAGGGAGATATGGGTGTCATGTTTTGACCATAGTAAGGCTTCTTACGTATCCTAGTTCGTTGGGAATCAAATCCCTCATAATTTGGTTTGATTTGGGACTTACACCCTCTAGGAATACCCTAAAGGGCCATGATGTGGAGCTTATATCGGAAGAGAATCCCCCTTTTAATCCAAAGATGGGACTTACACCATAAATGAGGCCTTGATGAATTGGGGTTCATGATTGGTGTAAAACGTTGAAAAGGATACCCTACGAGCACAATCCTTAGATAGGAATCCAGTATATTCTATTTGAGGATGGAATCAGAGTTCTTGTAGTTCAATATATTTGGGGTTTACACTTAAGAGGAGGCCCTCACATTGGGGTTTTGTGAAGGTCATGATCACCACTAACCTCTAAGACCCATGAGTCATGCTCAGTGTGAGAAACAAAAGAGAAAAGTGGAACTGAAGATCACACATCCCACATTATCAGCTGATAGATGGTACTATAGCCTAAAGGGAGGGAGCGAGGGGGTCTTTGAATGTGAAAAAAACCCCGTTATTTTCATACTCTAGATAGTCAGATTAACCAATCTATGTATACCCTGGGATGAGGTAGATAGGATCACTGATGAATCCTCCTGTAAAAAATGATATAGGCTATCCTCGGTGGGAGTTACCTAAAATTGGTTATGGGACAGGGGAGGAATATTACTTATTGTCAAAGGGAAAAGAAATCATGATTTACCTATGATATCACTAACCCTCATCAAAGAGAAATTCAATTGATTACCCTGGATCCTTATAATGGGGAGGTTTACTTTAGTATCCAAAGGTAAGACCTTAGGTTACCATAGGAATGTAAACTTATGGACATTAAGAGGGCCTGCACAATTGAGAGGATTACCCATGTGACTCCTCTTACCATAGGTTTTTAAACTCAACTGGGTGTTCTGATGTGACCGATGGTTTTATCACATGGGTTTTGTTCTTTTATAGGAGGATTTTTCATAATTCCATTAGATTGGTTCACGGAGGGACTACGAACGAGGCAATGAAACTAGAAGGAATTGGTCAGAGCCAGGGGTGGAACCCCCAAAGGTACCCCATTGCACAAATCATTTCTTCCATTTGGGATGGGTTATCCCTCGCATAGTGTGTTTATATGCAGGTGGAGAGGTTTTCTACATACCAAATTCATATAAGGACCTGAATGTTGTCCATGTACCATGGTAGTGCATGTCCCCAGGTTCTGTCCACATAGCATAGTGTTATGTGGTGCTAGATTTCATTCATGTAGCAGGCCACTATACAGGGAAGGGTTTCATCTGTATAACGATGTGATATGCGGGATGCAATATTAAGGAAGGGGAAATGATATTGTGTTTTGTAGGATTTTCATCTTCCATGGGGATATGGTTTGAAGTTCTCCAATTATGTTAATGTTCTACAAATTAAAATCATGTTTCCTTGTTTTATGTTATGGGGTAAGCTTTTTGTGCCATAAATTTTATGAAAAGTTCATCTTTGGGGTACTTTCTTTTTTAGATTCCATTTAAACTCTAAAATATATTCACCTCAGGTTACCCCTGTCTTTTTCCTCAGCTCTCTCTTTAGATCCCCTTATTTTTTCTCTCCCTATAGATCCTTTTAGAGTGTGTTGGGGAAGCTAGATATATGGTTTGCATGACACCTTTTGCGGAAGCCCATAGGAAAAGCACCAGGCCCACAAACGACCCGGTCCACAAATGCCTACAAGGTTTCATTCACTACAAGAAATTTGGGTTTTCCCAATGCTCCTATACCAACAGATCATCAAAACCGTTGGTATATGAGACCTTTACCAACTGTTTCATCAAACCGTTGGTAAAGGTTCAGAAAGGTGATGATTTCCCAGAGGATTGAATAAAACCATTGGGAAATATTCATAGGATGATCCTTTTACCAAAGGTTTATACAAACCATTGGTAAAGGTAAGCTTTTCCCAACAGTTTTTAAAAACCGTTGGGAAAAGATCCACAAACTTGCAGTAAAATAGAGCAGATGTGCCTGCATTCACTAGTTCTCCCCCAATTTGTAGAAGCCCCCACGTGCGCCCCAGGTGAACCTCCATCAAATCAACTGAGACTCCCCCACCAGGTTAGATGGGATAAGCCCAAATCTTCATGTCTTCTTGCTCATTTGTCACTTCTCTTACATATTTATCCATTTTTATTGAAGGTGGAAACCCTAAATTTGGTGTTGTAAAAACTTATGGTTTTTAATTTGGGATTTGGTTTGTTTTATTAGGGATTAGGTGTATGAGGCATTCCCCGTCCAATTATGGGTGGTTTTAATCAAAATTTATGATGTTGGAACCATTTATGATGTTGTTGTCTCTATTTAATCTCATTTCCCCTAACTTAACATTAAATTCTATATCACATTTGGTTTATGTTTTTTTAATTTTCAGTTAAGTTATTTGTGGTTGATGATTGTCCCATGTTTTTTGTTTTCAATGGTTTGGCATGGAAATTGGGCATATAATGTGACTTTTACAAATTGTGGTGCCCTGAGAATACTCCAAATATTTTTTAGAAATGATCAAGGTGTTTTTATTATTTAAAATGGATTTCTAAAGATATTTCAGAAATTATTTAATCTTGAGGAATGTGTTTTATTAAAATATGAATTTTTTTATTAAGGCTTGTGTAATGTATTTTGTTATAGTACACTTGTTATGTGACTATGTTTGGTATTTAGTAACACATGAGATAACTGGTGTGTGATAATGTGTTGTGAAAGAGATTCCATGGTTGGTTCAAGATTATATTTACGTTTTGAGCCTATTAATGAGTTGTTTTAAAAAAAATTTAGATATTTACCTATTGTTGTTAAGTCATACAGTGATCATGGGGGATATTATATGTTTATTGGTGAAAATTAGGAGATGTAGAGGAGTTTTGTGATTAAGGCATATAATTAGTGCTAAACATGTGGATAAACCATGCATAGTAGTGAATTATTGAAGTGTTTGATGTTTTTTGTCCTTTTTTATTTGGAGTTTCTTTTGATGCTGATGTTTCTTATTGATACCTATGATGGGAATTTATTTTAGTTTCTAAATTGGTTGAAACTCCCCCACCATGAAAAGTGTATGAAACCTCTACCCTTATTTAATCATTCTGATTAAATAGCCTATGTAACCTCTACCCTTATTTAATCAGTGAACTCAGGTCATTAATTCAATCATTCATTCTCACTAGCATGTACAAAATTGAATGATGTATAACCATACTCCCATGATTTCTTACCTTAGATAGTGTCCAACATATGGAATACGATCTTTTGAATTCATCATTTAACCAGGATCATATATTCCATTTCCCCCAAGATGACTATACTAATATAACTTTAGGGTAAATTAAATATGGTTCTCATTGTACGTTGTATATTATGTGTCCTTCATGGCCAATACTCACTTTTATGAGGGTGGGGTGCTTTTCACTATCCATGTTGGCATGTGTAGACATCCATAAAAATGTTAGATAAGTTATAAGTTTAATTTAGTAATGTTGTTATCATTGACATACTTTATTATTAATCTCAAATTTAAAAATAAATGTTTTTGTCTATACTTTATGTGTCCTTATTGAACAATAAATTTTTTTGTCTATACTTTATGAAATTAAACCTTGGTCCCCGGGTAGCCCCCCGGATAGCCCCCCCCCCCCACTCTCCTCCTTGGACCCCGAAAAACCCCCCGAATAGCCCCCCGGACACCCCCCCTCCTCCCTGGACCCCGGACAGCCCCCCCCCCCCCCGAACACCCCCACCCTCCTCCTTGGACCCCGAACAGGCCCCAGGACAGGAATAACATTTTCCTTTTGTACCACGGTGTATGAAAGTAAATTAGACTCGTATTCCTTATGTAAATAGCTATTACAAGTTGATTAAATGTTATACCTCATAAATGATATGTAAATGTAGGCATGTTGATTTCACATGCCTTTTTTTTATTTCTATGGTCATACAATGTTATTTAGGATTATACCATTTCTTTATGTCTTGAACTATATGAATTTCTTAGTATTCTTATTATCCCATGCTCATCAAATGCATGTGATGACATGCTTTAATTTGAATACAAATCCTTGTTGTACATTCTCCATGTTATGTGAATTATGCCTTGTTTGATTTGGATTACTTGTCAATTGTTAGGATAAGACATGGGTTACATGTTAAGGACTCATGGACGGACTCTTCATGCTCAGGGAATTTAGACTTGAAATTATAGGATGTATTGTTTGGTTTCCAGGTGAGGGCTACCAGGATGGTTTCTATATATCATGAGTGATATTGGTTCCATTGGAGATAAACCGAGGACATTTCTGTTTTGCAAGATGGTAATACCATGAATCAAGTGATACCTGGTCCCCTATGTGAGATACTTTCCAAGCAAGGTTGCCTAAATCCAAGGCGCGGTGTGGCCTACACAACTCAAAGTATCTCTCTTATGTTCAAAATGGGCATCATTTTAAGTGAAAACAACAAATGCCATACGAAAAACTGAACAAAATCATTTTTATTCTGTTTATACATTATTAAAATGATTCATGGGTCATATTTGATGTGTACAAGTAAACCCCAACTCAATATGAGGTGCGGTGTGGCCGGCACCACTCAAAATGTCTCTCTTTTTTTTTAAAATGCACATCATTTTAAGTGAAAACAACAATTGTCGTATGGAAAAATTAAAAACTCATTCGGATTCTGTTGAAACTTTAGGAAAATGATCCATGTGTCATATGTGACGTGTACGAGTCAACCCCACCTCAATCTGAGGCCTGGTGTGGCCAGTACCACTCAAACTGTATCACTTTTTTTTAAAATGGACATCATTTTAAGTCAAAACAACTAGCATAAGAAAAACCATCCAAATAGATTCAAATTGTGTTGATAATTTAGCACAATGATCCATGCGTCATTTGGGACGTGTATGAGTCAACTACACCTCAATCTGAGGCCCGGTGCGGCCGATAGCACTCTAACTGTGTCTCTTTTTTTTAAAATGGACAGGATTTTAAGTGAAAAGAACAACTAGCATACGGAAAACTGACCAAACGCATTTGGATTATGTTGATACTTTATCACAATGATCCATCTATCATATGTGATGTATACGAGTCAACCCCGCCTCAATCCGAGGCATGATGTGGCCGTTATCACTCTAAGTGTCTCTCTTTCATTTAAAATACACTTCATTTTAAGTGAAAATAATAAATGACATATGGAAAACTAACCAAACACATTCATATTACGTTTAAACATTAGGAAAACAATCCATGGTTCATATGTGACGTGTACGAGTCAACCCCGCCTCAATAAGAGGCTCGGTGTGTCCGATATCACTCTAACTATGTCTCTTTATTTTTTAAATGGACAGGATTTTAAGTGAAAAGACCAACTGGCATATAAAAAACCAACCAAATGCATTCGGATTCTATTGATACATTAGCACAAAAATCCATCTATCATATGTGATGTATATAAGTCAACCTTGCCTCAATCTGAGGCGCGGTGTGGCCAGTATCACTCTAAGTGTCTCTCTTTTTTTAAATGGACAACATTTTAAGTGAAAACAACAACTGACATATGGAAAACTGACAAAACGCATTCAGAATGTGTTGATGCTTTAGGAAAACGATCCATGGGTCATATGTGACGTGTATGAATCAACCCTGCCTAAATTTGAGGTGCGGTGTGGCCGAAACCACTCAAAGTGTCTCTCTTTCGTTTAAAATGGACTTCATTTTAAGTGAAAACAATAAATGACATACAGAAAACTGACCAAATGCATTCATATTCCATTGAAACTTTAGCACAATGATCCATGGGTCATATGTGACATGTATGAGTCAACCAAAACTCATTCTGAGGGCCAGTGTAGCCGGTACCACTCAAATTGTCTCAGTTTTATTTGAAATGGACAACATTTTAATTGAAAATTACAACTGACATACGAAAAACCCACCAAACGTATTCATATTGTATTGATACTTTATAAAAACGATCCATGGATCATTTTTCCCATGTATGAGTCAACCACAACTCAATCTAAGGCTTTTTGTGGCTATCACCACTCAAAGTGTCTCACATTTATTTGAAATGGAAGACATTTTAAGTGAAAACAACAATTGACATACAAAAAACCGACCAAACACACTCGAATTATATTGAAACATTAGGAAAACTATCCATGGGTAATTTTTGATGTGTAAAAGTCAACCCTGCCTCAATTCGAGGTGTCATGTGGTCGGCACCACTCAAAGTGTCTCTCTTTAGGTTAAAATGGACTTAATTTTATGTGAAAATGACAACTGATATACGGAAAACTGACCAAACGCATTTGGATTCTGTTGAACATTTAGGAAAATAGTCCATGGGACATTTTTATAGGTATGAGTCAACCCCACCTCAATAAGAGGCACGGTGTGGCCGGAACCACTCAAAGTGTCTCTCTTTCATTTAAAATGGACTTCATTTTAAGTGAAAACAATAAATGACATACGTAACATTGATCAAACACATTCATATTATATTGAAACTTTAGTAAAACGATCCATGGGTCATATATGACGTTCATGAGTCAACCCTTCCTCAATCCGAGGCATGGTGTGGCTGATACCACTCTAACTGTGTCTCTTTTGTTTAAAATGGATAGGGTTTTCAGTGAAAAGAACAACTAGCATGTGGAAAACTGAAAAAAAAACCATTCAGATTCTATTTATACTTTAGAAAAACAATCCATCTATCGTATGTGATGTATACGAGTCAACCCCACCTCAATCCGAGGAGTGGTTTGGACGGTATCACTCTAAGTGTCTCTCTTTTTTTAAATGGACAACATTTTAAGTGAAAACAACAACTGACATACGAAAAACCAACCAAACACATTCTTAATGTGTTGATGCTTTAGGAAAATGATCCATGTGTCATATGTGATGTGTATGAGTCAATCCCAACTCTATATGAGGTGCAGTGTGACTGGAACCACTCAAAGTGTCTCTCTGTTGTTTAAAATGGACATCATTTTAAGTGAAAACGACAACTGACATACGAAAAACGACCAAACGCATTCGGATTCTGTTTAAACTTTAGTAAAATGATCCACGGGTCATTTTTGATGTGTAAGAGTCAACCCCACTTCAATAATAGGTACGGTGTGGCCGGCACCACTCAAAGTGTCTCTCTTTAGTTTAAAATGGACTTCATTTTAAGTGAAAACAACAACTAACATACGGAAAACTGACCAAATGCATTTGGATTCTATTGAACCTTTAGTAAAATGATCCATGGGTCATTTTTAACGTGTACGAGTCAACCCCACCTCAATATGAGGCGTGGTGTGTCCGGCACCACTCAAAGTGTCTCTCTTTCGTTTAAAATGGACTTCATTTTAAGTGAAAACAATAAATGACATACGGAAAACTAATCAAATCAATCAGATTCTATTGAAACTTTAGGAAAACGATCCATGGGTCATATGTGATGTGTACGAGTCAACCCTACCTCAATCCAAGGCTCAGTGTGGATGATAACACTCTAACTATGTCTCTTTTGTTTAAAATGGATAGGATTTTAAGTGAAAAGAACAACTAGCATATGGAAAACTGAACAAGAGCATTCAGATTCTATTAATACTTTATAATAATGATCCATCTATCATATTTGACATATACAAGTCAAACCCACTTCAATCTGAGGAGCTTTGTGGCCGGTATCACTCTAGGTGTCTCTCTTTTTTTTAAATGAACATCATTTTAAGTGAAAACAACAACTGACATACGGAAAACCAACCAAATGAATTAGTAAAGTGTTTATGCTTTATGAAAATGATCCATGGGTCATACTTGATGTCTAAGAGTCAACTTCACCTCAATTTGAGATGCAGTGTGGACGACACCACTCAAAGTGTCTCTCTTTTGTTTAAAATGGACATCATTTTAAGTGAAAACGACAACTGACATATGAAAAACCAACCAAACACATTCGGATTCTGTTGAAACCTTAGGAAAACCATCCATGGGTACTTTTTGATGTGTACGAGTCAACCTCTCCTTAATCCGAGGTGTGGTGTGGTCGGCAACACTCAAAGTGCCTCTCTTTTTTTAAAATGGACTTCATTTTAAGTGAAAACAAAAACTGACATATAGAAAACCGACCAAACACATTTGGATTATATTTAACCATTATAAAAATGATCTATGGGTAATTTTGGACTTGTACGAGTCAACCCTGCCTCAATCCTAGGTACGGTGTGGCCGACAACACTCAAAGTGTCTCTCTTTTGTTTAAAATGGACATCATTTTAAGTGAAAACAATAAATGACATATGGAAAACCAATAAAACACATTCGGATTCGGTTGAAACATTATTTAAACGATCCATGGGTCATATGTGATGTGTAAGGTTCAACTATGCCTCAATCTAAGTCCCGGTGTTCCTGATAGAACACTAACTGTGACTCTTTTGTTTAAAATGGACCGGATTTTAAGTGAAAAGAATAACTAGCATACAGAAAACTGACCAAACGCATTCATATTCTATTGATACTATAGAACAATGATAAGTGGGTCATATGTGATGTGTACAAATCAACCCCGCCTCAATCTGAGGCCTGGTGTCGCTGGAACCACTCAAAGTGTCTCACATTTATTTGAAATGGACAACATTTTAATTGAAAACAACTACTGGCATACGGAAAACTGACCAAATGCATTCAGAATGTGTAGAAAGTTTAGAAAAACGATGAATGGGTCATATGTGACGTGTACGAGTCAACCCTTCCTTAATCCGAGACATGGTGTAATCGTAACCACTCAAAGTGTCTCATTTTTTTTTGAAATGAACAACATTTTATGTGAAAACAACAACTGACATACGGAAAACTTACAAAACACTTTCTGAACGTGTTGATGATTTAGTCCAATGATAAATGGGTCATATTTGACATGTAAAATTCAATACCACCTCAATATAAGGTGTGGTGTGGATGACACCACTCAAAGTGTCTCTCTTTTGTTTAAAATGGACATCATTTTAAGTGAAAACAACAACTGATATACGAAAAACCAACCAAACGCATTCAGATTCCATTGAAACATTAGTAAAACAATCCATTGATCATATGTGATGTTTACGAGTCAACCCCACCTAAATATAAGGCGCAGTGTGGCTAGAACAACTCGAAGTGTCTCAGTTTTATTTGAAATGGTCAACATTTTAAGTAAAAAGTACAACTAGCATACAGAAAACCGACCCGACGCATTCTTATTCTGTTGAAACATTAGTAAAACGATCCATGGGTCATATTTGATGTGTACGATTCAACCTCGCCTCAATCCAAGGATCGGTGTGGTCAGAACCACTCAAAGTGTCTCTCTTTTGGTTCAAAAGGACATCATTTTAAGTGAAAACAACAACTAACATACGGAAAACCAACCAAAAGCATTCAGATTCCATTGAACCTTTATTAAAACGATCCATGAGTCATATGTGACGTGTATGAGTCAACCTCGTCTCAATCCGAGGCCTCGTGTGGTCGGAACCACTCAAAGTTTCTCACATTTATTCGAAAAGGACAACATTTTAATTGAAAACAACTACTGGAATACGGAAAACTGACCAAATGAATTCTGAATTTGTTGAAACATTATCACAACGATCAATGAGTCATATGGGACGTGTAAGAGTTAACCCTGCCTTAATCTGAGTCATGGTGTGGCCGGCACCACTCAAAGTGTATCATTTTTTTTAAATGAACAACATTTTAAGTGAAAACAATAACTGGCATACGGAAAACTGACCAAACGCTTTTAGAATATGTTGATACTTTAGGAAAAAGATCCATGGGTCATATGTAACATGTACGAGTCAACCCTGCCTCAATTAGAGGCATGGTGTGGCCGGTATCACTCCAATTTTATGTATTTTGTTTAAAATGGACATCATTTTTAGTAAAAAAAAACTGGTATACGAAAAATCGAACAAACTTATTCGGATTTTGTTGATAATTATATAGTTTTTTATGTATTTTATTTTAAATTTATAATTAAATTATGTATGTTTTCAATTATGAATTGAATTACAGATTCCAAATAAAATTTTCATATAAATTTTAAATTGAATTCTAAATCAATTATGTATGTTTATAATTACGTTATGAATTATGATTTAATTATGGATGTGTATAGTTCAAGAATGCATTATATGTTCAATGTGTATGAATTTTTTCTCTATATTTATGTCTTAGTTTGTTATTGCAGGTATAGTAATTGGAAAGGAGTATAATGAACATCATTAGAGGCTGCTGTGCAAATTGAAGGCTGTTGTGCAATTTTCATAGCATAGCCTATGCCAACGGTTTGAAACTGTTGGCATAGGCTTCCGACCACTGGTAAAAACCATTTCCCAATGGTTTACAAACCATTGGGAAAGGTTTATATGGATTGTTCTTCCAATGGTTCAATGAGAAACATTGGCAAAAACAATTCCCAGCGGTTTATAAACCATTGGGAAAGAGTTGATTTCCTTAGTATTACCAACGGTTTTGTGTAAACTGTTGGTAAAACTTATGCCAACGGTTGTCCAAACTGTTGGCATGGGTTAATTTTACTAACCTATACCAATGGTCCTGTGTAAACCATTGGGATAGTTTTTCACAATGGCTTACTTCCCTACGGTTTTCAAAATCGTTGGTATAACATATCCCAACGGTTCTGCAGGCTTTCCCAACGGTTCTGAATAGTTGGGAAAGACCCCATTTCTAGTAGTGATTTCACCATGGTGGAAATCATCACCTCGATTCCAGGATTGAAATCATCTAATTCATGGGACATCAACAACTTCTCCACACCCATGAACAATTTAGATTGCAGGGATGGTATTAGGGGAAAAATTTCCCTACCTCTATTCCATTAATGAATCCATTCGCAGGGGTTATACGCAGAGCAGATTTTTCTGCCTCCGTTTCGCCGACAACACCATTTGTGGGAGCCAGTGTTTTCATTCTATTCCATTAGACACTTAGTTCATGGAAGCTTTGCGAGGTCGTAGAACATAATTTTGAGTGGTGTTATATGAAGGACTTTAATGTCATGGATCCTCTCCATCCCTATACTAAAATAGGGATTCTTCAATATTATTCTTTAAAGCATCATTCAAAAATATATTTTTTCCATTATCAAATTTGAAGGTGTATTTTCATTTTATTTGAAATGATTTCCAGAACCAACAAATTGGTTGATATATTAATTTTTCAAGAATAAATATCAGGTGATAATTATCATATATATATATTTCCATTATTATACCCATCCATGTAAAGTGGGAATGAAAAATAGATTGCACCAAGATGTGGAGATGATAAGTCGTACGTACGGATGAGAAATGCATTCATTTTTTATATGATGGATAAATGGTGGAATATAGTTTCCCATAACCTTAATTACATCTCATAATATATATTACACTACATTTATTACATTATCATAGATACAACACATGAAGAGGAAGTATAAGAAGAAAAAAACATGAAAGAGTTGATAAAGATGATTACCCCTTCTTCGGTGAAATTCCTTTGTTAGTATCTAAACTGATCTTGGGAAAGTATTTTGGAAGGAAACACCTATATAAATTAACTAAGGAATTTTTTTAGAGAACATGGAAGCTTTTGGTCAAGATAGAAAGGTCAAATTGGTGTGAGGAAGTGACAGAGGAGGTGCCCTTTTTTAATTGAGGTGAGATCTACTTTCGGAAATCCACAAAATATTAAAATATAGTAATGCTTTTCTAGAGACATGGACATAGAAGAATCCAATAAATGAATGGGGAGAGAAATTTTAGACCATATATTATCCCATTTGAAATTATTTAATATTTTATTTGTTTTTAATTAATTTAATTATATAATAATTCAATAAAATAACATTATTGTCAAATTTGACACTATTCATTTAATTTGACAATAAATACATCAAAAAATTGAAAATCTAAATTCAATGCTTTCAAAAATATATTATATATCCTATAGATCTAAAAAAATTATTATACATATTATCACATGCCAAATATATCAAATTTTAGAATTTTAAATCTATTATTTTACATTTATGTTAATTAAATAAATAATTTATTATCATTGCTGAAACATTTAATTAATTATAATTTATAAAAATTAAAATTAATTTTATATAATGAGAAAAATTTATTCTCAAAATAGACATTTATTTTCATTCATATCTTGGTTTTTTTATTATTTCATGACATTACTGATATTAAATATAAAGAGACTAACATTTTGGAACAATGTTTTATTTAAATAATTTATAAGTTATAATTATGGAAAAGTAAACCTTAAAAAATATTTATTCTTATATTGATAAGTGTATATTCATATTCACTAAATAAATTTTAGACAAGTTTAGGTAATATTATTTCTCATACCATTTGGAATTTACTCTTATTTAACCACTTCAACTCTTAACCTAACAACATGCGGTTTTATTCCCCAAGGTTTAATATAGTTACATTAAAGTATATAATAATTATAAATTAATAATAGATTAAATATTTAACCTTATCCCAGAAAATTAGATAATTTTTTTATTTTTATATTTATTTTATCATTTAATAGAAATTATTAATTGAAAAATATCATTAATATCAATTTTGACACTAATCTTTACTTGACTTGTCAAAAAATTTCAATAATCAATATAAAATTGAACCAAAACTATTTATATATCCCTAACACGGATATTTCATCTAGAAATGTTTTATAAGAAATTAATTATCTAAAATTATATTTATTTCATTATATGTAATTTTATTTATTTGATATTTTCTTTAAATAAACAATTTTTTCATCATAATTTTTTAAGCATTAAGGTATTTATTTATTTTCTAAAAATAAAAAATAAATTTTCCTGATGATAATGAAAACCTTAAATTTAAAATTACTTGCTATACACTAATATATCTTTGGAAAAACTATATTGATAGAATTTTAATACATATAAAAAACATGATTATGACATATTTTTCTTTCCTTAGAATAATATTCTAAAGAAGTATTAAATACATCCAAGTGGATAAACGTGGCCATAATATCGACCCAATGATGATTCTGGTAGACAATCACTCATACAAAAAATTAGGATAAATGTCATTGTATTTCTAATAAAATGTAATATTAATTCTACCCCTAAATACTCAGTTTACCTTTAAATGTGGTAATAAATAAATTTATAATGATTCTATTCAAAATTCACAAAAATAAAATGTTCCTATTAAAATATTTCTGAAAAAATTATTCCAAATAAACAATCCACTTTTCAAAATTTAAAACATAGAATTTATAAAAATTAATTTAAAATTAATCCCATTAACGGAATGAGAAAACATGTTTTCAAAATAAAAGCATTCAAAATATTGAAATATTTTTATATCCATATTCAATTTGAAATTTATTTCATTGAACTAAATTATATTAAACGATAAAATAATTATGTAATTAAACTTTAAAATCATTTGAAAATATAATTTTACAATATAAATTATTTTTATGAAAAAGATGTTTTCGATTAAAATCCATTATTTTCACTATTCATCAAAACATTATACTTATCAAAAAAATTACAAAAATTAAACCAATGTAAATTTTCATATACTTCATTTGAAGAAAAATTTTATTTTTTCAAATATAATTTATAAAAGTTTCAGAAACTATATGTAAAACAAGGGTTCCATCAAAAGGCAGTAAAACGTCCTTTAGAAAAATATAGCCTTTTAATGCATAAAATTAATTTTATTATTTTCATATGACTATAAAATAATTTTAATGAATTTAAAACATTTTATAAAATTTATAATATATAAATTTCATAATTTGGTTAATAAAATTCTTTCCTTTCAATTTAACGATGATGTTATAATAATATATCATTATTTTTCAAAGATGGGTATTGCATGACATATAATATTTAGGGAAGACTAAATTCAATAAGATACATATCATCAAATCCTAGGATGATACACTATATTTCATTGATATATGTTTTGGAAGAAATATATGGTTAGTATTATTCATTGAAAATTTAATGTTGAAATTCATTGATTGTAGTCTCAAGGGAGGGTAAAAGTTAGTTTAAGTTGAAAATAATTTTCTCTGTTTTTCTTTGTTTGTTTTTTCTTATATTCTACAAAATAAAAATGAAAATATAATATAAAATTTCTCTCTTCTTACTAAAATAAATAACAATTGATGGTTATAAAAGGAATTCTTTTTATTTTGAACTAGAAATGGGGATACTAAATGAAAATAATTTTAGTGGAATAAAAATTATAACCAAAGAAAACTACAATTTTGAACACAGTCATTGGTGACCATCCCACTATGACTGATTAAAACAGAGGTATGTTCACTAAATAGAAGTTTTATATCCTATATAAGATAGAATAATCTAAGATGATCGAAAATGATCATGAAATATTCAACATTCAATAAGTAATATGTCTATGAGATTAATCCATTAAATAAGAGTTTTAATGAATTGAGAATCAGATATATGGGCATTTATTCCATTCCCTAACAATTAAACATAGTATTAAAGGAGTCCTAATGTATTTGGATGGTTTATATCATGGTTTATCAACACTCATCTAATAATTACTTTAGAGAAAAATGTAGTAGGGAAATTTAATAATATCTTGATGTGAAATATAATGGAATAGATTGGGGAATTCAAAAAATGGATGATGAAAGGAAATTTTATGTATAAAAATTTCATATTGCAGGTATCAATTATCATTTAAATGGATTGGTTGAATTGGTAACATATGGGATATATAGTAATGATGGTAATAATTGTTAATGTTTTAATTTCATTAATTTATATTATTTTTACAATCATGGAACTATGAATTTAATTTGAGAAGACTTTAGACCTATGATTACTGGAACAAAACATACTCCTATTGTATGGGGTTGACCAATCCTCGATTTGTTTTGATTTTATATTGGTTTCCACTTTTTTTCATTTAATAAAAAATAATGGATTCACTCTTATATTTTTTATGATTTTGAAATTTGTAAAAAAATATAATATTTATGATCATTTATTGATTTTATATTTTTGGAATTAATTTTAATTAATCCAACACATGATATGTTTTTTCATTTTTTTCAACCTGTTAAGTGGAAAACCATATGTATAGGTCATCCCATAATTAAGAGTCTTGGACTAAAACTTCTTATCTCTAACTAATGTATACTTAATTTTACATATAAGGATGGATTTTACCTTACACTCTGAGGAGAAGTTTATTTGAATTAATGTTGGGGTAAAACCTTATATATTGTATTGCTGATACATAAAAAACACCTCTAGTGCAAAATAAGTAATTCATGTAACTAGAATAATACATAAGATATTTTCTTTTTTCCATTAGGATGAGGCAAATGTGTGTAATTTATCTTGGACATATAATATATGAGAGATTTTGTGATGCAATTTATAAAATTACTTGATTTTCAATGTCACATAACATCATCTCGATGATGCATAATATATATTTCCCATAATACATAAGATACTTTCTATATTATTATAAATATGCATAATATATTTTCACTTTTTGTGGGATAAAATTTCTATATATAATATATTAGAGATTGATACATAAGAATTTATTCGGAAGAAAAGTGTTTTTGAGATGTTTTTTATCGATATATATGATTTGAAATCATCCTAGATAATAAGAGTATACATCCTAAATTTCCGATGAATTCTTCTATTTGTGAGAAAACTAAATATTTTTTCCCTTTCATAAATTAGTTTTAATTTATTATGTAAAGAATTTTGGAAACTCACATAAGTTTTTTTACTTTTAAAAATTATTCTATAATCAAATAAGAGCATGTAAGAAATATTTTTTCTCAATCACAAGACTTCATATAGCATACATAGGATTTCATAGGTTATTTTATAAGACTAAACCCTACCTTTACCTACATTTTTTCTCAAATAAATGGATTAAGGATGTGGTCATGTGGAGATATTTTGAGGAATGGGGTGCCATTGGAATATTCAATTATCACTTCTTGGCCAAATTGGAGAAAGGATATCATGAACTCAAAGATGGTTTATGATACATGATATAGAAAATGATTCAATTAGGATAAACGGAATGCACCATTTTACCAATCATGTGTGTGAATTATCATTTATCCATGTAGTATGTATCAAGATTTTTAAATTGTTAGTAGACAATCGTTACATTGATATTAGTTTCTTAAAATTCATCTGCACCTTATAAAACAGATGGTATTTTACTACAATTTTAGATTATTTTTTTGATTCACCACATTTCTTATTGTAATCATTCGAGTGATGGAACACTATGCCAATTATGGATATAATGATGAGAATTTCTTCCCACACCCTTATAATTAATTCATACAATTACTATTAAATCAACACATTCTCAATATTTATATAAATTTTCATATACATTAGGTTACAAGATATTTCTTTTGGTTATTCAGTTTTAATTAAGTTTAATTCACTTTGTTTAGTATTAAAATGATTTTTATGGATATATATTTTATAAATGTTAGAGGGGGTGAGGATTGATTAAAAATTGATTCGTGGTCTTTTATCTCTTCCCTAGGAAATATAATAGAGTTTAGTGGTCATTTGACATAATTATTTAATTTTAGAACACTATGTGAAGGCAGTTAATTGATATATTATCCTATTAGAGACATATAATGAGAGTTGAAACTGAATTAATGGTGATATATAAGGTAATGGAGAGGGAATATCAGAGGGGAGTTTATAATCTCAAAACTAATTTCAATCTCTCATTCATATATTAAAAAATATAAACACCCTTGTTTTATTGATTTTAAATAAAATTAAAACCTTGGAGTAACACAAATATTCACTAAGGATTGTTCATCTCCATGAGACAACTTGAGAATCACCAAATTAATTCATTTTACATGTTTTCAAAAAGAATTCTAGACTAACCCATGAATGTCGCCTCAGACCACCTACTGGTACTAGTAAGATCCTGTATATCGAATCATGTAGCCTAATTAGATATGGGAAATAAGAAATTAGAAAACTAAGAGAAAATATATAAAATAGATGTTATATCCATAAAAATAATCATCTGTTAAAAACCTAAAATAAACAACGAATGACATCATGGTTTATATATACTTACAACCCAAGAGAACCTACTCTAATAATTAAGGGAGAACGAGTGAGAATCCCCATATAAGACGAATGGTTAAAGGTAAGGGAAGAATCTCATGATACCTATGTTTGGTCTTACAGATGAGATTCCCCCTCATCTAAATCAATTAAAACGATTTAATAATTAATTTTAAAATTTTTAAAAAAGAAGAAGAATGATACTGGGTACTTGATACCCTAGCACCGAGTATTCAATATCCACTATGTACCTAACCTTAGGCAATTCACCACCCCTATCCCTCCATGAAATACCTGATCCTCTATCAAAACAATTGGTTACATGGTTCAATCTAACATGAAAACAAATGAATATTACCCATGAAAAATTCCCAAATCTCACCACCTGGATGTCTTTAACACCCCCCCCACACACACAGAAAACATGCCTCATAACACATGGTAGTGTGACACTTTGACCTGCATTCCCTCATATTAATTACCATATTATCACAACCTCACCACTATATAATAGTTGATCCCTGAGATTTCTCGGTTCATGGAACAAACCAACCCCTTGAAAAACCCAATAATCCTACTCACAACACTCCAAAAATACTAAGACAATTCAACGAGAATTTTTCCATCTTGGTCACTGAAACCCAAAGATATATGGAATATGATTCCATCAATGACAACTCCACACCTTATAATTAACCTACATAGTAATACCTCACCCAATCTACTCAGTATCCCAATGTACAATACCTGAACCCTATATTAAATTATGCATGAACCTATATCAATTCATATACATCATCTATTCACCATACCATTACTCAAAGAGATGAATCAAACTAGATTCCTATACCTTAACTAGAATCATGATTTCCTTTTTAAACATAACATACATTGTGTTCCTGTATCCATTGTACAAAATAAAAATCCAATATACTCAATACATAACTCTTATTTTTTAAAAACATTGGATTTCTCTAAGAATGTTGAATTGATCCAGTATAGTTTTCCTAATGCTTGAATTTCTAATGAATGAACTCTGTGAAAATTTACAATCAATGTTAACCCTTTACACTATTTTACATTATCATGTCCACATTCATTATATAAGCATTTAGATAAATCCAAGATACTAAAAATTAACATTTCATTGATTCCCACCTCAGTTCCCCAAGTCTATCCATAGTACTAACGTCCAAACCACAATGAGATCATCTAAAAACTTATCTACAGACCCAATCTATATGTAATTCAAAAACATCGTTAGTGACCAATTACACTAGGCCTAAAAATAATTTTTTTTTCATACACATTGTTAACACCCCACTAATTACTTCCTTTATGGTTGTAATTTTGATCCTTTTCTCTGAATGTAATATGGTGTCTCCTCATATTTCCTCCTTCATAAACTTAATACTCTCCCACATGTTCAACTAAAAACTAATTTTTTATTGTGGACACTCCAATCATTCATGATCTACTTCACAATCATTTCTTAGTTCACTACCTCAGAAGGACAGTATAGATATTAATATATACACATACCCTAATTGTATACCAATGACCATCCTCAAATCACCAAACCATAAAGATATTATCTCCTTCCAACGTTAATGAAAATAATTATAGTTATATGAACCATTATTAATAGTTCGTGGTTAATGTCTCCTCCTTGAAACATGTACATGAACTCATGATCACATTCAGTACTTCATGTCACTATGAAGAAGTTGTCAAATAACTATGAATTGGAATCAATTCAGGTCAACCCCTCATGTCTACATGCATGAACATGCACATCCAACCACTGTTTCACTGGTACACCAAGAATATAATTTACCATATTTACTCCCCACCCTTATTGAATCTCAATATGATCAAAAATATTTTCACTAGTATCAGTCCAATACTAGGATACCATGACTCATTACTCTATTGAGAACAGTGAATGATGTTGAGACTAGATCTCCATCATTAGATATTACAAGTATATCTTAGTTTCTTGGTGTCCTCGGTCAATTATTTAAATAACCCATACCCAATATTCACTGATCTAATCATCAAACCACTCTACTGACTCCTCTAGTCATTGTGGACGACTTTCCATCCATAGAACCACCAGTAGTGGATTGTTATCATCTCCACCCTCTAGGGCCCCAACCATTTTACACATTAGTGACACTATTTATCCTATATAGACCCATTTATTTTTTACATAGATGTCACATATTAGTATATTAATATCCATTACATATAATAATGATCCCTGTCAGAATTAAATTGTTCAAGTATATTTGTAAACTTTGATACATAAACTACTTCATAAATGAACTACATCATCTCCCACTATATTCTTCCTAACTACCAAAATTCTTATACATATCATAAAAAAACCTTTCTTTATTACATGGGTAATGGAAAAAGTAAGAGTAAGGGTGATATAATATGCTCAGTAATGGTGAACAAGATATATATCAACATAACATGAGCATAATGGTATGAGAACATGCGAATAAAATTTGAAAACCATACCCTAAAAATAATATATAATAAAAATGTGTCATGGGATAAATCTTGTTAGTTCAGAAGAAATTAATCATAAAGGAATAAAATAACATTACCCTTTATCATAACATTGTCATAAGATATAGATTTCTAGCAAACTCATTTTCATAGAAACTCTATTTTCAATGATTCCCACTAAGAAATTCATAACATCTTAGACATGGGATAACTACCTATATACCTACATCGATCTTGGAATAAACTACCATGTACTCATTTTGGGATAGGGATAACCTCATGTGTTCCCTATATTTTTTTATAGTAATAACATCCCATTTACTCATTTTCAATCTTGGTATAACCTTTTATATTCACATTTCAGGCTTGGGATAACCCCCGTTGTTCCCTTTGATCTCATAAAACATTAGTCATTACCCAATGATGTAGAGGGATAGATAATTTAGATGTGACCAATAAAATTGTTAAAATCATAAATATTTTTGTCAAAAAACCTTTCATAATATCATAAATTTAGATAAGGAAATGTGATTTATAAACATTTCATCATATCATAAATCATGAGAAAGAAACCGATTTCATAAACATTTTTCATCATAATCATAAAAAAATATAGATAGAGATTAAGTAATATATCATTAGATAAATGATCTATAAATTATTATTAACATCTCATGTTCTTTGTGGTTAATGAATAGAAATATCATAAAAATATTACTAATGAATTTATTAGGAAAATATCCATTCCCATTATAAAATCACTTTGGAAATATAAACCTTTCCCAAATATTAAAGAAAATATTTCCTTTAAAAATATCTTATGAAACATGTAATGGAAGAGTTAAATAATTGATCAGTCATAATTATAGAAAATACCATTCATTCCATACAATTAAATACAAAGATTTATTTCACATTCTCAGTAAAAAAAATAATAAGGGCCTCATTTAGAGAACGACAATAAGCTTCCATAAAAAATATTTTTGAAATAGCCAATAAATGTTAAAAATAACATAAAAACCATTTCAGAATATAGACAACATTATTTAAATAATTTTTTGAAAACATGGACATAAAATAAGAATTTATTTTCAACCAAAAAGAGAAATAAATTTAGTATTCCTTATAAAAATTATTTTGGGACATTGAATACATAATGAGATATAAAAAAATTTAATTTAAATAAATTCCTAGAGCATAAAAAAATTCATGAGTTTATTGAAATATATATTATATTATTTTCTCAACAAAAAATCCCAATAAATAATGATATTTCATGTAAAACCCTTACCAATTTAGTAACTTTTAAATTGTAAGCCCAGTGAATGAAAAGGTTTTTTATGGATATTTATATGCCCTCATATTTATGATAATAACCCTAAAATATATTCATGGGTAGTATATATTCTGTATAAAAGAAAAAAGTGATGAATATTTCATTTGTCTCATTATTTTAAAAGTGAGACAAAAATACCTTACCACAAGTATCAACTTCTTTCAAACACATTCAAATCGACTATATAATAAATATTAGTTTGTTTTAAATCAATTACATAACCATAATCATATAAATAATACAATATATGATTTAATTATATCCTTTCTCCCTCTTTTGTTAATAATTCATTTTCAAAATTACGATTTCATGGGATAAATGATTCATTTTTTATGTATATTTTGGTTGGGTAGTATTGAACCTTATAATTTGATTATGCTTCAATAATCATAAATTTTTTAATATGGATAAAAATATGATATATATTCATAATATACATATTTATAATCATTTGTAAAAGTTAAAAATAAGAACACGAGTAACACCATTCATGGAGATGGTAGGTCATATGTATGAATGGATGTTGCTTTCATTTTCTCAACTGATGGAAGAGAAGAAATGTTAATATAAATTCTAATTTATTGAATAATTTTTATATCAGTTATATAATATATATATACAAAATAAATATATATTTCTTAACATCCATTTCAAAATTAAAATGAAAAACATATTACATCACTTCATGGAGGTGATATTCTTCACATACATAAGAGCGACATTACTATTAGATAATGGATTAGAAGGTAATAAGGTAGATAAGATATTATAATTATTTCATAAATAATATATATATATACATATATATATATATATATTAAATCCATCCATATATCCATATGTTAGAGAGAGTGGTGTTAAATAAATTACATCGGTTAACGAGGCGGTTCATTGCCATACACATGGTTAATGAATTCTTTTTCCATTTGGTGTGTGATGATATAGATACAGGTAATAAAATTAAAATAATAAAATATCAATATATCAATATATTGATGATAATTTTGTTGTTATTTCATCATATTTTTTTGATATTTGAACGAGTTGGATGAAGAAATTAATCCAAAATGTATGGTTAAGAACTATATATTTTCTTTGGATAACATATTTAGGATTATACAAAAAAGAATTAATATGATGGTTTTATCATCAAAATTGATCTTCTAGGCCATGGTAATGGATTTACATACGGGATTTGGGTTGGTATTTCCCAAACCAAAATTATTTTGAAGTTTTTTGAGGAGAGGATATGGGGTTCCATTTTTATAATTGAGGTTAGTGGCACACATTAATTTCTCAATGTTTTACATTAATTTCATATATAATTCTTAAAGTAAAGGCCAAACAATAGATAATTATTGAACCTTATATGATATATCGTCTAAATAAGTTCATATAATAGGAATAAGAGCTGTTTTTATGTTATATTAACCCTTATATTTTATGTTCAACCCCCAAAAACTAGTTGAAACCTTATCCATAGTAATAAAGTTTTATGGTTTTTACCATTAATTATAACCAAAAATTATGTTTTCATTATTTGAAAAAATTAATTCGGATGATTAAAAATATGAAATAATTTTTATCATATTCTATTCACATAACAGGTATAGTTTAATTTAAAATTAAACCAACAGAATCCATGAAAAATCAGTTTTCCTAATAAAAAATGTTCATATGTATAGAAAGTTTTTATATAAAATTTATACATGAAATTGATTCTAATTACCAAAATTTATATTACTAATTTAATTTTTAAAACATTTTAAAACCATATGTAACATTGTAAATTATTTAATGAAAAATGTAATATTTAATAAAAATAATTATTTTTATGTATTCATTAAAAAATAATCTTATCACAATTTTATAAAAAAAATTATAAAGAAAAATTGGATTTTTTTTAAAATGAGTTTTACTTTTCAAATTCAATTTATAATTACGAAAAAATTTAATTTTAAAATAAGTTTACAAAACATGATGAACCCACTTATTGAAAAATTCTATTTTTACACATAAAACTAGATTTATTCTTTTCTCATTCCTAGGTAAAAAATGTTAGATGACAGATAAATCTGTTGATTTAATATATAATACATATATTTCATTAAAACACACAAAAATACTGATTAATTTAATTTAATTATATAAAACTAATATCAGTACATTAAAATATTTTTTTAGAAAAATATTTCTTTTATTTTCAAAAGATTTTTATTCTTATTTATATTAAACTAATAACAATTGAATTTATTTCCTACACATGTAAACCATTTAATTTTTATAATTTAATTATTCTAATTTATACCATCCAATTTAACATCTAGGTCTTAAATGTTACATTTAATAGTATTATTTTAACACTATGTCGATTTTTGTTTAAATTCAGTGTTGTGTCTGATGAAAACTATCAATGAAAATAAATTTATTTGAAAAATATTATGAAATATGGGGATTAACATTCTATAACAAATTAATATGAATATCCCCCTCAAAATTTCATCACTCTAATACAAAGAAATGAGGATACTTTTACCTCATCATATCATTGGGTTTTTTTATCTTCCTCAAATTAGTTGTTTTAACATAATACATTTACTAAGAGGCTGGTATTTTTTAACAAATTTTTTCTATGTGATCCAAAGTCTCCACAATTGTTCCTATTTAGAAATATATTATAGTAATGGTATGAACTCTTACATTAATACATGTGAAGGGTCGTGTATGAACATGCTAAATAGATATACATCGAGCACATTGTAGAATTGAAAGAGGTTTAATAAAAGTGCCTACTAATATGATAACATCCATACTCGATCATGAATCTCAATAGGGAAAATATACCATGTGATCATATTTCATTTATTCTCAAATATCATACATTATTACATAGGTAAATTTACAAAAACACATTATCTGAAACTTAATCCTCCATATATAACTAAAATTATTTATCTTAACTTTCTTATAAAATTCATGTCACCCTTATATATTGAACAATGGATCTAACCATCTATAACATTTCATCATCTACCTTTTTTCATAATTTATTTCTCTCTACAACTTCATTCTATCATGTTGGAATTCTACATTTAATTCTATATGGGGCTTCATAATGACCCATATTAATTCACTTATAAAATTTTTTATCGTAAGAATACAATACTACATGAAGTTATCATTCCCAAAAGATTTTTCAAATATATAGAATAAGATCTTATCTTATCCACTGTGGTTTAAATTATTTTCATAGATGATGCACTACTGGGTATAAGGCATTTCCACCTAGTTTAACATCTATAAATTGGTTTTGTGGATGGTTTTTATTTGATTTTCACCAAGAGAATGTATCTTGATAGGTTCTTCGGTCATTAAAGGATAAAGCATGGAATCTTTGATGTTTGGAGATTTAGAAGGGAATTGGAGGAATAAGGACCCTTTTCCCTCTGATGATGCTGGATGGGAACTTTTAGGATCAAATATTTGACGTGAAGGATGGAGAATAAAGGAATTTAAAAGGCCAAGAAGACCCACACAGTTGCCGCACGGTTTACCCAAACCGTGTGCAAACCTTGTGGGAGGAGATTACCTTTACAGAAGGGTCCACACGATCTCCAAACGGTTTTCAAATGGTGCGGGCCCTTCAGACTAAACCATGTAGCTCAGACAATTCTGGACAGTAGCTATGACACAGTTTGCGCACAGTTTTCCAAACCGTGCGCCCAACTGGTGAAGCTGAAAAATCCAAGGCAGTAGCCTCCACACGGTTTGCGCAGGGTTTAACAAACTGTGTACCTAAACCGTGCACCCCACTTCACCTTTTTATTTTTTTGGTTTCCCCCTTTCCACCAACTCCTTGACTCAGGTTTTCCTTTGGGACATACCTTTTGACAATTAGAAAAAGGTCCTTTTTGACCGAGAAGACCCTGGAGACTTATGGGAAGAAGGGGGGGTTTTCCAGAGGGGGGATTTTTGGGAACGAAGAAGAGTGTTTTAGTGCTGTAAACTTGTTTGGAGTTATTGTATGATTTATTATTCTGTATCTTGTTCAATTTGATGGTAATGAACTCCTTGACGTTTAATAGAAAGTTTCCTACTTTTTTTATTATGAGTAGCTAAACCCCCCTTTTGTGTTGGGGCTGGGAGAAATGTGGGTTCACTAGAATCCTTCCCCTTATCATTGTGTTTGTTTGCAACCTCTCAACTAATTCTTCCTACATTTCTATTTTCTATTTCGTTGAAAACCTCCATGTCGGACCAAGAATGGATTTTCCAGGGATCATTGGGAGAAATACAACAAGAATATCCATGACCATTGGATATTATTGTCATTTCTAGAGGGTGTCTCTTAACGAAAAAGTTAGTATAAATCAATTTTCGGACCAAGGAATTGATTTCTACCAACATGATCGGAACTTGCCGGACCAAGGAAGTTCCGAAACATTTGAAACCCAGAAATTTGAGTTATTATGAGAAATACAACCTAATAGGGATTAAGGTCCTAGTCCCACAGGAATATCCAGCCCCAACATATTTTTATCATCATTCGGTAAAATATGGTTTTAAACAATTTCAGTTTTAAAGTAATCAATAGTGAATTAAATAAGTTTTAGTAACAAGTCATTGTTTTTAATATCTGAATCATGAACCACCAACCAAACGTATTTAAATTGAGCATCTTCACTGAATAACTCTGATTCATTGAACATAAACACCAACTTCGTTTCCCTGTGGACTGACCCCGTACTTGCCTACTATACTAGTCTAAGATAGGGAATTTAATTTGGCTCAGAAACAAGATCAACTCAAATGAATGGTCAAATTTTGACGCTGTTGCTGGGGAAAAAGTAAGTTTAAGATGGTTGTTTTGTTAATTGAATTGGAGTTATTTAGTGACAATAAAAATTGAAAAATTTTCTGAAAATTAATTTCTTCATCTTATTTCTATTTTACAACTTTGTTTCCCTTTTACGTTGTGTGTTTTGTCTGTGTGTGCAGGCCTATAATATATGAGTGGCCGAGTCACTCGTTCCCAGATTTCCGAGTTATCAGAATTACAACCGATCGACCCTGAAATCGAAAGAATGTTGTCTAGGAGACGTTGTGCACTTATGGGTGATCATAACGCATATGATCCCTTGGCGCATCTGGAGGAAGAATAGGGGGTTTTCCATGCCATTGGGAAACCGTTTTTTATCGAATGGAATCCACCAAGGGGTGGTGATGAAGAGCAGCATTTGAATCCACCGGGGGTTTATGTGGAGTATCTGTCGAGGAACCAACAACAACCACCAGCTCAATTTGTGTCGGGACTCGGGTAGCCACCGTAGATACAATAATTTCAACAGGACCAACCTCCTTTTTTGCCTCAGAACCAACAATCATATTATCCTCAAGTTCAAAAACAATATTTCCCTCAGGAACCTCAGGAACCAGTACCGTAGCGCCGACACTTATGGAATATGGGCTACCCTCCATTCAGGGAGCGGATACAGGAATAGTCAGGCCACTATTGTAGGCCCAACATTTTGAAATTAAGCCAGACATCATGCAGTTAATTCAGAATACTGTTCAATTCAATTTTTTGCTAAGTGAAGACCCCAATTCTCACCTCTCCAACTTTTTGGAGATTTGTGATACTTTCCGGTACCACGGCGTTTCAGAAGACGTCATCCGCCTAAGGCTGTTTCCCTTCTCCTTAAGGTACAAGGCAAAGGATTGGATTAAGGTATTGCCTCAGTGATCTATTCTAACTTGGGATCCGTTGGCTCAAGACTTCTTATCCAAATATTTCCCTCCATCGAAGACGGTCACGTTAAGAAACGAAATTCATAACTTCCAGCAGAATGACTCGGAATCTTTGTATGAGTCATGGGAACGATTTATGGAGATGCTTCGGAAGTGCCCACACCACGGACTGCCGTTATGGATGCATGTCCAGCCTTTTTATGGTGTTCTCACCACGAACACAAAGTATGTGGTTGACGCATCGACTGGAGGGACAGTTATGAGAATGTCTCCTGAAGAGTTGTTTGAATTGTTAGAAGATATATCCACTAATAGATTTCAGTGGCATTCGGAAAAAGGTACTCAGAAAAGGGGCATGAACAATATTGATGTCACCACTATGCTTGCGGCTCAACTTGATGTCATATCAAAGAAGATTGATTATTTGAATCTAAAGCATTCATCTCAAGTTCAAGCTATCAGTCCACCAGCATGCAGTTATTGTGGGGACAACCATGCAATGGGAGAGTGCCCGGGTGCCAATGTATTAGCCTCAACCAGTGAGGTCAATTATGTTTCTCAGAATAGAGGACCAAATAGCTATCCTAAATATCAGAACTAGGGGTGGAAATAACATCAAAGTCATGGATAGGGGCAGCAACAAAAAAGTCCTCAGCCCCGACCGCAAAGACCACCTGGTTACGGGCAACAGCAGTTTCAAAATCAGTACCTGAGGCAGTAGCAGAGTAACCAATTCCAGCAGGGCACATATCAGTAAAAAGGGTATCAAAACCCATGTCCTACCCAACCATTGAGACAACCACCTACCCCATAAGTAGCTCAACAAGCTCAGCAGAAACCTCCCTCATGGTTGGAGGAAATGATTTCCAAATTCATAACAACCGCTGAGACACGATTTCAAAACCAGGAGGCATCAATTAAAAGCCTCGAGAACCAGATTGGGAAACATGCCAATAAGTTTTCCCATAGACCACTCGGTACACTACCAGGAAACACAGAGAAAAATCCACGGGAGGAGGAAATTGCAGATACTCTATGCAGTGGGAAGGAGATGATGCCAAAGGTCACTATGAGTCAGGGCGACCCAACATCAAAGCAGTCCATGTCCTCAGGTAGATTAGTTGCAGCTGAGGAATCTTCCTCAATACATGAGAAGGATGAAGAACCAGCAGTCCCACAGGGTTATGGTAAAGATGAGATCAAATCATATGAACCACCCTTTTCATTCCCCACAACAATTAGGCAAAGGAAGTTGGACAAGCAGTTCACTAAATGTTGTACCTCTCATACCCCTCGAGGTTTAATTTTCATGATCACAATCACTCTCTTATTTATCTAATCTTGTTTTAAGTGTTTTTGGATGATAGGCATGATTTCAGGTGGCCAAGGAATTGGGCCAAGAAAGCAACAAGGCAAAGTGGACTGAAATTCAGTCCACCGGCCAACCGATGGAAGAGCACCGGCCAGCCGATGGACCATTGACAGAAAGGATCTCCACTGTCCAGAGCACCGACCAACCGGTGGCCTCAGCACCGGCCAGCCGGTAGAGCCCAGACCGAGAGTCCAGCCACTGCCTCCTCACCGGCCAACCGGTGGCCTCAGCACCGTCCAGCCGGTGGCACCCATCCAGAACAGTGACACCTACTGCCTCAGCACCGGCCAACCGGTGGCCTCAGCACCGTCCAGCCGGTGGAGCCTGAGCTCGAGCCCTCCTCCATTTTACACACACCGGCCAACCGGTGGCCCTGTACCGGTCAGCCGGTGGAGCCAGTCAAACTAGCCGTTGGGCTTTTGACCAGCCTGTCCACTTGGCCTCCAATGGCTCCGAAAGCCTCTCCAACGGCTCCAAAGGCCTCTAACGGCCATATGAGGGTTCCCCCTCTATAAATAAAGGACTAGGAAGCCCCGGAACAATGTTGGAACCATTATCAAGCCACGGAAGCCCACGGGATACACTTTGATCATAAGGCGAACCTCCGGCTCATTCCTCCAAGGAATCCTCCAATTGCTCCAACTCAATTCCACATCCAAGGAGCACCGTCAAAGAAGCTTGGGAGCGCCCTTCATCAGCTCCATCAATCCATTGGAGCCCAAGACTTCCCCATTACGGTTTTTCATTGCTTTATCATTTTTTAGCATCATTTTGTGTTTGTTCCTACAAACCCCATCTCTTTCTCTCATCCTTTCATTTGGGTTTTCACATCACCTTTAAGGTGTGAAGAGGTTAGTCAAGCCTTTCCTTTTAAAAGGCTTGAGTCATAGGTGAGCTAGCCTTCACCCTTAAAAATGCTAGTGGGTTTCTTGCTCAAACCATTAAAAAGTAAGCTGTAATAGGTGAGCTAGCCTTCACCTGTAAAAAGGCTAGTGGGTTTGTTGCTACAACCATTGAAAAGCAAGCGGTAGTAAATCTCTCAACGGTTGAGTTGGGAGCGGAGACGTAGGCCGGGTTTTAGGCCGAACTCCGTTATCAATTCTTGTGTCTTGCCTCTTTATTTCCGCTGTACTTTCACTTTGATTTTAAATTGTTAATCATTTTTTTAAAAGGCAATTCACCCCCCCTCTTTCCATCACTTCCTTTCTTTCTCCGCCCAACAATTGGTATCAGAGGAAAAATATGAGTAATACCTTCACCGGTTTCAAATTCAAGATCCTTTTGTGATGGCTTCAACCTCTTTCGCCCCTGAAGGCTTTTCTTTGGATCGTGCTCCATTTTTTGATGGAACCGACTATTCTTTTTGGAAAACCCGCATGACCACATTTCTTAAAAGCATTGGTTATCCTATTTTTAAAATTTTCATGCATGGTTATTCACTTTCTTCTCCCGATGAATCCAAATGGACCCCCGAAGACATTGCAAATTTTGAGCTTGATGGCAAAGCCATGAATGCTCTTCATTGTGGGCTAGACCGTAATGAATTTTATCGTATTTCTACTTTCTCATCTTCTCATGATATCTGGAATCTTTTAGAAGTAACCCATGAAGGTACTAAAGGCGATGACAAGCCCGATTTCCCTCTCAAAAACAAAAAGGCCAAGCAAAAGAAGAAGAAGGCATTCAAGGCCACTTGGAGTGATAGCTCCACATCCTCCTCCTCATCCTCCTCAAGCGACAATGGTAATAAATGCCTTATGGAATGTAATGAGGTATCATCTTCCGACTCCTCTTCCTCTAGTTCTTCAAATTCAAATTCTTTCAATCATTTATCCTATGAGGATCTCCAACATGCGAGAGATCAATTGGAGGAAGGTTTTCACGAACTTTCTTCCAAATTTGTTTCGTTAAAAAAGAATTTCAAAAAACTCTCTTCCGAAAAAGAACAACTTCTCAAAGAGAAGGAAGAGTTGACCCTCAAAATCCAAAACCTTCCCGATATTGATTCCATGGAATCAACCATCAAAGATTTAAGGGAATCCCTTGCCAAATTCACCCATGGGGAACAAAATCTGACCAAACTACTAGGTTCCCAACGTGTAACTAGAACCACCCAAGGGCTTGGCTATTCCAAGCAAGATTCCTCCTCCCATACACCCACTATTTTTGTAAGGGGGAGCTCCCAATTTAAATTTTTCAATTATTGTAAAAAACCCGGGCACTTAATCTATGAGTGCAATTGTAAAAATGCCCGGTATGGCCGCCCCAAAATTATTTTATGTAACGATGAATTTTATAGTAGAAGACCCGCAACTAGACAAGTATGGATTGAAAAATCCCTCTTAGCGAGTCTCACCGGACCGAAATTTGTCTCGGTTTCAAACACCTCTCCCCGGTGATTTGTTGTTTTTATTTAGGGGGAGTTAGGATCGTTTAAATCCTTTTGATTTCAATTGCAAAATTTTAGATTCAAACTTTCAATTTCAACACTTGGTATCAAATTTTTTAATTCTAAATTGTTATTCAATTTTTCACTCAAAACTTTCAATTCAAAATGTTATTCAATTTTTCATTTCAAAACTTGCAATTCAAATTTTTCAAAACTTTCAATTCAAATTTCAAAAATTTCAATTGGTTTAAAATATTTTTTTCCCTCAATCAAGTTTTATGCCCCATGCTATTTTGATAATCACAAAGGGGGAGAAATTCTTGATTGATTGGGGGAAAAATCCTTTAAAGCATGCTTTTCATTTCACTTTCTACATTGTTTGTTTTGGTGATTCTGATCATCAAAATAGGGGGAGATTGTTGTACCTCTCGTACCCCTCGAGGTTTAATTTTCATGATCACAATCACTCTCTTATTTATCTAATCTTGTTTTTAAGTGTTTTTGGATGATAGGAATGATTTCAGGTGGCCAAGGAATTGGGCCAAGAAAGCAACAAGGCAAAGTGGACTGAAATTCAGTCCACCGGCCAACCGATGGAAGAGCACCGGCAAGCCAATGGACCATTGACAGAAAGGCTCTCCACTGTCTAGAGCACCGGCCAACCGGTGGCCTCAGCACCGGCCCGCCGGTAGAGCCCAGACCGAGAGTCCAGCCACTGCCTCCTCACCGGCCAACCGGTGGCCTCAGCACCGGCCAGCCGGTGGCACCCAGCCAGAACAGTGACACCTACTGCCTCAGCACCGGCCAACCGGTGGCCTCAGCACCGGCCAGCCGGTGGAGCCTGAGCTCGAGCCCTCCTCCATTTTACACACACCGGCCAACCGGTGGCCCTGTACCGGTCAGCCGGTGGAGCCAGTCAAACTAGCCATTGGGCTTTTGACCAGCCTGTCCACTTGGCCTCCAACGGCTCCGAAAGCCTCTACAACGGCTCCAAAGGCCTCTAACGGCCATATGAGTGTTCCCCCTCTATAAATAAAGGACTAGGAAGCCCCGGAACAATGTCGGAACCATTATCAAGCCACGGAAGCCCATGGGATACACTTTGATCATAAGGCGAACCTCCGACGCATTCCTCCAAGGAATCCTCCAATTGCTCCAACTCAATTCCACATCCAAGGAGCACCGTCAAAGAAGCTTGGGAGCGTCCTTCATCAGCTCCATCAATCCATTGGCGCCCAAGACTTCCCCATTACGGTTTTTCATTGCTTTATCATTTTTGAGCATCATTTTGGGTTTGTGCCTACAAACCCCATCTCTTTCTCTCATCCTTTCTTTTGGGTTTTCACATCACCTTTAAGGTGTGAAGAGGTTAGTCAAGCCTTTCCTTTTAAAAGGCTTGAGTCATAGGTGAGCTAGCCTTCACCCGTAAAAAGGCTAGTGGGTTTCATGATCAAACCATTAAAAAGCAAGCTGTAATAGGTGAGCTAGCCTTCACCTGTCAAAAGGCTAGTGGGTTTCTTGCTACAACCATTGAAAAGCAAGTGGTAGTAAATCTCTCAACGGTTGAGTTGGGAGTGGAGACGTAGGCCGGGTTTTAGGCCGAACTCCGTTATCAATTCTTGTGTCTTGCCTCTTTATTTCCGCTGCACTTTCACTTTGATTTTAAATTGTTAATCATTTTTTTAAAAGGAAATTCACCCCCCCTCTTGCCATCACTTCCTTTCTTTCTCCGCCCAACACTAAATTCACGGAGATCTTTTGGAAACTCCACATTAATATTCCCTTTGCCGAGGTCTTAAGTCAAATTCCCACTTATGCAAAGTTTATGAAAGAAATTCTATCCAACAAAAGGAAAATTGATGATTTGGGAACCATTCCCCTTACTAAGTAATGTTCGGCTGTTGTATAACATACTCTTCCTCCAAAGCTCCAAGACCTAGGAAGTTTCACTATCCCTTTTACTATCGGGCCTTGCAAGTTTGGTAAGGATCTTTGAGATTTGGGTGAAAGTGTCAATATAATTCTCTTTGGGGTATTTAAGAAGTTGGGATTTAATGATCTAAAGCCAACCCAAGTGGCACTTCAACTTGCTGATCTTTCTATTAAATACCCCAAGGGGTTGTTGGAAGATGTGTTGGTCAAAGTGGGGAAGTTGATTGTACTGGATGATTTTATCATCTTGGATATGGAATAAGGACCAGAGGCATCCTTAATTCTAGGAAGACCTTTTCTCGTTATGGGGGTGGTTTTAATTGATGTCCACCAAGGGGAATTAATCTTCCATGTTTGTGATGAAAAGGTATCATATAATGTCCTAAAGGCGGTCAAGCAAGTTTCACTAATGGAGCATGAAGATTGTTGTGATCTAATGATAATTGATGAGAATTTTGGCCTTGAAGACGGTGATATAAAATCTTATCCATACAATAAAGAATGTGTTCTGGAGTATGACAACCTTGAAGAGCCCCGGGAGGAAGTAAGCTTGATTAAAGGCCAAGGAGGCCACTATTGGCAAAGGGAAATTGTCCTCGATTTATTAGAGCGAGTAGAGGTTGAACATATTGTACCATATATTCTCAAGGATCCCCAAATAAAGTTAAAACCTCTCCCTTCCTCCCTGAAGTATGGTTATTTGGGAGAGAAACATACCCTGCTAGTGATCCTCAACTCATCACTCTCACAAGATCATAAGGATGCTCTTTTGGAAGTCCTCAGAAGGCAAAAGCCGGCCATCGGTTGGACAGTTGCTGATCTCAAGGGTATAAGCCCAACTATTTGTACTCACAAAGTGCTTATAGAAGAAGGGGAAAAGCATATCACCAAACACAGAGGAGACTGAACACCCCGAAAAAAATGTGGCCAAAAAGGAAGTTATCAAACTGCTTGATGCAGGTATAATTTACCCAATTTCCGATAGCTCGTGGGTGAGTCCTCTCCAAGTGGTGCCCAAGAAAGGCGACATCATGGTGGTCAAAATGAGAAGAATGAGCTCATCCTAACCCGGAAAGTCACGGGTTGGAGGGTATGTCTCGACTATCGGAAGTTAAATGATGCAACAAGAATGGACCATTTCCCCCTCCCATTTATGGATTAGATTCTTGAACGATTGGTGGGGCATGAATTCTATTGCTTCTTAGATGGTTATTCAGGTTATAACCAGATTTCAATTGCTCCGGAAAATCAGGAAAAGAGCACCTTCACGTGTCTGTATGGCACATTCGCCTACCGCCGCATGTCATTTGGGATGTGCAACGCTCCAGCCACATTTCAGAGGTATATGCTATCAATCTTCAAGGATATGGCATAACATATTCTTGAGGTTTTCATGGATGACTTCTCGGTATACGGGAAGTCATTTACTACTTGTCTGACGAATCTGGAGCTGGCGCTTGAGCGGTGTGAGCACACAAATTTGGTCTTAAATTGGAAGAAGTGTCATTTTATGGTACAACATGGCATTGTGTTAGGCCATCGGATTTCGGAGCACGGAATTCAAGTGTATCCAGCCAAAATAGAAGTGATCTCACAATTTCCCATTCCTACATCAGTCCACGCAATTCGGAGCATTTTGGGGCTCGCGGGTTTCTACTGAAGATTTGTCTGGGATTTTTCCAGTATTTCTCATCCTTTGACCGATCTACTTTCTAGAGATGAAATATTTGAATTTGATGGTAAATGCATCGAGGCCTTCCAAATTTTGAAGGAGAAATTAATCTTCGCACCCATCATGATATCTCCGAATTGGGAGGAGAAGTTTGAGTCGATGTGTGATGCAAGTGATTATGCTGTGGGAGCAGTCCTGGGACATCGTCTGGATCACATTTTTAGACCAATCTACTATGCCATCCATGCATTAAATGAAGCAAAATTGAAATATACCACCATAGAGAAGTATATGTCAGCTGTCGTGTTTGCTTTTGGCATATTCCGCTTCAACTTGGTGCTTTCCAAAGTAGTGGTTTACACAGATCATTCCGCATTGAAATATTTAATGAACAAGAAGGATGCTAAACCACGACTAATCCTTTGGGTGCTTCTCTTGCAGTAATTTGACTTGGAAATAAAATACAAGAAGGGAAGTGAGAATGTGGTGGCTGACCACCTCTCTTGGATGGAGCTACCACACTTGGAAAGGGAAGAAGACTGGGAAATAAACAAGGATTTTCCCGATGATTAGTTATTTTCTGTTGAAGCCCCACCTTGTCCATGGTTCGACGATTTTTACAAATACCTAGCAATAGGAGTCGTCCACCCGGACTTCTCATTTCAACAAAAGAAGCGATTTTTTTCGGATGTGAAACACTATTTCTAGGAAGACCCCCTTCTGTTCCGCTCATGCAGTGATGGAATCATCCGATGTTGCATCCCGGAGGAATAAATTCAAAGTGTCTTAGATTTCTGTCACTTTTCTCCTACGGGAGGGCATCATGGACCAGATCGCACAGTCACCAAAGTTTTACAATCCTGTTTCTTCTGGCCGACCATGCATAGGGATACACGTCATTTTATTTCATGTTGTGATAGATGCCAGAGGATAGGGAATGTCAACCGTCGAGATGAGATGCCACAACACCTGATCCTCAAAGTGTAAATTTTCGATGTATGGGGAATCGACTTCATGGGTCCGTTTCCCCCATACTATGGGAACACATACATCCTGGTATGTGTTGATTATGTATATAAGTGGGTGGAAGCGGTGGAAACTACTCAAAATACAGCTCAAATGGTTGTTTCTTTTCTGAAAAAGAATATATTCAGTTGGTTTGGGACACCGCGAGTGTTGTTCAGTGATCACGGTACTCACTTTGATAACACACATATGTGGAAATTGATTGCAAAGTATAGAGTCAAGTATAATCAAGGGATGCCCTACCACCCTCAATCTAGTGGTCAGGTGGAAGTGTCCAATTGTGAGCTGAAAAAAATACTTGAGATGATGGTATGCACCTCAAGAAAAGATTGGTCCAAGAAGTTGGACGATACTTTATGGGCTTACTGGACAGCATTCAAGACAACCCTGGGCAGGTCCCCGTTTCGACTGGTCTTTGGAAAACCCTGCCACCTGCCCATGGAGATGGAGAATAAGGCATATTGGGCAGTCAAGGCCCTCAATTTTGATCTCAAGGATTCCGAGGAAAGGAGAAAACTTCAATTGACATAACTAGACGAGATTAGGCGGGAGGCCTATGAGAATACAACCTTATATAAGGAGAAGACAAAGGCAGTCCATGACCGCATGATCTCCCAGAAGATTTTCCAGCTAGGCGACAAGGTTATGCTTTTTAACTCCCATCTTAAATTGTTTCCATAAAATTTAAAGTCCCGATGGTTGGGACCCTACACAGTGCTTACGGTCTTCCGCCATGGAGCGGTGGAAGTGGCGGACGCAGATGGGCGAGCATTTAAAGTGAATGGACAGTGCCTCAAAACATACTATAGCTTGGATGACATGGTGGGCATTGTTTCCACCATGAAATTTGTGTAGCTCAAGGCCTAGGTATATCAAGCTCGAGACTTAAAACATAGCACTGACCGGGAGGTAACCTTGCATTTTCAAAAAATATCTATCCCAATGTCTTGATTGTATGAGTGTGCTTAGGATAGCATGATAGTGTGTTTTTCTTATCTTGCGTGTTATAGATATAATTCTCACTCCAAGTCAGAGTGTCATATAAATTTTTTCAATGCAAATCTTACTCATTCAATGGAAAATCTAAACATATCTTTTCTAATAAAAAGGGGCACAAAATTGTATTGAAATGGGTGTGTTTTCATTTTCAAATGGGGCAATCACTTCACACATAACCAAACACACGGTTGGAACACGGTTTACCAAACCATGCGCTAACTGTTCCCATTAAGCACTCACAGACAGCGGCCTCCACACGGTTGGAGCACGGTTTTCCAAACCGTGCACCCAAACCGTGTGTCCACTTAACATCAAATTTTTTGAAAAAAAATCAAGATTTCCCCTCCCTCTCCCCTATCTGTGCGCGACCTCCTCTCCCTGATCCAACCCATGTGGAACCCCCCTCCCCTTTCTTCTCCACTTCTTCCTCTCCTCCACCAAGTTCCTACCAAGGAACCTCCACCAAAGGTTTGTATTCTTCTTCTCTCTTATTTCCTTTCTCCATTTCTCCTTTTTTCTTTCCTTTTTTCTTTTCTCTTCTCCCCAGGGTTTGGCCAAGAAACTCTCCACCTTCCATTTTGATTTTATTTTCATCTTCCTAGTTCTTGGCCATTCACCTTCCATATTTTCTTTTGATTTTCCAAGGATTTTCCATTACACACAAATGATCAACTGATTTTCAATGAATGTGTGCTTTCCAAACCTAATATTTTCAAATTGGGATTTTCCATAGGGTGTGTATGCATGCATTTTATAATTTAATATGACTCTCTTTACTTGTTGTGATTGTGTGCCTATTGTACTATTGTTCTTTACTACAAGTTCCCCACATCCCAAAAAAACCCACCAACCCTACCCTCAATGTCCACATCCAAACGCACCCGGGCCTCCGGCTCCCAGTCTGCCCATGGACCTCAACTCAAATTTTCCAAAAAGGAAGAAGTGATGAGGTTTTGTACCTTGGCCAACTGTGAGGTTAGACCTCACCATGAGTTCAGCCTGGACCACCTTGAAGATTTGGGAATCAATGACGAGCTCCAAACATACCTTGCCTGGGGCAATATGGTTGGTGATTTGAGCATGCACCAACCAATATATAAAGAAATGGTCTTGGAATTTGGGGCCACATATCAATTTCAGGAGCACTACAATGCAACTCTTAAGGGTTTTACAATAAATACTGCAGAAGATGTCACCTTCCGGTTAATGAACCACCGACATAGCTTCAAACTGGGTGAATTCGCATTTTTCACTGGAATTTATGAAAAGTATTACATGGAGAGTGACGAAAACCTTCTCGCCCCTTTGGAATGGGATCCCAAACCGGCCAGAATCTTCTGGGCCACTATTTCCGCCTGCGGCTCATATGTGCCTCAGAGTGCCAAGGCCTCCAAATTCTAAAACCCTATCCATCGGGTCCTCCATAGACTTGTTACTACATTCTTTACGGTCCGGTCGGACAGCCAGGGCATGGTGAGTACAAAGGATCTGTTGCTTGTGGAGTCCATGGTGATGGGAAACACCGTCAACCTAGCCTAAATCTTTGCTCAGTACCTGCACCAGATGTTCTCTAAGGCCAAGGGAACCGTATTTTGTGGTCCCTACATTACACAGTTTGCGGATAAGTTGCACCTATGGTATGATGCGGCGGAGTTCGTGGAACTGCCACCCGCGCCTTATTTTGATATCACCATGCTCCGCCGCATGAGGATGATGGACCCAAATAGCATGCAACCCCGTTTGCTAGGAGGACCCAGGGCCGCCCCAGTGGCACCAGTCCATGAGGGCCAGGAAGAAAACAAGGACCCAGCTGAGCCTACTGCTTCACATCACTCTCAATCCCAGGAGCCTCATCAGTCTCCTGCAGCTGCCTCTCATCCGTCCGGGCAGCCCCAATTTTATCCACCATATCCATTTTACCCCACCTTGTAGGGAACCCCTTACCCTGACCCTGACCTCTACTAGAAGTTACAGTAGGATCAATATTCAATGTTCCATTGGTAGCTAGAACAGACGAGGATGGAGGTAGTGGGCCTGAATCTTGTAGATCTTCAGCCGCCTACCTTATATGAAGCTATGACCCACCAGCCCCCATCATACTACATGTCCGGAGCTGAAAGTTCTACGGGCGGGCCATCCACTACCTCAGCTCCTACCGACATTGTGGACCTTCCCCCGCATTCCACTGATCTGACCTGGGATGTGGCTGCACATGACTACTTTCAAACTCCCCCTGCCCCCTGACTAGATGTTTTTCCTATTCCTCCTTTATTCTGTGTTGTGCCTATTTTCCTTGACTTGAACTATCTTCCTTTTTCCAATGGTGTGATGATTTCACTTGTTATGGTGTGATAATGTGTTGTTCTTTATTTCTTTCTACTAGTATTGTTTTGTTTTCTGGATTCACTTGTATGCTTCTTTTTGCAAGCAGATGTTTCATCTGTTCTATGCCAGCCATTTTTTCATTCATTGGTCTCTCGCACATCAGCTTCTTTTCACATGTCACATGATTCAGGGGAGTTTTTCACTTTTCAACTTTTCCATTTTTCTCTGCCCCCCCCCCTTTCCATGCTTCCACATGCTCACCCTTATCTACGTTATTACCTTCACGGGGGACCGTGCTCAGTTTTAAGTGTGGGGGAGGGCACCCTTAATTATCACCCCATTTTGATTTATTGATTTCCCAATTACACTAGGGTATCATATTTTCTTAGGTGTGTCTAAAGGGCTGTTATAGATATCATGGGTTTATACCACTTAGTTAAAACTGAGTTCTGACAATTCTCTGAAAATGGCTCATATGTCTGGATTTGTGAACCTAGTTTGTGATGTGAATAAACCCTGTAATATTGAAAAGGTGCATTTATCCAATCATTTAGAAAAACAATCCGTTTAAAGATTATTTTTGTGATGGAGTAATTCAAATTGAGAAACCCCTTAAAATGGAATTCAAATTGTTCATAAAGAGAGCTGAGGTTTTAGGAATTGTTGTTGCTGCACTAGTGGCTATTGCACGGTCTTAATTCCATGAACTCTTGACTTTATCAAACAAATTCATCATGTATTGACATGAGCATATTGGGAAAAAATTGATTCTAGTGTCTCACCCCTTTACAGAAAAATATATTTTGAGACATGAAAAGGCATGCCTAATACTTTTGATGACCTTTCATCATGTTCCAAAATGAAAGTCAATGAGGGAATGTGACCTATAAAAGTAATATCCCACCAATTGGTGACGATGAATCCTAGACATATCTAATATGAGTGTATAACTAGATGAAAATGTAGGTATGCACTCTCTTTCAATGAAGAAGGGAAAAGGCACTTTTAAGCAACAATTGGTTTCTGAATGAATTAACTGTTTTGGATTAAGATTACTTTGTTGGCTAACTTCATAGACTTGGGAATCCATGAAGTGTGAATGTTGTAATTTTTTTTAATAATAAGTTCAAAATTCATATTCACTTAAATGGTATAATCTGTGATATTTATGCCTGTCTCATTAGTGACACCTTGGTCATGATTGTTATGATTTTGTTTGAGGACAAACAACTGATCAAGTGTGGGGGAGTTTGATGCACTACTGGGCATAAGGAATTTCCACCTTGTTTAACATATATAAATTGCTTTTGTAGATGGTTTTTATTTGATTTTCACAATGAGAATGTATCTTGATAGGTTCTTTGGTCATTAAAGGATAAATCATGTAATCTTTGAAGTTTGGAGATTCAGAAGGGAATTTGAGGTGTAAGGACCCTTTTCCCTATGATGATGTTGGATGAGAGCTTTTCGAATCAAATATTTGATGTGAAGGATGGAGAACAAAGTAATTTCAAAGGCCATGAAGACCCACATGGTTGCCGCATGGTTTACCCAAACCATGTGCAAACTGTGTGGGAGGAGATTACCCTTACAGAAGGGTCTGCACGATGTTCACACGGTTTGTAAATGGTGCGGGCCCTGCAGACTAAACCGTGCAGCTCAAACAATTCTGGACAGTAGCTACGGCACAGTTTGCGCACAATTTTCCAAACTGTGCACCCAACTGGTGCGGCTGAATAATCCAAGGCAGTAGCCTCCACACGGTTTGCGCACGGTTTAACAAAACCGTGCCCCTAAACCATGCACCCCACTTCAGCTTTTTCTTTTTCTCTTTCCCCATTTTCACCAACTCCTTGACTTGGGTTTTCCTTTAGGACTTACCTTTTGACAACTGGAAAAAGGTCCTTTTTGACCGAGAAGACCCTGGAGACTTAAGGGAAGAAGGGGGATTTGGCCAGAGGGGGGATTTTTTGGGAAGGAATAAGAGAGTTTTACTAATGGAAACTTTTTTGGAGTTCTTGTATGATTTATTCTTCTGTTTCTTGTTCAGTTTGATGGTAATTAACTCCTTGAAGTTTAATAGTAATTTTTCTACTTTTTTTATTATGAGTAGCTAAACCCCCCTTTTGTGTTGGGGCTGGGAGAAATGTGGGCTTACTAGAATCTTTCCCCTTATCATTGTACTTGTTCGTAACCTCTCATCTAATTCTTCCAACATTTCTATTTTCTATTTCACTGGAAACCTCCATGTCAGACCAAGAATGGATATTCCAGGGATTTTTGGGAGAAATACAACAAGAATATCCATGACCATTAGATATTCTTGTCATTTCTAGATGGTGGATCTTAACGAAAAAGTTAGTAGAAATCAATTGCCGGACCACGGAATTGATTTCTACTGACTTGATTGGAACTTTTCGGACCAAGGAAGTTTCGATACATATGAAACCAAAAAATTTGAGTTATTATGAGAAATACAACATGATAGAGATTAATGTCCTAGTCCCACATGAATATCCATCCCCAACACATTTTTATCATCATTCAGTAAAATTTGGTTTTAAACAATTTTAGTTTTCATGTAATCAATAGTGAATTAGATAAGTTTCAGTAACAAGTCATTTTTTTAATATCTGAATCATGAACCACCAACCAAACGTATTTAAATTGAGAATCTTCACCGAATAACTCTGATTCATTAAACATAAACACCAACTTCGTTTCCCTATGGACCGACCCCGTACTTGCCTACTATACTAGTCTAAGTTAGGGAATTTAATTTGGCTGAGAAACAAGATCAACTCAAACGACCGAATGATGATAAAATGTGTTGGGGTTGGTCCATAGGGAAATGAAGTTGGTTTTTATGTTTAATGAATCAAAGTTATTCATTGAAGATGCTCAATTTAAATACGTTTGGTTGGTGGTTCATGATTCAGATATTAAAAACAATGACTTGTTACTGAAACTTATCTAATTCAATATTGATTACTTTAAAAAGGAAATTGTTTAAAACCAAATTTTACCGAATGACGGTAAAAATGTGCTGGGGCTGGATATTCATGTTGGACTAGGACCTTAATCCCTATCATGTTGTATTTCTCTTAATAACTCAAATTTCTGGGTTTCATATGTGTCAGAACTTCCTTGGTCCGGCAAGTTCCGATCAAGTCGATAGAAATCAATTCCCTATTCTGGAAATTGATTTCTACTAACTTTTTCGTTAATATCCACCCTCTAGAAAAAACAAGAATATCCAATGGTCATGGATATTCTTGTCATATTTCTCCCAACGATCCCTGGAAAATCCATTCTTGGTCCGACATGGAGGTTTCCAGCAAAATAGAAAATTGAAATGTTGTAAGAATTAGATGAGAGGTTGTGAACAAATACAATGATAAGGGGAAGGATTCTTGCGAACCCACATTTCTCCCCACCCCAACACAAAAGGGGGTTTAGCTACTCATAATAAAAAAAGTAGACAACTTAATATTAATCTTCAAGGAGTTCATTACCATCAAACTGAATAAGAACGAGAAGAATAAATCATACAAGAACTCCAAACAAGTTTCCAGCACTAAAACTCTCTTCTTCCTTCCCAAAAATCCCCCCTCTGGACAAATCCCCCTTCTTCTCTTAAGTCTCTAGGGTCTTCTTGGTCAAAAAGGACCTTTTTCCAGTTGTCAAAAGGTAAGTACCAAAGTAAAACTCGATTCAAGGAGTTGGTGGAAAGGGGGAAATAAAAAAGAAAAAGTTGTAGTGGGGTGCATGGTTTAGGCGCACGGTTTGTTAAACCGTGCGCAAACCGTGTGGAGGATACTGCCTTGGATTCTACAGCAGCACCAGTTGGGTGCACGGTTTGAAAAACCGTGCGCAAACCGTGTCATAGCTACTATCCAAAATTGTTTGAGCTGCACGGTTTATTCTAAAGGGCCCGCACCATTTGCAAACTGTGTGGACATTGTCCGGACCTTTCTGTTAGGGTAATCTCCTCCCACACAGTTTGCACACGGTTTGGGTAAACTGTTCGGCAACCGTGTGGGTCTTCTTGGCATTTGAAATTCCTTTTTTCTCTGTCCTTCACGTAATATATTTGATCCGAAAAGTTCCCATCCAGTGTCATCAGAGGGAAAAGGTTCCTTACGCCTCCAATTCCCTTCTGAATCTCCAAACTTCAAAGATTCCATTCTTTATCCTTTAATGATTGAATAACCTATCAAGATACATTCTCTTTGTGAAAATAAAATAAAAACCATCCACAATACCAATTTATAGATGTTAAACTAGGTGGAAATTCCTTATGCCAAGCAGTGCATCAATAGACTAACCATCTTTATGAGGATTATAATTTATGCTAAAACATATATCTTTATCCAAATACTATTAAAGACTACTCAATAACATTGAGGTAAATGTCATATCCCTATCAGACAAAATAAAATGTGGTCCTCCATGAAACCATACGACTTCCATAATGTATATCATGGATTGATCCAGAGACAAGTCTTATATGATGGATATGAATCTTTATGACTTAATATGGAAATAAACTATTCCACAAATAAAATTATGGCCTTTATATGTTTTTGAGAGTATGAAGACAAAATCCCTGGGTATGTTTTTCCATTTCCATACTACTATGGGTAATTCTTGTAGCATCCCATTTGACATCGGTCTCTAAACTAAAATTTATAGCATACCAAGTACTAATATACATACTCAACAATATCTCTCTTCATGTTCTTCTACTAGGAATACTCTATCAAAAATCTTTGCATCTTCTTACTTTTAGGATGATTAGAGAATAAGTAATTATGGGACTCAAAGAACAACTCGTTTAAATAAAATATGGTTGGATCACATACATGGTTCCTAAACCATATCATTCCATTATAATAATGGTTAATCTCATAACCATTTCTGAACTACTTAAATATCATTATATATTCATTTTAATCCTCTATAATCTTCACATGGTGTATTTCTTACCAATTATCTTAGAAACGCAATATTTCTCCCCTTAAATCGAGATTTACTTATACATCATTTTCAAATCCAAAATTTTTTTATAATTTTTATCCTTATCAGGGATAATCTTGTGTGATCCTTTTAACTAAAATCATAAACCCCCTTGATTAATTTCCCATGGTTATAATGTAATGATCAGTTACAATATTTAATCATCTTTGACCATCTTCTCTAGAATGTATTCTACTATTTACATATGGATATACACATTAAACTTTTATAATAAGTATATATATCACATACTTCTTCATAAATATAATTCCTCTAAATATTTAATTCAAAAACTCCAAAAGGTGACTCTTAATCACGAGTTAGGTAATTTTTCCCATGAACCTTCAATTGTTATGAGCCATAAGCTATCACTATATCATTCTACATGAGAACAAATTATAATAAATTATTTCATGCATCATTATAGATTAAAAATACTTCCCCATTTTAGGGTAATGTATCCAAAAGTCAACTGACTAACCTTTTCTTCAGATCCCTGATATTTTTATACTATTCATAAGTCCAAAGGAACTTAGAAGCTTCAAAGTTAACTTTGTGAGTGGATTAGAAAGTCGTGGGAAATTTTACAAAAATCGACATTAATATATAGCCAATAAATAGAAAATATAGATCTCATTTACCATGTTTGGTTAGGGTTAACATGAAATGAATTTACGTATCCCTATATATACACTATATTGATATTATATGACCTAAAAATGTTTCCTTTTGAGCCCAAATTTACATTTTGCAAATTTTTCATACAACTCCACTTTCAACAGGGTCTTCAACATAATTCTCATGGGATATTAATGTTATTTCATTATATATGAATATATAAGAATATCATATATAAATACTCCCATAAACCAATCAAGCTAATATTTAAACATTATATTCATTAAATCCATATTGATAATAGATACATTTATAAGGAAAACTAGAACTACAATATATTCTTAGTGTCTATGGCGTAAATAATTTCATCGTGTGTATATCCACCTTATTGGCGCTCAATTTATGATAACTAGAATGAATTTCAATTCTTGGGAACTATTTAACTCCACACAATTGAGAAATAAATAATCAATATAGGGTAGATAATTATTTTTAATGAATGTGGTATTTTTTAGTTCATGATAATGAATATAGAGTCACATTGTTCCATATTTATTCTTAACAAAAAGAATATGTTCACTCTATGGAGACACACTTGGCCTAATAAATACCTTTTCGGGATTTTTATGTAGTTTCTTCTTTAATTACATCAACTCAACCAGGTTCATTCTATAGAAAGTCTTTGAAATAGGTGTCACTTTAGGTATCAATTCCTTTGAGAACTCAACTTCATGATTCAACCGAAGAATTTGAAATGCTTATAAATAGATGTTAAAAAACTCTATAAAAAAATTCATATCTTATATTTTTATTTTACCCCTAACCATATGAGATAAATCCTCATTTTGAATTGGATTCAAGACCCACAAAAGGGATGAAATTTTCATTGGATGTTTTTATTTATCATCGCACTGATATATGATCATAGTATAGTTTGTAATATCAAGCATTAATTCAATTACTTAAATATATATATGGAATTTCAATCATTACACAAAATAACATTATATTCTACCAGCTGGATAATAACAAAATTTTTAGGAAGAACATTACCAAAAACACCAACCAGAGAAAATTCATACACATGAGATGTGATGATCGTACTAATAGGTGTTTTCAATACTAATTTAAAATATAATAATTGAATATGAGAACTAAAATTCAATTAAACATTTCCTAATATACATTAATTCATGTAACTATTATCAAATAGGGAAATTCTATATTTTATTACACTTATAACCACATCCACTTTATTATTCTGTTTACAATCCCTTAGTAAAACAAAAAATTGTTAGCATGATCATCAGGAAACATTGATCAAACTGACCAATCATGAAAAATAATTTATATGATGATTAAATACTGACACATACTTTTAAATTTAAAAAACCGCATGTTTATCCAATGTCATTAATCGTCATTATCTATTAAAATCCATTATGATAGTTCATAAAGGGTTTGTGGATTTCAAAAACTTTTCCCCAAGGAGTTTCAAACCAAGAGTGTAGTAAGGTGAATTTTCATGCACCAAGTAAAGATTTATTTAATGAATAATGTTACATTTTTAGTGTTTTTACTCATATGTACAATTATTCCATAACCACTTCCACTTGTAGTGTCTAGATAGGTATATAATTTCTTGGAAACCACTCACTCTAACATTATCCAAAATTTTATGACATTTTTCCATAATTTGATTAATCCCTATGGTTATCACAATTTTTTTCGAATATTAGTTTCCAAAGGATAAATGAAAATTTCTCTAACACCAATTATATCAACACAAACATTCCATGAAATGATATCAAAAATTAATATATGATTATTTATAACATAACATAATTCTCCCCGCCAAAATCATATAGTTCTAATGTCTTTTAAAAAATGGATACATAATAACTAGTTCATAAGTGAACTAAAAAATTTCCCTCTAGGGTCTTTATTAATATAACCCTTTATAAAAATATCATACTTAATAGTATTATTCATAAATTGGGTATAGGAAACAAAATAATGAGTGAGATCAGATTCTCAGTAAGGGTAGACGAGGTCGATATCAATATAACATGTGCATAAGGGTATCATAAAATGATAAGAAAATTATAAATTTGTACCCTACAAATCATAGATCTTGTAATGGAATAAATCAATTCATTTCATAAGATATAAATCATAATGGAATCAAATAACATATTCCTTGATAGCATAACATTGTTATAAGATATAGATTTTTGGAATACATATTAGAATATAAAGTATTATATCAAGGATACCCACCAAGAAATTAATAACGTGTTAATATTGGGGTAACTTATCATGTTCCTACATTAGGATAATGATATACACCGGCGTACCATAATTTAGTATTCGGATAGCCAACTATGTATCATTGTATTTTTTGGTCTAGGGATAACCTCTCATGTACCACTATTTTTAGACTTTGGATAACCTCCTGAGTACCCTTTTTGGTCTTGGGTCAACCTCTAAAGAACCATTTGGCCTCATATAAAATTAATCACTTCCAAATTTATTATGTTAAAATATAATTTTAGGCCCATGAGTCACATAATTAATATCATATATATGTGTGTTGTAAAAAAATAATCATATCATTACCTATGATAATAAATATGTTTCATTAAATTTTATAAAAGCATAACCTAAGGGAAAGAAATGGGTATCATAAACAATTTTTTTTCATAATTTAAAACCGTACCAAGTGATAAAAAGTATAATTTTGCTACATTGTATCCCCATTCAATCTGAATAAATGTCCATAATTTTTAGTCTTAATGAATAAAAATACCATAAAAATATCATTAAACAATAATGAGAAAAATATCCATTAAACTTTGAAAATAAAATTTTAAAATAGAAAATTTACCAAAATATTAAATAAAACCATTTATTTTAAAATAACAATAGAAATATGTAATGGAATCTTTAAATAATTAATTAATCATGACAACATGAAATATCATTCCATTAATAAATGTTAAAATAAATATTCCTTTCACATTTTATTTGAAAAGTAAAAAATAATTATTTAGAAAATAAAAAGAAGTAACCTTTTACAATATATTTTAAAAATTAAAAAAACTATAAAAATTACGTTAAAATTTGTATAATAGTAAAAACAATTATTTAAAAAACATTCTGAGAACATGGACATGTATGAGAATAGAATTTTTCACAAAAAGATAAATAAAGGTAGTTTTGATTAAAAATATTATTTATTTATCATGAATAATTAAAGATAGTGAAATGATATAAAAACATATAATTTATAGAGTTAATCGTCATAGAAAACATTAATGAGTATCCTAAGATATAGATCACAATATATCATCAACATAAACTTAATCACAAACAATGAGATTCTACATCAAACCCTTACCACTTTGGTAACGTTTTAATTATAATACCCAGAAAATAAATAATATTATATCAATATGTATATACCATAATTTTTATTATTGGTATCATAAAATTATTTCATGGGATTTATGTACACTACATAAAATAAACAAGTGTTGAACTGGACATGTGTCTCACAGAAATAAAATTTAAATGAAAATCCCTTAACTCAAGTCTCAACATCCCCTTTACACATTCATACCTCATGTATAATAAATAAGGGTTTATTATGAATCTATTTAAGAAACATAAAATTTTATATCATACAATATATGAATTTCATATAACATTTTATCATCCCTTTATTAATAAATCCTTATTTAAATTACTGTTTCGGGTGACATGTGTTTTGTTGTTCATGTATGTTTTGGTTTGGTTCTTGTAAATTTTGTATTGTTTAGTAATATAAATAATTTTAATCATGATAAAAATATCATATTTATTAATTATATACATATTAATATTCATCCATAAAATTTAAACTTATGAAAATTAATTACTGTAGTCTTGTAGATGGTAGGTTGTCTGTATACATCAACAATATTTCCATTTCATTGACAGATAGAATAACAGAATGTTAAATGTTAATGTTCCTTTACCTAATCATTATTAAATAATATATATATTTTATATACATTAAATATATAATTATTATCATCCATTTGAAGATAAAATGAAAAACGAGTGACATCACTTTATGGAGGGGGTAGTCTACACATATCCACAAATGATGTATTGGTTTCCAACTGATGGGATGGTATGATTTTTTTTGTGAAATTAAAATTAAAATAGTATTATTATTACAAAAACATCATATATATAAGTTAAATTGATCATTGAACAAATGCATGTGATTTTTTATTGAAAACGATTTACATCATCTTGAGTTGATGTAGTCCGTTGTACACAAAATCAGCTATTTTGTTTCCCATTTGATGGAGGAGGCGGTGGAGATAGGTTACTTATGCATGCCTATCATAGGTCATTAAACAACAATATTTAATATTACATAAGTATATTATAATGGATAACCCTATGAAGTCTTTAGAAGAGGAGTGCACACAAAATAGTTTTTCACTTTTATTTGAGAAAGAAATTGAGGTTGTTGTTTAGATTGTTTTAGTTTAAAAAGAAAGAAGGATATTGAAATTAAATATTGAAAAAATATGATGTAGTGAGTGATGGGTTTAGGGTAGGATAAAAAATTTTAATTTCACCATTATCATCAAAATCATTTCTCATCTATTCTTATTTAATGATAAATGATCGACTCCTCGATCGATTTGTTAGTCACCCATAGATGAGGGAAGCAATGAAAACCACTAATATTTACATGAATTTTCATAAGTAATTCACAATAAATTAAGTAATGTACCAATAGAGTATTTTTTATCTTTATAAATCTAGAAAAAAATCATGTATTTCACAGACATGAAAATGATCGCTAAATACTCACCACCTAACACAATTTTCTCGATCGAGAAAAATTGCACTAGGTGGAGAGAGTTTGATGTTCCTCCACTAAATGTACAAAAAATAAATAAAATAAAAACTCAAAATAAAATATCATTAAGATAATTTTTTACCACTAAAAATATATATCATTCAATAGAAAAAGATATTTATATATTAATTGTCAAAAGTACGACATTACAAAATTGAAACACCCCCTTCCCTGATCCCTAAAAATATTTACCCCTCCATGAGAAGGGTAATAATGATTTTTAGGAAGAATAAGGAATTAAAAATATATGGAAATGAAAATAAATAAAATAGATAAATCCAAAAATTTGTTCTTCATGGTTTCCAAGAATAAATATGATTGAATAAGATTCTTTGAGAGGAAGGAGCACCCCTCATTTTATAGTTATAATTTTTACCCAAAATATTTCCAATTTTATCCTCAATAAAGGAATTAATTATGTATTTATCACTTAAGAAATGTGGTTCATAAATATATTTTCCATATTCCCTAAATATATCAGTTTATTGAGTCAATTATTACAAGAGTTATTCTCATTTTACTCCGACAATTTTTTCTGTGCAGTGAGACTCTCCCAATTGAAAACCTCCAGATTAGGATGCCATAATTACCATGAAAACAGAAAATTCACATGTCTGAGCTTTAATTAAAGATTTTTAGAAAGCGTATTTAGAGTTAGAAAACCCAATTCCATTGTAATTGGGCCCATCGTAGACGATTTAGGTACCCATCACTAAAAATAGATAAATATATAAACAGTTTCTATTGTCCAATGTGTGAGCTTTGTTTGAGCTTCCATTTGGTTGATTTAGATTTATGTTAAGAAGGATGAAATAAAGAAATGGAATTTAGAATAAGAAAAAATAATAATTTCACAATTTTGATTAATATTTAATACTTTATGTATATAATACATATATAATTTAAAACTATTAAAAATCCATAATGGGCCATTTTTACAATTAATCTCTAAATACAACCTATATCATAAAATGTGAGATTTTCTATTAATGTAACACTATGGTGAGATTTAAAACAATGAAATTATATTAAACTTTATTCAAAAATATTTTTCCTATAAATTTACCCACACTTATCACATAGACTCCAAGATAAATAAATATCAAAATTAAATCAAATCAAATCCAAAACACATACCCATGAGATATACCAAATCTACACAAAGAAAAAAAACATATCATGACTCTTAAAAACCCCTTATTTCCATTATACATTAATATAATTTAACATAATTACACTTCATTTTAATATCCCATGAACACAAAACACATACCTCATAATAATTTTCTCTCATTTCACAAATGTAATTTTTCAACATAGCTTTTCTCATCCAAACACAAGAATTAGTCACCGTAGAATTGAAAAATTCCAACATCTCCACCCAATGTGAGTCAAGGAAATGTGTTTATCGTGAAAATTTTCTAGAGTTTTTTGTGTATTTTGGTATGTAGGATTTAGTTGTTAAAAATTATGAGGCTGAAAAAGGAGGGTCTGTCTCTTTTTGATGAAAAATTGTAAGATTCTAATTTTAAAACAATTATGGTCTCCTTATCTCCCCCTTTATAGAAAATCAGATCCATTATCATGAAAAATCAAGGAATGTTCAAGCCTTTTTTCATTTCACCCAGAAAACTTTTTTCTCAAATATATTTTTCCTTGAAATCTTTATATAGGCACATATTATTCTATCATGAATTTTCTAGAATGTCTCAACTTTTGATAAATTTAATTCTTTATTAGAAACATCATATATTAAACATTTATTTTTCCGCTCAATTTATCACCAAAATAGGTATCACACCACAAAAAATCTTTTTCCACTCTTAAGTTAAACTAGATTATGAAATTTTACTTCAAGAGAAGTTTGGATAGGGAAAATTGGCATTTAATGTGACCAATCTAACATGTTTTTCAAGTTTTATAAGGGATTAAAGGATTAATGTACAATTTATTCCATAATAGAAAAATGATTCTCCTAAACTGGGGGATTTAAAACCAAATAAATTCCTCAATCATTTAAAATACAAGTAACTCAAACCCTCATGTTTTGATTGGCATAAAATAAATTCATGTTAATGAAAGAATGTTATGGTTCTATCAAGAAATGAGGTGAATGTAAATAATATGAAAAAATGGTTTGGAAACCTTGCCAAAAAAAAGTAATTTCAAAAATAATGATATTAAGATATGTCATGGGATTCAAAATTAGAGTACTCTTCATGAAATCCCCAAAAAATTTCACATGAAACAAAATCATTTTCATTATTTATTTATTCTAAGTTTCATGGAATATATTAGTTAACTAATTGACTAGGGATTCAAAAATTGGAATTATAATAATTTCCTTTGAATATTTTTAATGCATTCTAAATTTTAAAAAATAAATAGACAAATATCTAAAAAACAAACAACAATTTTTCTTAAATATAGTAATCATAACAATAAATGAATATAAAAAAATACAATGGTTCCCTCCCAAACATATTAATTATATTATGTACCTAATGAATTCAAATAGATTTAACATGTAATAATATTTTAAAATGAATCAGATCATGAAAGAAACTGTAAATGAGAGGTATAACTTTATGTCTTTTATTGATAAATAGGTTAGAGGAGTATGATCTCCTACCCTAACTCTGATAGTCGAGTCCCAAAGAATTTCTTAATACTATTCCTAATAATAGTGAAAGGATCTTACTCTCCATCCTTCGTAATATTTTCATCTCCAAAATGATATACATGGGTAACTATAAATGGATCTTCCCATCCGGAATAAAGTTTACCTCGCATCTGCTTGAGTCTTGATTATAATAACAACACTTTTTCTCCAAGATAGAAGTCTTTTGGGTGGGTCATATTATCTTGGGACACTATTTTTATTTATTTTTAAATACTATAATTATTCAATTATTCAATTATAATTTCCACCATCTCTTGAAAATTAAATATTCTTTCATTCCCAACACATTCAAGATCCAAAGTCATCCTCGTCACAACCCAATACACCTTATGCTCTTATTCTATAGATAAGAGGAATAATTTCCCCTTAATCATTCTATATGTACTCATTCCAATTATGGTTTTCTAGGCTATACTATAATCCAATAAGGTATCTATGAACATTTGTCTCCAATCCTACTTATTTGGATTAACAGTATTTTCCAAAATTCAATTGATTTCCATGTTGGACACTTTAGCATGCCCAATAGTCTACGGATTATAGGGAGTTGATGTTTTATGATGCACCCCATACTTCATTAGTAATGTTTCAATTCTAGAGTTGTAAAATTGAGTCCTATGATCACTGATGATGTTTATAGGCACTCCTAACCTAGAAAATATGTTATCCCTTAAAAATCAAAAGGAACTTTAGCATCATCCATCCTGGTGGATTTTTCTTCCACCCATTTGGAAACATAATCAAATACAATAAATATATAAGAATTTCCAAATTAAATCAATAATGGTCCCATAAAATCTATCCTCCATATATTAAAAATGTCATAACAATTCAGTAGATTTTGAGTAATTTCTTGTATCTGTGAAATATTTTCTGAAAACTGACATCTTTCACACATCTCTCAAAATTAATGATCATCTTTAAAAGGGGTGGGATAAAATTTTCCAAATTATAAAAACATTCTTTCAATTCTTTGAGGTCCAAAGAGGCCTCCACAATAAAATGATTAAAAAAACTCAAAGAAAATTTTAACTTCACTTTCAAGAAAACATCTTCTTATTACATGATCATTGCATATCTTCCAAAGAAATGGATCATCCGAAATGTAATATCTCGATTCAGATTTCATTTTTTTGAATTAGGTGACAATTAAAATGATATGGGACATGAAAGTTTACTAGATAATTGACCATATCAGCATATCAAGGCACGTCTCCTTCCGTCACGTACAACTACTCTCCTTAAATTTTATCATCCAGTGGGTATTTTTCTAAAATTTCTGTTTCACCAGTGTTTGGTAGTCTACTTATGTGATCAACCACTTGGTTCTGAGAACCCTAATTGTCTTTTATTTCTATATATAAATCATATAGTAATATCATCCCTCTCACTAGCTTCATTTTAGAATTAGGTTTCTTCATCAAGTATCTTATAGCTTCATGATTAGAAAACACAATTATTTTAGATTCAATAAGATATGATCTAAATATTTCTAAAGAAAAAACAATAGCTAATAAATATTTTTCTGTGGTTGTGTAATTGAATTGGGATGAATTTAAGGTTATAATGTTTTATTAAATAACTTTTGGTCTAACCTCGATTTGGTGAGAAAAGACTACTCCAACTTATTAGTTGGAAGTACCATAAAGTAGCTCAAATTATTCTTCCCAATTTGGCAGTTACATCAATGGTGGTGAAATCAGTCACTTCTTAAACACATCAAAGTATTACCTACATTATCCATTAAAATATAAATTAAAATCTTCAAAAAGTAATCTAGATAGAGGGAGATAATTATTACTAAAATCTTTAATAAAACTCATGTATAATCCTACATTTCCTAAAAATGATCAAACATGATTCACACAATTAGGGTAAAGAAATGGATTTAACACTTTAATTTTGTATATATCCACTTAAATTCCTATTTGTGAAATAATATGACCAAGTAAAATTTCTCTATCAACCCTTAAATGACACTTTTCAAAATTCTAACCATGATTTTTTTCAATGCATGTTTTCAAAACATTTTCATGATTTTTTAAAAAATGATTAAAAGACTCTCCAAAAACTGTGAAATCATTTAAGAAAACATCCATGAAATTTTCAATGTGATTAGAAATTATACTTACCATGCACCTATAAAATTTACCTACATCATTACATAATCCAAATAGAATTATTTTATATGAAAAATTACCAAAGGGACATGTAAATTTAGTCTTCTTTTGATCTTAGGGATCAATGGGTACAATAAGTAACCTGAAAATCCATGCAAAAAGTAATAATATGTTCTCTCCGTCAATCTCTCTAACATATATTCCTTGAAGGGGATGAGAAAATGATATTTCTGAGTTTCCTGGTTCAATTTCCTAAAGTCAATTCACACTTTCTAGCTATTATGAATTCTCATAGGGATTAAACCATTCTTTTATTTTATCATAGTGTTTAGGCTAGTTTTTTTGGAACTACATGAATAAATCTTACGCACTATGAATCAGAAATGGGGTAGATTATCCCAAACACCAATAGCATCTCAATATCCTTCTTCATGGACTCCATAAAGGTGGGATTTATCCACCTTTGGGATTGTCGACCTATTTTGTTATCTCCCTTATGAAAAATTCTATGTGTGCATATTTTTGGGTTTATTTATAGGCTATAACCTATGATCTACCCTATTGCTTGAAATTTATCTCTCAAAATCTCAAAAAAAGACATTTATTGAGTTTTTGATAGATTATTTTCAATTATAACTATTAATTTCTCTCCCTCCCAAAGATAAATATATTTCAAATCAGTGGGGAGAGGTTTTAATTCCATTTTAGGGGACACTAAAGGGGTGAGATTAAACTAATATTACCCACCTCCAAAGTTTGGAACTCCTACATAAATGAAACCATATCATCTTACTCATTACTCAAAAAATAGTCAATGAAATTAGATTATACCTCTTAATTATGCATAAAATAAGAATATCCAGTGTTTTGGGAATTCACGTGTAAATTAATGGAATAATTAACTAGCAAGTCTAAAAAATCTTGAAAAATACCTGATTCATCAATGGGATCAGAACCAACATCATGGGAGAGAGAAAAGAGGGAGTGATCATTTGCTGGGTACCTCATGGACTCAAAAATGTGGAATTGGATAGTGATATCTCTAAATTATATGGAGAGTGTATATTTAGGAACATTGATGATGGTTTTGGATATCCTTAAGAAAGGTATCCCCAAAATTATCGTTGAGTGAGAATAAATCCAATATTATTCTATATATAGTACATAGAAGTCAGTTTGGAATAAGATATCTTTGACATTCACCAGGACATCTTTCAGAACTATAGTTGTAAAAAAAGTTGATCTATTTGAAAGTTATTCCACCACTCTTTAGGGTATTTATGTCTCTCATATGCAATGAATTGTATACTAAGTGAGATAATACATTAATGGAATCACCTATATCACACAAATCATTAGATAATCTTAATGATCTATTGGTGTCTTGAATGGAAAACGTCCCTGGATCTTGAAATTTGGTTGGAAACCATGGTGTGATAAGAAATTAGAAACTTCTCCCCTAGATCATGAATTCATTACCATTAAGTCATCCCTTTTTGGCATAATGAAATTTTAAAAAAATCATACCTTGGGATTTTTTGACATCTTCATGTAGTGGGATATTGATTTTCACTTTCTGAAAGGTGTATAAAATTTCTTTTTTAAGAATTTATTCATTAAATTTCATTGATTCAATAATTATTGATGGAAATAGAGGGAGGTAAGTCTTTCTTCTCCCTCTATTGAATTTTAATTGGAATTTCTTTTCTGTTCTTCTGTAGATTATCATTCTTCTATTCTTCCTTTTCTTATTTTTGTGGATTTTCATAGTATTTTCATAATTTTCCAAATTATTCTCCCTCAGAACATGGGGTATTGATTCAGGTTCAAGGTTGGATAGAGGTGGTAGTTTTTTCCACTTATTGTTATGATTATATTAACATTATCTTAAGAATTTGGAACAATTGGAGATGGAAGATTTCTTGGATTCTAGGATAGAATATCTTAATCATTTTTCAACTGGTTGAATAGGTCTTTCACATTTTATTTAAAAACCTCAACATCTGACTGTAGTTGTTGGTTATCAATTGATGGTTGTACACTAATGGATAGTTTCTCATATATATATTTGTGGAATGGTGGTCGATGAAATGTTTGTTATTGAAGAAAGTGATTTTTATAGTACTAATGGAATGGAGGGGGTCCTAGTATTTTTTATTAAATAGATTTATACCCGAAGATAGTTGGAATTTATATCTTAGTTGGGTCTAGGGTTGACATGGATAACATTGATTCAATATCCTTTGCTGATATGTAGCAGCACAAAATTCGGTTCCCTGCACTTCTAGACACTGGGAAATGTAATGATAATTATAAGAGCATAAAACACATACCAGATTTGGTCCTTGTTGTTCCTTCAATTGGTTCAAATCCATTTGTTGCACTAACCTAGTGAGTTTTCCCATTTAGATTATACTTAATTATGTTTAATCAGATGTTCTCACCTCATGTATTACCCTTGTTCCCACCCATCGTGTTCCATATTGTTGTCAGTTTTGATCAATCTTCTCAAATAGTACTCTGATATTTGTAGGTGACTTGTAAATCAGGAATTCCCTAGATGAGGCATCTAGAATATTTTGATAATTATTTATATGTATTTGGTAGAATAACACAATTAATTGGTGTTCCTTCATTTCATGATGTGGGCAACTGGAACGTAGCTTCTTGGAATTCTCCTAGTAATCGTAGAGGGTTTCTCCAATTTATTGTCATAAGATGTTAATAACTTTTAGGATAGAATTTATTCTAGATGTGAGAAATAATATTTGCATGAAACATATTTTTAGGTCTTTCCAATTCCGGATCTCGTATTTTTTTTAGATTGTAAAATCATTCATTAGCTGATCCTTTAACTGAGAAGGGGAATTCTATCCACTGAAACTGGTCTACAGGTGCTCCTCTTGGCCTGAATCTTGACCAGACAAAGTTTAATTCTTGGATATGCTAATTCTGATCTTTTCCTAAAATTACATGAAACTTTGGTATCACGAAAATCATATTAACATGTAATTAAAAATCATTTGGTGTATTGGGTGCAATGACTTGGTTATTTTGAATGGAAAATTGAGGTTCACATAGATCATGTGGGGTTGGGTTGGGATTTCCATCATTGATTTTAGGTTCAGAGTGAAAAGTAATAGTTTCACTTGAACCTAAGATATCTATTTCCACAAATTTTCCTGGTAGGGTTGTTTTTCTTAGTTAGGTTAATGTTCTATCAATTTTGGGATCAAATTCAATTAATTTTTCTTCTGATTTACAGATCATTCAATTTTGAAATATTTTTATTGCACTTCCTCCTTGGAAACGACACTAAGTTTGATGCTCATCTTTCATAGGACACAGAAAAGTAATATCTAATATAACCTAATTATACTCTAGTGGATAACCCTAGGAAGTCTCCAAAAGTGGGGTTCACACAAAATAGTTTTTCACTTTAATTTGAGAATGAAATAGAGGTTGTTATTGAAATTGATTTAGTTTAAAACCAAATAAGGGAATTGAAAATAACATTTGAACAAATGTTATGGATAGATTGATCGATTTAGAGTGTGATTTTATTTTATCAATTTCATAATTATCATAAAAATATGTTCTCATATCTTCCTATTTAATGATAAATGATTGACTCCTCGATCAAGTTTTCAGTCATCCGTGGTTGGGGGAAGCAATGAAAACCACTCTTATGTGCATGAAAGTTCATAAATAATTCCCAAAAAAATAAATAATGTCCCAATTGATAATTGTTTATCCTTATAAATCTAAAAACAGTTATCTTATTTTAAACATGTTCTAACAATAAATAGACACTCACCACCTAACACAATTTGATCGATCGAGAAAAATTGTACTAGATGGAAGGATTTTAATGTTATTAAAATATATATATAAACAATGAATGAAATACAATCCCAAAATACAATCACATTATGAAAATTGGAATCCATTGAAAATAGAGATTATTTAATTGAAAAATATATTTTTATATTAAATTACAATATTTCGACATTACAAAATGGAAAATCCCCCTTCCCGATCACTCAAAATATTTACCCATATATTAGAAGGTTAATAGAGATGAATATGGAGGAATAATTAATTAAAAATATATGTACAAGAAAATAAATAAATTATAGAAAACTTAAAATTTATCCTCCTTGGTGTCCTGGAAGGAATGGGATGGAATGAGATACTTTAATATGGAGGAACTCCCCTCCTTTTATAAGAAGAAAGTTTTCTCCGGATGTTGACACATTTTATCCCTAATAAATGATATCTTTACGTGTTTCCCCCTTCATTAGTGCAGTTCATAAATATAATTTGATTATCTTATAAAATATTTAGAATATTTGGAAATGTATTCTGAGAGTTGTTCCCATTTTACTTTGAATATTTATTCTATCCAGGTACACTCTCCATATTTAAAACCTCCCAATTAAAATTCCTTCATAACCATGAAAATGGATAATTCATGATTTTGAGCCTTCATGAAAGATGTTAAAAAATGTCTTGTGTGTCTACCCAATAAATTTCACATTAATTGGGCCCACAATTAATTAGTTAGGGACCAAACACCATAAATAGATAGATCTCTAAATAGTTTTCATGTTCAAACTTGTGAGCTTCTTTTGATCATCAATATGGTTGATTTGGCTTTTTTCATGTACGTTGAAATGATTCCCCGGATGTGGAGAATCCAAAAAATAAATAATTTAATAATTTGGATTAATTTTGAAAAAATTAGGGCCATACAAGGGAAATAATTTACAACTATTAAAAATCCAAAATGGTCCATTTTTATGATTAAGCTCAAAATACCACCAATATCATAAAATGTGGAAATTTCAAATAAAGTATAACATTGGTGGGATTTAGAACAATGAAATTCAATGTAAATTTATTAAGTATATTTTCTCTATCAATTTCTCCACTAAAAAATATCTTATAAATATAAGGAATATATTGGTTTTATAATTTCATCATATATGGAGTATCTTTTATGGTGTTTGAGGAATAAATAAAACGAAAATTCGTGGTTATCAACTATACCTCATATTTGGAGAACCTATTTAGGATTAAACCTAAAGCTTTATTATGATGTATTTAGGATCAGACCAATGAATATTGGACATGTTTAGGTATGTAAGGAAGGGGTTTTGTAAGTCTTTTGTAAATCAGAAAACTTTTATTTTAAAGAATATAGGAGATATGGTTCCCTTTTATATTTTAGGTGAGGGGAACCGTTGTAATTTTTCAGAGTTTTAAAATAATTCCATGCCACTTTATTTGAAAAAGAGATCCTAGATGGCTAATTATCATACCTTATATGAGATAAGGTTTATGTTTGTCCATATAATATTAATTATAAAACTATTTAGCTCATTTTTACCCTTATAACATCAGTTTAACCCACTTATAAACTCATCTTAACTGTAACTACGATAATTAGTTTTTATTATTTTTACTATTAATTGTGAACAAAATTTAAGTTTACCTAGTAATTTAATATTTATTATATATATTTAAAATATGGAATTCATTTTTTAAAATTCAATTCACATAATATGTAGAATGTAATTTAAAATTATCCATCAGACGTGACTAAAAATTATTTTACAAAGAAAAGTTTTTTATAAGTATAAAAACATTTTATATAAAATATAAAAAATAAATTTATTTTAATTAAATAAATTTTATTAGTAATAATATTATTGAACTATATTTATTTTAAGACTTTTTAAAAAATGTTGGATCTTTTCACATGGTTTAAACGGATATTAATTTTCAATAAAAATCACTATTTTTTCATTATTCATCAAAAAATTATCCATTTCAAAAAAGTATCATAAGATCACTGTAATATAATTTAGAAATGTTTTTTTTATAAATGAATTTAATTTTGGAAAAAAAATCATAAAATTGGAATAATTTATTTTCAATATAAATGTGCAGTATATGAAGAAATATCTTTTAGAAAAAATAGTAATGATATAACTAGATTTATTTTTATCCCTTGCATTGAAAAAAATATTAAATTATTGATAAAAAAGTTAAATTAATATATAATGTATAAATTTCATTAAAATTTTATGATTTACTTAATTTAAAAAAATAAAAAACTAATTAATGAAATAAAATAGTTTTCCAAAAAAACATTTTGCTTATATTCAAATGATTTTTATTCACATTAATAATTAATTGATAATCAATTAATTTATTTCATACATTCATAAACCATATAATTTTCCTCAATATGTTATTCATATTCATACGAGACATCATAACGGCTTGGTTATAACTGTCACCTTAAATAATAATATTTAAATAATTGATCCTGGTTTGTTTGAACTCGGTGTTGCATGTGATGCAAACTATCAATGAAAGTAAATTTATTTGAAAAACTAAATTATTTCATAATATATATTGGTTTTATATATACACCCTCATATTTTTCTATTATGGGTTACTGAGGAATAACATCACATAGAGAAAAATACCATGCTTAACATATATAAAACTATACAAATATGGAAAATAGGGAAAGTTGTAATAGGAATCTCATATCACAATCCCATACACCTCCCTATCTATGAATAAATCTCATACCTTCTAAAATCATAACCCTACATAACCTTGTTAGAATCCTATACAACTACCATCTCCTACACATAGAATCTATATATCGAATAACACTATGAGTTATAATCCCTAGTTTTTTTTAGTAGAATGCCACAAGAACATATATGCGGAAATTTATGACTTTCTTTTTACACATTAACAAGACAAAACCTTTTTATATAACTATAAATTAAATCTCAAGTGGGAAACATGTATATCATACGAGTCTTACATGACTAGTATAACATATTTGTATTACATCATTCCTATTGATCCGTATAGTTACCCCATAAATCAATTACCTCAAATGTAGTCTCCATATTGATCAAAAAACTCAACTATAATCATGAAAAAAAATGAAATCATGGTTACCATGAAAACATGGACATATTCATACACATGTGTTGGTGACGAACATATTATAAACTCCATCAAATGTACAAATATATTCCAAAATCATCATTTATTACACACCAAAAAAAATATAATGACTCACTCGGTATTACATTACATCAACTTCCTCTTACCAACTTTGATACAACATTATAGCAGAACCTTCCAAGATTTCCTAAACAACACCATATCTATTGGAACTCCTATCTAAAGTAAGTCTCCCCATATTCTAGAGCTTGATAACTAGAAGTTAGGATTTAATGGGTGATAATGGGGAGAATAAATACTCTAAATATAAAAAAAATAGGGGAATAAAAAATATAGAAATAATAAACACATAAACCAGTACAATTAATATATAAAATATATCATGTTATACTATAAGGTTTCGTTACATTCCTGCAAATGTAACCTAGATATCCCATAGTCTGATCGTAAAAAAATACATATTAAAAAAAATAGGCATTTTATTGAGGATCTACCTAGACTGTATCCAAACATAAATGGTATATTTCTCATTCATAAAGTGCACATCTATCTTTTTATACCCCAATCGTAGGGAAATTATCTTTACCTATGTCACAAAACATAAAGTCTTTAAATTAATTCGAGGGACCATGTGGGGTGAAGTTATAAACTCATTATTCCACCATTAATAGTATCATTTGATAATATCCATAAGTAAATGAGTTTATGCAAAGAGAGATTAATTATAACCAAATAATAAACAACCTAGTATACACCATTATCATTAATCCATTGGTCATTCTATTTACCTACATTATAAAATTCCAAATTGGGATGATTTACTAATATCTTGTCACACCTAAATCACCGCTGACTTCTAACTAATTCCATACCACATGGTTATATGTGCCAATACACAACCCAAAAAATTATCCAAAACCTTTAGAAACAAAACCCTAAATAAACATCCATATATAGGACCAAAAGTTCTATGGTTAGTCAATTTACATTCCAAATTTTAGATAAAAATCATAAAAAACCCAAGAGCAATGAGAATCTACTCTCATCTCATGGCTTCAATCACTACTTGAATATTGTGTCTATACCTACAAAATATCTCTCCTCCAATATTATAGGATATTAGATCATTCTGTATTTCTCCACTATAATATATAGTTCCAAAACCTATTTTTCAAAACCACCTCATGGTCCATGTCTTGAATGAACATGAACCTGATAGCCTCAGACCCATGGTGAGAAGCAAACAACAAATAAAAGTGGCCAAAAATCATAGGGAAAACCTTGATAAACTCCCATGGAAATGGTTATCACTAGTAATGTTACACTGATGAACCCAAATTTCTAACAGCTTTCCCAAGACATAACATTTACATTCTTAAGGTAAAACATCAAGGTAAAAAATCCAAAAACTAACACTTTTTATCTATAGAATGTACATGGTCAACATGCAATTCTCTTGTAACCATTTATTTTCTTCATTTATTAAATTTTATAATGTTAAAAACAAATCAACAACAAATAACACCTCCTAAATTTAATTTAATCCGCATGAAGCTAGTCAAATTTCAAAAAAATCGACTCTGACAAGAATACAGAATTATAGAAGAGAACACACACTCTGGTTTGGGATAAAGGGTGAGAGGGGGAACTGATATGTACTATTATCTAGTCATGGGATGTGTGTGCTCATAGAGGTATACGATATTGTATGAAAATCCACTTTTATAAAGAGGTTGGATCACTTCTTCAATTATATCTAACCTGAGAAAATCCTAAAAATTTTACTCACTATTTTCAATCAAATATTTTTCTTTTCCAGGATATTCTTATTATATACTTACGTTATTGTGTTGAGGATAATTATTTATGTGTGGTATTAGGGGTCAAGTGATAGGGCACAACTTGTGTGGAATTATTTTAACTTTGAGATCTAACTAAGCTTGAATGACTGTGTGTATAAGCATGGAAGAAGGATTATTTGACCAAGAATGTGGGAGTTGTGATATAGGAATTGTCACCTTGTCATGAAGAGTAGTGTTAGAATTCATACAAAGTGAGGCCTCATTTTTCCATTCCTTTTCTCTTACTCTTATTCATTTCATTCCCTTTCTATCTTTTCCTTTCCCCACGAATATAACATTAATAAATTCACTTATATGAAATGGATAGATCTTCAAACACCATTCATATTTAATTAGAGGCTTCTCATGTTGATTAAATAACTGAGTTCACTGAGCTTATTTCAGGGTATATAATCAAACCACTCCATCAAGATCTAGAAATTCATATTAGATTAGCTCAACTCAATTACCCACTATCAGATAGGATATCCCTATATGGGTTTGGCCTCTTGAATTATGTGTCAATTATTAAATTTTATATAGATCCTCAATCCATATAATCCCTTTTATCATAATCCATAACTTGGAAAATTGTTTCCCTTGTCAAGTAGATCATATATGAAGGTTTTGAGGAGGGATTTTATTTCATTACTCATTCACCTTCAGTGATGAAGTCTTAGGTATACTTAACTCTCAATATATCGTCAATAAAAAGCTATCATAAGGGGTGGTTCCTTCAGTGGGACCTCCTTATAAAAAAATTCATTGAATAGTGTCAATGTTTATACAAGGGGAATTAGAGCCGTATAGGGTTTGATGTTACATTAAGAGATTTTAGGATTTATGATAAATTCTAGGATTCACAATTTATCATTGGTCATAATCCTAATATCTTTATAAATATTTTCATTCATTGATGTTATAAAACAAATACCTTTCACCTGTTATATGGGGAGACTAATGTAATTATTTTGGAAATTTATAAGATAAATTTTAAGGACTAGTTATAATTTTTTTATCATTGGAGGGGGTGAATCATTGATGAGTTCTTTTTATGATTTTGTTTGGACAAAAATAATTACACCTCTAGTTAGAGGGAATTTAATCCTCTAAAAACATGTAAGAACACCCAAAGAAAGATAATAATCTTCATGGTTCGCTACTCAAAAAGAGTAGCTACTCCCTGGATTATTCTAAAATATTTCTAGGATCACAAATCATGTATAAATAAATACTTTATGATTTATAAAATGTAGGGTATATCTGTCACATTCATTTTACTATAATCCTTTGATAGTGCATGTACTTCGTTTAAAGAAAATTTGATAAAAAAATTCACTATAGAAAAATAAACATTCACCATCTTGCTTCAATGCATTTTCATCGTGGTTCTCAAATTATTCACACATTATTTCATAAATATTATTATTCTTCCTCTTTGATATCATGAATTATAGTGATTAATAAATTTTTTCTGAACCTCTATATTTAAACTTGTTAGTTCAAAAAATTCATCATCTATTTTTTGTTTGTATAGTGCTTCTCTCTATGGCACTCAATATCTGGTACCTTCTATATGGTAGTCTCAATATAGTACTAATTTTTTTATCTCTATTCGATGACCTTTTTCTGGTAACTCTAGGTCCAGTATATTTGTGTTTAATGATTTGACCAACAGATATATCATGATCCTTGATCAACGCCTCGCTTATTAAAAAAATAGAGTGGCATAAATAATAACTTTTAATCCTCCTTATCCTATTTATAAATACATAATTTCGCTAAAAATCAATGTAGGATTTCAAACATAAAATATTAATTTCATTCTGCAAATTATAATTTTATTATTAGGTTTTTTTTTAGTGGACCACCTTCATACTATTGAATAATTTTTATTTAATAGTAATCATATATAATTTCTTCAAATATTTGTGTCAATTATATTTAATGGTTTCTATAATATTAGATAGTCTGAGGATATTGCATTCATGGTTATTGGGTAATTGAACTACCAAATCAACATTATCACAATTTATGACTATAGAAAAAATAATTATGATCTTAAATCATTCTTTTATTACATATTTATAGAAACTCCAATGTAAATTAATGCTCTATTTGGTATAATATCATGATGTTATTATTTATTAACATCCCCTCTATCAAGTAACCTTCTTAGTTTTCCATCCTATATGCCTTATATGTTTCATTTATCAATATATATTAGAATTAATATATTTTATTTATTCCACTATAAATCAATTTAATTCATAATGTTTTTTATATAATATTTATAAATTAGCTTTATACATTCCAAATTCGTGTTTCCATATCATTTCACTTTTGGTTTATTAGATATCCATGTTTTTTTCATGGTTCCCTTCTAAATTATTCTTGATACACATACCCGATTAAAGGAAAAATCTATATTTATTACCCATTTTCATGTACCATATAAAACCTATTTTACGACCCCATTATTTTCATAAAATTAAAAAAAAATCATGAAACAAATATTTTTCATTACTGGTTTTATACAAGAAATTAAGAAAAATAAAAATTAGTTTTAAAAAATATCACTTCATTATAAAGTAAAAGGAGTATTTATCTAAAAAATTCCTCCCTGAATTTGTTATATTATTTTCATCTATTCCAACACATGTATTGAATTTTATGATTTATGTATTATTATTTTAATCTACCATTTTTATGGTTTATGATCAGTTTGATTGTGGATGTGATATCTTGATACCTTTCCCCATTCCACTCATACTGGTTAGTGATTAATATTACAGTTTGAGTAATTTTATTGAAATTTCATATGTTCATGTTGTTTATATTTAGTCACATTAATATGAATAATGAATTGGACTTAGAAAATGATGGGCGAGTTTCACTATAGCCCCTTGATGCATCAATGGGTCTCATGAGACAAAAATGAAATGGGTTTTTGTCAATGCCTTACCATTGTATTTTTAGACATCTTGGCTGAGGCTTGAATAATACATTTTAGATATTTGGGATCAAAAATTACCTCATTATGATTTTATTAATTGATAAACCATGTGATATTTGACTTGGATAATTTCCATGATTAAGTTTCATTATATTTTTATAAGTTATATAGATTTATTTACTCAGCTTTCATTCCTACCATATTATTATCATATTTATTTAGAAAGGAATGTGTATTTTTTCATTCTCCATGCCTATTGTTTATGATTATTGTAACTTCCACTATATTACTTACCCTTACAGATCATATAAGCTCACCACTTTCTTATATTTAATTTTTCCCCTGGATGTGGAGATGAATGTTATTATTAATGACTTGTAGGGATAATCATAATATTATGGATGTTTCCAATGGAATTTCTATATTGCTTTTCCTTTAATGTTTTAATGTGAATATTATGTTTTTATCGGGTTTCCAACACTACCAAACTATTCGGTCCATTAGGATATGACTATCTTATAATCATACTAATTTAAAAAAAGTAATGCATCAGCTCTGGGATACTACGGTCAGGGTCTTTATAGTTGGTATCAAAAGAAGATTAGTAGATTCCTTGGTAAATATATTTATAAAACATAGATTAGTGAACATAACCCTAAGATAGACTTTGCGAATAGTAAAAAATGAACATCCAATAATTTTTGTATGGTATAGAGTATGTGGAAATTCCAAGAAATAAATCTATATTTGGATACTACAATTGTTTGTAGTTATGGAATTGATGTACCTAGGGGTAAAAACTCTGACAAGGTATCTTGGGCCTAACTCGGGGTAACATGGTACAAGATAATGAGCCTTACTACAAACCGGGTTTCAGACTTCCTGTGGAAATTCTTATGATAATTCACATTTTTTTACACACCATTATGAAGGATTTAAAAGTAAATATGTACCCAAATAAACCATATTTATGATTATGAGATTAACTATGCCTAAATCTTCATTTTATTTTATGTTTTTTACAATTTTGATATTATACATTAGGGTACATAATCTAATCTATTATATTCCATTATTCAAAAATGGAGCCCAGTGGAAGGAATGGGAACCATATAAATACATGTATCCTATGTAGATATTTCCCGCTTTTGCATGATAATGATGTTAGTAACGAATTTGTGATGAGTGATAAGAAATATATAGTTGTACTAGGATAGTTGACTCAGGTTTTGAACAATAACCTTAATCGTATGGAGCATCCAGAACCACAACATAGAGGATAAATGTTATACCACTTTATGCGACAACAAACTCAATCATTAAATATGACTATAAAAACATTTGTAGATATGTATTTGATAACTTCCCTAGACAATATATTTCTCACTTTGGGAAGTAACCAAAAATAAGGTTGTCATGGAAGATTATCATCTATCAAGAGATGCATATTAATGGTGGTCACTAACAGAATACGCAAAGGAGGAAGAAGAAATTAAAAATGTGTAATGGAGGTATTTTAAGTAAATTTTCATTGAAAAATATTTTCCTCAAAAACAAATGAGTGGATATGGAAAGGAAATTCTTGAATCTAAGGAAAAATGAGGTTGAGAATGTTTCCAAGTAGGAAGATAACTTTACAAGGCTAAAAGGGCATGTCATAGACTACATACATAATCCATGTAGTAAGATAGATAAATTATTATATGGTTTAAACCCACTCATCTGAAGGGAACTTTTCTCACATATTTTCTCATCATATGAATATATAGTCTCATGTGCTATCAGGATAGAAAAATAATTATCTATGCCTTACGGATTTTAGGGGAATAATGAGAAGAAGAGGGTGGAGGAGGAAATAATGGATAAATAGAAGAATAGAAAAGTAGTTTTCCTGCATGTGATACTTGTGGATGGAAACATAGAAGTGAATTCTTAAAAGTAAACTGAGTCTATTACAAGTTTGGAGAAAAAGGACACTTAGACCATGATTGCAAGGGAAGTGAAGAAGATACCAATGTTCAATGATAAAATTATAAAGAGATTTGACATTATTCAAATGGTTGAACTATTATTCATGGAAATATTACTCAAAAAGGATATGGGAGTAAGGAAAAGTTATATGATCAAAATAACTGAGGTTTAAGTTCCAAATGATGTTGTTTTAGGTATATTAATCGTCTCCTCAAATTTAGATACATATTTATATGGTTCTAGATCATCTCATTCCATTATACCTTCCTAATATTCATTAAAAATTAAATATTTAAAATTATATTTAATGAGGTAGTTTTTTTTTCAAACCCCATAAGGGAAGTATCGTTGCAACAAATATGTGTCAGGAAGATCCCATTATGGAATATAAACATGTTTTATCTACCAATTTTATCATCATATCTATGGTTGGATTTGAATTAATCCTCGGCATGGACTGGAGTCAAACATATGATGTAGATATATTTTTCAAGAAGAATGAAGTTAATTTTTTTTAGAATGATGTAGATTTCATTATCTTTAGAGAAGAAACCTCACCATCTCCTACTAATCTCGAACCACCCCAATTAGCTCTACTAAATTCAATTCATTGGGAGGAATATAAAAAAATATCTATGGTTTAGGAAAGAAATCTTCCAATTGTGGATATACCTATTGTGAAAGATTATTATGATGTATTTCAATAGTATTTACCTGGATATCCTCTAGAGTGAGAAATTAAGTTTTCTATCAATTTAATTACTAGTTAAAGGCATATATCAAATACTCTTTATATAATTTCCCCTGTGGAATTGGTAGAATAGATGAAACATATAGGGGAATTTAGTGATAAAGGATTTATCCACCCCTAGTGTTTCTCCATGGGGATCCCATATTCTCTTTGTCAAGAAGACAGATGGATCCATGACGCCATGAATTGACTATAGAGAAATCATTGCTATTAAAATAAAGAAAAAGTATCCCATGCCTCACATTGATGATTTATTTCATCAACTTCAAAGAGATTAATTCTTTATGAAGATCAACCTTCGATCTAGATATATTCAATTTCATGTGAGTAAGGGAGATATTCTAAAGAAATAATTTTGAACCGGGTATGGAAATTTTGAGTTTACAGTAATTCCATTTGGATTGACTAATGCACCCTCTATTTTTAGGGATCTAATGATTAGATTTTTCAAGGAATATCTTGATTCTTTTATTGTGGTATTCATTAACGACATCTTTGTATACTTTAAAAGATATGAAGACTATGAGAATCACATGGGGATTGTTCTGAAGACTCATAGAAGAAATGAATTATATGGTATGTTTAGAATGTGTGAATTTTGGATTTAATTAGTTTATTTTCATTTCTAGTTTATCTTAATAGATGGAATCTCAGTTTATCTTATGAAGAAAAAGGCGGTTCAAGAATGGCATATGCCAACAAATAGAACCAAGGTACATAGTTATATTGGTTTAGTAGGTTAGTATAGGAATTTCATTATGAACTTCACCCAATTAGAAAACCCAAAAACCATTCTTACTCTTAAAAGGGGTAAGTTTATATGGAAAAAATAATGTGATGAATGTTTTGAATAATTGAATTGTAGATTAGTGAATCCTCTGATATTGAATCTACCATCGAGAAATGGTGGATTTGTGATTTATAGTTATGTGTAAAAGAAAGGACTCATATATTTCCTTATGTAGAATGATAAAGTTATTACCTATCAATCAAAATAGTTAAAAAGTATTGACAATAACTATCCAACTCAGGAACTTGAGTTAGCGGCTATATTCCTTGCTATAAATATATGGTGAAAATATCATTATGATAATATTTGTGAGATGTATACAAATCACAAAAGTGTAAAATATAACTTCTCACATAAATAAAATAGAATTAGGAAAATCTTATGGATCGATCAACTCAAGGATTAGGAATGTTCAATACACTACCATCCTGTGATGGTGAATTAGGTAGTAGATGCATTGAGCAGGAAGGAACATGGATTTCTGTACAAAATGAGTATTGATAAGGATCCTATGTTCATGGATCTATAAAATACATATATGGGAATTATCAAGGAAGGTGAAACATCATTAATTTTTCAACTGGTTTCCCAACCGTTTGTATTAGAAATAATTAAAATATCTCAGTGTGATGATGTGAATATTAAAAAGAAAATTAAAGTTTTGAATGATGGGATGTTTTAAGACTTCATGTGTGAGGAAGGAATTATGAAATTTGTGAGGAGTATATGTGTTCCCTCTATACCTAAGCAAAAAAGATAGTTATTTGATGATTCCCATACCTGAGATTTTTCTATACACCCTGGTATCTTTAATATGTATAGAGATGTGAAGGAAGCTTTATTATTTGATAATTTGATATAGGAAATTTTTTATTATGTATCAATATGTTTAGTTATTAAATGGTTTAAGGTTGAAATAAAACATCTATGAGGTGTAATGATACCCTTATCGATTCCAACATATAAATGGGATGACATCGGTATAGATTTTGTCACAAAATTACTAAAAATACCATGAAAGAATAATGTAATATGGTTTATTGTTTATTGAATTACCAAATATAAACATTTCCTCTCTATAAGGGATGATTTTACAATAGAGTTCCTTGAACGACTCTATATTAATAAAGTTTAAAGTCATCATGGAGCTGTTGATTCAATAAGGTTTTTCTTATGACTTTTCTATTCCTTCATGTTCGGGGGATATTGCTAAGTCAATAAGTTATCTTTATGACTTTACCTTTCCATTTTTTTTAAATCACAAACACCTTATCTTAAGGAAAATCTCTTTCTACCCTGTGTTTCACTTCTCTAAGGAAAAATTTCCTTCCTTAAGGAAATTTATCCTTACCACGTTTTTTATTGTTCATTATTTTGTATTAGTGTAAAATTTGGTTTCATACCTAAATCCTCGGAATCATGTAATACTTAGATAAAAAGCATTCTATTTTCAGACTCTGAATTCAGACTCTGAGTTTTCTGAATTCAGACTCCAAACTCTTCTGAGTTCTGACTCTGAACTCTCATTAACTCTGACTCCGAACATTACAAGTTCAGGTTTCAAATTATTGTGAATCCAGATTCCAAATTTCCTTAAAATTCAGACTCTGGAAATCTATAGAGTTCAAGTTTTTAATTCCCTAGAAAACAGAATTTGAATATCCTTGTATTATAGACTCTGAATATATTTTTTATTAGACTCCTAAATTTTTATTTGCTTACATTCTGAATATTGATTTTGGTTATGTAACCATATTTTTTATTACACTTGTTTTTGTTATAAAAGGATATCATGCTTTAAGTTATTAACTAACCGTTGTTTGAGTGACACATGTATAGGTCCCTAAGAAATTCAAGTAAAATATGACTATTGAATTCATGCCTATAAATTGGAGATCATTTGAAAGAGCTTGAAATAAGTTGATCAATCTAGAGATTACATGCTGCTGAAGTTATTTCTTAAGAGAGAGGATTTATTTCTTTGTGCATACTAAACTTATTATTCATATTTTCTTTGTGAGACTCTGATTGTTACTGTGTACAATTGAGGGCTTTAGGGGATAGGAAGACAGAGGTGCCGACTATCTTGAAGTGGAGGGATTCCTTGCTGAGGATGATAGAGGTGCCGACTACCTTGAATTTAAGGGCTTGCGGGGATAACAAAACAGACTCCGATCTTCATATCGAGGGCTTACCCTGGTTTGGGTAAGATAGACTTTCTCAAAATTATAAATCAAGGGACCTTTATCCATGTTTTTTGGATACCCTTCTCTTGGGGTTAAAAGATTTACTACTTGTTACTTTTCTTGTTACATGTTTTCCACTGCATTTTGTTTGTTGAGGATAGTATAACTATCTTATAATTTCTTATACTTGTATACTCTAATTTAGTGAGATTCTATATTCTTTAAGGTAGAATCCTTATCTTTTTAAACATTCATTAAGTTTCATTTTTCCGGAACCATCTTTCGGGATTCACTTTCTCGGAATCTTTTTCCTGAATCAAGAAAGTGTATAGGACTTTGAGGTTTTTTGAAATACCTTGTTAAACATTGTTAAACACAACTATCTTTAAAATTTCTAAAGTAATTTTTAAATTATACAATTCACCCCCCCCCCCTCTTGTATTTTAAGAATCATTAATCACATTATTTAGTATCTATATTATTTCGATCCTTAATTTGGTATTATAGAGTATATCATACTCACATACCATCTCAATAGAAGCACCTCATTTTATTGTCTTTAATTGTAATCTATGATTTACATTTAAATTCTAGAAAAGTATTTAGAAAGATTTGGATATTGAGCTTCATTTGAGTACTTTTTATCACCCTCCAACTAATAAGTTGTTTGAATGAAACAATCAAACTGTATAATCCATGTTTAGATCATTCTCCCTTTTCTTTCATGTTATGTTGAATTAGTATTTACCTTCGGTTGAGTTTTCTTACCGTAATATTTTACATTAATGTATTCAAATGGAACCATATAAATAATTGTATAGAAGTAGGTTTTGTACAACAATATGTTTGGATGAAGTTAGTGAAAGGAATCTTCTAGGCCAAGAGCTTATAGAGGAAACAACAATGAAGGTAAATACTATTCAAACCCATATCAATGCAGTGCATAGTAGAAAAAATATATATTCAGATAATCAAAGGATGGATTTGGAATTTCAAGTTGGATATCATGTTTTCGTAGATGTATCTCCAAGGAATTATTTTATATGATTTGAGAAGTAAAGGAAATTGTGCCCCAGGCACGTTGGCCCTTTTGAAAATCTTTAGAGAATTAGAGCTTTGAATTATCATTTGTAAATGATTCCTAGCCTTTCTAAGGTACAAAATGTGTTTCAAATATCATTGTTAATATTTTACATGCCAAACACAACACATGTACTCACTTTTTAAGGAATAGAATTAGAATATTACTTATCTTACTATAAAGAGTCTATACGAATTATGGAAGATAAAGAAAAACCATTGAAGAATTGAATGACTTGGTTGGTAAAGGTATTTTGGAAAAATCATAAAATTTAAGAGATGTTTTGTGAGCCTTAGGAGATTATGATAAAAAACTAACCACATCTTTTTTTAATGTAAAAAATCTAGAAATTTTGAGGAATAAATTTTTATAGGAGGTAGAATGTAACAACCGGGAACTCTGTCAATAAAATTTTGTAACACCCCGAGATTTTATGAGAAGTATTCTTTTTAATTTATTGGATGTCTTGTGTTGTATGCTACACCAAGATTATCCTGCATTATAAGCAACACCATATTAGCTTGCATTATACGCAACACTATTCTTGGATCGTGTTAAACAAAATTTCAAGTTCGTTTGATAAAAGTTATTCTATGCAACGTTGAGTGTATATATATATATATTCAATGTATAAATGAGATATGGTTGGATTATATTATACACAACAACAAATGAATATTAAACTACAGGAAACCTTGACTTGGCTTTCTTTACATGCAATCGCGACCTTCCACGATAGCGTTTGTTGTACACAATACCGAGTTTCACTAAACAACGATATGTTATTAAAATATTATATAAACTAGCCGTTATGAATAGTAATACCCACTTTTTGAAATCATATAAATTTTATATTTCAAAATGGAATACATTTTTGGATTCAGAATATTTAAATTATCCTAGGGTGAAGTTTTGGTATTTTTCTGAAAACGTTCATTTTTTGATGAATAGTGAAAACACTGGGTTACTATTTATAAACCAACTTTTTATTTAAATAATTATTTATTTTATTTAAATTTATTTTAGGTCAAAATTGATACATAATACCTATATAATTTCACTTTAATTCATTTGAGTGATTATATAATAATGTTAGATATATAAAAATTTTGTTGAACTTTTCACCGTCTTTTACCCACCTCCTATGAGAATTTGAAAATTTAAATAAAATTTAATTTTACCGCTTCTGTGGGTGGAATTTTAAAAATATGAGAGAAATGGTTAATATCAAGGAGTAAAATGTGGTTCAATAAGATAAAAATAATTTTTGGTGAATAGTAACTTTTTACTTTTATTTACCACAGTTAAAAGTAAATAGGGAAATTAAGGGTAAAAATTATATTATTATTACCCTAAAACATGTTATAATTCTATTGGATAAGTTTAATTCGACCAAAAAAACATTAGGAATAAAATATTACCCTTTAGGTCCACTTGGATTATATTAGGACACTTATTATTATTTTATTTAAAGAAGAGTTAAAATAGTTAAAATCAATGTTTAATAACTAAAACATTTTTAATATAGGATTTTACATAAGATAAATTCAACTATAAATATTAATTAGAAATATAAAAATATTTCATACATAATGGTATTTTATTCATAATTTTTAGATATTAAATAGTTTAATTTATTTTTGACATAATGATGATGTAGTAATTACCTTATTAATAAAATACTAACATAATTGATGTTATAAATACCCAAATAAATGTAATTTGAAACTTTTTATGAATTCAAATATTTTTATAGGTTAATATGACATGTTAGTATTTATTTAATTAACTTTTTTATAACTAATAATTCTGTTATGATTTTCACAAAAATCAATTACCAAATAGTGTCAAAATTGACATAAAATAGTTTTTAAAACAAATATTATATTATTAATTGTTATTATATTCCTAAAAATATAAGACTCTGCAAAATGACTTAGAGAAGATTATATATATTAATAAAGAACCACTTGGGTTTCGTTTGGCTTGTTATAGTAAGTTTATTATCCATATAGTGTAAGAAAACAAGAAGACACGGTAAAAGTTAAATTATTTAACTTAGAGTTAAATCTAAATGATATGGTTAAAATAGTAACCTAAACTTGTCTAAAACCTATTTTTTAGAGTATTTCGACCCATACCCACTTTAGCTTCGAGATAAATTATTTTTGAGCAATTATAAACCGAATATGACTTTATTATAATATAATATTTCGAGTTTTTTCAAAGGTGCCCCTCTCTTCCCTTATAAAAGGCCACCCCTTCCCTCTTCTCTTCACACCCTTTTGAGCCTTGAAGCTCGGACAACCCCTAAAAATTATTCTTCTCAACCTCTCCAGTTATATCATATAGGTTATGTTCTTCTCAAAAGACCAACTCTAGTGCCCTAAGAACAAGTTTAAAAGAGGTGGTTCGAAGAAGATGTAATCTCTTCTACCGATTCTTTCAGGTTTTATTTCTTCTTCAACTTATTCTTCTTTAGTTGTTTCATTATAAATTAATAACATCAGTATTACTTATATACTGATATTTTTTTATAAATAGTAAACAACCATATTTCACCTTTTATCCATCCTACGGAAAATGAAATCACCGCGCGTGCGTACCTACGGAATACTATATTCATGCCATGGTGTAATCAGTTTTTCCACCACCACCTTACTTGGACAATTATAATGGTGTAAATAATAACTATATATGATTATTAAAACATAATAATGATTCTAATATATTATATCATCCACTCCAATTCCATTCAGTAAATATGGGAACGATATCATCGCTCATGCGTACGTACGGATTACCGTCTCCACGACGCGATGTTATTAATTTTCCATGTTAACAATTAAAGAATTATTATAAAGTATATATAATAAGTAATCATAAAATATATGACATAATAATTCTACTGGATTTATGTATATATGTATGTATTTCATCTACTTAATTCCAATCAATTCAATAAGGAAACAAAAAACAGAATTCATGCGTACGTGCGGCCTACCATCTCCATGAACAGTGTATATCTTTCCATTTATCGATCTATAATATATATGTATATTCTGAATATATATTATATATAAATCATTTTTTATATTATTTAATTAATTAATCATGATCTAAGTAATCATATTAATAATTACAAGTCAAAAATGGGATGATAAATGAAACGATTTTACCCAAAACATTGATTTAACATTGAATTGACAAATGAATGAATAATATAAAGTCGTAAGTGAATCATATATGATATAATAAATATTATTATGGTTCTGTTACAAGTTAATAATATGTTTAAAACCACTATACATGAGTCTCGGACACGTATGGACGACATTGGACACAAGGTAAGAGATAATTATTCCAATATCATTCTTATCCGAGATTGTTTATTCATAAGTATTTACTGGGGTTATGTTTATTATCCATGTCCATATGTTCTCAAAATGTTTTCATAAAATGTTTAATTTTCTTCTATGTATGTTTAATGTCTTTTTTTCCCTTTTTACGTTTACCACATCATATAGAAGGAATCTTTCTTTTGTTTACCTACGAATTACTTTTTTACTTTTTCGGAAAAAGTACGAGAATAATGTTTTTTTAACTTATACAGCGTGAATGGATTTTTATGGTTTCATAATGCCTTATTTTCATGAAGCTTACTCTACAATATTTCATGATCATTTTCAAAATAATACATTTTTTAAAATTGAATGGCATTTTTTGAAAAGAAAATGATTTTGAAGAAGAAAGGATATTTTTTCAAGAATTCATTTCAAGTGTTTTATCAAAACTAATTTCCATCTAAGATGAAATTATTAAGTATTTTTATGTTTCAAGTATAATGTATATATTATTTACATGGTTTGATTTTTCTTATGATGAAATGATATTCATTTCTTTTATATGGATTATGTTATGATGGGATGATGTTTATGAAACCCATTTTGTTCGTTGGGTTATTATGAATGATGTATGTTTATTTTGTGGAACAAGAAAAAATGATTTCATTATGAGATGGGTAGTACCTATATCTACCAACAATGAATTGGGTAAAGATTTATATATCATGAGATAGACATGGTTGGAATGGTAAGTTAATACGGTTTAGTGTTACAGGACTGAAATGAGGAGTGAACTCGATTCAGAAAGGGACTTTTTCCACTAAGATGGTTTTGGCAGCAATGCCTTGGCTACTATGGAAATCATATAATGTGATTAATGGTTTTCCACAATTACATGTTTTATTACCATGCTATTTTATCATGATTGATGTTCCATTATGATCTATGACTTACGTACTACTATGTTTTATTTCATTGCTCATGATTTTGATGTTTAAACATTATGTTCATGTTTTTAAGTTCAAATGTATATGGTTTTTTTATTTTCTCCATGCTTACCCTTACTGAGCATTTGAGCTCACCCTTTATATGTTTTATTTTCCCCAGGATATAAAGAAAGGTTTTAGGTAAGTAAAAAAAGGGAAGATCTTTATGAGAGATGTTGAAGATCTTTCACCATGATTAGAAGATTATGTCCCGAGTTTCCAAAGACACTAAACTATTACGGTCCTTGTGAGTTTTTTTTGTTATATACTATATATTCCGCAAAAGTAATGTAATGTACATGTATGTCAGGCTTTGGGTCTCTAAAGTTGGTATCAGAGGAAAGGTTTAGTTAACCTTTGGAAACTAGGATGCGAAAACTTTAGTGAGATCCCTAGAGATATTTCTAAGGTATGTCTAGGGATGTCCCTAAGGTTTAGTATAACTATAGGTTACAGTCCTATAATTATTTTTACGATCATGAATAACCTAGGGTGAACCTAGGTTGTCATGGATTAAATAATGCGTGATAAGTTATACATCCCATAAGTAACTTTTTATGATTATGTGGTTCCTTGTTATTTTAACGGTTTCTTACACCATGGTTTTTGGTTTTAGTCAATGGAGAGAATCAGAAGGAATTGGGTCAACATTGAATCCAATGGACAAATTGGTGACTATGAGAAACGAAATTTCATAATTCTTAGAAAGAAATATTTTGTGATTATGCCAAATCAGTCATCGCGATATATGATTAACGAGGTGAACTTTAGTGGTATTCTTAATTCATCAAATAAGAGGAAGATGGACTTTTATGCATATTCTCATGGTGAGGAGCATAGAGAAAGGAATATTGAGATTTCTAAAGAAGGGAAGAAGAACCTTGATGAATACATCAAATGGAGGGGAAGATGTTATCTGTGTGGAGAGAGGGGTCATAGAGTGACAGACTGTTATGGAGTTCAATGTCTTATCTGTGGAGAATATGGGCATCACCCAACTCAATTACCTGACCTAAGAGGTTACTTCTAAATCAAGGAAGGACTTATTCCATGACAATCATTGAAGAGGATGGATTGAAGTCTTTATGTATTGGTATTCAAGAATAATGTTGTTGAGTTACTTTTATGGTATATTGGAATATCTATGTATTGATCCATTGTGGTTTTCAATAATTTTATGGTACCAGTAACCATGTAAAGTTCTTGTAATATTTTTTGAAGGTAGATGAAATGAACATAATGAAGTGATAAGGAGAAAATAATATGTATGATAGTATTCATGAGCTCATGACTGATATAAGGACAAAGTGATATCATGGTTTGAGTATATCAAAATTTTGGGATTTTGGTATGTGGAAAGACTTAAATTTTGACAGCATTCATGTTTTCACTAAGGTTCAATGGGTATTCATTTTTCAAGATAATACATGATTAAGGTATTCACATGTTTGTAATGTGACCAACAACAGGATATATCTTATGATATATGGGGGACAAATGAAGGAATTCTCATGCTCGGTAGATGAAATTTCTAGTAATCGGACAGAAGTATTTTAGATAAGGCTAAATATTGGAATGGATTATGTTAGACATAAGTTATTATTGTTTAAGGATGAAACTTTTTTCTATATTATTGATGGGATGTTATAATAATGTAGTTTTAGAAAAATAACAACTTGCAGGACGGGCGACAACCCGTCGTGTCGGACAAGGATGTGGGAATCGAACCCACAATCGAAGTGTGACATGCCTTTCTCACCTACCACTGGCCTACATGAAGTACCTGGTTAGTATAAACTAGTTTTATTATATTAAGTAGTACGATATATGAAGTATAAGTCCATTTTAGGAACCATATATGATTAATCTCACTATATATGGACTTATCTATTTTTGATAACTTTTTCTAATCTTTTGTTTGAGACAAATGGAATGACCCATTATTCTATCACATGATCTGCTAACACTTCACGAATGACAAATTAAACTTCATTTCTTTAATACATGAAGTGGAAATTGTCCAAGGAACGACCAACGGTGAGATTGTACCAAAATCAAGAAAGTATTTCTTCTAATTCCAATTTCTTCAACTTTAAGAAAATGATCTTGAAAACAAAAAATGTTGTCCTAGTGCACTTCTATCTGATGAATTAGATGGTACATTAGATCATCACAAATTTATGGCTTTGTGATTGTTGTATTTTTCATAGCCATGTCCTCTACCACTCTTCATCCGAAGTTGATGGTTATATTTCTCTTCTATATCCATATTTTCACCCATGTTGTCCAATGTGGAAACCCAGTGTTGAGTTACTTTGGGTGACTGTTATGATTCTAACATCCATTTTTAAAATGAAGTTTTAGTATTTCTTTTTATGATGTGGGTTTCTATGAAAGAAACTTTCAAGTAGTAAACCATTTATAACCCCGACGAATTTCGAGGGCGAAATTCATTTTAAGGGGGGTAGAATGTAACACCCCGGGATTTTATGAGAACTATTCTTTTTAATTTATTTGATGTCTTGTGTTGTATTCTACACCAATATTATCTTGAATTATATGCAACACCGTATTAGCTTGCAGTATACGCAACACTATTCTTCGATCATGTTACACAAAATTTCAAGTTCGTTTGATAAAAGTTATTCTATGCAACGTTGAGTGTATATATATATATATATATATTCAATGTATAAATGAAATATGGTTGGATTATATTATAAATAACAAAAAATGAATATTGCACTACACGGAACCCTGACTTGGCTTTCTTTACACGCAATCACAACCTTCCATGATAGCGTGTGTTGTACGCAATACCGAGTTTCACTAAACAACGATATGTTTTTAAAATATTATATAAACTAGCTGTTATGAATAGTAATACCCAATTTTTGAAATTTTATAAATTTTATCTTACAAAATGGACTTCATTTTTGGATTCAGAATATCGAAATTAGCCTAGGGTGAATTTTTGGTATTTTTCTGAAAACATTCAATTTTTGATGAATAGTGAAAACACTAGGTTACTATTTAAAAACCGACTTTTTATTTAAATAATTATTTATTTTATTTAAATTTATTTTAGGTCAAAATTGATACATAATACCTATATAAGTTCAATTTAATTCATTTGAGTTATTTTATGATAATTTTAGATATATAAAAATTTTATTGAATTTTTCACCGTATTTTACCCACCTCTAAGGATAATTTGAAAATTAACATAAAACATAATTTTACCTCTTATATTGGTGTATTTTTGAAAATCCAAGAGACATAGTTAATATAAAGGAGTAAAATGTGGTTCAATAAGATAAATATAATTTTTGGTGAATAGTAACTTTTTACTTTTATTTACCACGGTTAAAAGTAAATATGGAAATTAAGGATAAAAATGATATTACTATTACCCTAACACATTTACTAATTATATTTAATAAGTGTAATTAGACCAAAAACAACATTAGGAATAAAATATTACCCTTTAGGTCCACTTGGATTAGATTAGGACACTTATTATTATTTTATTTAAAGAAGAGTTAAAATAGTTAAAATCAAAGTTTAATAACTAAAACATTTTTAATATAGGGTTGTACATAATATAAATTCAACTATAAATATTCATTAGAAATATAAAAATATTTCCTACATAATGGTATTTTATTAATAATTTTTAGACCTTAAATAAGTTAATTTATTTATGACACAATGATGATGCAGTAATTACCTTAGTAATGAAATACTAACATAATTGATTTTATAAATAACCAAATAAATGTAATTTGAGACTTTTTATGAATTCCACTAATTTTATAGGTGAATATGACATGTTATTATTTATTTAATTAAATGTTTTCGAACTAATGATTATGTTATGATTTTCAAAAAAAACAATTACCAAATAGTGTCAAAATTGACATAAAATAGTTTTTAAAACAAATATTATATTATTAATTGTTATTATAATCCTAAAAATCTAAGGTTCATCCAAATGACTTAGATAAGGTTATATATATTTATAATGAACCACTTGGGGTTCGTTTGTCTTGTTATAGTAAGTTTATTAGCCATATAGTGTAAGAAAATAAGAAGACACGGTAAAAGTTAAATTATTTAACTTAGAGTTAAATCTAAATGATAATGTTAAAATAGTAACCTAAACTTGTCTAAAACCAATTTGTTGAGATGATATAGACCCATAACCACTTTATATTCTAAATTAATCATTTTTGAGCTATTATAAACCGAATATGACTTTATTATAAAATAATATTTTGAGTTTTTTCAAAGGTGCCCCTCTCCTCCCTTATAAAAAGAGCAACCCTTCCCTCTTCTCTTCACACCCTTTTGAGCCTTGAAGATCGGAAAAACCCTACGAATTACTCTTGTAAACCTCTCCAGTTATATCATAGAGGTTCTGGACTTCGCAAAATACCAACTATAGTGCCCTGAGAAGAAGTTTAAAAGAGGTGCGTCGAAGAAGAGGTAATCTCTTCTACAGATTCTTTCATGTTTTATTTCTTCTTCAACTTATTATTCTTTAGTTTTTTCATTATAAAGTAATAAAATCAGTATTAATTATATACTGATATTTTATTATAAATATGAAACAACCCTATTTCACCTTCTATCCATCCTACGGAAAACGAAATCATCGCGCGTGCGTACGTACAGAATACCGTCTCCACGCCGTGGTGTAATCAGTTTTTCCACCACCACCTTACTTGGATGGGTATAATGGTGTAAAGAAAAACTATATATGGTTATTATAACATCATACTGATTCTATGATATTATATCATCCACTCCAATTAAATTTAATAAATATGTGAACGATATCATCGCTCGTGCGTACGTACGGATTACTATCTCCATGACGCGATGAGATTCATTTTCCATGTCAACAATTCAAGAATGATTATAAAGTATATGTAATAAGTAATCATGAAATATATGACATAATAATGCTACTGTATTTAGGTATATATATATGTATGTCAACTAATTAATTCCATTCAATTCAATAAGGAAACCAAAAACAACGTTCATGCGTACGTACGACCTACCATCTCCATGAACGATGTATTTCTTTCCATTTATCGATCTATTATATATATATGTATATTATAAATATATATTATATATAAATCATGTTTTATATTCTGGAATTAATTAATCATGATCTAAGTAATAATATTAATAATTACAAGTCAAAACACGAATGATAAATGAAATGATTTTACCCAAAACGCTGCTTTAACATGGAATTGACAAATGAACGGATAATATAAAGTCATAAGTGAATCATATATGATATCATAAATATTATTATGGTTTGGTTAAAAGTTAATAATATGTTTAAACCCACTATAAAGGAGTCTCGTACATGTATAGATGAAATTGGACATATGGTAAGAGATAATTATTCCAATCTCATTCTTATCCGAGATTGTTTATTTGTAAGTATTTATCGGGTTTATGTTTATTATCCATGTCCATATGTACTCAAAAAAAATTCATAAAATGTTTAATTTTCTTCCATGTATGTTTAAATTTATTTTTACCCTTTTTACTTTTACCACATCGTATGGAAGGAATCTTTCTTTTGTTTACCATACGAGGTACTTTTCGACTTTTCCGACAAAAGTATGAGAAGAATGTTTTTTTAACTTATACGGCGTGAATGGATTTTTACGGTTTCATAATACCTTATTTTCATGGATATTACACTATAGTATTTCATGATCATTTTCAACAAAATCCTTTTTTTAAAATTGAATGGAAGTTTTGGAAAAGAAAATGATTTTGAAGAAGAAAGGATATTTTCCTCAAGAATTCATTTCAAGTGTTTTATCAAAACTATTTTCCATATAAGATGAAATTATTAAGTATTTTTTTGTTTCAAGTATAATGTATATATTATTTACATGGTTTGATTTTTCTTATGATGAAATGATATTCATTTCTTTTATATGGATTATGTTATGATGGGATTATGTTTATGAAACCCATTTTGTTTGTTGGGTTATTATGAATGATGTATGTTTATTTTGTGGCACACGGAAGAATGATTTCATTATGAGATGGGTAGTACCTATATCTCCCTACAATTAATTGGGTAAAGATTTATATCTCATGAGATAGTCATGGCTAGAATGGTAAGTTAATCTGGTTCAGTGTTACAGGACTGAAATGAGGAGTGAACTCGATTCAGAAAGGGACTTTTTCCACTAAGATGGTCTTGGTAGCAATGCCTTGGCTACTATGGAAATCATATCATGTGCTTAATGGTTTTCCACAATTACTTATTTTAATCCCATTCTATTTTATCATGATTTATGTTCCATTATGATCTATTCCTTACATACTGCCATGTTTTATTTCATTGCTCAAGATTTTGATTTTTAAACATTATGTTCACGTTTTTAAGTTCAAATGTATGTGGTTTGTTTAATTTTATCCATTCTTACCCTTACTGAGCATTTGAGCTCAGCCTTTATATGTTTTATTTTCCCCATGATATAAAGAAAGGATTTAGGTAAGAAAAAAAATGGAAGATCTTTATGGGAGATGTTGAAGATCTTTCACCACGATTAGAAGATTACGTCCCGAGTTTCCAAAGACACTAAACTATTACAGTCCTTGTGTATTTTTTATTATGTATTAAGTATTCCGAAAAAGTAATTTAATGTACATGTATGTAAAGCTTTGGGACTCTACTAATTTACCTTCTTATTTATATTTAATATACTATATATCACATTAAATTACTTATATAATGCTATAAAAACGTCATAAATGAAGAATGAATGAAGTCGGAGGAATTTCAAGAATTTAAGGAACCTATACCAATGAAATAGTCACTTGACCTTAGGAATAGTAATATGACCATAAGGAATAGTAATTCTGACTAATGAATAGTAACCTCAACCATTAATGTAAAAATAAAATTTGGGAACCTTATAAATGAATGTATCATAGAGTTATATCATAGTATAAGTTAATGAATATTTTAAAAATTGTTAAATTAAGTGTTCGTATTTTTGTAACTCGAAAATATTTAATTACTATTTTATAATTAATAAAGTAATTTAAAATAATATTTATTTATATAAAATTTATTTTTATATTAACATTTTTTGTCTTATGATTTTAGGATAATTTTGTGGGACCTTAGTTAAATTTTTAAGGTGTTTTAAAATCAGTTATAGATTTAAAATCAATAATTTTCCAGTAAATGACTATTTAAATTAAAAATTAAATTTCTCATATTTATAAAATTGTTTTCATAAAATGTAGTTCCTTTTTGAAATATATAGATCAAAAAATTGTTAGAGATAATTTTTGGTATTATTCTAAAATACATTAATTTTGTGAATAGTAAAATTTTATAATTTACAATAGATGATAAATAAAAGATTTATTGGGACATAGGTGATGTTAGGATGATGTAAAAACCCTTGGTTCTAACTCACATGCACTTATTACTATATTTTGTCATAATTATCAACACTATTGTTTTTCTTGAACAATATAATAAAATAATAAATAAGATAATGAGAAATCACCCCTCTCATCAACTATAAATACCACCCCTTGCCCCCTATTCTTCTCACACCTCTATGCCATTATTCTTGTCGAAACTCTACCCATATACACTTACCAAGTCTCTATCCATGTTTAGGATCTCTTAGTCTTATAAATACACCAAAAACCCTTCCCTTAAGTAGGTTCTGAAGGAGAATAATTTAATAGGTAAATCCTCTTCCTTTTCTTTTAATTTGATTTCAATTTATTTTTGTTTCTTATTCACTCATCACATACTATATCGATAAATAATGATGACTATAGTATCAATTATATACTGTAATGATACTTTGTTAATTTAATATCCTTAATCAAACTCCTTTCTATATCTCTTTTATTTTAAAAATGAAATTATCATTTGAGAGGTGTCGATTTATAACCATCGTGGATGATGTGTTTTTGTTCTTCAATTTATCCTTCAATTATGGAAATGAAACCAATTTTATGGTTTAAAAAATAATATAATATATGTATTACAACCTTTCTTAGGTTCTATAACTAACATATTTACATAATACTAAACGATAAAGGAAAATGAGATCTTTATGATCAATAACTGCCATAATAATCGAAAGAATTATCAATAAATGTATTATCTAATTATTTATCCTCATAATATATAAAAAAAGTGTATATGTATAAATTTACACTTATTTATTTTCATTAATATCATATAAATTCAATTATTTATAATTATACCTATTCCACATGAACTTCCATACTCATATACAAGTATATCGATCGTGAAAACCAATGAAACAAACACTCTCGAGCAATAAAATTGTATCTTATAACTCATAAAAGACCATAAATTAACATAATAAATTTATAATAAATAAAATAAATTTACATAATCTTATGAATTTAATTTTATTACCCATGATGTTATGGTCAAGTGAAGAACACATTCAGACATAAGTTAAGAGTTTTCTTCCTGAACCCTTGTTTTCATTCGGGTTATGATTTCTTACTATATACACCAATGTAATTCTTAATTATGTTTATATAATTCTTCTATAATATATTTATACATTCCAATATCATGTTTCTAGATCATTTCATCTTTCATTTATAATAAATACATGTCTCTTTCAAGGTTCCCTTCTAAATTTTTCCTGATACACAAGCCCGATTAAAGGGAACATCTTAATTTCTTACCCATTTTCATGTACCATCCATAATCTATTTTAAGACGGAATTATTTTCCAAAAATTAATATGTTTTTTTAGTAAAAACAATATTTTTTCATTAATGGTTTTATACAAACAATTATGACAAATAAAAATGATTTTTCTAAAAAACTCTTATTTGCAATGTAAAAGGAGTATTTCTCTCTAGAATTCCTTGATTAATTTATTAGAGTATTTTCATGTATTTCAACAAATATGTGGAATTTTTTCAATATTTGGATTGATATATTATTATTTTCATCAACCAAATGTTATGGTTTATGACCTATTTGACTATGGATATGCTATCATGATAACTTTCACCATGATACTCAGATTGGATAGTGATTGTGATTACAGATTGGGGAAGGTAATTTAAATTTCATATGTTTATGTTGTTTTTTTATCACCATTAATATGAGGAATGAATTGGACATAGAAATTTATGTTTGGGGTTATCTATATCCCCTCTATGCATCGGTTGGTCTCCTGAGAAAAAACATAATTGGGTTTTGGTTGAGGCCTTACACTAGTATTTTCAGATGTCTTAACAGATGGCTTGAAAATATGTTTTATATGACCAAAATTATGAATTCCCTCATTATGATTTCATAAATTGATAAAAAATGTCATATTTCATGATTATAATATGCATGATTATGTTTAATTCTCTTATGATGAGTTATATAGAATTATTTACTCATGTTTCATTCACACCATACTATTCTCTAGTTTATTTCGAAAGGAATGTGTTTATAGTTATTCACAATTCGTAATGTTTATGTTTATGATAACATCTATTGTATTAACACCCTTACTGGGAATCTAATCTCACCCTTTTTTATGTTTTAATTTTCTCCAGGATTCCAAGATGAATATTATTATGAATTATTTACTAGGATAATCATGGAGTTATGGATTTATCAAATGGAGTTGTTATATTGTATTTCCTTTTATATAGTAATGAAAATATTATGTTTTTATATGGTTTTTAAAAAAAACAAAACTATTTTTTCCTTCAATATATGAATTCCTTGTAATCATACCAATTTAATAATGTAAGGAACCAGCTCCAAGCCACTGGATTTGGGGTCTTTACAAAGGAATCAACTAATTTTGTTTGTCTGAAAAAATCCATATGATACCCCTGTTAATACATTCAGACAAACACATAGACACATATTCTATCCCATCACCTCAATTTACTAGACAACATCCAATATCTTATGTATTTTAGGCTTTCATTTTTCTTCATGGAACCTTTCATCAATTAAATTTATAAATAAGGATCAACATTTTCATGTTATTTATGTACTAATAACAAAATACAATTCAAAGAAATCGTCATTTTTTCAATCATAATTAAACACTTAATAGTATAAATAACTCAACACATTGGATTTTTTAATCATCCAAGTAACATAAATCATTGATGATCTGAATAATAATACATGAGTCACTATCCAATAATTCTAATCTTGTATGTGAGAGATTGATTTATGAAAGAAGAATCATTAAACAATAATACCATATCATCCATACAAGATTAATAAATAGTAATTTAAAACTTTTTTCTGTACTCAAAAAATCATCATTAAAAATTATAAAATACTTCAACATGTTCCTGAAACCACTTCAGAAATCTGTTATAATAGTACACATGTACTGACATCAGAAATTTTCTCTTTTAAAAATTCCCCACAAACATATTCTCTCTCTTAATAGGTAAAGGGAATATCAATGGATATATTTATTTTTTCATATTTGTTCCCCCATTAAATATAATATCAAAAAAATAATGAGATCAGGGACACATATCACATACCTTAGTCTTGAAAAAAGTGATGTAGAATTGTCATAGTTAACCTCATCATCTAAAATGCTTCCTTCAACAATGTTTTAGTAATGATATCAATATATTTCTCTTTGTTTTATGGGAAAAACTCTATATTTAGATTATTTCATTCCACATTTTCATTGAAAATGTGATATTTAATATCAATATGGTTAGGTTTACAGTATTACATGAGAGTCTTGGTGATATTTCCATCACTCTGATTATCACAACCCAAGTTAAGAGGTCGCTTCACATCAACCAAAAAATATTTTATCTATGCCTTCATCAACATTAATTCTTTTGTAGATTTATTGAAAGATACAAAATTATATTCTACAGTTTTTAATGTCACTGAACATTACATATTTGTAAGTTAACTCAAATATATTTCTCCAGGAATGAGAATTCCGCCATATTTAGACCTTGTGTCATCAACAAAACCTTCCAATTATATATCTATATATCCAAAAAAATATTTTCAATGGTTTTCAAACATTATAATATAATATGTAGTGACCTTAATATATCACAAAAATATTTTTCAACCAAAGGTTTTTTAATATTTTGTGATATTTTAAATCAATCACATAATGTAATTGAATAAATGAAGTCTTCTCTTGAGACTATTAAATACAACTAGATTCCAATTTGTTTCCTTACTTATTTTTTATTAATATTCATTAAAAATAGATATTTAAATATTTTATTTCCCATATTTATAGGTTTATAAATGGGGTTTAAATCATCAATGAAAAATATATTATGTTATAAATTTATATATCATTCTTATGATATGAAAATTTGGTTCTTATCTTCATAAATTTATGACCAAACAAGTTATAAATTTCACCAAAAATATAAATTTCAAAAAACATCTACATTTTTATTAAAAAAATTAACAATCATTTTCATTATTAATTAAAAATATAATATCAAAAATATAAACAATCATAGTGAGATAAGCTCCATGATTTTATTTTATAAAGAGATAAATATCTAATATTCCTTTTCTAAAATTCAACTTCTTTGGTAATGTATCCACCTATGAATATAATTCTCTGTGTGCTTGTTTCAACCCATAAAAATATGTATTCAACTTTAAATCATTGTTTTAATCTTTTCCAAGAACAAAGACACATGGTTTCTAAATATATGATACTTCTTACAACTCATTATTGAGAAAATAATACATTGCATCCATTTTGAATATCTTATATCTAATTCAACTAGCTATAATAAGAAACATTTTTATAGTTTCAAGTCATTGTTTTGTAAAAATTGTCTCTAAAATAAATTTCATTTAACCATGGAGTAACCTTCATAAACCAATATTTATTTTTTTCATACCCCAAAACCACATTCATTCAATTTATTCTAGAAAACCAACATTGTTCCAATGACATTTTTGTCTTTTCATTTTGAAATTAGTTCTAATGTATCATTTTTATCCAATAGAACCAACTCTATATTAAATTAATCAATCCCCTCTTAGTTATCTAATGATTCTTCAACATCACTTTCCTCATCATATGAAAACAATGAGGTATGTCAAACATTCCCCGATGTAATTATTGTTTGAACCTATTTTACTTGATCTTCATTGATATTTTAGACATCCTATTTTTCCCTAATCCTTGAGTAGGATGAAAATAATTATTCATCATCACTTGAAATGGATGGATCAATATCTTCAACATAGACGACTTCAATATCATCAATTCTACTAGAAACATTGTCCTATTTTTTAATAGCTATATATTCATCTTTTCATCCACTAATATCTATAGCAGACTATGTGTTGTTTCTATCATAATCTTCTAACACTTATATATATACATAGAAAAAAAATTCTTATTATAACTTATGTATTATATTCCATTAGGTGGGTATCTTGGGAAGATATCATTAAAACATATTGGATCTAACTTCCATATATTTTCACCAATGATATTGATAATTTTGAGGATTACAAACACCCATATGATTTTAACAATTGGAATTTCGTAGTAATAAATATCCTAAGGATACATATTAGAGTTTTACACATAGAATGAATGATGTTTAACATGACAAGATTCTCCAATAGATTTTCTCAAAATAAAAGAAAGATGTATCATGTGAAATCATCATATTTTGTGCTATATAACCCAAAAATTGTAACTATATTTCTTCAACACAATTTTTTGTGGTGTTTATGGTTCAATAAGTTAAATAATAGTTCTATGATTTTCAATATAACCTTTCAATTTATCATTTTTGTAATCAACATAATTATCTTTGGTAATTTTCTTCATGGAATATACATTCCTTTTTAAATCATCTCATTAAACTCATAAAAGTTTTTAGGACTTCATAATTCTGTTTCAGAAAAAAAAATATTTGATCAATCATAAATAAATTAATTAAAAAACATTTATTCATTTTTCAACTTCTATCACATGGGACCATATATTTCATAATTATTAAGATCCAAAAGATGAGTTTAATGTATGTCATGCTTCTTATATACAGATTTAGGAATCTTAGGTAACACCCCAAGGTTCTGAAAATAAATATTTAATGCATGAAACACTATGTACCTTTAAAACAACACATTTTATAATATATCTGTTAGACACAACTTTGCCTATTCTATGTTTTGAATTTCCAAAAACAGTCATCTAGAATTTGATCAGTAACTCATTTGGAGTCTAATAGAACAAACTTGATTTTTGGTGAATAGTAACATACCCTTATGAATAGTAATATTAATAGTAATATGACCCTTATGAATTGTAAATATTAATATTATTTTCTTTTCTTTAGGTAATATGATAATGAGATGTTAATTAATTTTTCAATGTAATATAATACTAATTATACCTTTAAATTGTTTTTTTTCAAATTATATATGATTTTATTTAAAGTTAAATTAATAATATTTAGAAAATTATTTTTAATAAATGTAGGTTCTTTTTTGAATTACACATTTCTAAAAAAAATTGGTTGAATTTTTGTGATTTTTCTGAAATTATTGAATTTTTGATAAATAGTGAAATAAGGTAAAATATCGTATATACAAATTATTAGTTAAATACTCTATTTATGACATCATGAGTTTTGTAATTCCCCTTGGATCAAAATCACAATAACATATTACTATTAGGGGTCACATGAAAAAACACTATTGGTTTTCTTGGGGGAAATAAAAAAATAATGAATGAAATATTCAAATTTTACTCCTCACCTCAACTATACACCCCCCCCCCACTCCCTCTTCCCTTCTCTCCTATAAGCCTTGATGCTCCAAATATTTATGCCCAAATACCATTACCTAGTCACTCCCCATGTCCAATAATCTCTTGGTATTTCAAAAAGTCCAAAACCCCTTCCTTTAATGAGGTTCTCAAGGATGTTATTTAAATAGGTAAAGCACCCATCTTTTTCATTTAGTTTCATTTCAATTTATCTTATTTTGTTATCCTCTACCCACATCATCAGTAAAAATGGCCATGATAACTCTAGAATCATATATGTAGTATAATTATATCATTTTAATGGTATAACAATCATAAATATTCATACTCTCTCCCTTTTATTTTATAAATGAAATCAACATCCATGGGGTTCCAATTTATAACCTTCGTGAACGAAGATGTTTCATTCTTAAATTTATCATTCATTACTGGTCATGAAACAATTTTTATGGTTGAACCAGACTAGAATATATGTATTTTAACCTAATTAATATTCAGTAACCAGTATACGTACATATTATCTAATCATATGACAATACTAGTTCATAATAATAAAAATACAGCTAAAATAATCTAAAGAAATGCCCTTAATAATTCATCTTATGATTAATAATATTTCTATGTAACAAAATAATATAAATGAACATAAAAAATATATTTGATCATAAATAATATGTAATTTAAATTTTAGAGATTTACATCCATTCCACAAGAACTCAATTACTTAAAAACATGTGAACCAATTATGAACATCAAGAAAATGAACACTCCAGAATGACAATATTTAATAAAATAACTTATCAATAAGGACATAAATTGAATAAAAAGAATTAGGATAAAATTAAATCATTCCTAATAGGTTCTTAAATAATTTATTAATAATTATAATTTCATATTACATGACCTTATCTTCAAGAGAAGAACTAATTCGGACATAAGGTAAGGGTTTTCCACCCGAACCTCCATTTTCATCTGGGTTACTTTTATTGTCTAATTACCTCATTTAATTTTTTAGGTATTATTAGATACTCCTCATAAATTTGGAGTGAGTGTTCTAAATATTTTTACCAACTGGATTCCTTCCTTATTTTCTGGGGAGTTACATTTTTTAAAAGGAACATTCGAAATTATTTCTGAAATTAAAACCCAATTCAAGGGAATTTCAGAAATTCTTACCTATTTTCAAGGGAACTCTTTAATATTTTTTAAAAACCGTTATATTTATAAAATTATTCATTTTAATAGGAATTTACTATCTTAATTTAGTCCTAGTTTTATACAAAGAATTTTCCAAAATAACTCTTCTTATCAAAATTAAAGAGAATTTATCTCATGAATTACTCAATGATTTTATAAGAGTATTTTATTTTGATTCAAAAATCCTGTTGATTTGTAAGTACTCTTGGAATTGACATTTTATGATACCATATTACATAATTAATTGAATGGATTATGATGAGTCTTATTATGGATGTGCTATCCTAAAACCATTCAACAATTTACTCTGGACGGTTAGTGTTTAGGTTAAATGTTCGTGGAAAGTTATTTACATTTCATTTGTTAGTTTCAATATTAATTTATATGTTGTTTATTTTTATCCCCACTCATATTAGGAATGAATTGGACAAATTAAGTGATGGGTGGGTCCTTCTATATCACCTTGATTCATCGGTAGGTCTCATTAGACAAATATATGTGGACTTTTTCATGGCCTTTCCCTTATTTGTGATATGGTTGTTGGCCGAGGATTGATCAGTTTTAGACATCTGGGTTGAGGCCTTGAAAATATGTTTCAGATTGTTCGGAATATGCACTTATGTAATTTGTGCTTGGTGTTGAGTATCATATACATAGTCAAACATAGTTATCATTATAAAATCTCAAATAATTATATTCTACACATTTATGAATTTATTTTTCAGTACTTGAAAATGATCTACATAATCATAGGATTGTCTTTTGAAAATAGATTTAATAAAATCAAAGGTCATAAAAATGGTTAATAATACTTCCCCTTAAAATGGGAATGGGAAATATGAAGGGAATGACAAAACTAAATTTCAAAATATAATAACATTGGTGGGAAGTAAAAATATAGAAATAGAAGAGAAAACTAACACCCAAGTAATGATATAGAGTGATATAGAACAGTTTTGGTAGAAGTTTATCGATCACAAACCCATAAATGTTTGATGGGTAAAAAAGACCATTGATACAGTATAAATGAATGTAAAATGATAAATTTTTTATTTACTATTATTTTCCAATATATAAGATATTACATTTCCATAGATACTAATTTCCAAATAACAAATACATACTTGATAAGTATAAATTCATCTGTTAATCAATTTTCACCACAAAATCGTCTTTTTCTCCAAAATAGGAGTATTAAAGATGAAATATTGATGTAAGATTTACTAAAATAAAATTATAGTTGATAAAAAAAATTATGAAAGAGGATAACAAATCATCCTATGATTAAAAAATAACCAAAAATGGTTATCCCAAGTTAAGATAATATCAAAAATGAAAAATATATTTTACTTCAAAAAATTTACATTAACACCAAAGCTTCAACTAAGATAATTCAATAATCATATGTCCGAAGTTACATTAATTAAATCAAGATTAATGAATGCTTTAACTACAATAGTGGTCTCATAACATTCAACATATGTCCCAAAAATTTAATTTCATTCTTCACAGAATAATAATTTATGTTAAATGTAACGGTTATATATACCTTAACCCAATAAATCATCCCCAAAAATTTCATTAATAAAATAAAAAACCAAGATTTAAATTGATTTGATTTTATAATATTATTCAAAAAAATAAGATCAATATTTTTTTATCAAATAAATTTAGAAAAAAATGAAAAAATAAGAAGGAAATCACAAAGGCTAGTGGTAGGCAATGCTCCGTTGTCTCCCTTTAGTTGTTGGTTTTGGCCCCCACCTTCCCGAATATGAAAATTTTTCACCCAAAATGTGGGTTTCCCTTTTTATAAATATATATTAATATAATTCTTATCAATTTCTAAAAAATATTATGACCATTATCAAAAATAAAATATATCATCAAATCACTTTTTAACCACTATGGATTTCTATAGCACATTTTTTCAGAAAATCAAATATTATTAATTGATTTTTATTACCATAACATCAAGGATAAGATAAAAAATAATAGTAACCAATAACATTAAACTTATTCCCAAAAAATGTAGAGTAATTCTTTTTTACATACTTTTTTTTACTAATACCCATACTAAACTCAATGTATATATCACTGTAAATGTCTCCCAAAATACTCTTAATCATCAAAGTATTCCATAGCTTAAAACCTCAAAAGCAGTATATATGGAATTAAACATCCAATAATTGAATTATCAATCTAATACACTTTAGCTTTATACCATATCACTATAGTTTATTATTAGTTTTCATATCTTAAATTATCACATTCACCATATAAGTTCACATTTAAATTGTGAATTAACCCCGTCGTATACCCCGAGTGTCAACCCATATTCATTTTAATGGAACATTCACTATGAATAAATATGATGGTTAAGATATACTCAACCAACTATTTTATGGGTTTTTACAGCTTGACGCATCAAATTACAAATGCATGTCCACCTGTAGTATCATATAGGGATGTATTTCTTGGAAAACCATTTAATATCTTCTTTACCAAAACATTAGGATGTTAAAATATACATAGAATCATCCCTAAGGTTTTTAATAAATTTATCTAATAAATATCCCAAAAAACATACAAGTATTTATATGATACCAAATACAATATTCAAATAATTTTGCAAATATTTTTACATGAATTTTAACTTAAACATCAGATAATTACATCCATAAGATCAGGATGACAGTTGTCATTGGAATTCTAGGTTCCTAAACATCAAAAACAAACAAAAACTTAACATCTTTATTTTGATTCTTCATAATGAGATCAAAAATAAATCTAAGTTCCTAAAATATCATTTTATAACCTATGGAATGCATAAATGAAAGGGTTCATCTCTAGATCCCAGAAAGAGAGTAAGCATTATAACGTGGAAAAATAATTTATCATAAAATATAATTCTCTTGAATAATCACAAGGGATAATAACAAAAAAACATGTTATTATATGATCAAGGAAACAGTTAAAATTCAAGGAAACATTTAACATGGAATAATCATAAGTAAAAAGTAACAGAAAATACAACATCATGGGGTTGAAAGAATCCCATAAATGATTTGGTTTACTACCTAATCTCATACATAACATCTCATGAGAAAAAACATTACCAATTTCATTAGAGCTCTATCTAGGGGGCACTCATAATATCATGTAAATTCTTTTTTTTTTCAAAAAAAATTGAAATCAATTATAATTAATAAACTTAAGAATTACCTATGGAAAGACGTGTGTAAAATAATATTTCCTCGTGTTGTAATAAAAGTACATTTCATAAAGAACACTTTTGATAAATGAACATAAGTAATGTATTACTTTATAAAATGAAGAGATAATGATATGGTAATATATATATGATTCATGTATTTATAATTTTCACGAAATACATAACATTAAAGGTTACAATCATTGATGAAAATGTCTTCAAAATAACTCAATCAATATTTCTTCAGGAAAATACCATTTTTACTTTGAAATAAAATCTGTAAAATATAACAATTTCCAAAATATTATTAAAAAAATTATTTGGAAAGAACCATTATAAATTAAATAGAAACATTAAATCATTGAGAAATCGGGATGATTTGAAATTCTATTAATTATTTATAAATAAAAAAACATTCATTTCACACTTTTTCCAAAAAAAAATTAGTAGGTACCTAATTTTTATAATGACATAATGATCCAATATAAACCATTTTATAAATAGCATGACATGGGTAAAATTAATATATCATTAGATAATATTAAAAAAAATTAAAATATAAGAAAAATATTAAAAAGGAAGAGAAATATTCGAGATCTAAACGAAGTTATAGGGTTAATATTACATAAAAAAACGTTTTTAGATGTGTATTTATTCCACAAGGGAGAAAATGGAAACCAAAAGTTTAAATAACATCCATTACTAGAGAAGAATAAAATAAATGTGGTTAAATAAAATAATTTTGTTTTATTTCCCCCAAAGGAACCTTGAACATAAATAATCTTGAAATGAAAATAGATTGTTACATAAAGCCTTTACTGCATTGGTAATTTTAGAATAAAAATTAATTTAAAGAAAGTGTGGGATAAGGCTATTAAAATACCATTAATAAATAAAATTTATATATTAAAATTCATTCATGAGTCAATAAGTATAATGTACAAGGAAATAATGGTGCATGACATGAAACATGTCTCATGAAAAAGAGATTGAGACAAAAAAAATTCTATATTGATCCTAAAATTTGTGGTGATGATTAATCTATGTGGTGATTATGTTAACATATTTGAATCTAAATAAAGTGTGATTATATAAAAATAAAATTTATAGATCCCTTTTCACATAATCATGTAAAAATAAATATAAGGATGTAGAAATATAACCGAAATAATGGAAATTATGTTAAGAAATTGCTTACCACTTTGTGACATTAAAATAAAATCACCATGGAAGAATTAAAATGAATTTTAAATTAAATTAAATTAAATTATTAATTATTAAGTATATATTTAGTAAAATATGTACTATATATACCTTTTAAAATAAATTAAGTGCATAAAATTAAAATATTTCTCAAAGAAAAGAAATTAAGATAAAATCATTTACCTGGGGTCTAAGTCACCACCTATATTCTTTAACTATATAATAATAAGCATTTTTTTAATATTTAAGTACTTGAGAATAATTTTTAGGTTCATTATTTGTTTTATTTTATTTCATACCATGTTATATAAAATTACTTAATCAATTAAGTGCACATCATACTTTTGATTATATTTGGTCATAAGTCTAAAATGAATTTCGTATGTTGACTACAGTCAAAGAGTTTTTTTATCCATAATCTCCAGAATAATAATAATGTCATAATTATAATTTATATACATCAATAATACATTTTGAATATAATATTTAATTATTATTTGAATTATTAACTATATTTTAATCAATGAGATGGTAGGTCTTATGTATGTATGAGAAACATTTTCATTTTAAATTTTTCATGATTGAAAGAAGGTTTATAAAATTTTATCTTTATAGAATAATTAATTTGTCATAAATAAAATATTATTTCATTAAATGAAATTATATATTTTTTCTATGTTTTTTTGTGATGAAAAATGAATCATATAACTTTGTGAATGTGGTAGTTCAAATGTACGCTCAAACGATGTTTTCATTTTTCCAATAAATGGATATATTAGAATATAGTTGATTAATATTATTTATATGATTATAAATATGTAATTAATTTCATATATATATATAAATTAAATCAATCATTATAACTATAAATTATAGATGGTGATGGAAAAAGAATTACATCGGTCAGTAAGGTTGTAGTCGATAGTACACACGAACTATGGATTCATATCCCTTTCGATGGAGGTTGGTGATAGATGTAGATTATGATACTAAAATGATAACATATCATTATATTTAGTATAATTATGTATTATTTAATCATGTTTTAAGAATATTTTAAGGTGTTTTAATATGAAATAAAATGGAAAGTCATAGTTAAGAACTATACCTCTTCTTCGGACTACCATTTATATTTGACACCAAAAGATTTCATAGTTGGTATTATAATAAATAAAAGTCCACTAAGATGTGGTTATGGGGGTTTCAAGGGATTTGGGTAGGTCATGGAAGAAATAAAATGCTTTTTACATGTGAATAAAATTGGAGAGGTGGTTCCCATTTATAAGAGAGGGGAGGGCCACACTCTGACATTCAGAAAATATTAAATTACTAAAAAATAATTTTTATGGAAAAAAAGATCTGAAATGATATAATTTAAATATAATATTATTATGGTTTGAAATAGTATCATCAAATAAAATTGATACAAGATTATATTTTTTTACCCTCATCGCTTTTTTTAACCAGCGTTAACCCTTATAGGTTGTTACCTTGATAACAAAGTGTTTACTATTTAGGGTTTAATGTACTTGACATAAAATAAATTGGTCCATAAATTAAAAATGGTTGATATTTTTATTCATATACCAATAAAATGTGTGAATAAAGTATTTTTACGGATTTTAAATCCTTTAATAATTTATTATTTATTATTAACATATCATTAATGTCGTTTTTGTAACTATTTGTCGAATTTGATCTTAAAAACAACATTAAAATAAAAAATTAAAATATAATTCTTTCCAAACACTCCATTATTTTATTTTTAGTCAAACTCATTTAGTACCAAATAATTCAAACAAATAAAATTAATTTCATCATTTTTAAAACCATTAATTTTATTCCACTATTAATGGAAAACATATTGTGTCATTATTGCATAAGAATTTTAGGTAGTTATTTCATAAGGAAAAATAATAAATATATTAGAGTGATAAAACATCATTTATGTTAAAAATTAATATTTTTGAACCGAATATAACCTCTTTTTATCACTATGTAAAAATTTAATATATAATAAAATAAAGAGAATAAAATGTTCAACTTTTCTATACATAAAATAATATAAATTTCATAATCAAAGAAATATGTCACCATGTTTCTATATTTCTAAAATCTAGATGTGAATTTATGAACTAAACTCATCCAATATTATAAATTCAAGAGGTAGGATCACTCTCAAGTACTTATCATATTATTTTCAACCTTAAGTTCCATATTTACCTTTAACATAATGACCACTATTTACTATGGTTATTATTCATAATAACAAAAAATAAAAGGGGACTATTTAAAAAATTTGTACCCCCTGATTCCAAATATGGAATCAATTTCTCATGATTAAATTTCCTTAATTGTAATAAATTAAATTAATATTAAAATAAAAAAAATAATGAAATCTAGTTTTTAGATAAATGAATTTCTAATTTAAAAATGATTTTATGCAAAATTAATGTATAAAATGTTAGGATGGATATGATTATAGAAGAAGGAATGTATGGGGTCAATAGTCCTTTATAAAAATTATTAGAGTTATTAAGTATAAATTTCATAATATGGTGCTTTACAATTATTAAATTACCATTCCTGTAAAGAAATATAAATAGTTATTTTGTGAAAAGTGTACATAGATCATTAAAGATAATAACAAATGGAATTTTTGTACTAGTTCATTATAATATAATTGTTCCATTCTTTACACCCACACTGATGGAGTATAAAACCTCAATGAAATAGAGAGACAAAGAGAGAGAGACTCTTACAAGAGATCAATATAAACTACAATGTTTTAAATTGGATGAATACTAACCAAGGAATTGGTGAGCAGAAACCCCAAACCTACACCTAAAATGTTTTTTGGTAGAATAATTAACCAAATATTTTTACCAGAGTCATCCAAATATATGTTTACCACTAATTTTTCTGGTAAACAAAACCATGGAACTTTCTTTGGGTAATGTAAAAAAATCTACAGATTAATTTTTAATAGTTTTGTGACATTTTATTTGAAATATATTAGTGCAGACAACTCTACCCATTCTAGAATAATGGATACAACAATTACAGAATTAATGCAGAGTAGTAAAAATTATGTTATGGATGAAACAATTGATTCATTCCATTTGAAATGACATTAATTATAATGTTTATTCATTCTAGAAATAGTATAGTACATATATTGAGGTTGAATAAAGCCACAGTATATTTATTTCTTCTATGATAGTTCATCTCAAATAATGTATATATTGTGAATAGGATCACTTGACTATCTAAGATTTAAAAATGTATGTGATCACCTATTGTCCTCATGAACTATTGTATGAAATCTATATGCCACATCCAAACATACATGATTCCTTTAAATACAAGTCAGTTTGTACTACGAACTCAAAAAAAGGGTGATAACATTAAATATTCAATAACAATAATACTGTATTATAATATATATATATATATATATATTATCATTGCATAATAATCACTCAACTCCATACTGGTATATGAAACCATGAATAAAAATTATGACTAGTTTTAAATCCCATAATATAAAATTTAAATAGCCTCCATAATAATAGGTCAATGAATAGTCCCATTAAATTTTCATATATAAATTTTAAATATAAAATTCAAAATAATTCTCTTATAAATTTGCAGTAAAAATGGGTAGAATATCAAATAGTTAATGAAAACACATGAATGATTTTAAAAACGTTTGAATGATATTAATATGAACTAATATGAATTTATAAATAATAATATCAAGTAATACAACACAAAATAATTAAAATGATTTTTTTTAATTTTAAGTTCTATGTTTCACGCATGAAAATAAAACAGTCTCTAATCTTCATAAAAATGTAAAAATAAAATAAAAAATACATTCCATGGGTTATAAAAAATTAATACGATTTTATTAATTCATTATAAAAATTGAAACATAATAAATAAACATTCTACAATTCTAAATATGAATGAATATGTAAAATAGTGCATTTTTTCTATTGGATTTACATAAAGGATTTTCTTGTATGAGTTTTTATCTACATTGGTAAATTATTCACCTAATGGAATTGAAGTAGGGGATTAATTTAAGAAAATAAACATAAGATAATCATATAATAGATCCATGTATATGAATTCATCATGTATTAGAATTTCTCATGCATGTGAATTTTTCAGGTAAGGGAATCACATAATGAAATTCCAAAAAACCAAAAACAAATTGAACTCTTAATATCTAGATCTAAAAAAGTAATAGATAATGGAATATTTATATTTTTTTAATTTTAATTATATTTATAATATTTAAATATATTTTTAAATAAACAATAATACATTTTGTCATATATATATATATAACACAAGTTGTCATCAAAAAACCGAAGGCAAATAGTTTTGGAAAATGGTTAAAATAATAAAAAAAAATTTGGAAAACATAGATCAAATTTCAGATATGAAATAGATAGATTAATAACTTTACATATTTTAATGAAATTTATAAATATTACTTTATTTTTTTAAAAAAATAATCCCTCAATTTGGAGTTCTGCTACACAAAATATGGTCCAAATATCAAGGGTAACCATAAATGGAAAATTTTCTATGTTGATTCAAAAATTGGTAAGTGAATTTCTAATATGCTATAAAGTTTATGAAATGGATATGTTGTTTACGGTACTTTTTCTATATGGGAACAATAGAAAAACATATTTAAATGATATTCTGAGGTAAAAAATGGATTATTTAGCCAAGTAATTAAAAATAATAATCGTAGAAATTGTTTTAAATGATAAAAACATGAAATCTAATGATATTTGAAACAATTAATGAAATTATATGATCATGATTAGACATAATTTTTATAATACACAATTATATGTATTAATAAATTAAAATAAAAAAAATAATTAAATCATTATAATTATCAAAACATAATGTTGTTCTATAAGACACTCAAAAGTATCGCCCTATTTGAACTTAAGAAAAAAGCATGCAGCAAATCAGAATATGAAAGAATACATAAAATAGACCATTTTATTATAGGATTTATATAATACCCCATTATTTTATGGTATGTATCTTCTTATATAAATTTAATTTATTTTATATCTTATGTTGCATGCAACATACTGCTTAAAAAACAGCAATATGCTATTGAATATTAACATGACCATCAGAATAGTAAAGTGAATATTAGGAATTTTAATTTGGATATTTGAATAATAACTCCATGTATTTATGTATAAATAAAAATTAAGTATATAATAAATTAAAATATTATATATGTATATCAAGGAATAAGTAAAGAAATGTGTTAAAAATGGTAAATTATGTGTTGGAATTTTTCTAAAATGTAAATATTTATTTAAAATTTTATAATTAATATAATTATTTATAATAAACATTATTTTTTAAAAAAAATTAAAAACTAAATATTTTTTTCATTATAATTATAAGATAATTTTATGATACCATAATTAATTTTTCAATATGTAATAAAATCAGTCATAATATTAAAATCAAACCTTTTTGAATAAATGATTATTTTAATTAAAAATAAAATTCCACCTATTTAGAAATTTTTTTTAATTATATAGAGTCTGTTGTTTAAATCTATATGTTGAAAAAAAAAATTGGTGGAATTATTTGGTATTTTTCTAAAATAGTTGAATTTTTTAGGAATAATGAAATATGATAACATACGATATTTAACATTATAATTTAAATACATAAATTTTTGAGTTATTTAAGATGTAGGTACCCATTAGTTCTAATTCACATGAACTAGTTTCTGTAATTATTCAAAAAAATGAACATTTTTTATAGTCTTGATCCAAAATATTAAATAAATAAATAAAATAATCAAAAAACCCTCATCTCCTCTAATATAAATACCACCCCTTCTCCTTAAACGTTTTAAACCCTAATTTTTTTCTAGATTTTTTAAAATTCACTTCCCAAGCCTCTTTCCCAAATACAAGGCTTTTGGGGCTTATTGAAAGGCAAAATCCATGTGTCTAAATGAGGTTCCCATGGAGACAATATTCATGTGGTAAAATCCTCATTCTTCCTCTTTTAGTTTCTTTTCCTTTCTTATACTCTCCTTAAATCTCCAATCCAAAATGGAATAGTAACTTCCAGTTCATATATATAATATAATTTTATTTATCTAATGGATTATAAATCATCAAAACACTTCTCCTATCCTTTTATTTTAAAAATGAAAACATAGTCTGTGATGTGTCGATTCACCGCCTTCATGGATGATGAGTTTTCTTTTTTACATTACCTCCTTCAAGGATGGTTATAAAACCATTTTTGTGGTCAAATAAAATTTTAATATATGTATTATAAGTTATATCAGGTTTCAGAACCAGTATATATAAATATAATATTAAATTGAATGACACATGTTTGTGATGGTTGTAAAAACTGCACTGATATATTAAGACATTTTCAACGAAATTTTATCTTATGGGTTATTCTCAAGGAAAAAATGATATATAAGGCCATTTAAATTTATATAATTTAATTATTAGTGAATAATTTCACTTATACTGAATTTCTTACAATTTTAAAAGAAATCTCATATTTATACTCAAGGGAACTGACCGGTAAATGATGAAACAAATGCTCCCAGACCAATGAAATTAAACATTATAACTCCTAGAAATTTCCATAAATGAAATTAATAAAATTATAGTTAAAAAAATAAATATTTATGGGGTTATGAACTAAGTAATTAATGAATCTAATTTTATTATCCACGATATTAAGTACAAGTGAAAATGCTTTTAAACATAGGGTAAGAGTTTATTTTCTCACTTTTACTTTTGTGAGATATATTCTGTATTCAACACTTATTTATTTGGTGTGTATTACAAGATAAAATTAAATATATAATATCATTATTCTATTTATATTTATGTCATTAAATTTTTATTTTGATCATAATTAATATTATGGGGCTTAACCTTTGACTGATTACAATTTATTAATGAAATTCTTAAACACATTTCCATTCATTGGGTTAAACTTGTACTCGATAGATTATGTCATTCTATAATTATTCATGAAATGGGTTTTTTTGTATTATGTTGTATTTACTTATTTTTATGTGTATTTATAGTTGATATACATTATTTTTTTCATCTAGTTAATGCTTAAACTTTATTCTAAAAATACACTTTTAAAAGTTTCTTTTTCAAAAATATAGAAGGAATTTTTTTTAAACTTATACGGCATGAGAATTTTTCCTTGCTATCATGACAAATTTATTTCATAATTAATCCTTTACAATTTTACAAGGTTATTTTCAAAGAAAAATATTTCTTTTATAATTGTGTTGGTTTTCAAATAAATGGTTTCAATGTAATGTGGTTTTTCTCTCAAGAATTTCTCAATGATTTTATTGAATTATTGTAATCTATGTCAACAACCTATGTTAGATCTTATGTTTTTCTTACTTTAATCAATTATGATACTGTTATCATATTTTATTGAATTTTATATGACCAGTTTTACTATAGAGGTTCTATATTGATACCATTCATCATATTATACTGGATGGTTTATGATTATGTTAATTATTTGGGGAAAGATATTTCACATGCTAGTTTCAATATTAATTTATATGTGGATTATTTTTCACGCCTTTCTTATAAGTAATAGATTGGACTTAGTAAGTGATGGGTGCTTCCAAAAATAGCCCCTCGATGCATCATTTCACTACTGGAAATTTAGGCTATAACCATGATTTGAAACTGTGGCTATAAGAATTAAAATTTTGGCTATAGTTTATAGCCAAAGTTAAATGGAACATGGCATGTATGGGAGTGGGTATAGTTAAAGGCCTGTATCCATAATTTGAATATTTGGATAATGCCCAATATCCACAGTTTGAAACTATGGTAGTATCTTAATACACATAGGGCCTATAGCCCCAGTTTCAAATGGTGGATATAGGTTTGTAGCCACGGTTTGAAATCGTTGATATAGGCCTTCCCATTTCATAAAAAATACCCACATACCCCCTACTGGCCCATGGAAGCCTCCCTAGACAACACCCCTACTGACCCCCCCCCCCCCCGGACCCCCCGACACACCCCCGGTAGATCGCTTTTTCACCCCCTCCCCCATGAGACCCCATTGCACCCCCAGTCACACCCCCACTCTCTCCTTGGATAGACCCCCCCTTGATAGACCCCCTACTGACTCCCTTTCCCCCCTACAGACCCCCCTTTTACCCCTTTACCCCTAATCTCCCCCTGTATACCCCCCTGCACCCCCTCCCACTTGGACACCCCCACCCTCCAAGACACCCCCTAGACAACCCCTAACCCCCCCTCCTGGTCCACCCCCCCTCATAGACACCCCCACCTGGAAACCCCCTCCCTCTTAGACACCACCCTAGATAGCCCCACCTACAACCTCTTGTACACCCTCCTAAATCCCCCCCCCCACCTAGACACCCCTCCCTCTAAGACACCCCCCACCCCATGGAGAACTGATTGGTGTTTTTCATAGGGTTGGATTTAGTGAGGTGAAAACCGCATTGAGATCATTTTTCAAAATCTAGTTACGAGGTTGATGGACTATCAAAAGATTATTCTCAGTTGGAAATTCATTTGGTTAGGAGATCCATGATGTTTATCCAAGCCTTGCAATAAGATTAGTATGGTGCAGAAACTCATAAGAATTAGTAAGGGTCAGCTAAAGACACTGAGGAGTTTCCAGATATATGGGTGTCGTGAGAGAATTCATAGTGTTAACATTTGTTGTGAGCGAGTGTCTTGAATTTTGGTGTAATGCATGCCTTGATCTCTAGATTTGTGTAACAGAAACATGTTTGTATTTCAATGATGGAGAATATTGGGTTAAAGGAATTGAAAACTATAGTAGTTTTTGAGACCTGTTATGATGAATAGTATAGATTCTCGGGGATGAGATGTGTTATGGTGAGGAGATTTTAATTCCCCAGAGGTTTTTGATTCATTATTTTTTTAGGAAATTTCTGTTTTTAATATGAATCATGGATTTTTTTTTAAAAATTAATTTTATATCAGGAATCTAAACATTAGAAGTTCTTAAATGGTTTTTTTATTTTCTTTAAGTCTAATGTTTGTACCTATGGGGTTTGGGTGGAAGTTGTTGGAGGTTCGGGGTGAAAAATAATTGAAATTTATGCTATTTTATCCTTACATGTTTTGACCCATCGGATTTATTTTTTGAATGGGGTTAGTTGAGGGGTGAAACCCCCTATCTCGAATATTTCACAATGTGAACCACGGTTCAGGCCCTGAAATTCCTAGAGGTAGGAATTCCTATGTGGAACCCCTTGTGACACCAAAAATCATGCCTTGGTGGATTTATTTTAATATGTTGAGTTCCTTATTTTTCTTGTTCAAGTGTTTCATGATATAATAAATATGGAGAGTTTAGGATAGAACATTTTTAGTTGTTCCTCACCTCCCACATCCATCCTTACATTGCCTTCATGTTCGGATATTTTTGAATGCATTTTGATGGGCACCCCACCTACACACCCCCCTGCATACCCCCCTTGCCCCCTCCCCCATGTACAACCTGACACCCCCATCCCCACTTCAAAAGCCTCTCCTGCACCATCCCCCCCTCCCCCCACTTTCACTAGTCCACCCACTACATCACCCCTGATATACCCCCCCCCCCACAGCCCCTCCAACACCAGCCCCCATCACCTCCCCCGCCCCACCCTCATGACCCCCCCCCCCACACACACACACCAACTGCACCAGTCCCACCCAATTTCACCCCACCCTCCTGTACTAGCCCCCTGTACATTCCCCCGCCCCAAGATCACACCCCCTCCCCCTACCACAACACACCATGAACTAAAGTCTTTTGAAATCATAGCACTGGGTTTATAAGGGAGAAACCATCGTTATGTGTTTGGATGAAATTATTAGATGGTATGGGGAATGTAAAAATTATAGTAATCACAGTATGATTAAATAATGTAGATATATATATAATTGTTTTATCCTATGAGGACAAGAATCAAGCTATGTGTTTTCCTTATATTAGGTTCTTCTCTACACATTAGGCTATACTGGATAAAATATAATGGTTTTTTCTAGTTTAAGACTATAGGAGAGGACATTACATAAACTAGTAATCCTATACACTAGGAAATCATAAATATATATTTTCTTGATAAATCTAGTGGTTATTAGAAAACCAGTTTTTAAAACAATCATGCAATTATGGAAACTTGTTTTCAAAACAATCAAGAAATTATAGAATTCAAATTAAACAGTTCGGCAAAGGGAACCTACATGAACCTTGAGTCACGCTGCTTTTGAAAATGAAAACACGAATCTTCCTTTTTTCTTCTTGCATGCAAATACAACTTCACATATATATAAGGACATCAAACCCATATGTACAGATTTTCATGGCCAAATAAACAAAACGGGGTCCTTAGATATATTTTTATACTTGCTTTACTCCTTTACACTTACACATGTATTCACTTTTCATATCCATATAAAAGCATACATAGCCCCAATATATGTATTCATACTTCCTTAATTGAATATATATAAATGGGGAATATATATATGTATTTTCCTACCTAGGAATACACATGTATTCCTTCATCAATGATGACTTAAATCCACCTCAACATGATCCAAAACACACTAAAAATATTAGGAATCCAAAAATCACAAAATCCCAAATTAAAATTGTGTCAAAGAATAAAAAATGAATAAACCTTACCAAAATCCAATGTTGAACTCACTATCTTAGATAGTGGTGGATAGAACCAACCACATCATATGAAATCACCTGTAAGAAAATAGTGGGAAAATAAATGATATTTAAGGACTTATTATATATATGTGATCAATGTGTGAAATGTACATGATAAATGATATGTCATTCCATAAACAACAATGAACAAATAATATTGAAATTGATATTTACATCCCTATACTAAATAATGTGATCATTAATAAAGGATTTTTTTCCGAATTTCATCATCATATGAATTGAAAAATCCTTCATTGATTTATAATGTAATGAAAATTTATTTTTTCAACTACCCTCATATAGTAGTACATTCAATTTCATACGCTTCCTAGAAATTTTATATGCATCAGAACACCAAGTCAAATGTTGGGACTTCCAAAGTTATACACTAGCTAAATTCTCATGTAGGGACTCAAAAGTTGTTCCACTCAACATTGACTTCATGTATTTTTTATTTTTGAGATTTTCTCCCCCATTATGTTTTATAATCAATCCAAATTGATCAACTTAACGAATATAAACAATAAATGAATTAGTAAGTGATTATTATTAATTTTCATTTAATGTTATCTATAATTAAATATTTATCAAGAATGAATAAGTATCTAAATGCTTGGGCTTACAACTCCTCCTCAAAGGATGCTTTCATTTCTTCTTCTTCATTTTTGTTATAAAGCTTGTATGATATTAGTTATATCCTGATACTAGTTTTGAAATGAACACTAATGTGATATTATTCATAATGTAAAGAACATTACCAAGTCAAACAATTGTGAGATGTTTGATTCTCATTCATAAATGATCTCATGGATTTAACACCACATTATATACAATGAACACCACTTAAAGATGAGAAACATCACCATCCCTATGAAAATTTCCAATAGTGATGTTCTTGCATGAATAATATTCATAGAGAAATCATTCTAGTTAATCAACACCTCCTCAAGAATTTATGTTTACTACAAACTATCTATTATTGTAAGCAAATCTCCTAATAGTTATTAATATAGGAGTTCAATAAGATGTTATATTTAATGTAATATTTTTTTTCATAAAACTCACTCATGAATAACTATACACTACAGCCCCATGCACACTCCCCCCCCCCCCCACCCACACACACATCCCCCTGCACCCCAAACCCCTGTCACCCACCCTTCCCCCTAAACAGCGCTCCCCATCCCCCTTCACCAGCACTCCCCCCAACCCCCTTCACCCCCACTCCCCCCCCCCACTGCACCCCACTCCCCACCTGCACCCCCCCAAAATGTACCCCCACTGCACCTCCCCCACATCCACAACCACTTCCCCCAAATTCACCCCACAACCCCCCCCCCCCCCCACCACCCTTCACCCAAACTCAATTAAACCCCCACTCATCCCCCCCCCCACCACACACACAGCCCCTACCCCCAACAAGCCCCCACCCCACCACCCTTCACCCCCATTTCCCCATGCACACTTCCCCCCTTCCCCATTCACCCCCACTTCTCCCCCAACAGGATGCACATTTTTTATAATGTAGAAACATAATTATATACACATCAGTTTAAGAAAACCTTGGTGTCATACGGTTTATCCTATTAAAACACAAATGCATGTGAAATATTTCAATGATATGACATCATATATGTCTTCTTCAACCTCAAGTTGAAGAAGAATATTGTTCTATAAACATTAATAGAGCACTAAAATAGCTAAGTAATTATATGTATAATATCATCATGATAGTGAATAATTTGATGGACATTGTTCATGATGCGAGTATTTTTATATAGTGAAAATACTGATTTAGCGTACATATTCGCACTGTGATATCAAATTGTAACACTATAAAGAATATTATTAGGGTGTCTATAAAATAGATATATAATGATGACCATGACATAATGTTGATCATGGTGAGATTAAAAACCACTTTTCAGAAACGACGAGATTATACCACATCATAGACAATTTCATATGGATTTCCAGAAGTTGGAGACTCCCATAGAGCCTTATTCCATAAAAAAGAAATATATTATGTATGTGTGTGCATTTGAATTATTAGCCTGGTACTATATACAATTCCTTGAAAGTAAAATTATATTCATTGGTTAGAGCATATAAGACATCCATTCATATAAATAAATATGAAAATTATTATTCTGCACATTCAAATTCAAAAATAATGAGGTATGTTCCATGATCCACATTGAGATGAAAGAAGGACCAACAGAGGAAGTATCTAAAGTTAAAGAAATATCATGCTAAAAGAGAAAAAGTAATAAGGAGATGATAATGATAAAAAAGATTTACCTCTTGGTAATAAAGGATGAAGATAATACTTATTCATGATAATATCATGATGATACCCAACCAAGCATGAATATTATATAATTGGATGAGAATTACAATTGTAAGAAGACAGATATAAATTTTATTTCTAGTGAATCAGATTAGTTCCATGAAGATTTTGTAATTGTAAATTAGTATCATGACAGTTCATCTTATGAATCCATAAAAAGTGGTGAGGAACATATATTCAAATATATATTTAATAATGAATATGCAGATTCATGTGATTACATTTAGTAAATCTAAAAAATATTCCCAAATATGTTTTTTCTTTTATTTTTATCCCCTTAATGAATTTTAGGAATAAATCGATTATCTTGAAAATAAATCTGAGATTAAGGTGAAGTCCTTTTCCAAAAAATGAGCATGAATGTTTAAATATTACTATTCAAATAGATGCCAAAAACTCAAGGAGTTTTAATATACAAGAAAAGTACTTCATATTTGAGAAGGATTTGCTGAAATAGAACCATCAAAAAGAAAAATCCTTGAAAAACGATATATGTATGGAACCATGATTATTGAGAATTAATTGTTGTCCTGACTAATTAATTAGATGTCAAAAAAATAAAATTAAATAGTTGGACCATATATTATAGGAAATGAACAAAATCCTTGATGATGAAGTTGATAAAATCAAGAAGCCCCGTGAATATAAGATAAAAACATTGATGATGAGAGAACTATATTCAATATGATATTCTTATATATTGAAGTTAAACATAAAAATATAGAAGTAACTTAACCGTGTAATTTATTGGACATTGGAATAATTATTATTCCATGCATTGTTCATAGGGAGTCTCTTAGGAAAAAATATCCACAACTAGTTCCAAAAAACAACTTTAGATCATATAATGATCAATATTCAACAACTATAAAAAAAGGTATCAATCAAATCATAAAATTGTATTTCAAATAAATCTATTTTTGTACCTAATGTATGAATAAACTTAAAACCTATAAAAATTGGATAATACGAAATTAAGAGAAATCCACCACTTTATCAAAGGTTTTTGAAATTAAGTGTGTAAAATGATTTTATATATATTGATCCCAAACAGTTGAAAAGAATTCCAAAATTTGGTAAACTATAAGATCTAAAAAATATCAGAAGTATGGAGTTCATAAAAGAAAAAAACTTTGAATGTCATTAATGATATTATAAAAGGTTTTGACACAATGCATATTAATTTTGGGATAATATATATCTTTCTAAAATTCATATAAATCCATAAGTGAGAGAGAGTAAGCCTAAGATAAGTAAATATCTATAGGTGAAATGGAATATCTTATATACTATAAACAAGTTTTAAAATTTTTAAGATCTCTATTTTTTGTGTAATGGTAGTGGTCACATTTCTGAGTCATGTTTATCTAAGTATGTATCAACAAAAAATAATGATAAAAGATCCCAAAATCCAAAAAAGAATGGTGAGTCATCCATGGAAAATAAATAGAAGGAAGGTCAACCTTAAAAAATGTTCATGAAGTTCAAGAGAAGTGTAATATTTATTGAAACTAATGTGAAAAAAAATCAATCTCAATAATCTATATGAATAATCCAATGAAGCTATCAGTATACCCATTTATTATTTAGTTATATCACTTGGGGATTTGGAAATGGGAAAATTGAACGAAAAAAAAGATAATGAAAGTTCTAAAGGAAAATATTATATTCCATTTGAAGATGGAAAATACAACCATCATGATTGATTATCAAAATGTAAAAATCTATGAACTCATGAAATGGTGTGTGGGAGGTTCAAGCATGCTAGTAAAAACTCAAAGAGTTTTTTGAAAATTTCACCAACTCAAGATGAAATCGTGATAATATTGAAGAATTAAGTATGTGATATATGTGATTTAAAGAATAATTTTAAAAATAAGATCTCATACAAAGAAATAATAAGAGAATTTATTCTTCTGAAGAATATTAGGGAAAATTGAAAAGTCCGGGTGAATAATTTACATAAAATCAGAGTATTAAAAGAAAGAGTTTCATGGTTGAGAATAAATTCTTAGCATTTTTTCTCACTCTACAGATTTAAAAGAGGTTCTGCCTAATTCCATTATCATTTTTTTTTATTTTTGTGCAAACCATATAGAGAATTAAAGGTGATTCTTGTTCTCAAATAGAGAACAAATAATGAAAAATAAGAGAAAATAATAAATCACGATATAAAAATGTAACCATATTTTTATGATTTATAAAATATTATTCTAAATTAAATCTGGAGAAAATATCTATCATGATGAAGTGAAGGATGAGATCATCTGTTGAGGTGGAGTTTCTTTAAAATCCTTAATAGTCAATAGTTCATACAAATCTGAATTTGGGACAGTTCTTGTGAAGGTGTAATGAATTTTTTCCATAGGAGTTGTTGAGATATATTCTCTTGTGCAAATTTTCATTGATGTGAATGATAATTTCTTCCATCCCTTTTTAGTCATCATAAGATGTAGAGAATATTATATAAAAATATTCTTGAAAGAAGTTGATAGTTCAAACTGAATAGTTTATTAAAGTTATTCTCAATGATATATTACTCATACTAATATTTGGAAAATGGATATTGATGTGGTTAAAATAATTGGATATGTCTCTATGCCATCACCTGAATCGAGTAATGAGGATTCAATGAGGCAGCAACTAAGCTCAAATGATAGATTCCAGTTAAGAGCAGAATATGTGAATATGTAGAGAGCCTATATAGGTACGTGGAGGTATCATGCTGATGGTGGGATAGGTGTAATTATCATTCACATATGTGGGCCGACACGAAGAGCCATGAAATAGTACCAATTCATATTGGAGTTTATCGAGTTGCTAATGGAGTGGCATTTATTTATAAGGGACAACCATAGTGTGGTACCGATAAACCTATTCAAACATGTACATGAGTGGGATTTTGAAATGATATGGTGTCTTCATTATCTTATTAAACCTAATGTCTAAAGAGATTCTTTCACTAAAAACATTGATACCACTTTTCAATAGTCGATTAATTCTTTATACAAGATTATGGTGATTACGAAATGGGAGTACGAACTATGGTTTTTATGTGAGAATTTTAATGCATTGAAAATATTGATTTGAATGATGTATTAATTGCATGATATCCAAATGAAACACTACATAGATGAATATTTGGATATATTTAAAATAATGAGATATTGATGACCATTCCATAGTGATTATCATGGAGTGATTATAAACTACATGTGGAAAATAGGAAGAATCCACCACACCGTAGTCAGTTCCATAATAGTGTCTAGAAGTAGGAGACTCACAAAGATACTCATGTCATGAAAATGGATGATAAAATGTATATGTGTGTATGATTCATACGAATCCTGGGGAAGGTACTATGTATGTGTCACTAAATGTTGTGTTTGGGTCATTTAATGGAGTGTATTTGTCGTCCAATAATATGAATAAATTTATAGATGATTATTCCCAAAAATAAAATTAAAAAATCATGATGTATGTTCTATGATTAAAGATGATATGATAGAAATACATACCAATTAAGGATTTGAAGTCCACATAATCCCACATTATGGTATGGCACAAAATAAAATATAGTTTAATGGGAATAAGAAGAAGTTGGTCATGCCATAGTGGAAACCATGGTGAGAATTATAGTTTTAAAATTGGTATGAATTGGACACTATACTGTAGTGATGATAATTTCAAGAAGAATTTTTATCTATGAGAAATGTCAAGTTAGAGTTTTATGTTTAGTTGACCGTGATGATTCAAATGATATATGATAATTCATAATTAAGAATAAGGAGTAACACTTTCTATAAAATAAACATGAGTAAAATTTTAGGGGTTAAAACCCTAAATACCTTCAATGGGTAATTAGGAGGTTTTACTAGTTGAGGAGGATGATGATCCCTAATAGGTGGGGTAGCCATGTCGGAGGCTCGATAGAGGAGGAGGTGGGGTGGATATCTTGGAACAATGTCAGAAGGGAAGAGGAATGGTGGCATTGATAGGAAGTGTCAGGGAGGAGGGTGTCGTAGTGAGAGAGGTCATCAGGGAGGATGGCGCCATAGTGGGAGAGGTCATCAGGGAGGAGGGAACCGCGGTGAGAGAAGTCCTCAGGGATGAGGGCACCATAGTGAGAGAGGGTGTTGGGGAGAAGGGTGTCATGGTGAGAGAGGTCATCAGGGAGGAGTGTGATGTGGTGAGAGAGGTAGTCAGGGAGGATGGTTACGTGGTGAGAGAGGTCATCGGGTAGGAGGGTGTCCTGGTGAGAGAGGTCATCGTGGAGGAGGGCGCTATGGTGATAGGGTCACAGATCAACGGAGGAGGAGCCCAACATTTATTGAAAAATAAAACAAATACACAAATCTATAGCCACATGCCAATTATTAAATTAGGAATACAAACACACTCTATCCACAGATCTATAAAAATGTGTCTATAAATATGTGGCTATAGCCTAAATTTATAGTCATGATGGGTCTCATTAGACAAACTAGTTTGGTTATTGGTTGATATCTCACTTGATTATGTATGGTGTCTTGGATGAAGCCTTGATGATATGTTTATGATGTACCAAATTATGAATTACCTCATTATGATATTTGATATTTATAATCCATGTAATTATTCGAATGGTAGAATATCCAAGTTTATGATTCATTCTCATGAGATTATTTATATGGAATTATTTGATCATCTTATATTATTTATATATTTTTCTAAAGATTATGTTTTAATGGAATGTGTTTTTAGTTATTCACCTTTTCTAATAATTAATTTTTATTTATGTTAGCTTCCCTTTTATTCATACCCTTACTGAGCATCTGAGATCACCCCTTCCATATGTTTCATTTTCTGCCAGGATGTCGAGATGTAAATAATGGCTGATATGGAGGGTTAATCTTGGAGAATAATTTTGTTCACAAAAAATTCAGTATGTTGTATGTAATATTTCAAATTGTTATGTAAAATTCATATATGTTTCCAGTTTTCTAATGCTACTAAACTATTAGGTCCTTTAGATGATATTCTATGTATAATATGTTAATGTAATAAATTAAGGCATGGATTTTGGGATACTATGGTTGTGGTCTTTTTATTTGGTATCAGAGGAAGTTTTATAGAAACATTGGGAACTTGATTTAGGGAATATATACTAGTTAAATATAACCCTATAACTATCTATTATAATATTCCCAAGGTAACAAAGCTTATGATTTTGATATTAGTTATATATGAATTATTTAAGTGTTTCACTATTTTTAATATTTCAAAATATGATATATTTAATGATATTGTTTATAAATAGAGCCTGATGGATGGAATGAGTGTCATATAAAGGTATGTATTATAAGTAGGGATTTCCCTCCTATGTAGGATAATTATGTTGGAGATGTATTTACAACTAGATCTGAACAACTTATTACTATACTAGAGAAACAAACTCTTTTAATGAGAAATATCCTTACTCACATGGATCCGCCCATCCCACAATGCATGGTAATAATGTTAGACTACTTCATGTAATAAAAAACTCTCTCATTCTATGGGAATACAATCCTCTTGTATACTAGCAATGGATAAGATAATTAGAGAAGATATTTCTTGCTTTGGGTTATAATTAAATCGAAATGGTAGTTATGGATGTTTATCAGCTATCAGGATATTCGGATAAATGGTGGTCATTAATTTAAAACAAAAATAATGGTGAAGAAATTGAGAGTATAAAATAGAAGTATTTTAAGTAAATATTCATGGAAAATATTTCCATCATGAATAGTGGAGGATATGGAGAAACCATTATTGAATCAAAGATAGATAGTGGATGAAAATGTTGTTAAGTGTGAATCCAAATTTACAATGTTAGAAAGGCATGTAAAGGACTATATATGTAATACAAATATAAATACTAATTGTTTATTTTTTTCTTAATACAATTAACATAATGGAACTAGTCTCCCAAACATTCTCTTTATATGAGTATATAGCATCATGTGCCATAAATAATGAGAAATAACTGTTGGGCAAAAATCCCTCAAGGTATCATTGAAGCCTTTTTGAGGTGATTGTGTTTGTTGACAAAGTGGACATCTAAGTTGTGATTGTTGACAAAGAGGATTTCATGATGGAATGTCGAGTTCAAGAGCTGAGGTCAACGATCCATGTTTGATTCAAGAACGTCGATAAAAGGAATGGAAGATCTGGAGGCGGTACAAAAGAACAGATACAAGGTGACGCCGTTTTCCAGTGTTTGCCAAATTTTTGGGCCTGAAAATCGGCAAATGAAGAAAAGTGTTTTTGGCAAAGGGACTTGCGCGCCGCGAACATGGTGTACAGGAAACTTGCGCGCCACATGTTTTTCAAGATCATAAGATCAAAATATGGCTAAGGAAATAGGATCGCGCAAGTTTGGGAGTTGGTCGCGCAAGTGTCTAAAGGAGAGGAGACCTGCGCGCCGAGACTGTGTCGCACAGGTGACTTGCGCGCCGTCGCGCAGGGTGGTCAGATTGCCTATAAATACCGGACCACCCCTCCTCATTTCGAACCGGAGTTCAAGACGAGAGCTCCCGTCGCGCAGGTGTGGTGGTCGCGCAAGTGGTGTGTGTGGTCGCGCAGGTGGGACTTGCGCGCCAGTGGTTGAAGTTGTGCGCCGGTGTTAGAAGTTGCGCGCCGGTTTGCAGTTGCGCACCAATGGTGGTTTGGGCGTAAAGGGAAGAGGTTCGCGCAAGTTTGGAGTTGAGGAAGCTTGTGTCGCGCAAGTGTCAGAGGAGGACTTGCGCGCCCGTTGTGACTTGCGCGCCGATACTTGCGCGCCGAGGTTGACTTGCGCGCAAAGTAAGGTTTTGTTCCCGCAGTGATTTTCAGACTGTGTGGAAGCTGGAAGTTTGCCCGATACCTTCGGTGCAAAGAGATATTCATCAACGGGTGAAAGTTAAACTTCAATAGAGCATCTACATACAAGAGAAGATGCATTCTTTCAGGAAAATGAAGAGACCTACAGGTCTATAAACTGTGAGTGGATTCCATCCAAGAGCAGTGAGCTCAGGAAGAGGAAGAAGGTGATCCTCTCCACCGGCAGTGAGCCAGAGAGAGAGAAACAGGGAGTGACCCTTGGGAAAAGCAGTGAGCTGACCCTAAACATTGTAAAGGCAGTGAGCCTGGGCATAGAAGTGATCTAGCCCGAACCTTGTAATCCACAGCTAGTGAAGATTAATGGAATTTGGTACGACCGGCAACCTGTCGGCGTATGCTCCTTGGACGTAGCCCTTAGCGGTGAACCAAGTAAAATTGCTGTGTCCTGTGCTTGCTTTACATTCTGTTTATATCGTGCAACAGGGAAAAGAGAGAAGAGTGTTTTGCTTAACAGCGAAACAAGATCAGAACGGGCATTAATTTTTAATTAGTCATACCCTGATTCACCCCCCCTCTCAGGGTATCCAGCCTAGTGGACCTAACAAGTGGTATCAGAGGGAAAGGTTGAAAGTTGTTCTTCTCTCAATGGAGGTAACCAATCATAAAGGGATTCCGATCTTCGACGGATATAATTTTTAGATATGGAAGAATCGGATGCAACACTATTTCCGATCCTTGGGAATGGATGTGTTTTCAGCAGCTATGCATGGTATCACAGCTGATATTAATAGTGGTGCCTTATCAGAAGCTGAGCATAGAGAGTTGGATGCTGATTCCAAAGCAATCAATGCCTTAGGGGGAGCCCTTTCCAATCCAATCTACACAAAGGTGATGTCATGAAAAACGTCACATTCCATGTGGGAAAAGCTTTTGAATATATATGAAGGGGACACAAAAGTCAGAGAGGCAAAGCTGCAGGTGTTGTGGAACAAATATGAAGATCTGAAAATGAACCCGAATGAGTCTGCTGACGCATTCTTTGATAGGGTAAACATTGTTGTGGAAGATATGCGAGGTCTTGGAGAAGTCATTGAAGACATAAAGATTGTAAAGCCTATCTTGAGGAAACTTCCACCTCGGTTCAATCCGAAAGTTTCAGTACTAGAAGATAAAGATCCAAAAGAGTTGACATTGGACAATTTGCACAGTACCTTGGTTGCATATGAAATGAGGAACGATGATAATGAGGCTGTGGAAAAGGGGAAGTCTAAAGAGGTGGCATTTAAGGCCATGAAGAAGCTCACCATTGAAGATTCTAATGAAGAAGAAGAGACAGATGAGGTGATGTCATTCCTTTCTTCGAATCTACAAAGAGGAAGAGGAAAGTTTAAAGGTAAACTTCCACTAGCATGCTTTAGATGTGGAAAGGTTGGTCATCTTGCGGCAAGATGCCCCAAGAAGTTTCAAGATGATGATGATGATGATGACGCTGAAATTCCCAAAAAGAAGTCTTCAGCTTTTGTGAAAGGGAAGAAACAATTCAAGAGAAATTTCTTCAAGAAAAAGAATCTTCTCTCACAAGAATTTGAAAGTTCAGATGAGTCTGAGGATGAAGAAGTTGAGGAAATAGAAAATTGCAGAGATCGTGGGGTAAATGCCTTGGTGGCAATTGTTGGTAGTTCTCAAAAGGGAGAAGAAGCTGATGCTAAAGAAGAAGAAGAAATTGAAGGGAGAATTGATATGGAAGCCGAATTGGAAGCAGCTCTTGAGGAGATGGATGTTTGGAGAGCCAAAACGAAGAAAGCCAATAAAGTGGTTCGTGATGCCAAACTCTACATGCAACAACAGGATGAAGAAAAGTCTGAGCTGTTAGAAGAAATTGAAAGACTAAAATCCTCAACACCAGAGAGCTCAGAAAATATTGTTGAGTATAAGCTTAAAATTGAGGAACAAAAGAAGGAAATTGATTGTCTGACAAACACAGGAAAGGAGCAGGTTAGATGTATCAAAGATCTTGAAGAAGAAGTGGTTAGTCTGCGACAAAAACTCAAGGATCAAGATAAACTCTTGACCCCCAATGTGATATCTGAAAAGCAGGCTATTCAGAAGACAGAGAAGATGAAAGCGGAGCCTAGCAGTTCAGTAGGAAAGAAACAGCAATTGAGCTCAGATGTTAAGGTCGTTTCTGGGCTTAGTCAAGAACAAAAATTGGCGACAATTGCAGTCAGACCGCAAGCACTCATCCCGAAAGTGAAGGTTGATTTGGGAACAAAACAGAATCAGAATATTCAGAGATCCCAAAGGGGAAATCACAGTGCTGAAATATCACGATGGAATGCATCCTATATCAGGTGTTATTGCTGTGGGAAAATGGGACATTCATAGTTTGTGTGTTCCATAGCCAAGAGATACAGAAGGGAACATGAGCAGAGACGGCAGCCAAACAGAGAACGGTTTTCCAGAACACATTTTGAAGGACACTGTTTTTGGTGCGGAGGATTTGGACACGTGGCTAGGTATTGCACATCAATCATTCAGAGAAATGTGTCAAAGAATAATCAAAATGTTCGCAAGCAGCAGATCAATAAACCAACAAGTGAGTTAAAAGTTCGGAACAGATTTGCAGCTCTGCAAGATGAGGGTGGTCCATCATACTCTGAGAAAGAACAGAAGCCTCAATCCATGCCGAGTGTGAAAGAAAAAGTATGGACCAAGAAGAAGAAAAATGAGAAGGCTGTGGTGGCGGAGATTGCCCTTAAAGCATCAGATCGATCTGGTGTTTGGATCCTTGATAGTGGTTGCACATCCCACATGACGGGTAATAAGGATCTTGTTACAGGCATCAAATATGACAAAGAAGGAGTTGTCAAATTTGGAAATGATGAAGGCCTGAAGATTGTTGGCTCAGGGAAAGCCAATTTTGGGGGCAAAGAGATGAGATGTGCTGATGTCTTGGTAGTAGAGGGTCTCAGTCATAATCTACTCAGTGTTAGTCAACTATGTGACTCTGGGCACTCTATCCAATTTACCAAGAAGATGTGTGTTGTGAAAGGAAAAGATGGAGCAGCTGTTCTGCAAGGAAAAAGGTCAAAGGGAAATCTCTATCTTGTAAGTGGGGAAGAAGATACTTGTCTTTTATCCAGAGAGGAAGAAAACCAGCTTTGACATAAGCGACTTGGTCATCTATGCCAACCATCTATGGAGGATCTCGTTAAATGTGATGCTGCTAGAGACCTTCCCAAACTATCACGTGATCGCACTCATACGTGTGATGCTTGTCAACAAGGGAAAATCATCAAAAAGACATACAGGCCAAAGGAACAGAAATCAACTAGAGTGCTCGAACTGGTGCATGCTGATGTATGTGGACCTATCTCACCACGAGCTATAAATGGGCAAAGGTACTATGTACTTTTCATTGATGACTATAGCAGAATGGCCTGGGTATTCATCATAACCCATAAGACAGAGGTATTCAGTTGCATAAAGCAGTACAGGAGGGAATCAGAAAAGATGCTTGGGCAGAAAATTCTGAAGTTTCGTACTGATAACGGTACGGAATTTACAAACAGTCAGGTTGAAAACTATCTCGAGAAACATGGGATAAGGCATCAAGTTTCATCAGTAAGAACTCCCCAACAGAATGGAGTAGTTGAAAGGAGAAATCGGATCATCAACAACATGGCCAGAACAATGCTTATTGATAAGGACCTGCCAGAGAAATTTTGGAAGGAAGCAGTTCTGACATCGGTCTATGTTTCAAACAGGTCCCTGTTATGTCCGAAGCAAGGGAAGACTCCATATGAACTATGGTACGGAAAGAAGCCAACGTTGAAGTACTTTCGAATCTTTGGAAGTAAGTGTTTCATTCTCAACAAAGAACATCATAGGAAGTTTTAGGCACGAGGAGATGAAGGGATATTCCTTGGCTATTCCGGGAAAAGCAAAGCGTATAAATGTTTCAACAAAAGGCTGGGAAAAATCATTGAAAGCAATGATGTCACTATAGTTGAAAATGAGCAGAATACTCAACGATCCAGTGAACAGTTCCTGGATGAAAGTGATGATGAGGTAAGCAACCCAGGGGGAGCAGAAGTGGCAGAAGCTGACTCAGAAGAAGATACTGACAATGAAGAGGAAAGTGTCAAGTCGATGTCTGTGAGAAAGCCAAAGAGTCGAGCTGAAATTGATAGGCAGAATATCATTGGTGATCAAACAGCTCCAGTTCAGACTCGAAGAATGAAATCATCGCAACAAGCATCGTTTTTGTCTCAAGTGGAGCCGAAATGTTTTTCTGATGCAGCTGAAGATGAAAACTGGGTTCCGGCCATGAATGAAGAGCTTGATCAGATTGAGAAGAACCAGACATGGGAGATTGTTTCGAGGCCAGCGGACAAGAATGTCATTGGGACCAAATGGGTCTATCGCAACAAGATGAATGAAGATGGCACAGTGATTCGGAACAAAGCACGTCTAGTGTGCAAGGGGTACTCCCAAATCGAGGGAATTGATGTTGATGAGACATTTGCACCGGTTGCAAGGCTGGAGACAATAAGATTATTCCTAGCCATCGCAGTGCAAAGGAAGTTCAAAGTGTTCCAGATGGATGTCAAATTCGCATTCTTGAATGGGGTTCTGGAAGAGGAGGTGTATATTGAGCAGCCAGATGGTTTTCTCATTCATGAGGATGAGAACAAAGTTTGCAGGCTGAAGAAGGCATTGTATGGGCTGAAACAAGCACCAAGGGCATGGTACTCAAGGCTTGATCAGTACTTGAAGAAGCTTGGTTTTCAGCGTGGAGGAGTTGATTACAATCTCTATTTCAGCAATGATAGTAATCAAAGGATGATGGTGCTAGTGTATGTCGATGACATAATTTTTGGCGGATCAGATGAAGCTCAGTGCAGACAATTTTCTGAATTCATGAAAAATGAGTTTGAAATGTCAATGATTGGAGAGCTAACGTTTTTCCTTGGTCTACAGGTGACACAAGGAAGGAATGGAACTTTCATTTCTCAATCCAAATATGCCAAGGAAGTTCTAAGAAGGTTTGGAATGGATAATTCCAAGGAAATGAAGACTCCGGTTGCTACCCGGATGAAATTATCAAAAGATGAGGATGGCAAGGCAGTTAATATCACAGAATACAGGCAAATCATTGGAAGTCTGTTGTACTTAACCGCAACAAGGCCTGATATTGTTTTCGCCACATGCCAAGCAGCGAGATATCAATGTAATCCCAAGGAAAGTCACATGCTTGCAGTGAAAAGAATACTTCGGTATATCAAGGGCACGGTGGACTTCGGTTTGACATACAACGACAAATCTCAGACAGAGTTATTGGGATATACTGATGCAGACTGGGCCGGTTCAGCAGATGATAGAAAATCAACGTCAGGTGGTGCATTCTATCTTGGTGGATTGTGTATTTCTTGGCTAAGCAAGAAACAAGATTGCATTTCATTGAGCACCGCAGAAGCTGAGTATATAGCGGCCACTCAAGCATGCACACAATTATTGTGGATGAAGCAGCAGCTTGAAGATATGGGAGTTGAAGTGAAGTCTCCGATCGGAATCCAGTGTGACAACTCAAGTGCTATAAATCTTAGCAAAAATCATGTCCATCATTCCAGGACAAAGCACATTGAGATCAAGTATCATTTCATCAAGGAGAAGGTTGAGCAGGGCATCGTGAAGTTGGAGTATGTGCCTACAGAGCTACAGGTTGCAGACATTCTGACAAAGGCCTTACCCAAGGAAGCTTTTGAGAGGCATCGACTAGCTCTGGGAGTTCAGTCGATTCCCCGCACTTGAAATAGTGTGGACGCGGGACCACCCCCCTCTCCCCGAGGTATGCTGTGTTTTCCCTACTGTGATAATGTGTTCTCTACTCTGTTACAGACTTCAAAGGCGTGACCTTTGGGTTCGTTGACAAAGGGGGAGAAAATAGTGGTTGTTCAAGGGGGAGACAGTGCGGAGATTTGATAAATCATGAATGATATGGGGAGACGCTGACAGGTGGAGCAGCCAGATAGGGGGAGTTGAAGCTTGTTGAACGTGCTTAGCCAGAGCTTAGCTTGGACAACACATGAAATATGGCTAAAGAGGTGTTGAAGCTGTGAGCAGAAAGGGGGAGCGTATTAAATCTGACGATGCTAGAAGTGATCGATCAAAGAATAGATATCACGACAGCTGAGGATCGTGATAAAAGCAGAAGAGTGGTGTTGGACAGTGTTTGGTGTCAACAGTGGATGTCAGAGACAAAGTGATTCATTGATGAACTTTTCATTTACTCTTGTTTCTCACGCCGAGCATTGCTCATGTGGGCTTAGAGTATGTGTTGAGTAAATCCTTGGTCGCTATCAGAATCGCAATGCGGTGAATGGATGTTGAAGAATCAATGACGTATATTTGTTTGGAAGAGTTGTCAACAAACCCAAAGGGGGAGATTGTTGGGCAAAAATCCCTCAAGGTATCATTGAAGCCTTTTTAAGGTGATTGTGTTTGTTGACAAAGTGGACATCTATGTTGTGATTGTTGACAAAGAGGATTTCATGATGGAATGTCGAGTTCAAGAGCTGAGGTCAACGATCCATGTTTGATTCAAGAACGTCGATAAAAGGAATGGAAGATCTGGAGGCGGTACAAAAGAACAGATACAAGGTGACGCCGTTTTCCAGTGTTTGCCAAATTTTTGGGCCTGAAAATCGGCAAATGAAGAAAAGTGTTTTTGGCAAAGGGACTTGCGCGCCGCGAACATGGTGTACAGGAAACTTGCGCGCCACATGTTTTTCAAGATCATAAGATCAAAATATGGCTAAGGAAATAGGATCGCGCAAGTTTGGGAGTTGGTCGCGCAAGTGTCTAAAGGAGAGGAGACCTGCGCGCCGAGACTGTGTCGCACAGGTGACTTGCGCGCCGTCGCGCAGGGTGGTCAGATTGCCTATAAATACCGGACCACCCCTCCTCATTTCGAACCGGAGTTCAAGACGAGAGCTCCCGTCGCGCAGGTGTGGTGGTCGCGCAAGTGGTGTGTGTGGTCGCGCAGGTGGGACTTGCGCGCCAGTGGTTGAAGTTGTGCGCCGGTGTTAGAAGTTGCGCGCCGGTTTGCAGTTGCGCACCAATGGTGGTTTGGGCGTAAAGGGAAGAGGTTCGCGCAAGTTTGGAGTTGAGGAAGCTTGTGTCGCGCAAGTGTCAGAGGAGGACTTGCGCGCCCGTTGTGACTTGCGCGCCGATACTTGCGCGCCGAGGTTGACTTGCGCGCAAAGTAAGGTTTTGTTCCCGCAGTGATTTTCAGACTGTGTGGAAGCTGGAAGTTTGCCCGATACCTTCGGTGCAAAGAGATATTCATCAACGGGTGAAAGTTAAACTTCAATAGAGCATCTACATACAAGAGAAGATGCATTCTTTCAGGAAAATGAAGAGACCTACAGGTCTATAAACTGTGAGTGGATTCCATCCAAGAGCAGTGAGCTCAGGAAGAGGAAGAAGGTGATCCTCTCCACCGGCAGTGAGCCAGAGAGAGAGAAACAGGGAGTGACCCTTGGGAAAAGCAGTGAGCTGACCCTAAACATTGTAAAGGCAGTGAGCCTGGGCATAGAAGTGATCTAGCCCGAACCTTGTAATCCACAGCTAGTGAAGATTAATGGAATTTGGTACGACCGGCAACCTGTCGGCGTATGCTCCTTGGACGTAGCCCTTAGCGGTGAACCAAGTAAAATTGCTGTGTCCTGTGCTTGCTTTACATTCTGTTTATATCGTGCAACAGGGAAAAGAGAGAAGAGTGTTTTGCTTAACAGCGAAACAAGATCAGAACGGGCATTAATTTTTAATTAGTCATACCCTGATTCACCCCCCCTCTCAGGGTATCCAGCCTAGTGGACCTAACAAGTGGTATCAGAGGGAAAGGTTGAAAGTTGTTCTTCTCTCAATGGAGGTAACCAATCATAAAGGGATTCCGATCTTCGACGGATATAATTTTTAGATATGGAAGAATCGGATGCAACACTATTTCCGATCCTTGGGAATGGATGTGTTTTCAGCAGCTATGCATGGTATCACAGCTGATATTAATAGTGGTGCCTTATCAGAAGCTGAGCATAGAGAGTTGGATGCTGATTCCAAAGCAATCAATGCCTTAGGGGGAGCCCTTTCCAATCCAATCTACACAAAGGTGATGTCATGCAAAACGTCACATTCCATGTGGGAAAAGCTTTTGAATATATATGAAGGGGACACAAAAGTCAGAGAGGCAAAGCTGCAGGTGTTGTGGAACAAATATGAAGATCTGAAAATGAACCCGAATGAGTCTGTTGACGCATTCTTTGATAGGGTAAACATTGTTGTGGAAGATATGCGAGGTCTTGGAGAAGTCATTGAAGACATAAAGATTGTAAAGCCTATCTTGAGGAAACTTCCACCTCGGTTCAATCCGAAAGTTTCAGTACTAGAAGATAAAGATCCAAAAGAGTTGACATTGGACAATTTGCACAGTACCTTGGTTGCATATGAAATGAGGAACGATGATAATGAGGCTGTGGAAAAGGGGAAGTCTAAAGAGGTGGCATTTAAGGCCATGAAGAAGCTCACTATTGAAGATTCTAATGAAGAAGAAGAGACAGATGAGGTGATGTCATTCCTTTCTTCGAATCTACAAAGAGGAAGAGGAAAGTTTAAAGGTAAACTTCCACTAGCATGCTTTAGATGTGGAAAGGTTGGTCATCTTGCGGCAAGATGCCCCAAGAAGTTTCAAGATGATGATGATGATGATGACGCTGAAATTCCCAAAAAGAAGTCTTCAGCTTTTGTGAAAGGGAAGAAACAATTCAAGAGAAATTTCTTCAAGAAAAAGAATCTTCTCTCACAAGAATTTGAAAGTTCAGATGAGTCTGAGGATGAAGAAGTTGAGGAAATAGAAAATTGCAGAGATCGTGGGGTAAATGCCTTGGTGGCAATTGTTGGTAGTTCTCAAAAGGGAGAAGAAGCTGATGCTAAAGAAGAAGAAGAAATTGAAGGGAGAATTGATATGGAAGCCGAATTGGAAGCAGCTCTTGAGGAGATGGATGTTTGGAGAGCCAAAACGAAGAAAGCCAATAAAGTGGTTCGTGATGCCAAACTCTACATGCAACAACAGGATGAAGAAAAGTCTGAGCTGTTAGAAGAAATTGAAAGACTAAAATCCTCAACACCAGAGAGCTCAGAAAATATTGTTGAGTATAAGCTTAAAATTGAGGAACAAAAGAAGGAAATTGATTGTCTGACAAACACAGGAAAGGAGCAGGTTAGATGTATCAAAGATCTTGAAGAAGAAGTGGTTAGTCTGCGACAAAAACTCAAGGATCAAGATAAACTCTTGACCCCCAATGTGATATCTGAAAAGCAGGCTATTCAGAAGACAGAGAAGATGAAAGCGGAGCCTAGCAGTTCAGTAGGAAAGAAACAGCAATTGAGCTCAGATGTTAAGGTCGTTTCTGGGCTTAGTCAAGAACAAAAATTGGCGACAATTGCAGTCAGACCGCAAGCACTCATCCCGAAAGTGAAGGTTGATTTGGGAACAAAACAGAATCAGAATATTCAGAGATCCCAAAGGGGAAATCACAGTGCTGAAATATCACGATGGAATGCATCCTATATCAGGTGTTATTGCTGTGGGAAAATGGGACATTCACAGTTTGTGTGTTCCATAGCCAAGAGATACAGAAGGGAACATGAGCAGAGACGGCAGCCAAACAGAGAACGGTTTTCCAGAACACATTTTGAAGGACACTGTTTTTGGTGCGGAGGATTTGGACACGTGGCTAGGTATTGCACATCAATCATTCAGAGAAATGTGTCAAAGAATAATCAAAATGTTCGCAAGCAGCAGATCAATAAACCAACAAGTGAGTTAAAAGTTCAGAACAGATTTGCAGCTCTGCAAGATGAGGGTGGTCCATCATACTCTGAGAAAGAACAGAAGCCTCAATCCATGCCGAGTGTGAAAGAAAAAGTATGGACCAAGAAGAAGAAAAATGAGAAGGCTGTGGTGGCGGAGATTGCCCTTAAAGCATCAGATCGATCTGGTGTTTGGATCCTTGATAGTGGTTGCACATCCCACATGACGGGTAATAAGGATCTTGTTACAGGCATCAAATATGACAAAGAAGGAGTTGTCAAATTTGGAAATGATGAAGGCCTGAAGATTGTTGGCTCAGGGAAAGCCAATTTTGGGGGCAAAGAGATGAGATGTGCTGATGTCTTGGTAGTAGAGGGTCTCAGTCATAATCTACTCAGTGTTAGTCAACTATGTGACTCTGGGCACTCTATCCAATTTACCAAGAAGATGTGTGTTGTGAAAGGAAAAGATGGAGCAGCTGTTCTGCAAGGAAAAAGGTCAAAGGGAAATCTCTATCTTGTAAGTGGGGAAGAAGATACTTGTCTTTTATCCAGAGAGGAAGAAAACCAGCTTTGACATAAGCGACTTGGTCATCTATGCCAACCATCTATGGAGGATCTCGTTAAATGTGATGCTGCTAGAGACCTTCCCAAACTATCACGTGATCGCACTCATACGTGTGATGCTTGTCAACAAGGGAAAATCATCAAAAAGACATACAGGCCAAAGGAACAGAAATCAACTAGAGTGCTCGAACTGGTGCATGCTGATGTATGTGGACCTATCTCACCACGAGCTATAAATGGGCAAAGGTACTATGTACTTTTCATTGATGACTATAGCAGAATGGCCTGGGTATTCATCATAACCCATAAGACAGAGGTATTCAGTTGCATAAAGCAGTACAGGAGGGAATCAGAAAAGATGCTTGGGCAGAAAATTCTGAAGTTTCGTACTGATAACGGTACGGAATTTACAAACAGTCAGGTTGAAAACTATCTCGAGAAACATGGGATAAGGCATCAAGTTTCATCAGTAAGAACTCCCCAACAGAATGGAGTAGTTGAAAGGAGAAATCGGATCATCAACAACATGGCCAGAACAATGCTTATTGATAAGGACCTGCCAGAGAAATTTTGGAAGGAAGCAGTTCTGACATCGGTCTATGTTTCAAACAGGTCCCTGTTATGTCCGAAGCAAGGGAAGACTCCATATGAACTATGGTACGGAAAGAAGCCAACGTTGAAGTACTTTCGAATCTTTGGAAGTAAGTGTTTCATTCTCAACAAAGAACATCATAGGAAGTTTTAGGCACGAGGAGATGAAGGGATATTCCTTGGCTATTCCGGGAAAAGCAAAGCGTATAAATGTTTCAACAAAAGGCTGGGAAAAATCATTGAAAGCAATGATGTCACTATAGTTGAAAATGAGCAGAATACTCAACGATCCAGTGAACAGTTCCTGGATGAAAGTGATGATGAGGTAAGCAACCCAGGGGGAGCAGAAGTGGCAGAAGCTGACTCAGAAGAAGATACTGACAATGAAGAGGAAAGTGTCAAGTCGATGTCTGTGAGAAAGCCAAAGAGTCGAGCTGAAATTGATAGGCAGAATATCATTGGTGATCAAACAGCTCCAGTTCAGACTCGAAGAATGAAATCATCGCAACAAGCATCGTTTTTGTCTCAAGTGGAGCCGAAATGTTTTTCTGATGCAGCTGAAGATGAAAACTGGGTTCCGGCCATGAATGAAGAGCTTGATCAGATTGAGAAGAACCAGACATGGGAGATTGTTTCGAGGCCAGCGGACAAGAATGTCATTGGGACCAAATGGGTCTATCGCAACAAGATGAATGAAGATGGCACAGTGATTCGGAACAAAGCACGTCTAGTGTGCAAGGGGTACTCCCAAATCGAGGGAATTGATGTTGATGAGACATTTGCACCGGTTGCAAGGCTGGAGACAATAAGATTATTCCTAGCCATCGCAGTGCAAAGGAAGTTCAAAGTGTTCCAGATGGATGTCAAATCCGCATTCTTGAATGGGGTTCTGGAAGAGGAGGTGTATATTGAGCAGCCAGATGGTTTTCTCATTCATGAGGATGAGAACAAAGTTTGCAGGCTGAAGAAGGCATTGTATGGGCTGAAACAAGCACCAAGGGCATGGTACTCAAGGCTTGATCAGTACTTGAAGAAGCTTGGTTTTCAGCGTGGAGGAGTTGATTACAATCTCTATTTCAGCAATGATAGTAATCAAAGGATGATGGTGCTAGTGTATGTCGATGACATAATTTTTGGCGGATCAGATGAAGCTCAGTGCAGACAATTTTCTGAATTCATGAAAAATGAGTTTGAAATGTCAATGATTGGAGAGCTAACGTTTTTCCTTGGTCTACAGGTGACACAAGGAAGGAATGGAACTTTCATTTCTCAATCCAAATATGCCAAGGAAGTTCTAAGAAGGTTTGGAATGGATAATTCCAAGGAAATGAAGACTCCGGTTGCTACCCGGATGAAATTATCAAAAGATGAGGATGGCAAGGCAGTTAATATCACAGAATACAGGCAAATCATTGGAAGTCTGTTGTACTTAACCGCAACAAGGCCTGATATTGTTTTCGCCACATGCCAAGCAGCGAGATATCAATGTAATCCCAAGGAAAGTCACATGCTTGCAGTGAAAAGAATACTTCGGTATATCAAGGGCCCGGTGGACTTCGGTTTGACATACAATGACAAATCTCAGACAGAGTTATTGGGATATACTGATGCAGACTGGGCCGGTTCAGCAGATGGTAGAAAATCAACGTCAGGTGGTGCATTCTATCTTGGTGGATTGTGTATTTCTTGGCTAAGCAAGAAACAAGATTGCATTTCATTGAGCACCGCAGAAGCTGAGTATATAGCGGCCACTCAAGCATGCACACAATTATTGTGGATGAAGCAGCAGCTTGAAGATATGGGAGTTGAAGTGAAGTCTCCGATCGGAATCCAGTGTGACAACTCAAGTGCTATAAATCTTAGCAAAAATCCTGTCCATCATTCCAGGACAAAGCACATTGAGATCAAGTATCATTTCATCAAGGAGAAGGTTGAGCAGGGCATCGTGAAGTTGGAGTATGTCCCTACAGAGCTACAGGTTGCAGACATTCTGACAAAGGCCTTACCCAAGGAAGCTTTTGAGAGGCATCGACTAGCTCTGGGAGTTCAGTCGATTCCCCGCACTTGAAATAGTGTGGATGCGGGACCACCCCCCTCTCCCCGAGGTATGCTGTGTTTTCCCTACTGTGCTAATGTGTTCTCTACTCTGTTACAGACTTCAAAGGCGTGACCTTTGGGTTCGTTGACAAAGGGGGAGAAAATAGTGGTTGTTCAAGGGGGAGACAGTGCGGGGATTTGATAAATCATGAATGATATGGGGAGACGCTGACAGGTGGAGCAGCCAGATAGGGGGAGTTGAAGCTTGTTGAACGTGCTTAGCCAGAGCTTAGCTTGGACAACACATGAAATATGGCTAAAGAGGTGTTGAAGCTGTGAGCAGAAAGGGGGAGCGTATTAAATCTGACGATGCTAGAAGTGATCGATCAAAGAATAGATATCACGACAGATGAGGATCGTGATAAAAGCAGAAGAGTGGTGTTGGACAGTGTTTGGTGTCAACAGTGGATGTCAGAGACAAAGTGATTCATTGATGAACTTTTCATTTACTCTTGTTTCTCACGCCGAGCATTGCTCATGTGGGCTTAGAGTATGTGTTGAGTAAATCCTTGGTCGCTATCAGAATCGCAATGCGGTGAATGGATGTTGAAGAATCAATGACGTATATTTGTTTGGAAGAGTTGTCAACAAACCCAAAGGGGGAGATTGTTGGGCAAAAATCCCTCAAGGTATCATTGAAGCCTTTTTAAGGTGATTGTGTTTGTTGACAAAGTGGACATCTATGTTGTGATTGATGACAAAGAGGATTTCATGATGGAATGTCGAGTTCAAGAGCTGAGGTCAACGATCCATGTTTGATTCAAGAACGTCGATAAAAGGAATGGAAGATCTGGAGGCGGTACAAAAGAACAGATACAAGGTGACGCCGTTTTCCAGTGTTTGCCAAATTTTTGGGCCTGAAAATCGGCAAATGAAGAAAAGTGTTTTTGGCAAAGGGACTTGCGCGCCGCGAACATGGTGTACAGGAAACTTGCGCGCCACATGTTTTTCAAGATCAGAAGATCAAAATATGGCTAAGGAAATAGGATCGCGCAAGTTTGGGAGTTGGTCGCGCAAGTGTCTAAAGGAGAGGAGACCTGCGCGCCGAGACTGTGTCGCGCAGGTGACTTGCGCGCCGTCGCGCAGGGTGGTCAGATTGCCTATAAATACCGGACCACCCCTCCTCATTTCGAACCGGAGTTCAAGACGAGAGCTCCCGTCGCGCAGGTGTGGTGGTCGCGCAAGTGGTGTGTGTGGTCGCGCAGGTGGGACTTGCGCGCCAGTGGTTGAAGTTGTGCGCCGGTGTTAGAAGTTGCGCGCCGGTTTGCAGTTGCGCACCAATGGTGGTTTGGGCGTAAAGGGAAGAGGTTCGCGCAAGTTTGGAGTTGAGGAAGCTTGTGTCGCGCAAGTGTCAGAGGAGGACTTGCGCGCCCGTTGTGACTTGCGCGCCGATACTTGCGCGCCAAGGTTGACTTGCGCGCCAAGTAAGGTTTTGTTCCCGCAGTGATTTTCAGACTGTGTGGAAGCTGGAAGTTTGCCCGATACCTTCGGTGCAAAGAGATATTCATCAACGGGTGAAAGTTAAACTTCAATAGAGCATCTACATACAAGAGAAGATGCATTCTTTCAGGAAAATGAAGAGACCTACAGGTCTATAAACTGTGAGTGGATTCCATCCAAGAGCAGTGAGCTCAGGAAGAGGAAGAAGGTGATCCTCTCCACCGGCAGTGAGCCAGAGAGAGAGAAACAGGGAGTGACCCTTGGGAAAAGCAGTGAGATGACCCTAAACATTGTAAAGGCAGTGAGCCTGGGCATAGAAGTGATCTAGCCCGAACCTTGTAATCCACAGCTAGTGAAGATTAGTGGAATTTGGTACGACCGGCAACCTGTCGGCGTATGCTCCTTGGACGTAGCCCTTAGCGGTGAACCAAGTAAAATTGTTGTGTCCTGTGCTTGCTTTACATTCTGTTTATATCGTGCAACAGGGAAAAGAGAGAAGAGTGTTTTGCTTAACAGCGAAACAAGATCAGAACGGGCATTAATTTTTAATTAGTCATACCCTGATTCACCCCCCCTCTCAGGGTATCCAGCCTAGTGGACCTAACAATAACCTTCCAATCCATATGGCTTCAAAGGGAAGAAATATAATAAGAGGGTTACTAAGTACATTAGAAAAGTAAATGAAGAAAGAATGGAAAAGGGAAGAATAGAATTTATAACTTTCAATTAATGTGGAAATAAACATCAAGGAATATACCTATTGGGAATGATACTTTGATACAAGTTCAGAGAAAAAGGCCATCTATCCCATGATTTAAATGGAAATAAATAAGTCTGTAGTGTGAAATGCTTCAGCTGTAAGAATATGGGAAACTATGCACATGATTCTCCTAGACATCACAGAAACATTCCCTAGAAAAGGACAAGGGAAAAACATTGCTTATACTGTCACAAAAAATGTGGTTGATGTTCCAAATTATGTGGTGGAAGGTATTTTAATCATCTCCTCAAATTTAGATAAATCTCAAGTTGATTCTGGATCATCACATTCATTTATATCTTCTCAATTTTCTATAAATAATAGATATTTACAATTCACCTTAACAACATAGTTTCCATATAAAACTTCTATTGGAAAACTTATTGCAATAAAGATGAATCAAGTAGTTCTAATTAATACAATTAAACATTCTCTAATTGCTAATTTTATTATTATACCTATTATTTATTTTGATATAATCCTTATAATTGACAGAATATCAAAATATCATGAAAAAGTTTCTGTAAAGAGAAGGAAATTATTATTTTTGATGAAGATATGAAATTTATTATCTTTATAGGGTGACATAATCATCTGATTCATATCTGAATTCACTTATAATAGCTCTTCTAAATGATATTCTTATAGAATAAGAGAAGATACAAAAAACTGACGAAAAATGTGATCTTAAAAATTGAGTATGTACCTATTTTAAATGAATACATTGATGTATTTCTACAGAAATTACCTATATATCCTCCACAATGGGACGTTTAGTTATCTATTAATTTAATCCTTAATGGATAACCTATATAAAAAATACCCTTTATAATGGACATAATGTATTTAATAGAGTTAAAGAAACAACTTGAGGAATATATTAGTAGGGGATTTATACTGTCAATTGTTTTGTCTTTGGGAGCTCCTATTCTTTTTGATAAGGAGAAGGATGGATATATGTAGTTTTTCATTTACTATAGGTAGTTCAATGTTATTATGATAAAGAAAAAGTATCCAATTCCACACATTGATGACATATTTGACAGACTTCCTCATGTTCATTATTTTCCAAATATTGATCTTCGATCTGGATGTCATCAATTGGTTGTAAAGAAGGAAGATATTCCAAATACATTGTTTCGATCAAGGTATGGGGAAAATGAGTTTACAGAAATGTCATTTGGATTGAATAATGAATCATATATTTCTATAGATCTAATGAAATTAGTATTTAAGTAGTATATTGTTAATTTTTTTGTGGTATTTATTGATGATATCTTAGTGTACTTCATAATCTACGAGGACCAATATAACCACATAAAATTTATTTGTGATACTATTAAGAGGAAAATATATATATGGTAAGTTTATCAAGTCTTAATTGTGGCATGAAATAGTTTCTTTTCTTGGCCATATTGTCTCCAAGGATGGAATATTAGTTTTTTTTATGATGAGAAAGGAAGACCAGGAATGGAATACACCAATGAACATGACTGAGGGACATAGATTAATTAGTTTAGTAGGTTACTATCGATGTTTAATTCTTAATTTTTACCAATTAAATAACCCATTAACCAAGATTACTCATAAAGGGTGTATATTTATTTAGTAAAAAGAATGTGAATAATTCATTAAATAGTTGTGGAGGAGATTAGATAATGCTCTGATCTTGAATCTGCCATTGAGAAATTGCATGTTTTTTATTTATAGTGAGGCATAAAAGAAGTGAATTAGTTGTTTAATTATTATGAATGATAGTGTTTTTTCATATGCATCATGGTTTTTAAAAAATCATGAATATAACTATCCAAGTATTGATCTTTACTTAGCAGCTGTAATCGTTTCTCTAAAGATATAAAGACAAAATCTCTATGGTGAAAGATGTGAGATATATACATATCACAATAGTTTGAAATATATCTTATCATACAAAGAACTAAACATGAGGAAAAGGAGATGGCTCGATCTAGTCAAGGATTATGATTACTTAATACACTACAACAGATAAAAGGAAAACAAGGTAGTAGATTCATTAAGTAAGAAAAATCATTGAGTTCTGAAATAAATTGAGGATTAATTGGGATCATTTGTATGTGGATCTACTAAATATGGGTATGAGGATTATCATTGATAGTGATTCATCACTATATTTTCAAATGGATTCCCAGCCATCCATAATGAAAAATATAAATATTTCTCATTATGAAGATGAGAATTTTCAAAAGCAATTTAACGCTTTGAATGATGGGAATTTTTGTTTGTTTGTATATGAAGATAGTATTTGGAATGTTGGGAAGATACTTTGTGATCCATTTATACCCGATATAAAAGTAAAATTATTCGATGATTCTCATATCTCAAATTTTTCTATACACCCTAGTAGCACTAACATGTATATAGATATGAAGGAACCTTTTTGTGGGATAATATGAGGTGGGAAATTATGGATTATGTATCAAGATGTTTAGTTTTTCAGTAGTTTAGTGGTGGAAGACTACATCCTTGAGGAGGAATTCAACCTCTACTTATTCCTACATGATAATGGGATGACATTACTATTTATTGTTTCATTTTATTACCAAACACTCATTTAGAGAATTATGAAATATAGGTAATTGTTTATCGTCTTACTAAATCTTCATATTTCCCTACTCTAAGAGAGGATTTTCCACTAGATAACCATGCATAACTCCATATTAATGATGTTTTGAGACTTCATGCTGGACTTATATTGATCATATTTGATTGAGATTAGCATTTTAAATTAAAATAATGGAATAATATTCTGAAGTATTAGGACATTGTGCTTCATTTGAGTACTACATATGACCCATAAAATGATAGAGAGTATTAAATGGATATTTGAACATTACAATACTTTTTTAGACCATGATAACATGAATTTTAAGGTATGCGGGATTAGTATTTAACTAGGGTAGAGTTCTCTTAAAAATTAGAGTTTTTATTCTAGTATTCAAATGGCACTATATAAAACATTATATGGAAAGAGATGTTTTACTCTAACTTGGTGGTATAAACTTTGTTGGAGGAAACTTTTAAGCCCATAAATTTTTGAAGTGACAACAAAAAATGTAATGAAATTTCTGGATCAAATTAATGTATCTCAAATTAGAAATAATAGTTAGCCAGACAACCAGAGAATGGATTTTGATTTTCAAGTGGGAGATCATATCTTTTTGAAAGTATCTCTATGATAGAGTTTTATAAGGATTGGTAAAAAAATTGGAAATTGATCCCCTTGTACATCAGACCATTTGAAATTCTAGAAATAATTGGGGAGTGAATTATCATTTGGTGATTCCACCTAGCCTTTCTAAATTATATTACGTGTTCCACATGTCTTTGATATGGATGAACTTGTCAGAAAAAACACATGTACTCACTTATGATGAAATAGAACAAGAACCTAATTTGTCTTACTGTGAAAAGACTTATGATATTCTTTAAAATAGAGATCAATTATTGATAAATTTGAAAACATTACTTGTAAAAGTTCTTTGGAGAAACCATAAAATCTAAGAGGCATTGTTTAAACTTAAGGATGATATGAAGAAGAACCACCCTTATCTGTTTAGAAGGTATTACACATAAATATTTTGAGGACGAAATTTTTTAGAGGGAAGAATATAACACCCAAATATTTGATGGTATGTATATACTAAAATAAATTCAATTTATTCAATAGATTACTATTTTTGACGCTTTTGTCAGGGCGCACGCGTCCGTCAGCTTGAGGACGAAAGGCGCAGTTTTTTGCCCCGCATTCCTGCTTTCCATAGGCGGGCAGCATCCATCGCTTGTTTAGTGACGTTTTCTCCTTGATCGAAACGGGATGATGGGATTTCAGTTCTTCCTTCCGTGGATTCCTCATCAGAACTCGTCACCTGGTCTAGGTCTCCCTTATAGACTTAATGCGTTGTTCGTGAAACAATTCCAAGCACCATATCTTCATGGACATCAGTTAATTACACTGCTCTTGGCGGGACATTCCAAAGGGTCCAGTTAGGGAAGAAACCATCGATCAGGGGACTATCCACCTTGGACATCACTGGCATGTCTAAAAATTGGAACACTAGCACATCTAGGTTTATGTCCCTTATTATAGGGCTTTTCAAGGGCACGTAAGCCGGAGGAATCCCGCGTCGAATGCGATGAATTATATGTCATTGGCATGTCTTTGAGGTTTTCCTCAGCTTCCTGTGTTTAACACAAGGTATGCCGCAAGTTTAACGTCCAGCAGAGATGGATCAGACTGATCAGAACACTGGCTAGAGTGGATCAGATGAGTGTAACCCTTGTAGGACACACTAATGTAGGTGGGTTGACAGGACCTAACCTGGATGTGGCGGCCCGGGTAAGAATCAAGATAGATGATGGGGTGATGAGTTAAATGGGTGGTGAATGGGGTACAACCACCGTGAGAATGATGGTAATGTTGGGATTGAGTCTTAGGGAGACTTCCTACGTATCTCCATGGTAGGGAATCAAAGTATGCGTAGTTTAGAAGGGCGATGGGATGCCTAAGAAGGCGTCCCGTGAGAATGGACGCACGGATGGGACCCATAGGAAGTGGAATCTCTGGGTTGGGGCATGACCTTCCCAAGACACACATGATCGAGGGAAAGGTCATTCTTTGAGATTGAATTGGGGTGTACACATAGGACAACAACCCGATGATGTGTATGGGGCTTATGCGTGGTTAGTAGCCCAGGATGGTCTGACAACACTTGGACAGGACAAATATGTGGGTCCTTTTGAAGGGGATTACAACGGCTTGCCGCTGAATAGGGGATGCAGTAGCTTACCGCTGATCGGGATACAACAGCTTACCATTGATTGAGGGATACAATGGCTTACCACTGACTAGGGGACACAACGGCTTACCGCTGCATGGGGTTTATAGTTTAACGTCATGCGGGATGAAGGTGAACCGACGTAAATAAAGACCTGGGGTCCAGATGGATGGTGTGGCTGAACCGACATGAAGGGGGGTCGGAACGACCTGGTGTTCGGCTTCAACCTTAGGGAGGCTTACTACATACCATGCCTTGGAAAGGATCAAAGACTACGTAGTTCAGGTGGTGCGGGAACCGACATGAAGGTGGTCAAAACAAATGGGGTGTTGGGATTGAACCTCATGGAGGCTTCCTACGTACCTCACCTTGTCAAGGATCAAAGACTATGTAGTTTAGGTGGCGTGGGAACTGAATTGATGGTGGTCGGAACCAACGGGGTGTTGGGCTTGAACTTAACGGAGGTTTCCAATGTACCTCACCTTGGCAAGGATCAAGGTCCATGTAGTTCGTGTTGGGTGTGGGTCTTACACTCTAGGTTGCCGAATGTGTTGGTGAACCGATGTGAAGGAGTTCGGAATGACCGGGGTGGTGGGATTTAACCTCGTGGAGTCTTTTTACGTACCCTACCTTGGTAAGGATAAAAGACCTTGTAGTTCTAGTATGGGTGTGGGGCTTACACTAGAGGCTTCCCAAGGTGGATGTCATGACTGATGATTACTCTAAGCCCACGTGAGTCATGCTCGGTGTGAGAAAAAAGAGGCAGCAGAGCCCTGAAGATCAAGTCACGAAAGGTGCATCCATGGGAAGTGAACTGGGGCTCGTGCATGGTTAGCGGCCCAAAGAGAAAACAAGGTCTTACGCACGGTTCGCAGCCCAGGGAGATAGAAATTCAGACTACTCCAGGGTGGAGTATCGGGTGGCGACAAAGCCCAGCGTGAGAGGGATTATACATGGAAGAGAGGAGGAGCACCATTCCCTATCACACCCTTTGTTGGCCTTGGGCACCAGAAATGGAAGGAGGAGCAGTGGTGCTACCTCCTGCAAGAATGGCTAGGGGCTTACACCAAGGTGGTTTCCCTTCCCAGCGGACAGGCATCACCTCAAAAAAGAGGATATCATTCAATGTGAGGATGATTTCACTCATGTTGAGACGAGTGGACGTGCAGAATGTCCAAGGAGGGGGACCCCACATAGGATGCATGGGTTGAGGTCATAGTTTAATGTCATGTGCGGGGGGTGATGGTGCTTGACAGTTTAACATCCTGTAGCTCGGACGTGGTGGGGTTCACTCTGCACCCCTAGGACTTACATAACTAGTACCCTCTGTGCATTGGTGAAGAGAAGGGATAGGCAAAGCCGTGACTGAGCAGTGTCATGAGGTGATCCCATTGGGGATCCATGTTAGCATGGCTATGCGAAGAAGAAATAGTTGTTAGAGTGCCTATGCGAAGAAGCATTAGGCGAAGCAACACAATGGGCGGTATCATCTGAGGGGCTTTGAAATTTCTTCTTACAAACCTGAAGGGCTGCACGGGAAAAGGAGTTGTAGAGAAAAAGGGTCCATAATTAGAAACCTTATGAATCTATTGTGCTCCATAAAGTGGAGGGGGTTCATGAAGGGATGTGCTTCGTGAAGTGAAGTTGCCTAAGCTAGGCATAGGGCATAGGTGCATATGGGAGGAGCATCACGAAATGGAATGGTACTCGGGAAACAATGCATCGCGAAGTAGGGGTGCCTCACCAAGCAGGGTGTCACGAAGCAATGTGCTTAGCGAAGCACAGTGACCATGCCTTAGAATATAGGTCATGTGGGTGTGGTGGGTGTTTCACGAAGCATAAACACTTTGCGATTACCTGAGTCCTCGTGGGGATCTCCTTCCTTCGTGAAGGCCCGTGGGATTCGGTAAAGTCAACCCTCTTGGAAGAGAGGCTAAATTAATTCCAAGGGAGAGACACTTCGCAATGTAGAAGTACCTTGAAGAACTCATGGTTCGTAGAGCAAGAGGTTCTTTACGATTTGAGAGCTTAGAAGGTGAAAGGTCGGATGCACCATCACTTGGGCTCGAGGGGAGCTCGTAATTTATAGGAAAGATTCTCCACAAAGCAGGGTTCTCTTGGTGAAAATCCGAATCTTTCCTCGCGTTGGGTCACAAACATCAAATGGGTTCACGGATCCATCCCACCTCCTTGATTTCCGGCGGGTCTCAAACGTCAAAGAGGTTCATGGAGCAATCCTGCCTCCTTGCTTTGTGGCGGGTCGCGAAGGTCAAAGAAGTTCCCAGAGCCATCCCGCATCCTTGCTTTGTAACAGGTTGCGAACATCAAGCGGTTCCCAGAGCCATCCCGCCTATTTGCTTCGTGGCGGATCACAAATGTCAAAGTGGTTCGTGGAGCTATCCCACCTCCTTGCTTCGCGGCGTCTCGCGAACATCAAAGTGGTTCGCAAAGACATCCTACCTCCTTGCTTCACAGCGGGTCGTGAAGGGGATCTCTTTCGCCCGCCATAGGGCTCTATGAGCTTTGCGATCTGGCTTTGCGAGGTAGTCCATAATGCTTTCAGGATGTTTTGTTCACATCCAATTTTGGCATCACCAAATTCCCTCTCTCAGAATGGGAGTTGAGGAGAAAGTGAGAATCCAAGTCTGAGGTTCCATCGCCGAAATTCCTTGGTTACCCGCTAGGCGGCCTCAAGAGGGAGGCTCGCGAAGCGGATCATCGATGCGTGGACTGGGCGTGCCGCAAATCTTGCCGCGGCTAGACGCACCGCGAAGCACCTGGGGTGCTCACCTATAAATTGTGGCATTGACTTCTCTTTTTTCCATTCTCTCCTCCGCAATTTCAACTTTTAGGGCACTCAATTCGTGAAGCTCCACGTACTCTATGATCACTCTCTACAAATCGGGCCTTTTGCTTCACGGCGCACAACTAATATTCAACTTTGCGTTAGTTCACTATGTGACATACGTCTGAGGGTTACCGCAAGGCTTTGCAATTCCGCTGTCCGGATTGAGCTTCGTGAATGGTCCTCATAATCGATATCCGTGATCGAGTTTCATGATCCAGTCTAAAAATTATCAGAATTTTAAGGACATGATGGATCCCTAAGATGTTGTCAGGGGGGTCCTTGCGAATGCTTCCTGAAGGGAAGATATGGAAAATAAATTGGGTCTGGGGGAGTTTGGTACGGAGCCACTTGGACCATGATTCTCTAGTGCAACTATTGTCTGAAAGCCAAAGGGACTACCCGTTGTGCAAGATGTTTCCTTTGAATGGATTTGGACTGAGGGATGATGACTTCATCCCTGAAGCGAGTATGGACGAACCAGCCTACTGGTCCAGGAGAACGTCGTGCGAGCGCTAGTGGTTCAGGGCGGCTAACGGCCATGCTCGGGAAAAATTTATGCTTGTTACCACTAATTGTTTATACAACCATCAGAACGACATTGACGGGAAAGCATTGGAGTCGGAGACGTCCCCTCCTCTATACCAAACAATCCTAAAGGCGGCACTGAGGAACCCGAAGAAGGGGTGGTCTGATGAGTGGGACCTACGCCAAGGTCACAATTTCACGGATGACTGGGCCTGGACCTACTAGGTAAGTTCCGCATGTGAAGTGTTCAGGGAAGAGCTGAGGAGAGTAGGTCTTTATGAGGTGGCCTGGGCCTCCCAATTTCACATCTACTAGCCATGCAGCTGATGCTAGAGCTGTTGAGTCGGTTGGCGTCGAGGACCAACACCTTCCACCTACATCACGGGGAGGTTGGCATCATCTTATGGGATGTGCATCAGATCTCGGGGGTCCCAATACTGGGAGTGATGTACGAATAATTTCTCTCTGTTATGGGTGCGTGGGAGGATCTAGAGTTGATTCCTCCACTGGCAATGGCGTTGATGAGACTAGTGCTGGGAGCGGACAAGGAAGCCTTGAGAGATGTCCACTTTAGACGATGGTTCAATCTATTTTTAAACTTCCCGAAAGAAAGACGGTTCCCAGTGAGACCATGTACTTGCCCAAAAGGGGCTCCTCAGGGCAAGGAGAACTCATACTGGCAGCTAATGGAGGATACACAGTGGAAGACCTTGGGCTTTAGCGTTAGCACCGAGCAGTGGACGATAGTCAGGCCAGCATCATTCATCGCAGCTCACATCTGCAGCTGGATCTTGCCGGTGAGGGACACAAATGCAGGTGTGCGACCCAACACATTCATCATCGCCTCCATGCTAGCAACTGAAGGGAGGGTGAATCTAGGAATCCCAATTCTCTATAAGATGTACAAAATGCTTTGGCACATCAAAGAGGGGAAGAGACCATAGAGGATATGTGGGCCGTTCGACCTCCATTACGGGTGGATACTGGCACACATTAGGGGGGTTTATGAATACCCAAACCCTATTTCCCCTTCGAAATCAGGAATTCGCCCATCCATCCAGAACGCCAAGGAGAGCTTTCTGGCCAAGCTGAACGTACCATCGGTATTAAACCGAGTTTATAAGGTAGAAGAGTTCAACTTCCATCAGTTCCCACTTCCAACGGGGGCCTTCACGGATGATGGTTGAGCGATAGAAGAGTATCGGTCATATCTCCTGGCCTTTCGAGGTGGAGTCCTGGTGGTGTGGGTGGACCGTGAGCCCCTCTGCGAGCTGTACACCCCGCACTGATTTTCCAGGAAATTTTGGTGCATGCAGCGATTGACCCTGAGGGTCTATCTAGGGGTACGCCTCAAGGAACACCCATGTGTGATGAGGCAGATGTGGATCATCTTCACACGGGAAGATGAGAAGATGCGGAATGAGCTGCCTCCACCTACTGCTGCCTTCGGGTTAGTTAAGGAGTATGCCCAAAGTTGGGAGGCGGCCTACCTAGGGAAGATGCTAAAGCAACCAACCGTTTGGGGAGGTGATAGTGAGCCTCCCCAATCTCAATGCTGGGGCCAGAAGGAGGCAAGGGCCTCCCACAGTGAAGGGGTTTTCCTAGCGGTGAGACTCGCATTAGTTGACGGTGAGGTAGCAGTGATATGTTCAACAGCATTAGCAGACCCGAGGGTTCTAGATGAACAGAGTTATCTAGAAGGGAGGTCATCGATAGGGTTCTGCAGAATACCTACCCAGGCTATGGGGATGCAGTTGCGCCATATAGGCATGCCAGAGAATGTTGTCTTCCTAAAGGATTGGGACATTTGGGAAGTCAACCGATAATTCCTCAGCCCGCTCGAGATTTGGAAATACTTGAACCATCTAGGGATGGATTTTCTGGGGATAGGCCCCATCAGGGTTGGCTTTGCGGTGTCCCGGGCAGAGGCGGAGCAAGACTTGGCAGAGCTGGAAGACTTTGTGCTTTCCCAAGGTGCCCCGCGTTCAATAATAGACTGTTTCAAGGTACTACTGGATTGCACGGTCCCTCTACAATTTTCCTTCACTGAACTGAGAGAGCAGTTCCCTCTGTCTGTAGAATCATAGGAGTCCTCCTGGGGGATGAGGTCGGTAGAGGGAGCCCATTGGAGGAGGGCGAAGTCGACGATCAGGACTGCGATCTCAAAGAATTTGCAGAGGCCCTTGAGGTAAAATCCCAAGCCTCTTCCTCAGGGTCTGCTCCAAGGTCGCTCGGGACTCCTTGCTAATACTTGAACTATGCAGGAGAGTCTCATACACAGAACCCATTCTCATCCCTCAATGGATACAAGTGTGGGGCCTTTGGGATCGACACCTGTGGCTGCATCAGTTGCTACGTTCAGTGGGGCCAGGACACCTTAGGTGACCCCTCTGGAGCTTTCATACCTCCTGACAATATATGGGGGGCCATGCCTCAGGGTCCAATGACGTCAACCTAAGAATAAGACCAGAAATTCGATCTCTGTAAGTCTCTTCTAAATTCATGTTGTCACCCACTCACTATGTCAACTGATGTCCATGCCCTCTTTGGTGTGCACAGTTTTTCAAATGGCGTGGGCTACCTTGATGAGCTTGGTCAGGGCTTCTGGCAGCGTCCTTCCCAGAGGAATTCCGGTGATCGTGGAGGTGGTTATCCAGATAGACCAGATTGCGTTGCTCCCAATCGCCGGTGGGACTTCGAGCAGGGCTGTGCACGAGATTATTGAGCTGGGATCCGATGATGAGGATCGATTAGATAGCCCATGTCCCGCCATGCCTGATCGAAGCCAGACGCGGACCCTGCTGAAGAGTTATTGAGGGTGTTCCCCACATATGAGTCTGCCAACTGTGTGGACTGGGATAAAATGACCTCTGATATAGAGGACAACAAAATAGTCGGTCACCGATCATGGAAGCTGATTACGCGCTTCGTTAATAACACCCCCAAGCACTGTGGCTGGATGAGATTGATAGACTTCGCTTGCAACTTTACGGACTGTGTGTTGGGGGAGTGGATGCCCGACATCCCCACATGCTCGTCTGATATCTTAAGGCTGAGAAGATTTGGGAGTACAACCGTGGCCATAGTGTGGGCTGGCAGCGGAGGAAAGCTGTGAACATCAAGAGGCTTCAAGGTGCTGAAGATGAGGCCCAGCAACTGCAGAGTCAGACAAACGAGCACTCAGTCACCCTTAATGCACAATCGGGGCTGATACTGTAATTGAAGGCCCAACTGGAAGAGGCTGAAGAGGGCCTGAGGTGAGCCTCCGAGAAAATGACTGTCATCCGGACAGACGTAGAGCAGGCCCAGATTGAAGCCGATGAATTGTACCCCATCGCTGTCGTGGTGGAGCAAGTATTGAACATGCATTAGTAAATCCTGAATGTCACAAGCCAGAGGTCGGCAGATCTGCAGCTTTCTTTTGACTGTATTAATCCGTCCATGGGAGAGGTAGACCCTCAGAGGCTGTAAAGATCACAAACCCTCTAACACACTTTCATACTTTGATTATTTTGATGTCATAGGATGCACGAGTCCCGTTATTAGAACTGGTTTTACATGCATCTGTTATATTTGTGAAACGCCATCAATTCGTAAACTCAGGTGGGTCGAGACCAATGTAAGAAACATGGGATGATTGCTACGTTATTTCATCTGAACATAATTGTGGTGACCTAGTTTCGGGCATCTGGGGTTAGAACTGGTTTTACATGCATCTCCCTAAGAACACGCTGCACGTGCCACTTTTTCAAATTTCCTGACCGCTGCGACCATTTCTGCCGTCCCCTCACCCCCGCCTTCATCCACGTAGCTCGTCGTCCCCAACTCTCCCTCCAACCCTGCTCTTCTCCCCGTCCCCACGGGCTCTGCCTCCCCTAAGCCCTCCTCCCTCGTCATCCCTCCACCTCCTACGTCGGCCCCGCCATGCTTCGTCCCCGACCCTTCCTTTGGCCTTGAGCCTCCCCCCACTAGGCTCAGCTGCCCTTGTGCTCCCCCCCCCCCCCCACCCTTCCCTCCTAGCTCCGGCCCCGACCCACGCTTATCCTTCATGGACGCTCTATGCAGCCAACCTTCCTCCCCCCGCCTCCCTGTTTTCACCCGGTTTCCTTGTCGCCGCCTCGTTCCTTGCATGTGGGTTCATGCGTCTCCCTGGATATCCCTCCGACGTCTTTTGCGGAGGCTTCAGCGCTTCTAAAATGGATGCTGGTTGCCCGTTTTGGGGCTTCCAAACCCCCTCTTCCTGTCTTTCATTGTTTTGTGTCCTCCTTGGGACTTCGCCGTCCGGCTAAGATTTCCGAGATCCACAGAAACTCTTTCTGCCCTGTCCTGGACTCATAGGAGGACTTCATTCATGCTTGGTGTAGAGCACCCCGCTCTGTGGGTCGTTGGGGTTTCAGCTTGTCCCGCGGGTCCTTGGACGTCCACAGAGGAATGGAGAGTCCGGCAGCTGCGGTGTGGATCAGCCTCCCGGGGCTTCCTCTGCCCTTCCAAAACGAAGGCCTTCTCAAGTCGATCGGGGACTCTCTTGGAGGCTATCTGTGCTCGGATGCTCGGACAAGTGGATGTTTGGACACCTCGGTGGATCGCGTCTGTGTGGAGCCGGATCTCTCCCTCCCGGTGCTGGAAATCCTTGATCTCCGGGTGCATGACTTTATCAGCTGGTCTTAGGTTATATCATATCTGAACTACCTGAGGTATTGATCGCATTGCTTTCTACAGGGCCACTTAGTGCAGAGCTGTCGCCGCCGGCATCAAAAGTAGGGCCGCCGTGCAGTCCATGCTGTCGACGTCGTCTGTGCTCCTGAGGACCCCCCCTCCTGTCCTTTTTCTAGGCTGGAGATGGAATCTGCTCCGGTTCCTGGCTCTATCCCATTGGCTCCTCCCCATGTCCCGGCTCCGGTGAATCCCCCTGGCCCATTTCCACCGGTGCTCCGGTAGCCATGCAGGGCTATTATCCCTTACTCTCTGCGTCGCCTATCTCCAGCCCATGTTGGCTCCACCCCTCCTCCTTTACAACTCCTTGACCACGCCCTGGGGACCTGGTGGTCGGCCCTTTTGCGTATCCCCCTCGACCCAGTGTTCCCATCATCTCCTCATTTGGGCGTTCTCATTCCCCAGAGGGAAATTGCTGGAGAAATGCCCCATGCTGAGGACCTCTCCCTAGCTTTGGTTTCCAAGGCAGAGGGAGACACTCTCCCCCTTTCCAGTTACCGCGAAGCTCCAGCAGCTTCTTCCTGCCTCTCTACATGTCTTATGAAGTGACCCTACACACCCCCGGGTGCAAGGGGGAGGAAGTTTGCTTCGTGGAAGAGTCCAATGTCCCCCTCCAATAACAACAAAGTGTGCACCAGGTCACAGTCTAGAAAACTAAAAGATAAGATTACTTCTCACTTCGGGAAGGCCACGAGCTCTAGAGCCAGTCCCAGAGCACTGTTCCCTAAATGATTTGAGCCCTAATCTGGAACACACGTGGCATTGGGGAACGTGTCAAAACGGACTTCTTGGCCTCAGAGGTTGTCAAGCGCAAGGTTTCAATGGTTTCTATCCTCGAACACAAGAAACAACCTGGCAGAATCAGTGATTTCACCAGGAAGCTCTAGATGCATGGATCCATGCATGCAGCCCTTGAGAAGTAATCTTATCTTTTAATTTTCTAGACTGTGACCTGATCCCTTGTAATTGAAGTCCTTTTTTCCACTGTCCAAGGTATTCATGTTACTGATCCAATAGGGCTGGCTATGACGGATGCCGATAAGAAAATTCATGATGCTGATGCTAAAGCATAAAATGCTCTCACCACAGCCCTTTCTAATCAGATCTATCTAAAGGTGGTGAGTTGCATCTCAACAAAATTCACGTGGGATAAACTCGAAAATATTTATGAAGGAGGTAAAATTACAAGTCCTACACAATCGGTTTGATGATCTGAAGATGCATCCAGATGAGAATGCAGACTCATTCTTCAATCGAATTACTGAAGTGGTTGGAGCAATTTGGGGTCTAGAAGAAGAAATCAAAGACATTGATATTATAAAGAAAATATTAAGAAGACTTCCACCCCTGTACAATGTAAAGGTGTCAGCCCTTGAGTAAAGAGATCATTCCAAACTTTCTCTGGATGATCTACTGAACAGCTTGGTAGCATATGAAATGAGAGCCAAACCAGAAAATGCTATGACTTGTGTGAGCAAGGAAATGGCATTCAAGGCCATGGATAAAATGAAAATGTCAAAAGATAGTAGGGTTGAAGATGACGAAGAAAATAAATTCTTTCTCTCATTGCAAAGAAGTTCCAGAAGGGAAAAGGAAAATTCAAAGGGAAGTTACCTCTCACATGTTTTCGTTGTGGAAAAGTTGCGCACATTGCCTCTCAGTGTTTAAGAAAGATCAATGATGAAAATAGTGAAGATGAAAAATCGAGAATCCTCAGAAAAGGTTTTTCAAGAAGAGAGACTTCAAATATGGAAAGAAAATACAAAGGAAGTGTTTTGTCTGTGAAGAGGAAGATGAGGATACTGAATTTTGTGAAGAAGAAGAACCCGAATTTAAAACAGCAAACCATGCTTCCATGATAGCTACCATTGAAAAGTCAGAACCCTCGATCAATAAAGGAAGAGATAATCAGATTACTCCTAATGGTGATTCAAAGACTCAATTAAAGGATGCCTTTTCAAATCTAGAGAATAAATGTAAGAGAGGCAATAAGTGGAAGGAAATGGTGGAAGAATTATCAGAATATGTTTATGAGCTTGAAGAAGAAATTGAACGAATAGAAGAGCTAGTGAGAGTTCAGTCTTCAATCCTTGAAAGCACAGATGATGTTGGGGAACTAAAGATCATAATTGAAGAACATGAAAACGTCATAAATGACCTTTCATACAAAATGGAAGAGAAGTCCAAGACTGTTGAGGGATTTGAGGAACAAGTTGTTACTCTTAGGAGTAAAATTGAATGTCAATCAACCAAAAATGAGGGAAAGAAGAAAATTTATTTTGGAAGATTCTTAGATGCCGAATTACTAGTAAGAGCCAACTATGGTTTAGATGGGGTTGGAAAAATCTTGAGTGATCAAAGACCCGCATGCATGGTAAATAGTGGAATTGACTGTGAAGCTGAGACATCAACTGCTGGAAGTAAAGAGATCCAAAAGAAAGACAAGATGCAAGTTGGACATGTTGAAACATTACCTGAAGTGCTGAAAAAGAAACCCTCAATCCAAACTAAAAGAAGAACTGAAAATTATCCTTAAAATTATAGAAATGACAGGCAGTTCAACTATTCTCCCAAGGAAAAAGGCATGAGAAGAAATTCAATTGAGAAAACATTTCCTCTAATGAAGTGTTAGTTCTGGGGCTATCTAGGTCATACCATGTCATACTGCGAAGAGGTAAGGAGCTACTTGAATGAGGAAGATCTGGGATGACCAAAAAGGAGACTGAATTCATATCCTCCATCTTATAGAAGAAATAGTTTCTATGGATATTGTTTTCATTATTCTAACTTTGTCCATAAGGGTATGTATTACAGGAAGAGATTCGATAAGAGATATTCATAAAACTCTCAAAGACATTTCAATATTCACCCGCCTGATTGTGTTGATCTCGCAAATAGGTTTTCTCTTCTAGAAGAAGATTATGGGTATGACGAATCTGATTATGTCGAAGAAATAATTAGAAGGCCATCAATATTTTATACTCAATCCAATATCTCTTGAAAAAAAAGAAGAATATCGAGAAATCCAATCTTGCAGAGGTTGCCATCAAAGCTACAAAAAGCAATAGCACCTGGATTCTGGATAGCGGTTGCTTATCCTATATGACAGGTAATGCATGCCTATTAATGAAAACCAAAAGGAAGGTTGATGGTACAGTATGATTTGGTAAGGATGGAACTCTGAAAATCAAAGGTAGTGGAAGTACTGAACTAGCTAATGGAGAACTAAAGAAGACTGTAGTCCTTTATGTTGATGGCCTACGTCATAATCTACTCAGCGTGAGTCAACTCTGTGACTTAGGACTTATAGTTACCTTTACTCAGAAAGGGTTCACTATCAAGGGAAAGATAGATAATTCACTTATGAAGGGATGTAGAACAGATGGCAGCTTGTATCAGGTTGATAGTAAAGAAAATGTTTGTTACATGACTGTTGAAGAAGAAAATAGTTTGTGGCATCGGAGACTGGGACACATCAATCAACAAGACGTGGAGAAAATATCAAAATTGATGATTTTCATGGACATTCAAATCCTAAATTGTGATCATGAAAAGTCTTGTGATGCTTGCATTCGTGGAAAGCTGGTCTGCAGTTCCTATCGGCCAAAGAAGAAAAGTGCATCTCATCTTCTTGATCTAATTCATACAGATGTATGTGGGCTAATAAATGTTGCCGGATATCATGGATAAAGGTACATTTTCCTTTTCAAAAATGATTACCGTAGAATGGCATGTGTAATGGTCATTCACAGGAAATGACAAGTGCTTGACTGCATGAAAACATGTCGGCGAATCACGGAGAATGATACTGGATGAACAATCAAAGTGTTGCGACCTGACAATGGAGGGGAATACATGTCCATTGAATTTTAAAATAACCTGGAGAATCATGAGATACAACATGAGGTAGTTGCTGTAAGAACTTTAAAACAAAATGGAGTTGTTGAACTTAGGAATTGACAAGTGAACAACGTGGCATGGACAATGCAGATTGAGAGTCATATTTCACAACATTACTAGAAAGAGGTTGTTCAAGATGCAGTTTATATTTAAAATCGAATAGTACTTTATATGGGTGAGATGAAGACACCATATGAATTGTCGCATGGAAGGAAACCATCTTTTAAATACTTTCATGTTTTTGGAAGTAAATGCTTCATTAGGAACAAAGAAGGAAATCAAGGAAAGTATGGTGACAATGCAGATGAAGGAATTTTCCATGGATACTCAATGAACAGAAAATCCTACAAGTGCTTCAACAAGCGATTAGGAAGGATTGTGGAAAGCAGTGATGTTAAGATAATTGAAGAGAAAACCACAAATTTTTCAAGGATGTCATACACTGATGTGATAGAAAGTTAGGAAGAAAGTTAACGTGGAGAACATACAAATATAGAAATAGAGGAACCTGTACAAAAAACTCAGTAGTCACATCATGATGTTGACTCAGAAGAAGAATCTGAAGAAGAAATTATGGCTAGAGAGAATGAAACCGAACCGCACAAGAGAAATTGTAGAGCTGAGATTGATTCATCTAACATAATTGGGGACAGGAGTGCATCCACTCAAATAAGGAGGATGAGGAATAACCCACAATATGCATTTTTGTTAGTTGTGGATCCATCCTCATTTGAAGAAGCTGCAAAGGATGAATCATGGGTGAAAGCCATGAATGAAGAGTTAGATCAGATTGAAAAGAATCAAACATAAGATCTTGTCCAAAGACCTGAAGGTCACAATGTGATTGTTACAAAATGGATCTTCAAGAACAAGTTTAATGAGCATGGAAGTGTTATTAGAAATAAGGCATGACTGGTATGTAAAGGATACTCCTAGATTGAAGGCGTTGATGTTGAAGAAACCTTTTCTTAGTGGCTAGAATAGAGCCAACCAGGCTTTTCCATTCCATGACACTCCAAAGAGGATATAAAGTATATCAAATGGATGTCAAGACAACATTCTTGAATGGTGTATTTGAAGAAGTCTACAATGAACAACCAGTGGGTTTTGTTCGAGGTACTAATGAAACAAAGGTATGCAAACTAAAGAAATCTCTATATGGTTTGAAGCAGGCACCATGAGCATGGTATTCCCGGCTAGACTCGTATCTAAATAAGTCGGAATTCAAAAGAGGAGGAGTAGACTACAATCTAAATGTGAATAATTCTCCAAAAGATCAATTCAATGATCTAGTCAATGTTGATGATATCATATTTGGTGGAAGCAGGCATAAATTAGTGGATGAATTTTCTAATCACATGAAATCAGTATTTGAAATGTCTATGATTAGAGATCTCACATATTTCGTGGGGATGCAGGTGATTCAAAAGAAGGATTACACTTTCATTTCTCAGGAAAAGTATGTAAGAGAGCTGCTGAAAAAGTTTAATATGCAAGACTCCAAACCAATGTCAACTCCGATTATAGTTGGAACTAAACTTAGAAAGCATGAGGAAGGGACCTCTGTAGATCCCACCATGTACAAGATGATCATTGGGAGCCTATTGTACCTGATAGTGACACAACCAGATATTGTCTTTGCCACATGTCTTGCAGCCCGCTTTCAGAGTAATCCAAAGGAGGAACATATGGCAGTAGTAAAAAGAATCATGAGGTATATTCATGGTACTCAAAATTGTGGCTTATACCTTGCTGTAGGAAGGGAAAATGAATTATCAGCATTTTCAGATGCTGACTGGGCTGGCAATGTTGTGGACAGAAAGTCCACCAGTGGTGGTGCATTCTATATTGGGAATAAATGTGTTGGTTGGTTGGTCAAGAACCAATAAAGTACATCTCTTAGTATGGATGAAGCTGAGTATATCTCCAACACAAAGGCATGCACTCAACTGCTATGTATGAAGCAACAACTAAAAGATATTGGTGATGAGGTGAAACTACCAATGGTGATTTACTGTGATAAAAAGAGCGCAATTGATCTTACGAAGAATCATGTTCAACATTCTCATACGAAACCTATTGATATCAGATATCACTTCATTAAAGAAAAAGTTGAGCAAAGGGTAATCAGAATGGATATGTGGGAACTGATGATCAAGTGGCTGATATCCTAAACAATCCACTGTCAACGACTATGTTTGAGAAGCATCGGTTGAACCTCTATGTTCAGCCACCTCCTAGTGCATAAGGATGTTATGAAATTCCCCTCTCCCCAATAATGTTAATTGTTTTTAATTAGTTTATGGATGCGATGAATGTTTGTGGGGGAGATACTATCCAAGGGGAGTGTGGTTTGAGCTGAACAATGAACAATTACCGGTCTTTGGGTTTATTGTCAATGGGGGAGAAAGGAACAAATTCAGGCATGTAATGCTTCTATGAAACTGTGCTTCTGTGACACTATAAGAGAATTTCATGGTATTCATTGAGAATTCAAAAACACAGGAACCCAATTCAAGCTTCCACTCTTGTTTTCTACACCGATCATTGCTCACGTAGACTTAGAGTGTCGGCTAAGTTGATTCTTGCGTTTATGGTTTACCTATGGCTGGTGCTCTAATGAATTTATTTACTGATTGCCAACAAACACAAAGGGGGATATTGTTGTAACCATGGTCGTTATATGCATGAATTGGAGTATGGTATGGTTTGTGTTTGTTGAAAATCCTCAAAAAAGTTCAAAATGTGTGCCAGCAAGGTGATCATATAAAACAAGCAGATAACAGTATTGAAGGTGGCATCGTTTTCCAGTGTTTTCCAAATTTCTGGACTTCAAAATTGACAAATGAAGAAAAGTGTTTTTGGAAATGGGACTTGCGCGCCGAATACTTGGAGGCTTGGAAAGTTGCGCGCCATTTTTTTTTCATGATGTGCTAATCGAAATATGGCAATGAAATAAGGGTCACCCAATTTTTGGGGTTGGTCACGCAAGTGACTAGCGCGGTAGAAGACTTGCGCGCCGAAAGTTGTGCGTCGAGGTAAGACTTGTGCACCATCGCACATGGTATCTAAATGCCTATAAATATAGGTTGACCCCTCCTCATTCGGGATGAAGTTTGGACTTAGAGAAATTCAGATCTCCCATCGCGCAGGTGTGGTGGTCGCGCAAGTGGTTGTGGGTCGCGCAAGTACTGGTTGCGCGACAGTTGTTTTCTGCGCGTCCAAGGTGGTTTGGGCGAGAAAGGGGGTGAGTCACGCAAGTCTGGAGTTGGTGAAGGAGGTGTTGTGCAGGTGGTTTGGTGACACTTGCGTGCCAGAGTTTGAAGAAGCACGACAGTTGATAGTTTCACGCTAAAATTGTATTGGGGGTAAAAGTGTGTGAGTTGCGCATGTTTAGTGTTGAAGAAGTGAGAGTCACACAAGTGGTTGAGATGGACTTGCGCGTCGGATTTGGACTTGCACACCTGCTTTGAAACTTGTGTGTCATCTTGTAGAAGCGCGCCATGTGTTGTTGAAGTATGCCAGTCTTTCTGGGGCTACGCGAAAGCTGAATGTTTTCCTGATACCGTTGGTGCAAAGTGAGATTTGTCTTAGGGTGGAAGTTGGACTTCAACAGAGAATATACATACAAAATAGTATGCATTTTTTAGAAATGATGAAGATTCCTTCACGTCTATAGACTGAGTGGGACTTCACCAAAGGCTGTGAGCCAGGGGAGTCAACGGGAGTGACCTGAGGGACGCAGTGAGCTATCCCTAAACTTTTTTAAAGGCAGTGAGCCTGGGATAGAGTGACTGTTCCCGAACCATGGTAATACACATCTAGTGAAGTTTAGTCGAATTTGGTACGACCAACAACCTGTCTGCGTATGCTCCTTGGATGTAGCCCTTAGTGGTGAACCAAGTAAAAAGTGATGTGTCATCTCTCTACATGTGAATGTTTGCTTTCTGATCATATTCATCACACTGGTTTAACATGTTCCTACCAACATGGGAACAAGATCCATCATATTAAAAGAAAAAATTGTCACTTTGATTCACCCCTCCCCTCTCAGGGTGTCCCAGGGTCCTACAATTGTGAGTCCGGAGGAGAAGAAGGGTAGATGCCCATTTCTGAGGAAGGCCATTAAAGATTTCTCCAAATTTATGGCGGGCAGAGGCCTCATGGATGTAGGTTTCTCCAGAGACAACTTCACTTGGTGTAATAACCAGCGACGACATCGCCGCTCCTAGAGTCGTCTGGACAGGTTCTTGGCAAACATGCAAGCCATCTGTGCATTCTCCGACTCCACGGTGACACATCTAGTGCGGGGTATTTCATACCATTCCCCCTACGGATCTCCCTATCTTCTAGGAACGATCATCATCACTGTTTTCATTACTACCAGAACTAGGGTGGCATGGAGGGTTTTCCAGAACTGGTTAGAGACTCTCGCACTACCACAAAAACAGTTTTTCGCAGCGCCCCCCTTTATCAACGCTTGTTTAGTAGCGCTGATAAAGGGGGGCCTTTATCAGCGCTTTTTTAGCGCTGATAAAGGGTCGGCTTCAAAATATTTTTTTAAAAAAAATATATTAATATATTAATATATAAATATAGTTATATTGTTATATAAATATAATATATAAATTTTAAATATATTTTAGATAAGTATAAATGTACATTTACACTTATTATACTTAATATATAAGATATTTAGTGAAAATGACTTCTTAAAAAATTAAAAAATTATTTTTTATTAATATTTTGATAATAATTATGGAGTAATAGTCATTTAATAACAATTTTAGGACTAAAAAAATTAAAAAAATTAAAAAAAGAACCAAAATATGTTGAAAACGAAAGTCAAACTTCAAACGGCCATAACTTTTGATCCGGGTGTCCGTTTGAGCTCTACCACATATAAAATCGAAGCTTGCGACGGGCTCTACGCCGCTGTGATCAGGGAGAACCCTGGTCAAGCGTTTTTAGAGGCCAAAAGAGGCCCAGAAGGCCTCCAAAACTGAGTTTTTTGTCGGGGTACCCAGATTTTTTAACATTTTGTGGATTTTCAAACTCGTTTAAGGGGGTATTATTGGCTTTTCTTGGTGGGGACAGAATTTATTCCAAGGTATTACATTCATATTGATATTATGTATTTGAAATTTCATCCTTTTTTATAATGAACAGCTATTTATAATCAAATATATAACTATACGTACATATTTTTTATATATTCGCACCTAAAAATTAAATTTTTTAAATAAATAATTAAACATATTTACATATAAAATATATTAGCTTTATCTAAATAATAACTAATATCCATTTTATTTAAAATACCAATATATGAATATTTATATACCTATATATTAATCTAACTATATATATATATTAATCTAACTATATATATATTAATATAACTACATATATATATATTAATATTACTATAAATATATATATTAATATCACCATAAATATATATATTAATATCACTATATATATATTAATATAACTATATAAATATATATTCATATAACTATATATATGTTAATATAACTATATATGTGTTAATATAACTATATATATGTTAATATAACTATATATATATATTAATATAAATATATATTACTATACGAATAAATATAACTAAATATATATATATATATAGATATAGATATATATTAATACCACTATATATATTAATATTACTATATATATTATAATATAACTATATATATATTATAATATAACTATATATATATTATAATATAACTATATATATATATTATAATATAACTATATATATATATATATATATTAATATAAATATATATTACTATACGAATAAATATAACTAAATATATAAATATATATATATAGAGATATCATGAATTGGAAAGAAAATCAAAATAGAGTAGTGGTAAGGGCTTAGGCGCGCAGGGGGGAGGTCTCGAGTTCAAATCCTGGTGGAGGCAGGGGTGCGCGCGCATGAGGAATATTGGAGCAAGCGCTGTTAAAGGGTGGAGGGGGTGCGTGGGGTGCGTGGGGTGTTGTATAGGGGCCAAAAAGCGCTGTAAAAGGGGGGGGGGGGTCAAGCGCTATAAAAGCCCCCCCGATTGGCAGTATTTTTTAATTTTTTTTTAATTTTTTTTAATTTGTTTTAACTTTTATCAGCGCTAAAAAAATCGCTGATAAAGGGGTCCTATACCAGCGCTTTTCAGAGCGCTGATAAAGGGGACCCCCCTTTATCTACGCTGGCTTTATCAGCGCTTTTCTAGCGCTGATAAAGGCCATTTTTAGCACTGATAAAGGCCGTGTTTGTAGTAGTGTCGGTCCTCTCCTTCTCACGGGCTCACATGGATAGCCTTTCACAACAAACATAGACATCTCAAGCAGAGCCTTCATGAGTGGTCAAGGGAATCTCATGTCACTGTGGGAGAACTAGAGGCCATAATGCAGGATGTCGATCGTCTCAAAATAACTCTTGAGGAGGGTTGGGACGATCAGGTTTATGAGGACCTGCACAATAGGAAGGACATTTTGGAGGGTAAGATCTTGAGGCAGGAGCGCCTGGCTAGGGATGAGGCAAGGGTCAGGTGGCTTCTAGAGGGAGATAGGAACAGTTATTAATTCCAAGATTGTGTCAAGGAGAGAAGAAGACACATCTAACCAAACATTCAGCTGGATGACGACTCCTATACAGAAGATAGGGACATGGTGGGGGGCTTGGCCAATACATCTCTCAGGGACCTGCCAGCCGGCCCCAACAGCCTTATGCCAGATGGCTACCCTGGAGGCAATCCAGGGCTTCTTGAGGTGATCGTCTCCAGTTTCTAAGACCAGGATAACGAGATCATGGCTCACATTCCCCAAGAGTAATATATTTAAACAGCCATGCTTAATATCAACCCAGAAACCGCGGCATGCCCAGATGGCTACCCATGTTCTTTTTATAGATATCCATGGGATACGGTTAAGGATGACCTGATTGCGGCCATTCAAGATTTCTTCCAGGGAAGGAAGCTCCCTCATGTTGCGAGTTCCACCTCGATTGTACTCATCCTCAAGTCGAAGAACCCTACCTCTATCTATCATTACCGCCTAGTGAGCATGTGTAACTTCCCCTATAAGATTCTCGCAAGCATCATCAACTCTAGGCTTTCCCATCACCTTCCTTAGTGGATATCTAAGGAGTAATATGGTTTTGTGAAGGAATGTTCCACACAGGGGGAGATAGATCTAGCCCAAGAGATGCTTAGGAACATCAAATTCAGGACGCACGACTCCAACCAAGCTATCCAGTTAGACATGAGTAAGACCTATGTCCGCGTTGAATGGAGCCTCATCAACAAAGTTCTTGCAGGTATGGGCCTCTCTCTAGGGAATGTCGATATTATCTTTTGTTGTATTAGCTGCTCTTGGTTGGTGTTCACCTTCATGGGAAGCACCTACGACTTCTTTAATCCTACTCATGGCCTTAGGTAGGGGGATCCCATCTCCCCAAGCATATTCATCATTACCCCGGGTGTTCTTAGCCGCCTGATACTGTGGAGCATGAGAAATGGTGACATCTTACCCTACCACAGAAGGTTGCAATCCACACCAGTGTCTCATATCATGTTCGTAGAAGACATGATCATATTCATGAATTCCTCAAGTAGATAATTGAAGGTTTTCAATCATTCATTAGAGGAGTACTGCCACTGGAGTGGCCAACTTATCAACAAAAGCAAGAGTAATTTCTATATTTCCAGTAGGTGCACACCGAGCATGGTTTCTACATTGAGCAGCACCCTGGACATGCATAGAGGTGCACTACACATGGATTACCTAGGCACTCCTGCTTCCCTAGTAGGGCTCCAGTTACGCGACATTTTTCCTATTCTTAACATAATCACCAGGAAAATCCTGAACTGGAAGAGAAAATACCTTTCCTTCGGTGCGAGGATCACGCTGGTGAATAGTGTGTTGCTGGACATATCGGTTCAAGATCTTTCTATGATTAAGGTCCCCAAAGGCGTGATCAATAACATCGACAGGGTGCTTTCTGGTTTCATATGGGACCCCGGGTCAGAGGGAAAGCGACATTGGGTCTTTTGGAGGAGGATGGCGAGACCTGCACACGAAGGAGGTATTAACGTGCAGAGCCTAGAGGATACCCTCCTCTGCATGCATGCCAAACTCGCATGGGAGGTGCTAGATCAACACACCCTTTGGGGGACTCCATGGATGCCCTCATTCAAGGTGATCAAGGTTTTGCAGCAGGTAGGACTTCCCCCTTTGGTCTGAGATTGGACCCCTCATTAATGACCTTAAGCCTCTTTAGTGATGGATTGTAGGCAATTGGGATTTGTCCTTTTGGCATCATAACTGGGTGGGTGATATCTTGGGCTACCCAGGATGTCCGGATCCTTATATTACTTTTAGGGAAGCCAGCCAGTACCCGTCCTTCATCAATGCTGGCTTAAGGAAGGACCAGTAGGAGCTGCTGAATATGATCGAGTTGAGATCGATGCCGGACAAGTGCATCTTTACTCCCCCCCCCCCCCCATCATGCTTATTCACAACAAAATCCTATCGTCAGACTTGCAACACAAATGACCAGGTGGACCCGTGGACCACACTCCATTGGGCCATTAGAATTCCCTCAAAATACAATTTTCTCACATGGAGAATAAGAAACAAGGCTATTCCCATAGACGATAATATTAAGAGATGCGCGATCAGTATGGCCTCCAGGTGCATCTATTATAAGAACCATATGAAGGACTCGGCGGACCACCTTTTCATCAAGAGAGAATGGGCACAAGAGGTATGGTCCTACTTTGGTTACTTCACTGCTTTTTTCAGTCTGATTATGGCCGACTGACCGTTTCTTGAATGTTGGTTCCATGGATCCGGGGAGTGGGGCGTGGAAAAGCTTGCCCACACCTCTCTACTGTATGCAGGCTACTGGTTCCTGTGGCAGGAACGCAACAAATGGGTTCATGAGGGGGTGCATTCGACGGGTCGCTCCATCGTTATCCACTCTAGAAATCTTCTTCTTGATCTGGTGAGGGTCCTGGGTAACTAGATTGAGGCCCCATCTCTACAACGCTTCAATCCAAGGCCCCCCACCCACCTCCCCTCGTTAGCTACAATAGGGGAAACTGTGTTCGATGGAACCCGCCATCAAGGGGTCTTAATCTTAACTCGGATGGATCCTTCACATTGGGATTAATGTGTGGTGGAGGTGTTGTATGCGATAATAGTGGGTCGGTCATCCTAGCCTTCACTATCCAACTAGGCCTGGGTATATCCCTCCAGGCCGATTCATTGGCCATGATCTTGGGACTTAGTATTTGCAACCAGAGGAAGATGGACATCACGGAGGTCGAAACAGACTTGTTAGTACTGCACAATGCCTTACAGGGGCGAGGATAGGTTCCGTGGTCAATCGAATACATCGTCAGAAAATGAAACGGCCTTCTCCAAAGCAACATCAGAACGAAGCACACCTGGCGGGAAGGCAACAAATTGCCGACTATCTCGCTTCGCTGGACATCCCTAGCTCTGAACACCTGCACTTTCATAATATGGTCAGTCTTAAGCTAGAAGGGGTTAATATCATAAGAGGGGATGCCCTCGACCTCCATTATTTTAGACCCCCTAATTTTTTTGGTCCCCTTTCCCCATTTTCCCCCATTTTTCTCTCTTTAGAAATAAATAAATATCATGATGACTATGGGAAGGGAGAGACCTAAAGGGAGAATGAAGCTCTCATAACAGTAGAATTACTGTTTTCCTAGTGTGCTCTTGCGCACGAATAGGGTGACGCAAGAGCGCTGGAATAAACCCGAACAGCGGGGAATGGAAGGTGTGAATCACAATACCCAAGATCTGGAACACTGTAGTGATGGAATGACAATTAAGAATGACTATTGAGAGTGTTATAAAACACTATATCCAAATTATGTTAGCCTGAAATAGGGAAAATACTGAGAGCCAACCACAGACCATGTTCGAAACACGGGGCTTGACTCAGAATTTTATCCATTAGTCTTCCGGAACGTTAGCCTAGGACAGTTGGTGAGCCATAGGACATGCATCCATAATGTTAGGGGGTCCCTTAGGATGCGAAAGAGGGTGAGGATCCAAATAAAGGGCACAAAAAATGTAGAGAGTGGAGTGATGGGTTTGCTCGACTAAAGTCCAACACTCTTGAAATTACGCCACCGTGGTGGAAACACATTAGGTGGGTACATCGGTCTGATCAGGGATAAAAAATACTTACAATTTGGACTTCTCCGACGAGTTACATGTTGCCTCCTAACTTTATCATGGGGCATCCCGAACATGTTCAGGGTAAAGATGCAATTTCATGGTTCCCTAACTGAGCTCAGGTCAAGGAACCAGAAAAAGGGGGGGAATAGGAATCATGATTCCTAGAGCTGGACCAGGAGACAGGATGTCTGGGAACTTCTACATATTCCAGAAGAATGGGAGTCAAGCCAAACGTAGTTCTTGGGGCACAGTGTGGTTAGATACCAACATTGGTAGGGAGATTCTTCTCAAGAAACTGATGCATCCCATGATTAAAAAAGGGCATCCCAAACATGTTCAGGGTAGAACCACAGTTTAGTGTCATGCGTTAAGTACATATGGACTCGCATAGTTAAATGTTATATGATGGGACGTGGAATTAAAGGGATGATCCTAGGAAGGGAATATTTGGTATGGTAGTTATAAACCCGACGTAAATGAGGACTTAGTTTAGATCACGCCACGTATCCCCAGAGGAAAATCTTCAGGTAAGGGGACCAAGAGTGAAAATTATGCTGGTCCCAAAGCAATGTGGTTTGGCATTCCTACGTACCCCGTTAGGATGGTAATCAAGCCATACATAGTTCTAAGAGTACAGTTTAACATCATGCGGGATGATGAAAGGTGTGTATGACATGGTTGCACCAGTACACATCCGACCAAAACTACTAAACCCATGTGAGTCATGCTCGATGTGGGAAATAGGAAGTAGTGATGGGTCTTTCCTAGAAGAGGGAGGCACACATTAGGGATGATGGGACACTAGGTGAATGACGTCCCACTGATGATGACCCACCTATATAGCGCACCTAGATGCACGGAGGAGTAAAGCCTAGTATGTTGGAATTCCACTTGAACATAATGAAGTGGAAATATGTGAAACATGATGCTCAAGATCTGGACCACAATGAGGGTGGTGTGACGACAGGCAATAAATTTTGACCACGTTCATAACATAGTATCCATATCATGTTAGACTGGAATGGGGACAGACATATGAGGGCCGACCACTGACTATGTTCAAAACACGAAACCTGTCGCAAATGTCATCTGGGGATTTAGGGACGTTGGCTTGAAATGATAGGTGAGCCTCGGTGGCAAGAGAACCTCCGTGAATGGGTTCCCTTCGGATATGTAAGAGTATGAGGATCCAAATAACAGGTTCATGAAGCTTGGACATAGAACGAAGGGATTGTCCCTATTCTCATTCCACCCTTTAGGCTCTTTTTCAAAATGCATCTGAATATGACTATAAGACGTATCAGATAGAGAAAGTCAAGTCCCTTTCCTTGGACATGGGTCCTGGGGATGCACACTTTCAACATAAGGTCTTGGGGTGGACCATTAAGGGTGCTTGATTTAATGGACTGTGCGCTGGGTGGTGAAATAGCCAAACATGACGCGCAATTCTCATATGAAGATCTTAGTTTTGGGCCATATAACTTAGACCGAACTGGGAAAAGATATGGGGATCACATGGTGCGGCTATTGAAAAACCCAACATGAATGAGAACCCAAGAGGTACTCACTACACCACATGTTCCCAGATGAGTTCAGGCCAAGGGTCCGAAAAATAAGGGACATGATTTGTATATTCCTGGGGTTGGACCCGGAGACAAAATGCATGGGCGTTCCTACATATCCCATGAGGATGGGAATCAAGCCATATGTAGTTCTAGAAGATTTTGTGCTGTTTAACATCATGCGGTAAGGACATGGAGTGGTCTTAGATTAAGTTCATAGAGCTCGGACCACAGATGGTAGGAAACACGAGAGACACATGGTGGGGTAATTATAAAACACGACGTAAATGGGACCCTGGGGTTCCGACCACCATGTCTTCCTTGGGACGGTTTTAGGTCGAGGGACTGAAAAGAAATGTTAAGCTGGGCCTGAAGCAAAGTGCACGGACATTACTACATACTCCATGAGGATGAGGATCAACTCGCACGTAGTTATTAAGATGGAAAAGTGGGATACCAGTGCCAGGTATAATAAGGTTGTGGGGGTCTATCCCATACATAAAAAGAAGTGGTATATGATAGATCTTGTTTGTCCTTTAAGATGAATGTGTGTTTTTTGTGTAGTGATGGACCTAGGATGTAAATTCCAGGCATCACTGCAAAAATCAATCCATATGCAGGCGTTGAAAATTGGTATGGTGCTTGATCGATACTAAACATGATTCCTCCTTAAGTGAGGATATCACGGTCATCGTAGTTTTTCATCGTACGACCAAGACAATAATGTGACAGTTTAGGGTCATGTGATGGGACCAAGAAACATAATATAACATCATATGGATTAGAAGTATATAGGAGAGATGAGGTTTAGGAGGAGAATGTGCATGCTGTGATAAGGTATACCTAACGTGAATGAGGACGAGGTCCACACCTCACCATGCACGATTCCATGAGAGAAACCTCGGGCCAAGGGGCCATGAAAGATTAGAGAAAAAGGGGCAAGAGAAACTAGCTCCCAATTGAGCTAGACCCGAAGGCGAGAAGTCTGGGTGTTCCTACGTATCCCATGGGAATGGGAATCAAGCTGTATGTACTTCTTGAAGGTTCCTTTTAACGTTGTGTGAGGCTACATACAGTTTAATGTCTTGTGGGATAGAAAGTAGGGGGGAAATTCCTAGAAAGGGGCGTACATGGTGTGGTTAATGCAAACCCAATGTGAATGAGGATAGAAGCCCATACCATGCCACGTAGTCCCCCAGGAGTTAGATCCCCAAAGGTGGAACAAAAGAGATAAATTAGTGGAACCCAAGATAGACCCAAATAAAAGTTCTCTAGGTGTTCCTACGTAACCCATAGGAAGGGGAATAAAGTTGTACGTAGTACTAAAAGTGATCTTAGTTTATGGTTTTTAAGCTCGAACCATAGAGGAGAGAAATACTTACAAGTATGTATAGACCTCAACCACATCCCTAAGCCCTCGTTAGTCAAAAATGGTGTGGGAAACAAGGTAAGAATAGGTTTTTTGCAATACCTGGAACACACGCCAAAGGGAAGTCGGTGTGGAGCCCCAAATGACAGCTTTACCGTGGATGTTTTCATCCTAACGGGAAAATGTGCACTGAGGGATAGTGTCAGGAGTGTAAAAATTCCATTTGTACATGATGAGGTGGAGAAGGACGTGAGTCATGTAATTATCATTTTGGGATTAATGGGGTGGGTGTGATGATGGAGGATAAATTTTGACCGTGTTTGAAACACAACATCCATATCGTGTGACCTCATATGGGAACAACAAACGAGCGTCGATCACTGACCAAATTCACAATGCAGGACTACTATCAATTTGTTGCTCGAAACCCTTGAGGAAGTTGTCTTGTAATGGTATGAGGTCCCATGGGCCGAGAATCCATTCCCTTCAGGGGTCCCTGTGGAATTGAAAGGTGATGGAAGCCCTAATGAAGGGTAACATGAAGCCTTTGGAATGGGTGAAAGCATGTCCAGGTAGAATATGACTTTCTAGGTGCTAAACCAGAGTACTATTGGGCACATCTGTGAATCGCCAAAGTGGATCGAGGGGCTCATCTTGAGAGAAGCCGATTTGAAAATACGAGTATAGAAAAAGTGGATGGAAAACTCTTAAGAGAGTGAGGTAAATGGCGTGGTTGTTACAAAACCCGATGTGAATAAGGACATAATACCCTTACACTCCATATACTCCTCCCCCTAGGGGAATGCAAGCCAAGGGTCCAAGATGATTTTAGACAGAAATACTAAACGTCCGGGTGGTCCTACGTATCCCATAAGGATGGTAATCAAGTCATATGTAGTTCTAGAAGAGACAAAGACAGGGGTAAGATACCCCAACAAGGGGGGTGTATGACACGACTAGTAACTCGGTGTGAATGAGGACATAATCCCATACCACAATGTATGAAGCCAAGTGATAACATGGTCTAGAGACCCGAGAAGGCTAGGGGACCTCAGTTTGGGCCGTAGATAGGTTTTCGCGGTCAGATTGCAGTTTAACATCTTGCAGTGAGAACGAAAGTGGGTAAGATGCCAAAATGAGGGGGGTGTGCGGCATGACCTGTAACCCAACATGAATGAGGAATTAATCTCATACCACATCGTATGACTCCAAGTGAGAACTTAACCAAGTGACTAGAGAAGGATGGGGGACCAGAGTTTGGGATGTAAATAGGATGTCACAGCCATATTGCAGTTTAATGTCTTGGAGTGAGGACAAAAGTGGGTAAGATGCCCCAACGAGGGGGGTGTACGACACGACCAGTAACCCAACCTGAATGAGGACATAATCCCATACCACACCATATGACCCCAAGTGAGAACTTGGGCCAGAGACCCGAGAAGGCTGGGGGACCTGAGTTTGGGCCACGGAAAGGATGTCGCGGCCAGATTGCAGTTTAACGTCCTGTAGTGAGAACAAAAGTAGGTAAGATACCCCAACTAGGGTGGTGTATGGAATGAACAGTAAACTGATGTGAATGATGAAATAATCCAATACCACACTGTATGAACCCAAGTGATAACTTGGGATGGAGACCCGAGAAGGCTATGAGACCTGAGTTTGGGCCGCAGATAGGATATTGCGGCCAAATTGCAGTTTAATGTTTTGCAGTGGGGATAAAAGTGGGTAAGATGCCCCAATGAGGGGGGTGTATGGCATAGCCAGTAACCCAACTTGAATGAGGACATAATCCCATAGCACACCATATGACCCCAAGTTTGAACTTGGTCCAGAGGCTCGAGAAGGCCGAGGGACCTAAGATTGGGTGTTCTGGCCAACTATTGTTATATGACCACTTATGCAGGTTCTGCCTCCTCAAATCTCCTAAGCCTACGTGAGTAATGCTTAGTGTGGGAAACAAGGAGTCTAAATTGGCTCTCCCTATTATATAAGGGTTAGATAGCTGGCATCACCCATGGGAGACCACAAATTAAAGGTTCAGCGGGGCAGGATGAACCACTACACTCACTATTTGGGACTTATGGCGGTGGAGATAATGACCAAGGATAGCTATTGACCATGTTCTAAACATAGTTTCCATATTGTGTGACCTGGAATGGGAGCAACAAATGAGCGTCGACTGCTGTCCTAATTCACAATACGGTACTTTTTTCAATTTTTTGTTTGAAATCCTCAAGGACATTAGCCCGATCTTGTAAAAGGGCCCTTGGGCTTAGCATCCATTCCATTCTGGGGTCCTTTTGGATATGAAAGATGATGGAGCCCCAAGTAAAGAGTCTGAGTGAAGCATAAGTGTTCCTGTATATTTCAACATCAAGCAGGACGGTGAAAGAGGTGGAAGTCTCCGGGGAATGGGACACATGATTGGACCATGATGAACTCAACATGGATTATGAAAAAATCCTACACCACACCATAGGCATTGACCCTAGGGGCGACATTGGAGTTTGGGATGGGCCAATATAAAAAATGTTCGGGCGTTCCTACGTATCGAATGAGGATGGGAATCAAGACATACATAGTTCTTGAAGGCCATGCAGTTTAGCGTCCTGTAGTGAGGACGTGGGAGAATAGAAGAATGATGAGGAAACACATAGTGTGCTGGTCGCAATTCTGACATGAGTGGGGCCAAAGGAGCCCTCACAACACCATGTAAGGACTACACCCAAGGGGAGATAGTCAATGAGAAGAGTTTGGGGCTGGACTCAAGACGAGGTGTATGAGCATTCCTATGTATCCCACAAGAATGGGGATCAAGCCTTACGTAGTTCTATGGGTGTAGTTTAGTGTATTACGGGATGATATACAGTTTAACATCATGTGGGACATATTAGTTTAAGGTCTTTCAAGACCCAGTACAGTTTAAGGTTGTGTGGGACCTTAGCTATTTAAGGTCATGTGGGCCTGGCAGTTTAGTGTCATGCAGGAATAGTAGGCTCAGGAAAAGTATTTCTTGAGGAACATGGCATTAGAGGGAGTAGTTATATGCTCACCATCCATGGTTACCAATGAATATGCACCATTGGGATAAGACATGTGGACTACGTAAGGTCCTTCTCATTTGGGCTCCAACTTGGGTGGTTTCATTCTAAGTATCATTGGTGTCCTGAGGGCCAATACCAAGTCGCCTTGCAAGAAATAACAGAGGTGAAATTTCTTGTTGAAAGCTCTTGTCATCTTATTCTGATGCCTTTCCAGATTGTGCAGGGCACGGAGATGGTTCCATTCATGTGCTTCCAATTCGTCCAGATTAATTTCATCTACTTTATCTGGAACCAACTAATCATAGAACGTTTTGCGTAATGAAGGAAACTGAATCTCGATAGGCAGGATGGACTCTTCCCTGTACACCAGGGAGTATGGGGTCACCTGTGTAGAATTACGAGTCTTCGTCTAATAAGACAAGAGGGAATTGGGGAGGTTTTCTGGCCAACTCTTCTTATTCTGACCAACCATTTTCTAGAAAATGTTAGAGGGGGTTTTGTAGAACACCTCAATCTACCCATTTGTTTGTGCGTGGTACTGAGAGGTATGGTTAGAACAAATGTTGTACTGGGCATACAAATTCTTCAAATCGGCCTTCCAGAAGTTGGTGTTGTTATTAGTGAGGATGGTGTGATGGACTCCCAACTGGTAGATGATATTGGAGCTTATGTAGTCAATGATAGAATAGACCTAGAACTCATTGTGCGGGACTGCCTCTAGCCACATGGAAAAGAAATCTGTAGCGGTCAGGATGAACCAACACTGTCGTGATGTCGCTGGTGGATATGGTCCCATGACATCCAGTCCCTAGACTACGAAGGGCCAAGAGTACTTGGTAGTGTGGAGAGGCACCGGTGGTCGATGCGTGAAGTTGGCATGCATGACATCTCTCGGTGAACTTGATGGAATCATGGATAATAGAGGGCCTAAAGTACCCCAGTCTCTGGATCTGGTGAGATCGCTTCGGCCCGATCTGATGAGCCCCGTAGGAACCGATGTGAACCTCCAACATGACCTGAGAAATCTCAACTTTTCAGATGCAACAGAGGATAACACCATCAAACCCACACTTGTAGAGGATCTTCTCAAGACAGTGACCACTCTGGAGGGTAAACTGCAATGCACGACACCGAATTCGCTCGCGCTCGGCCTGATCAGTCAGGAGGTAATGATTTTGGAGATACTCGACAAAGGGGGCTCTCCAATTGGGAGTCAGTTTAACTAATGATTTTGAGAAACCTGGGTGTCCTACCAAGGATGCTCTGATGGTAATATGGCTAACCTGCAGGCCGTCGTCATCACCTGGGGTGATGGGAGCAGTGAATCACCGATGTGCCAAACGGATAATAAGATCATCCTGGTCGGGTTCTGCTAGTGATGTAGCCAGGCCAGCCAGGGCGTCAACTCAACCGTTCTGAGATCGAGAGACATGAGTAACTTCCATCTGAGATGGGAACTGGGCCATTATCTAGAGAGTGTGCTCCAGCTATGATATGACCTCCGGATTTTTGATGATGTAGTCACTGTTGATATGATTGATGACTAGTTTGGAATCCCCTTTCACATGAAAATGGGGAATATCAATCTTGAGGGAATACTCAAGGCCAGTAATAAGAGCCTGATAATCTACCTCATTTTTGGTGCAGTGTTCAGACAACAGGAATGAGTACAACATAATAGCTTGTGTCGGGGTAATAAAGATGTTACCCAAGCCTACCCTCTTGAGACTGGGATCATTGAGCCTCCTGCCTGTGGGACTCCAGGAAGCACCATCGAAGTTCATCTACCTGTACGGAATGACATGATGTACTAAGAGGATTTTCTCATAAGGAAAATTGAAATCCAAGGACTAGTAAAAAAGAGCTGGATGGGCTTCAAAAAATTCTACCAAGGCTTTCCCATTAATATCATTCTGAGGGAAAAACGTGATATCTAACTTCTGAAGAATCACTGCCCACTGAGCTAGACAGACTGTCAACATGGGGCAGTTCAAAATGTACTTCAGTTGGTCTACCCAAGACACCATATGTACCACGTGGTGCTTCAAGTAATGCCATAATTTCTGTATTGCAAATACTAGTGCTAGGTAGCTCTTTTTGATGGGGGAGTATCTGGTCTCCGTATCGATGAGAATACGACAGGGGTAGTAGAGGATGTTTTATATCCCCTCATTGTATTTTTAGGCGAGAAGGCTGCTGAGATATTGTTCTAGGGTGGTCACATAAAGGACCAATGGATTTCTAGATACTGGTGACATTAAGGCTGGAGGATGGAGCAGGTACTGCTTGATTTCCTCCAATGCAGTCTGACACTCTTCATCCCACTGATAAACATTGCCATTCTTCATGAGATGAGAAAAGGGCTTACACTTTCCGTCCAGATTCGCAATGAATCAGCGTATGTATGTTAAGTGGCCTTGGAAGACCCTAAGTTCCCGAATGTTGCTAAGGGGAGACATCTGGCTGATGTCCTTGATCTTCCTATGGTCAATCTTGATACCCCAGTACCTGGAAACAAAGCAGAGGAACTTCCTAGAGGTGACCCCGAAGGCACATTTCCATGGGTTTATCTTTAGGTGGTGAGAACGGAGGAAGCCGAACACTTTATCATGATCCTTGAGATGGTCCTAGTGTTGGTGAGATTTGACGACCAGATCATCCAGATAACATTCCACCAATGTCATGAGGATTGACTTGAATATTCAATGCATGGCCCACTGATAGGTGGAACCTGCATTCTTTAAGCTGAAGGGAATGACCTGGTATCAAAATGTACCTTAGGGTGACCTGACGGCTGTATACTCCTCATCCTCGAGGGCCATTTGTATATGGTTGAATCCAGAGTAACCATCCATGAAGGAGAGGGATTGGAACCCAGCTGTAGCATCAATCAGCAACTCTATCACAGGAAGGGGAAAATCATACTTCGGACAGTGACGATTGAGATATCAGAAGTCAATGAAGACTTTGATCTACCTGTTCTCCTACATGACTAACACTTTATTGGATATCCACTTGGGTTCCTTGACCTCCTTGATGAAGTGGTCTCTAATGATATTGACAACTTTGGCCTCGACCATGGCACCGTGTGAAGGGTGCATCTTTATGGGAGGTTGTTTCAACCCACGATGATTTTCTGGGAGACCTATGTGATAGATAGCTACTTGAGGATCTAGTCATAGAACCTCTCCATATCTCTAGAAAAATAAATCATGATTTTGTTTCAGAAATTCTATGTATTGTTGCTCCTCCTAGAGAGGCATGGCGTCACTGATCAGTGTGGGTCTCAGATTTGGCTCGCCACAGAGGTTCTCCTATAACAATTCATCCAATGTGGTAGAGACACCCTCTTTAATAGTGGGGGGAGAGTCCTCAAAATACTCTTATTTGTCTTTGGAGGAGGTATCCCTAGCAGGAGGAAGTTCCTCTAGGCTAGCAGATTCTGACGGGAGGCTGGTACCAGCCTGAGCAGCACTGGTCTCTGCTTCGGGAGATTCCGATACTGCTGAAACCATAGCAATGAAGGTTGTCGACCCAATCCCATCTAGTCTTCAGCCTAAGGGGCCATGATTTATGATGTTAAAAAAATAGTGGTGCGTTGTCTTGAGTAGGTTGATTCCAGCCGGCGAAACAGTCAAGTGTAAAGTATCATCATTGACATGGGATGAACATCTGGATACCATATGGGTGTAGGGGGCTCAAGGATCACCGATTATTAATTCGTATAAGAATAGGATGTGATCTCCGGACATCTCTTGGACCTAAGAAAATACACCCCCCCCCCCCCCCCCCCCCCGTGCAAGAGAGAACAAAAAATTTCCCCATATCGGTGGTCGTGGCCTCCAATCGATGGATCAGGAAGATGTAGGCGTCATCCAGATCTATCCAGGGGTTGGTTGCAACCATGGAATGCTTGACCTCACTGTCCTTAATCTACTTGTCCTAGCTCTTGTAACAGTCAACATCCAGGTAGTGGGCTTCACAAGAGGAAAAAGGAGACGCTTCATCGTGGAGCATTCCCACTCGACTATTGAGGGAGGGCATGAGACACTAGTGATATGATGAAGGAACTGCCATGTTCTAGTGGATGCATGGTCATCCCATCGATGAATTTTACACGGTGTCCTGGGAGACAACCATAAACTCGGTACTGGAAACTAGGCCACTGAACTGGGTCTTCAAACAGATCTTGCCGACTGAGGTCTTCTCTGTCTTATTGTATACCCAGATCTTCAGGTCATAAGGTTTCAAATCACCTTCGAATAACCCCAGCTTCTACAGTTTCCATGTCAGGATAAGGTTAATCCCAGAGCCAGTTTCATCAAGACAGCGGTGAAACTCCATGCCATTGAATTGGCCGGTGATGTATAATGGGAGAATGTGCCCTTTTATGGGAGAACATTCATATTCTATGGAGAATGATATAACGTCCAGGAATACATCATTCTCTATTGCTTTCACATGAAAGGACTCTACAGCTTCTACCTACGTCTCAAACTGGAGGGGGCTTCTGAAAGCCTCAGCGAGGGCCTCAGAAATATCTGGTGAAAGAAAAAGGGCCTCGAGGATGTAAATCCCTTCTGGGATGTTGGAAAGGTGCTTGAGAACATCATACTTCTCATCCAGGTGTGAACTTATACATGTAATAGGTCGCTCTATGATGGGTGTTATGGTTGACCCTGCCGGCTGGGCCGACGACTGATTGGTGCTGGGCATATCCCACTGCTCACTAGTCGGAGCCTACAGAGTGGCTACCGGATAATGACCGGACAACTGAGACCAGACTGTAGCAAGGCATGGCTGGTCGCAGCAAGGTAGAGGTGGCTCTGCCTGATCTAGTAGCATAGACGGTGGTGAAGGCTTGCCTGATGACATTGGATGAGGCTGAACGTGCTGAGCTCAGTGCTGGGCCTGCTTCCCAGTCTCAGTGGCATGCACGACCTGGCTAGAAGTGCCAAGTGATATTCCCCAATGACCAATATGGCTGCGGCTCCGCTGAGGTTGGCATCAGTTGGGGATGTTGGGGAGATCTTCCTGGCACTCCCCATCATCGGGAGTCATGTAGAGGTTGACCAACTCTATGGTGTTAAACAAATCATACCCTTGACTGTCACTCGAAGAGTCATCCATTACTGGGAAGATCCTGGGAGGAATCCCCATATCCGGGGGTATGAAGTCATAATGATTATGGGATGATGATGAAATTGGTGGGGTGCATTTCTTTCCCTTGCGCCGCTGATGATTTCTCTTCTGGGAAGAGGATGGTTGGGATGACGATGCAGAAGTAGTAGTTGCAGCTTCTGAAGGCTCTAGCTAATTCAGGTGTGCACGAATGATACCATGGGCATGTGCGACTGTTGTTCAATCCATCCAGCCATCATACTTCTGTGGGCCATAGTAAGAAACCAACTTCTACTCACCTTCGCTACCACTGCTGCTATCTGGGCTTACGAAGACACACACCACTTTTGTTGGGGTCGGGCCTAGCCTTACTATGTTGTTCTCAAACTGGTCCTAGATCCAGTCTTCGAACACATTTCACTACTCGGGAATGTGCCCCATGATATGGAGATAGGGGAAATAGTTGGGGAGATTAGTGAGTTTCGCCTCTTCTGGCCTTCTTCACTCAGGCAAGTACACAATCCCCTATTCCAAGGCACATCAGAAATAGCTGCGAACCTGATTCTAATTAAACGAGAATGTTTGTTTTCTTCTATCTGGAAAAGGGGGCCTCAGAACCTGTCCCTAAAGAGGGTCTATAGGAGCCTGTCGAGGAGATGGAGCCAGGTTATCCCACCTAGGTGGTGGTTGCACGTTGCGTAGGGGCACCTGCCGATTCTGAGGTTCACGCTGCTGGGATGGAGGTTGCACTTGTGGAGGCGGGCCTCTATAAGGTTGCAGAGGTGGCTCGAATGATAATAGTTCTAATTGTCTAGGGGCCTCTATTTGGGCCACCATGGTGGGCTCGGCTCTGGCAGCCCTCCCTGCGGGAATTACAGGGGAAATAGACGTGCCTAGCTGGCCTATTGTAGGGATTCTTCAACGCACTGGGCCTTATCAGAGAAGTCTCATAATCCTCTAGGGTAGTTCTGGGTGATTAGAGAGGGAACTATTTCCCTTTTAACATTTCCCACCCACATCTTCAGTAATTTCTCCTGAGTCAGTGGCATGTAAAGGGAGTATGTAAGCCCTTTCCACTAGGCGATAAAGTCTGCGACACGCTCATCAAGCCTCTGTTTGCACTTGAAGAGGTCTGTGATGCTCGTTTTCTATGTGGTAGAGCTGAACTAGTAGAGGAATTTCCTACATAGGTCCTCCCAGCTGGTCACTGGTCCGATGGGGAGCTGGCTATACTAGAAAAATGCTGGTCCCTCCGATGTATGCACAAAACATCGGAGCTTGGTAGCCTCTAACTACGCTAGAGTCGCTAAAATGGGCCCACACCTAGAGGTGAAGTGGGCCAGATGCTGTGGTGGATCCCCCGTCCCATTTACGGGGGAAATGTGGGATTCATGAATCCCAGAGGTGTCAGCATATCATCCACCCACAAATGGATATGGCTTTCCATCAGGCGATAGTGCCACCTAATGTGTTTCTAGTGCCTCAAGGTGGGCAATGAGTGACACCATTGGATCATATGGGAGGGGGTCCCTATCATGATGGGGATCCCTAATCACGACCACGTTGGACGGTTTTTCAACATGGTAAGGTGGACCAATAGCACATGGAGCGGCTCGTGAAGAGACCTACGGGGCAGCTGGGGGATCCTGAGCTGGGTTCCTTGGATTGTCGCATTGTTCCAGAGGACTTGTCGAGACATACCACACCCTCTTGTCATATGTTCTGGCCTCAACCCTGTCTGTAGGGGTAGGACAGTCAGGGTCTCTTGGAGGTAGCTCACTGAGGGGAAGTTGTGATTTCCCCTACTTCCATGGCCCAGGATTGCTGTAGTCTGACTGTCGCTCAACAACGCATTTAGCGATGAGGTAATAGACCAACTTCTTCTGTTTAACATGTTTTTGGCACAATGTGGCCTTCTCAGGGTCTTCCTCCATCATCTGCACTAAGTCGTATGGGTCAGAATGTTTGGTTGCTCTGAGGTGCTCTTTACCCTTGCCATGATTTTGGATAAGGACAAATGATTCTGTGGGTACAGAGAGACCTACAGATTCCTCTGCTGGTGAGTAACTCTTCCTGATGGGTCCAGTGGTGGTGGAACTCCCTCTGGGGGTATGTCCCCATCCAGAAGCTCCAGCTTAGTCTCCTCGTCCAATATTCCATCCATGTTGACCGCGACCCTTCCTATTTGCATGTCCTCAATATCACCTAGCAAATCGGGTTGTCGTCGGATGGGAATGAAGATGAGGGAAACATATTGCCCCCAGCCATGGATTTTCACGTGGGGGGAAGCCTCCTTGGAAACCTTACAGAGTACCTTGAAACTCTAAATTCATTGTTGTTGGAGGGCCTTATGGTGGTCTGGTGACTCGGGGCGCTGGGTTGTAGGGAGTCTGGTCAGATCAACCAGACGACATTGCTTTCCGATGTCGTTGAAATGCTTCTGGCTCCTGGGATAATCCACCCGCTAGTGACGAAGGTGGAAATGCGTCGCCCAGAGGGTTTGGCGAAAAAACTCAACTTCCTCTTGGGTGAGGGATTCCGGTGAATAGAAATTTGGCGTTGCCACGGGCCAGAACATCTTGGGGAACTGGTCCGCTGCGAGGATATTCCATAACTTCTTTGGATCAGATTCAGGGTTTGGACCTTCATTACCCCAATCATCAACTGGAGGCGGGTGAGGAACTGGGAGCAGTACTATGACAGACTGCTGGGACGACACGCTGGCCAGTGGGGAATACGACGAAAGGGATGACTGTCCGCCGAATCTCGTGATGTCTTCCGAAGAGTGTAGAGACATGGCCGCTATGTCATGATAAGATGGGACGAGGGTCGCAATTCCTATCGTAGAATCTAGGGATACTGGTGATTGGTCATGCTACTGGTCACCCTCTATTGGTCCTCAGAAAAGCTATATGTGATCTCTAGTCGAGGTAGAGAGTGCTACTGGTGACGACGGTGGTGATTGCATGACTGTATCCTGCGGGGATGCCAGATTTTCATCCTCATAGATTTAACAACAGAGGTAGGAAAGAATCCAATGGACCTCACATTCCATGAGTACTAGGCTGATGTGCCTCATTCCAGCCCCAGCCCTTGACTCAGATGAACAATGGGAGGGTTCCCGAGCAGAATCGTATTTCACTTTGGAGTCTAAGAAGCAAAAGTTTTTGATCTCTATCCTAACCTTCCCCAAATCCTTTTTATGGCGGTGAAGACCCACCTTCTTTCCCCTAGAGGGAACTTCTGGACAGGGCAGATTTCTTGCATGAGGAGGTCCTTCGGCCATACTGGCGCTGGTGTGGGGAGGACTTCCACCTGATAAAGTCAGGGTGTGAGGAGCACCAGGGAAGATATCAAAAAGGGTATGGGAAGGACCTCTATGGGAAGTGCTAGAGTGGGTAGGACCTCCGCTCGAGCAGGCAGGAGTATGGGGAGGACCTCTTGGTTTATTTCCCCTAATGAAATCAGTGCGAGGATGGTCCTCGTACTCGTTGAATGGAACACAGGTTGGACCTCCATGATGTGGGTTGATAAAGTCACTACAAGAAAACCGCCGTTTAGCGGCGGTTTTTTCGCGGCGGTTTTAAAAACAGCGGCTAAACATGTTTCGAGCCGCCATTTCGCGGCGTTTTTTAAACCGCCGCGAAATGCCATATATTTTTTTTATTTTTTTTATTTCTCTTAATTTTTTTCAAGGATTAGCGGCAGTTTTTTAAAAAACCGCCGCGAAATAGCGGCGGTTTCGGTAAAACCGCAGCGAAATGAAAAGAAAAAATAAAAAAACAAGAGAAACCACAAAATAACTAAAACGACCATAACTTTTGATCCAGGCGTCCGTTGGAGCGCCATGACCATTAAAACCGAAGCTCCTAAAGAGATCTAGAGGCACATATAATCAAAACTGTGAGATGGTCTAAGGTGCAGAAAATATTAGAGTAATAAGAATGTTGAAAAAAGTTTTCCAACTTCAAACGGCCATAACATTCGCTCTGGGTGTCCGTTTGGGCTCTACCACATATCAAATCGAAGCCAACGAAGAGAGCTACGCACCAGTTCGACAGAAGAAAGCTTATTTCATGTTTTCCAACCCCAAAACCCCTCCGAAGGCCTCCGAAACCCTGTTTCCATCACTGGTGTCCCGTCAAACTTGTCTTCAAACGGACCTAACATTCGATCCACGTGTCAATTTGGACTCCTCCACCTTCCAGATCATAGCTCGTTCCATGAGCTTCAGTTTGACTAGTCGCGGCGCCCACATGCACATCTGGATCATATGTTATGGCCTTTTTAGTGGGTATCAGGTTTGTTATGTTTTTCGATGCCTCGTTTCTAGCACCTGTTCCCCGTTAGCTTTTTTTTAATGGTCGTAACTTTCGATCCGCCTGTGCATTCGAACTCTTTCACCTATCAGTTCGAAGATCGTTTCAGGATCTTTGATTTGACAGGTTGCGGATCTAAAATGGACTCTCGTATCATAAGTTATATCCGTTAATGTGAGTCCAATTTTTTTTGTCTCTTTATGACCGTTTTGACGGGTTTTAAAGGTTTCTCCATTAATTACTGTTTATTTCGCTTTCCATGACTTGTTATCTTTATCAATGGGTTTTTGTGGGTTATTTTGACGATTATGTTGAATTATTAAGGGGTTTCCCATAGTTGTCATGAGTTTTCATGCGTCCTCATTCTTTCTAATGCATCATTCTTCAAATTCTTCTCCATCCATTTTCATGTGTTTTCATGATTTTTCATCCCTTATCATGTCTTTTCATAATTTTTCATGTGTTTCTTTTATTATTTATTATTTATTATTTATAATATACTTTAATTTATTTATTATCTATTATTTGATACTGGTTATTTCTTATTTATTATTTATTATTTAAATTTATTTATTATATACCATTTATATCTATTTATTATTTATTATTTATATTTATTTATTATATATATTTATTTATTATATATATTTATTTATTATATATATATATTATTTATTATTTATTATTTATTATTACTAATAATAATAAAATAATAATAATAATAATAAATGTGAAAACATAATTTTTTCTGGGGGCGATAATGTCAAAAATCCCTAAGCAGGGTGATGATGCTGAATTTCCCGGGAAGAAGGATGATCCTGGGTTGGGTGTTGAGGATCGCATTGGCCATTCCGATCTCTTTTATCTCTGTACGAAGCGCCGATCTGAGAAATTGGAAACGGTTGTCTTGGGATCTAAGGTTTATACAAACAAAGGGATTTCCTTTGCTGAAGCTCTTGCAGGGTCTTCTCATCTTGAGGGAACTCATGTCAAGCCTCCAATAGTTAAGAGGACTGGAGAGGGTACGATCATGATCACTGCAGACCCTGAGGCTATCAAGCAGCGATTGGAGGTTTGCAAATTTTCTGTGCCTGGTCGCATCTCTTATGAGAAGGGCACAAAGCCTTTGTCTTATTCTGATCTCAAAAGGAGAATTTCAGCTTGTTGGAATTTCTCTTGCTGGCGATTAATTCCAATTGGAAAGGGTTTCTTTTATATTATTCTACAGAAACAGGATGACCTGAATCGAGTCTGGAGTTTTGGATCTCTCAATCTCAAACCGGGTCTCTTTCGTCTCTCTGAATGGGATCCACAATTTAATCCATTTAAACAGAAGCAATCTATTGCCAAGGTTTGGACTAAGGTTCATGGACTTCCATGGATTTATTGGCATCCAAAATTTTTGAATGATATTGCTTCTGGAATAGGTATCCCTCTAAAAATTGATCAAAGAACTATTAATGGGGATCTTAGATTCTTTTCCAGAGTTCTGATTGAAATTGATATGGAATCTATGCCTCCTGAACGTGTTCTACTAGATGTGAATGATCACTTTCTTGACATCTTCTTAGAATTTGAAAACCTGCCTAAGTATTGTGAGCATTACAGGATGGTTGGTCACTACATTGATCTGTGTCATATTGTTCAAAGGACTACAAGGCCAGCATTAAGTAAGAATGTCTGGAAGGATGCTCCTAGCAAGAAATCTGCATCTACTAAATATGCCAAAAAAGGCTCTGATAGTGTCAAGTGTGTTGATTCGGAACAGGTTGCTGGACCTAGTAAAGACTGGGCTGATATGGCGGATGAGGAAGAGAAATTGGCTCCTGATGAATCTAATCAATTACTGGATGATAGCAGGGACCAACTGAGCAACTTGAATTCTCAAATGACATTTTTAGCACTGTTTTAACTCTTCAATATGAGGATCTCACTCTGGATCTGATCAACTCAAGAATCATTGAGGTTCTGGACACTTGTCAATTTGAGGTTGAAAATATTCTACCTTATCAGATTATGGACTCTTCTCTAACAAAAATTGGATCCATTTCAGCTAATGGTATCATTGTTTCAGATGATCATACTGAGAGCAAGAGGGGTGGCTCATTTCTGCCTGAACAGAATTCCATACCAGAGCTGGATGCTTCTATTATGTCCAAAATCAATTTCAAGAAGGATGATTCCAAATCCTATACTGAAATGCTTTTGGAAATAAATCCTAGAGGGGTTGCATAGAATACTATCAATAATGCTGAATTTACTCAAGAAAAATCTGCTTCTATGGATGTTCCTCAGGACACTGCATTAAGAAGATCCCATAGAATTAAAGAGTTTCATAATCAGTAGAAAAGGGGTCCAACCCCACTCAAAGTCTCTAATGAATTTCCTCTTTTGGAACTGCCAGGGCATAGCCAACTCTGGTACTTTAAGTTCCCTTCGGCTTCTTGTATCCAAACACAATCCTGATGTCATTGGACTTGCTGAACCTAAGACAAAGGATACTAGTTCTGTCTCTATCATTGATAAATTTGGATACTCTTTTTTTAATTCGGTACATGATGATCATCATGATCGGATTTGGATCTTGGTGCATAGCAAGGTTGTCAATATTACTCTTGTTTAAGTACATGAGAAAAATATTACTTGTAAATTCAACATCCAAGCCCAAAATTTCTATTGCTCAATGGTTTATGCTTCAAATAATTATCTGGTCAGAAGGGATCTTTTGCAGAAAATCTCTAATCTGTCAAAAATCATTGATGACTCTAGGCTGACTACTGAAGATTTTAATGCTACTCTCCATGCTAATCAAAGGCTAGGAAACTCCTCTTATTTTTCTGCTATGGATGACTTTCGTTTCTGTGTGGAAAATTCTAACATGATTGAGGTCAATCTGCTTGGGGCCAAGTATACCTGGTATAGAAAGCATCTTAATGGATGAGGGCTAGTAGAATTGATCGCGCCTTTGTTAATGATAAAGTACTTGATTGTTGGAAAACCATATCTTGTGTGACTCTTGCCAAACATAACTCTGATCATCATCCTATCATGTGTTACTTTATTGGAAAAGTTAAGAAGCGACCTCTTCCCTTCAGGTTCAACAATGCTTGGACCACCCTTCCTGAATGTTCCACCTTGGTCAAAGATTCTTGGAGCATTGGGGAAAGCAATCATCCTTTATCTTGTGCTTTCAAACTTTGCTCTCTCAAAATTAAGATAAAGAATTGGAGAAAAATCAAATTCATCCTTATTGACCAGGAAATTGACTCTCTTGAGAACACACTGCATGGAATTCAACAGGCTATGACCTGTACTGATTTTTCTTGCATGGATGGACAGGAAGCTGAGATCTCTTCTAACCTGAAAAATCTGCTTAATCTCAGAGAGAATATTCAAAAGGAAATTTATATGGTTAAGTGGCTTACAGATGGTGATATAAACTCTAAGTTTTTTAATACCTTACAAATATGTAAAAAGGTTAGCAGGACTCTGTCTCTCCTCAAGGATGGGGATGTTATTCTTGATGAAAATCAAAATCTCTTGAATCATATTGTCTCCTTTTTTATGAACCTTTTCAATGGACCTAAAAGAAATGGTGATCTCTTGTATGGTATTATACCTACTCTTGTTACTGATGAGGACAACTCAATGTTGATAAGAATACCCTCTGATATTGAAATAAGGAATGCTTTCCTTGGTCTCAAAAAAGACAGCTCTCCTGGTCCTGATGGATTCACCAATCACATCTTTCAATTTTATTGGGATATCATTCAGAAGGATGTTTGCAGATTGGTCAAGTACTTCATTACTGATGGCTCACAAATTCATGGAATCAATGCTCAATTCATTGCCTTAATTCCAAAGGTGGATAATGCTAGTGACATTAGTCAATTCAGACCTGTTTCCCTGATCAATACCATACAGAAAATTCTCACAAAAATCTTGGCTAACAGGCTTGCTAGCATCTCTGATAAAGTCATATCCTAGAATCAGTTTGGGTATGTCAAAGGCAGAAGAATTCAAGATTGCATTTTGAATGCATCTGAATGTGTTAATCTTCTTCAAAAACCTACAAGAGGAGGAAGCATTGCTCTCAAATTAGATATTAGAAAAGCTTTTGACACTATTTATTGGGACTTCATTGGTAACGTTATGCATAAATTTGGGTTTCACCCGATCTTCATACAGTGGTCTTATACTTTGATTAGCTCAGCCTATATCTCTATCCTGGTAAATGGATCACCAGAAGGATATTTTAAGTGCTCTAGAGGAGTGAGGCAAGGGGATCCATTATCTGCCATTATCTTTTCCATCGCAGAAGATTACCTTAGCCGATTGATTACTTATAATGTTGACAAAGGACAGCTGAAAGTTCTTCAAGCAAACCGAGGCATCTCTGCCCCCTCCAATCTTCTCTTTGTAGATGATATTATTATTTTTACTCAGGGAGACAAAAGAAACATTCAGCATCTTAAATCCATCCTCCACCACTATGATCTTGTCTCTAGTCAGGAGGTTAGCTGGAATAAATCTTTCATATTCTTTGGGAAAAATATCTCAGATTCCAGGAAGAATTGTATGATTCAAAGTCTGGGCATAAGAGAGGGTTCTCTCCCCTTCACATATCTTGGGGTTCCCATGTTCTTTGGCAGACCACGCTCCACATACTTTAATGATGTTGTTAGTCAGATTAGAAGAACTCTCTCTAATTGGAAGGGTAAAACTGTATCCATGGCTGGAAGAATTTGCTTAGTTAAACATGTGATCATTTCCAAACTTGTTTACTCTTTTATGGTGTACTCCTGGCCTTCTTCTATAATCAAAACTCTCAATTCCCTTATGAGTAATTTTGTTTGGAGTGGTAGAATTCTTGAAAAGAAAATTATCACTACTCCATGGAAAAAGTGTTGTCTACCCCTCTCTATGGGGGGGGGGCTTGGAATTAAAAGCATTGATCTCTTTAATCATTCCCTTTAGGACCAATTTATTTGGAGGCTTATTAATGGAAAATCAGGATCTCTTGATTT